>OY882864.1:0-600000 GCA_963693515.1 Pipistrellus nathusii
TGTCCATGTTCCCAATGTTTATACCTGGACAAGAAGGCCTAATGTTAGAAACTACAAGAAAACATCATTAATTCTGGGAAAATGACAATAAATAGATGGGAATTCGCATAGAACATGTATAAAACACTTCTTCAACTGAGTTGTTCCTGTAGAAAACTTATCTTAGATCACTGAATTCCTTAATTCGAGTTTAGAGCATATTAAACAGTGTATGAATCCTATGTTGTTTACTTAAAGGAGCGTAGCATGGTAAATGTGTGAAATACAAGGCATAATACACTTGAAATAGAGAAATAAACACCTTTAGCAGCTTTGGAAAGCCTTACACTTCACTGAGATGTATCATTAAACTCTAAAACATAGTTGAGAGACAATGTTCCAGAGCTTTTACTTTCATAACAGTGCTTAGGTAGTTTTTTGTAAATATTCCCAATATTTATACCTGGACAAGAAGGCCTAATGTTAGAAACTACAAGAAAACATCAGTAATTCTGGAAAAATGACAATAAATAGATGAGAACTCGCATAGAACATGTATAAAAAACTTCTTCAACTGAGTTGTTCATGTAGAAAACGTATCTTAGATCCAGGAATTCCTTAATTCGAGTTTAGAGCACATTAAACAGTGTATAAATACTATTTAGTTTCCTTTAAGGAGACTAGAATGGTGAATGTGTGAAATACATGGCAGACTACACATGAAATAGAGAAATAAACACATTTAGCAACTTTGGAAAGCCTTACACTTCACTGAGATGTATCATTAACCTACAAACATAGTTGAGAGACAATGTTCCCGAGCTTTTAAGGTTCATAACAGTGTTTAGGTAGTTGTTTGTCCATGTTCCCAATGTTTATACTTGGATTAGAAAGCCTAATGTTAGAAACTACAAAAAAACATCAATAATTCTGGGAAAGTGACAATAAATAGATGAGAACTCGCATAGAACATGTACAAAACACTTCTCCAACTGAGATGTTCTTGTAGAAAAGGTATCTTAGATCCAGGAATTCCTTAATTCGAGTTTAGAGCACATAAAACAGGGAATGAATGCTATGTTATTTCCGTTAAGGTGACTAGAATGGTGAATGTGTGAAATACACGGCAGAATACACTTGAAATAGAGAAATAAACACATTTAGCAGCTTTGGAAAGCCTTACACTTCACAGAGATGTATCATTAAACTTTAAAACATAGTTGAGAGACAATGTTCCTGAGGTTTTAAGTTCCAAACAGTATTTAGGTAGTGGTTTGTCCATGTTCCCAATGTTTATACCTGGACATGAAGGCCTAATGTTAGAAACTACAAGAAAACATCAGTAATTCTGGGAAAACGACAATAAATAGATGAGAACTCGCATACAACATTACAAAACACTTCTCCAACTGAGTTGTTCATGTAGAAAAGTTATCTTAGATCCAGGAATTCCTTAATTCGAGTTAAGAGCACATTAAACAGTGTATGAATCCTATGTTGTTTGCTTTATGCAGCCTAGAATGGTGAATGTGTGAACTACACGGCAGACTACACTTGAAATAGAGAAATAAACACATTTAGCAGCTTTGGAAGGCCTTACACTTCACCGAGATTTGTCATTAAAGTCTAAAACATAGTTGAGAGACAATGTTCCTGAGCTTTTCAGGTTCATAACAGTGTGTAGGTAGTTGTTTGTCCATGTTCCCAATGTTTATACCTGGACAAGAAGACCTAATGTTAGAAACTACAAGAAAACATCAGTAATTCTGGGACAAAGACAATAAATAGATGAGAACTCGCATAGAACATTTATGAAACACTTCTTCAACTGAGTTGTTCATGTGGAAAACGCATCTTAGATCCAGGAATTCCTTAGTTCGAGTTTAGAGCACATTAAACAGTGTATGAATCCTATGTTGTTTCCTTGAAGGAGACTAGAATGGTGAATGTGTGAAATACACAGCAGAATACACTCGAAATAGAGAAATAAACACATTTAGCCGCTTCGGAAAGCCTTACACTTCACAGAGATGTACCATTAAACTCTAAAACATAGTTGAGAGACAATGTTCCCGAGCTTTACAGGTTCATAACAGTGTGTAGGTAGTTGTTTGTCCATGTTCCCAATGTTTATACCTGGACAAGAAGGCCTAATGTTAGAAAGTACAAGAAAACATCAGTAATTCTGGGAAAATGAAAATAAATAGAACTCATATAGAACATGTATAAAACACTTCTCCAACTGAGGTGTTCCTATAGATAACGTATCTTAGATCCCTGAATTCCAAAATTTGAGTTTAGAGGACTTTAAACAGTGTATGAATCTTATGTTGTTTACTTAAAGGAGCTTAGAATGGTAAATGTGTGAAATACTAAGCATAATACACTTGCAATAGAGAAATAAACAATTTTAGC
Source organism: Pipistrellus nathusii (assembly GCA_963693515.1). Classification (NCBI taxonomy): domain Eukaryota; kingdom Metazoa; phylum Chordata; class Mammalia; order Chiroptera; family Vespertilionidae; genus Pipistrellus; species Pipistrellus nathusii. The sequence goes on from OY882864.1 coordinate 2,395, forward strand.
AGCTTTGGAAAGCCTTACACTTCACTGAGATGTATCATTAAACTCTAAAACATAGTTGAGAGACAATGTTCCCGAGCTTTTCAGGTTCATAAGAGTTTTTAGGTAGTAGTCTGTCCATGTTCCCAATGTGGATACCTGAAGAAGAAGGCCTAATGTTAGAAACTACAAGAAAACATCAGTAATTCTGGGAAAATGACAATAAATAGATGAGAACTCGCGTGGAAAATGCATAAAACACTTCTTCAACTGAGTTGTTCATGTAGAAAAAATATCTTAGATCCAGGAATTCCTTAATTCGAGTTTAGAGCACATTAAACAGTGTATGAATCCTATTTTATTTCCTTTAAGGAGACTAGAATGCTGAATGTGTGAACTACACGGCAGACTACACTTGAAATAGAGAAATAAACACATTTAGCAGCTTTGGAAAGCCTTACACTTCACTGAGATGTATCATTAAACTCTAAAACATAGTTGGGAGACAATGTTCCCGAGCTTTTCAGGTTCATAACAGTGTTTAGGTAGTTGTTTGTCCATGTTCCCAATGTTTATGCCTGGACAAGAAGGCCTAATGTTAAAAACTACAAGAAAACATCATTAATTCTGGGAAAATGACAATAAATAGATGAGAACTCGCATAGAACATGTATAAAACACTTCTTCAACTGAGTTGTTCCTGTAGAAAACTTATCTTAGATCACTGAATTCCTTAATTCGAGTTTAGAGCATATTAAGCAGTGTATGAATCCTATGTTGTTTACTTAAAGGAGCCTAGAATGGTAAATGTGTGAAATACAAGGCATAATACACTTGAAATAGAGAAATAAACACCTTTAGCAGCTTTGCAAAGCCTTACACTTCACTGAGATGTATCATTAAACTCTAAAACATAGTTGAGAGACAATGTTACAGAGCTTTTACTTTCATAACAGTGCTTAGGTAGTTGTTTGTAAATATTCCCAATATTTATACCTGGACAAGAAGGCCTAATGTTAGAAACTACAAGAAAACATCAGTAATTCTGGAAAACTGACAATAAATAGATGAGAACTCGCATAGAACATGTATAAAAAACTTCTTCAACTGAGTTGTTCATGTAGAAAACGTATCTTAGATCCAGGAATTCCTTAATTCGAGTTTAGAGCACATTAAACAGTGTATGAATCCTATTTTGTTTGCTTTATGGAGCCTAGAATGGTGAATGTGTGAACTACACGGCAGACTACACTTGAAATAGAGAAATAAACACATTTAGCAGCTTTGGAAGGCCTTACACTTCACTGAGATGTGTCATTAAACTCTAATACATAGTTGAGAGACAATGTTCCTGAGCTTTTCAGGTTCATAACAGTGTGTAGGTAGTTGTTTGTCCATGTTCCCAATGTTTATACCTGGACAAGAAGACCTAATGTTAGAAACTACAAGAAAACATCAGTAATTCTGGGAAAAAGACAATAAATAGATGAGAACTCGCATAGAACATTTATGAAACACTTCTTCAACTGAGTTGTTCATGTGGAAAACGCATCTTAGATCCAGGAATTCCTTAGTTCGAGTTTAGAGCACATTAAACAGTGTATGAATCCTATGTTGTTTCCTTGAAGGAGACTAGAATGGTGAATGTGTGAAATACACAGCAGAATACACTCGAAATAGAGAAATAAACACATTTAGCCGCTTCGGAAAGCCTTACACTTCACAGAGATGTACCATTAAACTCTAAAACATAGTTGAGAGACAATGTTCCCGAGCTTTACAGGTTCATAACAGTGTGTAGGTAGTTGTTTGTCCATGTTCCCAATGTTTATACCTGGACAAGAAGGCCTAATGTTAGAAAGTACAAGAAAACATCAGTAATTCTGGGAAAATGAAAATAAATAGAACTCATATAGAACATGTATAAAACACTTCTCCAACTGAGGTGTTCCTATAGATAACGTATCTTAGATCCCTGAATTCCAAAATTTGAGTTTAGAGGACTTTAAACAGTGTATGAATCTTATGTTGTTTACTTAAAGGAGCTTAGAATGGTAAATGTGTGAAATACTAAGCATAATACACTTGCAATAGAGAAATAAACAATTTTAGCAGCTTTGGAAAGCCTTACACTTCACTGAGATGTATCATTAAACTCTAAAACATAGTTGAGAGACAATGTTCCCGAGCTTTTCAGGTTCATAAGAGTTTTTAGGTAGTAGTCTGTCCATGTTCCCAATGTGGATACCTGAAGAAGAAGGCCTAATGTTAGAAACTACAAGAAAACATCAGTAATTCTGGGAAAATGACAATAAATAGATGAGAACTCGCGTGGAAAATGCATAAAACACTTCTTCAACTGAGTTGTTCATGTAGAAAAAATATCTTAGATCCAGGAATTCCTTAATTCGAGTTTAGAGCACATTAAACAGTGTATGAATCCTATTTTGTTTCCTTTAAGGAGACTAGAATGCTGAATGTGTGAACTACACGGCAGACTACACTTGAAATAGAGAAATAAACACATTTAGCAGCTTTGGAAAGCCTTACACTTCACTGAGATGTATCATTAAACTCTAAAACATAGTTGGGAGACAATGTTCCCGAGCTTTTCAGGTTCATAACAGTGTTTAGGTAGTTGTTTGTCCATGTTCCCAATGTTTATGCCTGGACAAGAAGGCCTAATGTTAAAAACTACAAGAAAACATCATTAATTCTGGGAAAATGACAATAAATAGATGAGAACTCGCATAGAACATGTATAAAACACTTCTTCAACTGAGTTGTTCCTGTAGAAAACTTATCTTAGATCACTGAATTCCTTAATTCGAGTTTAGAGCATATTAAGCAGTGGATGAATCCTATGTTGTTTACTTAAAGGAGCCTAGAATGGTAAATGTGTGAAATACAAGGCATAATACACTTGAAATAGAGAAATAAACACCTTTAGCAGCTTTGCAAAGCCTTACACTTCACTGAGATGTATCATTAAACTCTAAAACATAGTTGAGAGACAATGTTACAGAGCTTTTACTTTCATAACAGTGCTTAGGTAGTTGTTTGTAAATATTCCCAATATTTATACCTGGACAAGAAGGCCTAATGTTAGAAACTACAAGAAAACATCAGTAATTCTGGAAAACTGACAATAAATAGATGAGAACTCGCATAGAACATGTATAAAAAACTTCTTCAACTGAGTTGTTCATGTAGAAAACGTATCTTAGATCCAGGAATTCCTTAATTCGAGTTTAGAGCACATTAAACAGTGTATGAATCCTATTTTGTTTCCTTTAAGGAGACTAGAATGGTGAATGTGTGAAATACACGGCAGACTACACATGAAATAGAGAAATAAACACATTTAGCAACTTTGGAAAGCCTTACACTTCACTGAGATGTATCATTAAACTATAAACATAGTTGAGAGAAAATGTTATCAAGCTTTTCAGGTTCATAACAGTGTTTAGGTAGTTGTTTGTCCATATTCCCAATGTTTATACCAGGATTAGAAAGCCTAATGTAAGAAACTACAAAAAAACATCAGTAACTCTGGGAAAGTGACAATAAATAGATGAGAACTCGCATAGAACATGTACAAAACACTTCTCCAACTGAGATGTTCTTGTAGAAAAGGTATCTTAGATCCAGGAATTCCTTAATTCGAGTTTAGAGCACATTAAACAGTGAATGAATCCTATGTTGTTTCCTTTAAGGTGACTAGAATGGTGAATGTGTGAAATACACGGCAGAATACACTTGAAATAGAGAAATAAACACATTTAGCAGCTTTGCAAAGCCTTACACTTCACTGAGATGTATCATTAAACTCTAAAACATAGTTGAGAGACAATGTTCCAGAGCTTTTAGTTTCATAACAGTGCTTAGGTAGTTTTTTGTAAATATTCCCAATATTTATACCTGGACAAGAAGGCCTAATGTTAGAAACTACAAGAAAACATCAGTAATTCTGGAAAAATGACAATAAATAGATGAGAACTCGCATAGAACATGTATAAAAAACTTCTTCAACTGAGTTGTTCATGTAGAAAACGTATCTTAGATCCAGGAATTCCTTAATTCGAGTTTAGAGCACATTAAAAAGTGTATCAATCCTATTTAGTTTCCTTTAAGGAGACTAGAATGGTGAATGTGTGAAATACACGGCAGACTACACATGAAATAGAGAAATAAACACATTTAGCAACTTTGGAAAGCCTTACACTTCACTGAAATGTATCATTAAACTATAAACATAGTTGAGAGACAATGTTCCTGAGCTTTTCAGGTTCATAACAGTGTTTAGGTAGTTGTTTGTCCATGTTCCCAATGTTTATACCTGGATTAGAAAGCCTAATGTTAGAAACTACAAAAAAACATCAGTACTTCTGGGAAAGTGACAATAAATAGATGAAAACTCACATAGAACATGTACAAAACACTTCTCCAACTGAGATGTTCTTGTAGAAAAGGTATCTCAGATCCAGAAATTCCTTAATTTGAGTTTAGAGCACATTAAACAGTGAATGAATCCTATGTTGTTTCCTTTAAGGTAACTAGAATGGTGAATGTGTGAAATACACGGCAGAATACACTTGAAATAGAGAAATAAACACATTTAGCAGCTTTGGAAAGCCTTACACTTCACAGAGAAATATCATTAAACTCTAAAACATAGTTGAGAGACAATGTTCCTGAGGTTTTCAGTTCCTATAAGTGTTTAGGTAGTGGTTTGTCCATGTTCCCAATGTTTATACCTGGACATGAAGGCCTAATGTTAGAAACTACAAGAAAACATGAGTAATTCTGGGAAAACAACAATAAATAGATGAGAACTCGCATACAACATTACAAAACACTTCTCCAACTGAGTTGTTCATGTAGAAAAGTTATCTTAGGTCCAGGAATTCCTTAATTCGAGTTAAGAGCACATTAAACAGTGTATGAATCATATGTTGTTTCCTTTATGGAGCCTAGAATGGTGAATGTGTGAACTACAAGGCAGACTACACTTAAATAGAAATATAAACACATTTAGCAGCTTTGGAAGGCATTACACTTCACTGAGATGTGTCATTAAACTCTAAAACATAGTTGAGAGACAATGTTTTTGAGCTTTTCAGGTTCATAACAGTGTGTATGTAGTTGTTTGTCCATGTTCCCAATGTTTATACCTGGACAAGAAGAGCTAATGTTAGAAACTACAAGAAAACATCAGTAATTCTGGGAAAATGACTATAAATAGATGAGAACTCGCATAGAACACGTTTAAAACACTTCTTTAATTGAGTTGTTCATGTGGAAAAAGTATCTTAGATCCAGGAATTCCTTAATTTGAGTTTAGAGCACATTAAACAGTGTATGAATCCTATGTTGTTTCCTTTATGGAGCCTAGAATGGTGAATGTGTGAACTACACGGCAGACTACACTTGAAATAGAGAAATAAACACATTTAGCAGCTTTGGAAGGCCTTACACTTCACTGAGATGTATTATTAAACTCTAAAACATAGTTGAGAGACAATGTTCCTGAGATTTTCAGGTTCATAACAGTGTTTAGGTAGTTGTTTGTCCATGTTCCCAATTTTTATACCTGGACAAGAAGGCCTAATGTTAGAAACTACAAGAAAACATCAGTAATTCTGGGAAAATGACAATAAATAGAACTCACATAGAACATGTATAAAACACTTCTCCAACTGAGTTGTTCCTATAGATAACGTATCTTAGATCCCTGAATTCCTAAATTTGAGTTTAGAAGACTTTAAACAGTGTATGAATCTTATGTTGGTTACTTAAAGGAGCTTAGAATGGTAAATGTGTGAAATACTAAGCATAATACACTTCAAATAGAGAAATAAACAGATTTAGCAGCTTTGGAAAGCCTTACACTTCACTGAGATGTATCATTAAACTCTAAAACATAGTTGAGAGACAATGTTCCCAAGCATTTCATGTTCCTAACAGTGTTTAGGTAGTGGTTTGTCCATGTTCCCAATGTTTATACCTGGACAAGAAAGCCTCATGTTAGAAACTACAAGAAAACATTAGTAATTCTGGAAAAATGACAATAAATAGATGAGAACTCGCATAGAACATGTATAAAAAACTTCTTCAAATGAGTTGTTCGTGTAGAAAACGTATGTTAAATACAGGAATTCCTTAATTCGAGTTTAGAGCACATTTAACAGTGTATGAATCATATGTTGTTTACTTAAAGAAGCCTAGAATGGTAAATTTGTGAAATACAAGGCAGAATACACTTGAAATAGAGAAATATACACATTTATCAGCTTTGGAAAGCCTTACACTTCACTGAAATGTATCATTAAACTCTATAACATAGTTGAGAGACAATGTTCCCGAGCTTTTTAGGTTTATAACAGTGTTTAAGTGGTTGTTTGTCCATGTTCCCAATGTTTATACCTGGACAAGAAAGCCTCATGTTAGAAACTACAAGAAAACATCAGTAATTCTTGGAAAATGACAATAAATAGATGAGAACTCATATAGAACTTGTGTAAAACACTTGTCCAATTGAGTTGTTCCTGTAGAAAACGTATCTTAGATCCAGGAATTCCTTAACTTGAGTTTAGAGGACATTAAACAGTGTATGACTCATATGTTGTTTACTTAAAGGAGCCTAGAATGGTAAATTTGTGAAATAAATGGCAGAATACACTTGAAATAGAGAAATATACACATTTAGCAGCTTTGGAAAGCCTTACACTTCACTGAAATGTATCATTAAACTCTATAACATAGTTGAGAGACAATGTTCCCGAGCTTCTTAGGTTCATAACAATGTTTAGGTGGTTGTTTGGCCATGTTCCCATTGTTTATACCTGGACAAGAAAGCCTCATGTTAGAAACTACAAGAAAACATCAGTAATTCTGGAAAAATGACAACAAATAGATGAGAACTCACAGAGAACATGTATAAAACACTTCACCAAATGAGTTGTTCCTTTAAAAAACGTATCTTATATCCAGGAATTCCTTAATTTGAGTTTAGAGGACATTAAACTATGTAGGAATGCTATGTTTTTTCCTGCAGAAGCCTAGAATGGTAAATGTGTGAAATACAAGGGAGAATACACTTGAAATACAGTAATAAACACATTTAGCAGCTTTGGAAAGCCTTACACTTCATTGAGGTGTATCATTAAACTGTAAAACATAGTTCAGAGACAATGTTCCCGAGGTTTTCAGGTTCATAACAGTGTTTTGGTAGTTGTTTGTCCTTGTTCCCCATGTTTATACCTTGACAGAAAGGCCAAATTTTAGAAACTACAAGAAAACATCAGTAATTCTGGGAAATGACAATAAATAGATGAGAACTCACATAGAACATGTATAAAACACTTCTCCAACTGAGTTGTTCCTGTAGAAAACGTATCTTTGATCCAGGAATTCCTTAATTTGAGTTTAGAGGACATTAAACAGTGTATGACTCATATGTTGTTTACTTAAAGGAGCCTAGAACGGTAAATTTGTGAAACAAATGGCAGAATACACTTGAAATAGAGAAATATACACATTTAGCAGCTTTGGAAAGCCTTACACTTCACTGAAATGTATCATTAAACTCTATAACATAGTTGATAGACAATGTTCCCAAGCTTTTTAGGTTCATAACAGTGTTTAGGTGGTTGTTTGTCCATGTTCCCAATGTTTATACCTGGACAAGAAAGCCCAATTTTATAAACTACAAGAAAAGATCAGTAATTCTTCGAATACGACAATAAATAGATGAAAACTCACATAGAACATGTATAAAACACTTCTCCAACTGAGTTGTTCATTTTAAAAACGTATCTTATATCCAGGAATTCCTTAATTTGAGCTTAGAGGACATTAAACAGTGTATGAATCCTATGTTGTTTACATAAGTAGCCTAGAATGGTAAATGTGTGAAACACAAGGCAGAATAAACTTGAAATAGAGAAATATACACATTTAGCAGCTTTGGAAAGCCTTACACTTCACTGAAATGTATCATTAAACTCTATAACATAGTTGAGAGACAATGTTCCCGAGCTTTTTAGGTTCATAACATTGTTTAGGTAGTTGTTTGTCCATGTTCCCAATGTTTATACCTACACAAGAAGGCCCAATGTTAGAAACTACAAGAAAACACAAGTAATTCTGGGAAAATGACAATAAATAGATGAGAACTCGCATAGAACATGTATGAAACACTTCTTCAAATCAGTTATTCATGTAGAAAATCTATGTTAAATACAGGAATTCCTTAATTCGAGTTTAGAGCACATTTAACATTGTATGAATCACATGTTGTTTACTTAAAGAAGCCTAGAATGGTAAATTTGTGAAATACTTGGCAGAATACACTTGAAATACAGTAATAAACACATGTAGCAGCTTTGGAAAGCCTTACACTTCATTGAGGTGTATCATTAAACTGTAAAACATAGTTCAGAGACAATGTTTCCGAGGTTTTCAGGTTCATAACAGTGTTTTGGTAGTTGTTTGTCCTTGTTCCCAAAGTTTATACCTTGATAGGAAGGCCCAATTTTAGAACCTACAAGAAAACATCAGTAATTCTGGGAAAATGACAATAAATAGATGAGAACTCACATAGAACATGTATAAAACACTTCTCCAACTGAGTTGTTCCTGTAGAAAACGTATCTTTGATCCAGGAATTACTTAATTTGAGTTTAGAGGACATTAAACAGTGTATGACTCATATGTTGTTTACTTAAAGGAGCCTAGAATGGTAAATATGTGAAATACAAGGCAGAATACACTTGAAATAGAGAAATATACACATTTAGCAGCTTTGGAAAGCCTTACACTTCACTGAAATGTATCATTAAACTCTATAACATAGTTGAGAGACAATGTTCCCAAGATTTTTAGGTTCATAACAGTGTTTAGGTAGTTGTTTGTCCATGTTCCCAATGCTTATACCTGGACAAGAAGGCCTAATGTTAGAACCGACAAGAAAACATCAGTAATTCTGGGAAAATGACAATAAATAGATGAGAACTCACATAGAACATGTATAAAACACTTCTCCAACTGAGTTGTTCCTGTAGAAAACGTATCTTTGATCCAGGAATTACTTAATTTGAGTTTAGAGGACATTAAACAGTGTATGACTCATATGTTGTTTACTTAAAGGAGCCTAGAATGGTAAATGTGTGAAATACAAGGCGGAATACACTTGAAATAGAGAAATATACACATTTATCAGCTTTGGAAAGCCTTACACTTCACTGAAATGTATCATTAAACTCTATAACATAGTTGAGAGACAATGTTCCAAAGCTTTTTAGGTTCTTAACAGTGTTTAGGTAGCTGTTTGTCCATGTTCCCAATATTTATACCTGGACAAGAAGGCCCAATGTTAGAAACTACAAGAAAACACAAGTAATTCTGGGAAAATGACAATAAATAGATGAGAACTCGCATAGAACATGTATAAAACACTTCTCAAACTGAGTTGTTCCTGTAGAAAATGTATCTTAGATCCAGGAATTCCTTAATTTGAGTTTAGAGGACATTAAACAGTGTATGACTCATCTGTTGTTTACTTAAAGGAGCCTAGTATGGTAAATGTGTGAAATACAAGGCAGAATACACTTGAAATAGAAAAATAAACACATTTAGCAGCTTTGGAAAGCCTTACACTTCACTGAGATGTATCATTAAACTCTAAAACATAGTGGAGAGATAATGTTCCCCAGCTTTTCAGGTTCATAACAGTGCTTAGGTAGTTGTTTGTCCATGTTCCCAATGCTTATACCTGGACAAGAAGGCCTAATGTTAGAACCGACAAGAAAACATCAGTAATTCTGGGAAAATGACAATAAATAGATGAGAACTCGCATAGAACATGTATGAAACACTTCTTCAAATGAGTTGTTCATGTAGAAAACGTATGTTAAATACAGGAATTCCTTAATTCGAGTTTAGAGCACATTTAACAGTGTATGAATCATATGTTGTTTACTTAAAGAAGCGTAGAATGGTAAATTTGTGAAATACTTGGCAGAATACACTTCTAATACAGTAATAAACACATTTAGCAGCTTTGGAAAGCCTTACACTTCATTGAGGTGTATCATTAAACTGTAAAACATAGTTCAGAGACAATGTTCCCGAGGTTTTCAGGTTCATAACAGTGTTTTGGTAGTTGTTTGTCTTTGTTCCCAATGTTTATACCTTGACAGGAAGGCCCAATTTTAGAAACTACAAGAAAACATCAGTAATTCTGGGAAAATGACAATAAATAGATGAGAACTCATATAGAACTTGTGTAAAACACTTGTCCAATTGAGTTGTTCCTGTAGAAAATGTATCTTAGATCCAGGAATTCCTTAACTTGAGTTTAGAGGACATTAAACAGTGTATGACTCATATGTTGTTTACTTAAAGGAGCCTAGAATGGTAAATTTGTGAAATAAATGGCAGAATACACTTGAAATAGAGAAATATACACATTTAGCAGCTTTGGAAAGCCTTACACTTCACTCAAATGTATCATTAAACTCTATAACATAGTTGAGAGACAATGTTCCCGAGCTTCTTAGGTTCATAACAATGTTTAGGTGGTTGTTTGGCCATGTTCCCATTGTTTATACCTGGACAAGAAAGCCTCATGTTAGAAACTACAAGAAAACATCAGTAATTCTGGAAAAATGACAACAAATAGATGAGAAATCACAGAGAACATGTATAAAACACTTCACCAAATGAGTTGTTCCTTTAAAAAACGTATCTTATATCCAGGAATTCCTTAATTTGAGTTTAGAGGACATTAAACTATGTAGGAATGCTATGTTTTTTCCTGCAGAAGCCTAGAATGGTAAATGTGTGAAATACAAGGGAGAATACACTTGAAATACAGTAATAAACACATTTAGCAGCTTTGGAAAGCCTTACACTTCATTGAGGTGTATCATTAAACTGTAAAACATAGTTCAGAGACAATATTCCCGAGATTTTCAGGTTCATAACAGTGTTTTGGTAGTTGTTTGTCCTTGTTCCCAATGTTTATACCTTGACAGGAAGGCCCAATTTTAGAAACTACAAGAAAACATCAGTAATTCTGGGAAATGACAATAAATAGATGAGAACTCACATAGAACATGTATAAAACACTTCTCCAACTGAGTTGTTCCTGTAGAAAACGTGTCTTTGATCCAGGAATTCCTTAATTTGAGTTTAGAGCACATTTAACAGTGTATGAATCATATGTTGTTTACTTAAAGAAGCCTAGAATGGTAAATTTGTGAAATACAAGGCAGAATACACTTGAAATAGAGAAATATACACATTTATCAGCTTTGGAAAGCCTTACACTTCACTGAAATGTATCATTAAACTCTATAACATAGTTGATAGACAATGTTCCCAAGCTTTTTAGGTTCATAACAGTGTTTAGGTGGTTGTTTGTCCATGTTCCCAATGTTTATACCTGGACAAGAAAGCCCAATTTTATAAACTACAAGAAAAGATCAGTAATTCTTCGAATACGACAATAAATAGATGAAAACTCACAAAGAACATGTATAAAACACTTCTCCAACTGAGTTGTTCATTTTAAAAACGTATCTTATATCCAGGAATTCCTTAATTTGAGCTTAGAGGACATTAAACAGTGTATGAATCCTATGTTGTTTACATAAGTAGCCTAGAATGGTAAATGTGTGAAACACAAGGCAGAATAAACTTGAAATAGAGAAATATACACATTTAGCAGCTTTGGGAAGCCTTACACTTCACTGAAATGTATCATTAAACTCTATAACATAGTTGAGAGACAATGTTCCCGAGCTTTTTAGGTTCATAACATTGTTTAGGTAGTTGTTTGTCCATGTTCCCAATGTTTATACCTACACAAGAAGGCCCAATGTTAGAAACTACAAGAAAACACAAGTAATTCTGGGAAAATGACAATAAATAGATGAAAACTCACATAGAACATGTATAAAACACTTCTCCAACTGAGTTGTTCATTTTAAAAACGTATCTTAGATCCAGGAATTCCTTAATTTGAGTTTAGAGGACATTAAACAGTGTATAAATCTTATGTTGTTTACTTAAAGGAGCCTAGTATGTTAAATGTGTGAAATACAAGGCAGAATACACTTGAAATAGAAAAATAAACACATTTAGCAGCTTTGGAAAGCCTTACACTTCACTGAGATGTATCATTAAACTCTAAAACATAGTTGAGAGACAATGTTCCCCAGCTTTTCAGGTTCATAACAGTGCTTAGGTAGTTGTTTGTCCATGTTCCCAATGCTTATACCTGGACAAGAAGGCCTAATGTTAGAACCGACAAGAAAACATCAGTAATTCTGGGAAAATGACAATAAATAGATGAGAACTCGCATAGAACATGTATGAAACACTTCTTCAAATGAGTTGTTCATGTACAAAACGTATGTTAAATACAGGAATTCCTTAATTCGAGTTTAGAGCACATTTAACAGTGTATGAATCATATGTTGTTTACTTAAAGAAGCGTAGAATGGTAAATTTGTGAAATACTTGGCAGAATACACTTGAAATACAGTAATAAACAAATTTAGCAGCTTTGGAACGCCTTACACTTCATTGAGGTGTATCATTAAACTGTAAAACATAGTTCAGAGACAATGTTCCCGAGTTTTCAGGTTCATAACAGTGTTTTGGTAGTTGTTTGTCCTTGTTCCCAATGTTTATACCTTGATAGGAAGGACAAATTTTAGAAACTACAAGAAAACATCAGTAATTCTGGGAAAATGACAATAAATAGATGAGAACTCACATAGAACATGTATAAAACACTTCTCCAACTGAGTTGTTCCTGTAGAAAACGTATCTTTGATCCAGGAATTACTTAATTTGAGTTTAGAGGACATTAAACAGTGTATGACTCATCTGTTGTTTACTTAAAGGAACCTAGAATGGTAAATTTGTGAAATACAAGGCGGAATACACTTGAAATAGAGAAATATACACATTTATCACCTTTGGAAAGCCTTACACTTCACTGAAATGTATCATTAAACTCTATAACATACTTGAGAGACAATATTCCCGAGCTTTTTAGCTTCATAACAGTGTTTAGGTGGTTGTTTGTCCATGTTCCCAATGTTTATACCTGGACAAGAAAGCCTCATGTTAGAAACTACAAGAAAACATCAGTAATTCTGGGAAAATGTCAACAAATAGATGAGAACTCAGAGAGAACATGCATAAAACACTTCTCCAAATGAGTTGTTCCTTTAAAAAACGTATCTTATATCCAGGAATTCCTTAATTTGAGTTTAGAGGACATTAAACAGTGTATAAATCTTATGTTGTTTACTTAAAGGAGCCTAGTATGGTAAATGTGTGAAATACAAGGCAGAATACACTTGAAATAGAAAAATAAACACATTTAGCAGCTTTGGAAAGCCTTACACTTCACTGAGATGTATCATTAAACTCTAAAACATAGTTGAGAGACAATGTTCCCCAGCTTTTCAGGTTCATAACAATGCTTAGGTAGTTGTTTGTCCATGTTCCCAATGCTTATACCTGGACAAGAAGGCCTAATGTTAGAACCGAAAAGAAAACATCAGTAATTCTGGGAAAATGACAATAAATAGATGAGAACTCGCATAGAACATGTATGAAACACTTCTTCAAATCAGTTATTCATGTAGAAAATCTATGTTAAATACAGGAATTCCTTAATTCGAGTTTAGAGCACATTTAACATTGTATGAATCACATGTTGTTTACTTAAAGAAGCCTAGAATGGTAAATTTGTGAAATACTTGGCAGAATACACTTGAAATACAGTAATAAACACATTTAGCAGCTTTGGAAAGCCTTACACTTCCTTGAGGTGTATCATTAAACTGTAAAACATAGTTCAGAGACAATGTTTCCGAGGTTTTCAGGTTCATAACAGTGTTTTGGTAGTTGTTTGTCCTTGTTCCCAAAGTTTATACCTTGATAGGAAGGCCCAATTTTAGAACCTACAAGAAAACATCAGTAATTCTGGGAAAATGACAATAAATAGATGAGAACTCACATAGAACATGTATAAAACACTTCTCCAACTGAGTTGTTCCTGTAGAAAACGTATCTTTGATCCAGGAATTACTTAATTTGAGTTTAGAGGACATTAAACAGTGTATGACTCATATGTTGTTTACTTAAAGGAGCCTAGAATGGTAAATATGTGAAATACAAGGCAGAATACACTTGAAATAGAGAAATATACACATTTAGCAGCTTTGGAAAGCCTTACACTTCACTGAAATGTATCATTAAACTCTATAACATAGTTGAGAGACAATGTTCCCAAGATTTTTAGGTTCATAACAGTGTTTAGGTAGTTGTTTGTCCATGTTCCCAATGCTTATACCTGGACAAGAAGGCCTAATGTTAGAACCGACAAGAAAACATCAGTAATTCTGGGAAAATGACAATAAATAGATGAGAACTCACATAGAACATGTATAAAACACTTCTCCAACTGAGTTGTTCCTGTAGAAAACGTATCTTTGATCCAGGAATTACTTAATTTGAGTTTAGAGGACATTAAACAGTGTATGACTCATATGTTGTTTACTTAAAGGAGCCTAGAATGGTAAATGTGTGAAATACAAGGCGGAATACACTTGAAATAGAGAAATATACACATTTATCAGCTTTGGAAAGCCTTACACTTCACTGAAATGTATCATTAAACTCTATAACATATTTGAGAGACAATGTTCCCAAGCTTTTTAGGTTCTTAACAGTGTTTAGGTAGCTGTTTGTCCATGTTCCCAATATTTATACCTGGACAAGAAGGCCCAATGTTAGAAACTACAAGAAAACACAAGTAATTCTGGGAAAATGACAATAAATAGATGAGAACTCGCATAGAACATGTATAAAACACTTCTCAAACTGAGTTGTTCCTGTAGAAAATGTATCTTAGATCCAGGAATTCCTTAATTTGAGTTTAGAGGACATTAAACAGTGTATGACTCATCTGTTGTTTACTTAAAGGAGCCTAGTATGGTAAATGTGTGAAATACAAGGCAGAATACACTTGAAATAGAAAAATAAACACATTTAGAAGCTTTGGAAAGCCTTACACTTCACTGAGATGTATCATTAAACTCTAAAACATAGTGGAGAGATAATGTTCCCCAGCTTTTCAGGTTCATAACAGTGCTTAGGTAGTTGTTTGTCCATGTTCCCAATGCTTATACCTGGACAAGAAGGCCTAATGTTAGAACCGACAAGAAAACATCAGTAATTCTGGGAAAATGACAATAAATAGATGAGAACTCGCATAGAACATGTATGAAACACTTCTTCAAATGAGTTGTTCATGTAGAAAACGTATGTTAAATACAGGAATTCCTTAATTCGAGTTTAGAGCACATTTAACAGTGTATGAATCATATGTTGTTTACTTAAAGAAGCGTAGAATGGTAAATTTGTGAAATACTTGGCAGAATACACTTCTAATACAGTAATAAACACATTTAGCAGCTTTGGAAAGCCTTACACTTCATTGAGGTGTATCATTAAACTGTAAAACATAGTTCAGAGACAATGTTCCCGAGGTTTTCAGGTTCATAACAGTGTTTTGGTAGTTGTTTGTCTTTGTTCCCAATGTTTATACCTTGACAGGAAGGCCCAATTTTAGAAACTACAAGAAAACATCAGTAATTCTGGGAAAATGACAATAAATAGATGAGAACTCATATAGAACTTGTGTAAAACACTTGTCCAATTGAGTTGTTCCTGTAGAAAATGTATCTTAGATCCAGGAATTCCTTAACTTGAGTTTAGAGGACATTAAACAGTGTATGACTCATATGTAGTTTACTTAAAGGAGCCTAGAATGGTAAATTTGTGAAATAAATGGCAGAATACACTTGAAATAGAGAAATATACACATTTAGCAGCTTTGGAAAGCCTTACACTTCACTCAAATGTATCATTAAACTCTATAACATAGTTGAGAGACAATGTTCCCGAGCTTCTTAGGTTCATAACAATGTTTAGGTGGTTGTTTGGCCATGTTCCCATTGTTTATACCTGGACAAGAAAGCCTCATGTTAGAAACTACAAGAAAACATCAGTAATTCTGGAAAAATGACAACAAATAGATGAGAAATCACAGAGAACATGTATAAAACACTTCACCAAATGAGTTGTTCCTTTAAAAAACGTATCTTATATCCAGGAATTCCTTAATTTGAGTTTAGAGGACATTAAACTATGTAGGAATGCTATGTTTTTTCCTGCAGAAGCCTAGAATGGTAAATGTGTGAAATACAAGGGAGAATACACTTGAAATACAGTAATAAACACATTTAGCAGCTTTGGAAAGCCTTACACTTCATTGAGGTGTATCATTAAACTGTAAAACATAGTTCAGAGACAATATTCCCGAGATTTTCAGGTTCATAACAGTGTTTTGGTAGTTGTTTTTCCTTGTTCCCAATGTTTATACCTTGACAGGAAGGCCCAATTTTAGAAACTACAAGAAAACATCAGTAATTCTGGGAAATGACAATAAATAGATGAGAACTCACATAGAACATGTATAAAACACTTCTCCAACTCAGTTGTTCCTGTAGAAAACGTGTCTTTGATCCAGGAATTCCTTAATTTGAGTTTAGAGGACATTAAACAGTGTATGACTCATGTGTTGTTTACTTAAGGGAGCCTAGAATGGTAAATTTGTGAAATAAATGGCAGAATACACTTGAAATAGAGAAATATACACATTTAGCAGCTTTGGAAAGCCTTACACTTCACTGAAATGTATCATTAAACTCTATAACATAGTTGATAGACAATGTTCCCAAGCTTTTTAGGTTCATAACAGTGTTTAGGTGGTTGTTTGTCCATGTTCCCAATGTTTATACCTGGACAAGAAAGCCCAATTTTATAAACTACAAGAAAAGATCAGTAATTCTGCGAATACGACAATAAATAGATGAAAACTCACATAGAACATGTATAAAACACTTCTCCAACTGAGTTGTTCATTTTAAAAACGTATCTTATATCCAGGAATTCCTTAATTTGAGCTTAGAGGACATTAAACAGTGTATGAATCCTATGATGTTTACATAAGTAGCCTAGAATGGTAAATGTGTGAAACACAAGGCAGAATAAACTTGAAATAGAGAAATATACACATTTAGCAGCTTTGGAAAGCCTTACACTTCACTGAAATGTATCATTAAACTCTATAACATAGTTGAGAGACAATGTTCCCGAGCTTTTTAGGTTCATAACATTGTTTAGCTAGTTGTTTGTCCTTGTTCCCAATGTTTATACCTACACAAGAAGGCCCAATGTTAGAAACTACAAGAAAACACAAGTAATTCTGGGAAAATGACAATAAATAGATGAGAACTCGCATAGAACTTGTATAAAAAACTTCTCAAACTTAGTTGTTCCTGTAGAAAATGTATCTTAGATCCAGGAATTCCTTAATTTGAGTTTAGAGGACATTAAACAGTGTATAAATCTTATGTTGTTTACTTAAAGGAGCCTAGTATGGTAAATGTGTGAAATACAAGGCAGAATACACTTGAAATAGAAAAATAAAGACATTTAGCAGCTTTGGAAAGCCTTACATTTCACTGAGATGTATCATTAAACTCTAAAACATAGTTGAGAGACAATGTTCCCTAGCTTTTCAGGTTCATAACAATGCTTAGGTAGTTGTTTGTCCATGTTCCCAATGCTTATACCTGGACAAGAAGGCCTAATGTTAGAACCGAAAAGAAAACATCAGTAATTCTGGGAAAATGACAATAAATAGATGAGAACTCACATAGAACATGTATAAAACACTTCTCCAACTGAGTTGTTCCTGTAGAAAACGTATCTTTGATCCAGGAATTCCTTAATTCGAGTTTAGAGCACATTAAACAGTGTATGAATCCTATGTTGTTTCCTTGAAGGAGACTAGAATGGTGAATGTGTGAAATAAATGGCAGAATACACTTGAAATAGAGAAATATACACATTTAGCAGCTTTGGAAAGCCTTACACTTCACTGAAATGTATCATTAAACTCTATAACATAGTTGAGAGACAATGTTACCGAGCTTTTTAGATTCATAACAGTGTTTAGGTGGTTGTTTGGCCATGTTCCCAATGTTTATACCTGGACAAGAAAGCCTCATGATAGAAACTACAAGAAAACATCAGTAATTCTGGAAAAATGACAACAAATAGATGAGAACTCACAGAGAACATGTATAAAGCACTTCTCCAAATGAGTTGTTCCTTTAAAAAACGTATCTTATATCCAGGAATTCTTTAATTTGAGTTTAGAGGACATTAAACTGTGTAGGAATGCTATGTTTTTTCCTTCAGAAGCCTAGAATGGTAAATGTGTGAAATACAAGGCAGAATAAACTTGAAATAGAGAAATAAACACATTTAGCAGCTTTGGAATGTCTTACACTTCACTGAAATGTATCATTAAACTCTATAACATAGTTGAGAGACAATGTTCCCGAGCTTTTTAGGTTTATAACATTGTTTAGATAGTTGTTTGGCCATGTTCCCAATGTTTATACCTGGACAAGAAGGCCCAATGTTAGAAACTACAATAAAACATCAGTAATCTGGGAAAATGACAATAAATAGATGAGAACTCACATAGAACATGTATAAAACACTTCTCAAATTGAGTTGTTCCTGTAGAAAATGTATATTAGATCCAGGAATTCCTTAATTTGAGTTTAGAGGACATTAAACAGTGTATGAATCCTATGTTGTTTACATAAGGAGCCTTGAATGGTAAATGTGTGAAAAACAAGGCAGAATAAACTTGAAATAGAGAAATATACACATTTATCAGCTTTGGAAAGCCTTACACTTCACTGAAATGTATCATTAAACTCTATAACATAGTTGAGAGACAATGTTCCCGAGCTTTTTAGGTTCATAACAGTGTTTAAGTGGTTGTTTGTCCATGTTCCCAATGTTTATACCTGGACAAGAAAGCCTCATGTTAGAAACTACAGGAAAATATCAGTAATTCTGGAAAAATGACAACAAATAGATGAGAACTCACAGAGAACATGTATAAAACACTTCTCCAAATGAGTTGTTCCTTTAAAAAACGTATCTTATATCCAGGAATTCTTTAATTTGAGTTTAGTGGACCTTAAACTGTGTAAGAATGCTATGTTTTTTCCTTCAGAAGCCTAGAATGGTAAATGTGTGAAATACAAGGCAGAATAAACTTGAAATAGAGAAATATACACTTTTATCAGCTTTGGAAAGCCTTACAGTTCACTGAAATGTATCATTAAACTCTATAACATAGTTGAGAGACAATGCTCCCGAGCTTTTTAGGTTCATAACAGTGTTTAAGTGGTTGTTTGTCCATGTTCCCTATGTTTATACCTGGACAAGAAAGCCTCATCTTAGAAACTACAAGAAAACATCAGTAATTCTGGAAAAATGACAATAAATAGATGAGAACTCACATAGAATATGTATAAAACACTTCTCCAACTGACTTGTTCCTATAGAAAACCTATCTTTGATCCAAGAATTCCTTAATTTGAGTTTAGAGGACATTAAACAGTGTATGACTCATATGTTTTTTACTTAAAGGAGCCTAGAATGGTAAATTTGTGAAATAAATGGCAGAATACACTTGAAGTAGAGAAATATACACATTTAGCAGCTTTGGAAAGCCTTACACTTCACTGAAATGTATCATTAAACTCTATAACATAGTTGAGATACAATGTTCCCGAGCTTTTTAGGTTCATAACAGTGTTTAAGTGGTTGTTTGTCCATATTCCCTATGTTTATACCTGGACAAGAAAGCCTCATCTTAGAAACTACAAGAAAACATCAGTAATTCTGGAAAAATGACAATAAATAGATGAGAACTAATATAGAACATGTATAAAAGACTTCTCCAAATGAGTTGTTCCTTTAAAAAACGTATCTTATATCCAGGAATTCTTTAATTTGAGTTTAGAGGACATTAAACTGTGTAGGAATGCTATGTTTTTTCCTTTCGAAGCCTAGAATGGTAAATGTGTGAAATACAAGGCAGAATAAACTTGAAATAGAGAAATAAACACATTGAGCAGCTTTGGAATGTCTTACACTTCACTGAAATGTATCATTAAACTCTATAACATAGTTGAGAGACAATGTTCCCGAGCTTTTTAGGTTTATAACATTGTTTAGGTAGTTGTTTGTCCATGTTCCCAATGTTTATACCTGGAAAAGAAGGCCCAATGTTAGAAACTACAAGAAAACATCAGTAATCTGGGAAAATGACAATAAATAGATGAGAACTCACATAGAACATGTATAAGACACTTCTCAATCTGAGTTGTTCCTGTAGAAAATGTATATTAGATCCAGGAATTCCTTCATTTGAGTTTAGAGGACATTAAAGAGTGTATGAATCCTATGTTGTTTACATAAGGAGCCTTGAATGGTAAATGTGTGAAACACAAGGCAGAATAAACTTGAAATAGAGAAATATACACCTTTAGCAGCTTTGGAAAGCCTTACACTTCACTGAAATGTATCAATAAACTCTATAACATAGTTGAGAGACAATGTTCCCGAGCTTTTTAGGTTCATAACAGTGTTTAGGTGATTGTTTGGCCATGTTCCCAATGTTTATACCTGGACAAGAAAGCCTCATGTTAGAAACTACAAGAAAACATCAGTAATTCTGGAAAAATGACAACAAATAGATGAGAACTCACATAGAACATGTATAAAACACTTCTCCTACTGAGTTGTTCCTGTAGAAAACGTATCTTTGATCCAGGAATTCCTTAATTTGAGTTTAGAGGACATTAAACAGTGTATGACTCATATGTTGTTTACTTAAAGGAGCCTAGAATGGTAAATTTGTGAAATAAATGGCAGAATACACTTGAAATAGAGAAATATACACATTTAGCAGCTTTGGAAAGCCTTACACTTCACTGAAATGTATCATTAAACTCTATAACATAGTTGAGAGACAATGTTCCGAGCTTTTTAGGTTCATAACAGTGTTTAGGTGATTGTTTGGCCATGTTCCCAATGTTTATACCTGGACAAGAAAGCCTCATGTTAGAAACTACAAGAAAACCTCAGTAATTCTTGGAAAATGACAACAAATGGAGGAGAACTCACAGAGAACATGTATAAAACACTTCTCCAAATGAGTTGTTCCTTTAAAAAATGTATCTTATATCCAGGAATTCCTTAATTTGAGTTTAGAATACATTAAACTATGTAGGAATGCTATGTTTTTTTTCCTGCAGAAGCCTAGAATAGTAAAAGTGTGAAATACAAGGCAGAATAAACTTGAAATAGAGAAATAAACACATTTAGCAGCTTTGAAAAGCCTTACACCTCACTGAAATGTATCATTGAACTCTATAACATAGTGGAGAGACAATGTTCCCGAGCTTTTTAGGTTCATAACATTGTTTAGGTAGTTGTTTGTCCATGTTCCCAATGTTTATACCTGGACAAGAAGGCCCAAAGTTAGAAACTACAAGAAAACATCAGTAATCTGGGAAAATGACAATAAATAGATGAGAACTAAGATAGAACATGTTTAAAATACTTCTCAAACTGAGTTGTTCCTGTAGAAAATGTATATTACATCCAGTAATTCCTTAATTTGAGTTTAGAGGACATTAAACAGTGTATGAATCCTATATTGTTTATATAAGGAGCCTTGAATGGTAAATGTGTGAAACACAAGGCAGAATAAACTTGAAATAGAGAAATATACACCTTTAGCAGCATTGGAAAGCCTTACACTTCACTGAAATGTATCATTAAACTCTATAACATAGTTGAGAGACAATGTTCCCAAGCTTTTTAGGTTCATAACAGTGTTTAGGTAGTTATTTGTCCATGTTCCCAATGTTTATACCTGGACAAGAAAGCCCAATTTTAGAAACCACAAGAAAACATCAGTAATTCTGGGAAAATGACAATAAATAGATGAGAACTCACATAGAACATGTATAAAACACTTCTCCAACTGAGTTGTTCCTGTAGAAAACGTATCTTTGACCCAGGAATTCCTTAATTTGAGTTTAGAGGACATTAAACAGTGTATGACTCATATGTTGTTTACTTAAAGGAGCCTAGAATGGTAAATTTGTGAAATACTTGGCAGAATACACTTGAAATAGAGAAATATACACATTTAGCAGCTTTGGAAAGCCTTACACTTCACTGAAATGTATCATTAAACTCTATAACATAGTAGAGAGACAATGTTCCCGAGCTTTTTAGGTTCATAACAGTGTTTAGGTGGTTGTTTGGCCATGTTCCCAATGTTTATACCTGGACAAGAAAGCCTCATGTTAGAAACCACAAGAAAACATCAGTAATTCTGGGAAAATGACAACAAATAGAGGAGAACTCACAGAGAACATGTATAAAACACTTCTCCAACTGAGTTGTTCCTGTAGAAAACGTATCTTATATCCAGGAATTCCTTAATTTGAGTTTAGAGGACATTAAACAGTGTATGACTCACATGTTGTTTACATAAATAGCCTAGAATGCTAAATGTGTGAAACACAAGGCAGAATAAACTTGAAATAGAGAAATATACACATTTAGCAGCTTTGGAAAGCCTTACACTTCATTGAGGTGTATCATTAATCTGTAAAACATAGTTCAGAGACAATGTTCCCGAGGTTTTCAGGTTCATAACAGTGTTTTGGTAGTTGTTTGTCTTTGTTCCCAATGTTTATACTTTGACAGGAAGGCCCAATTTTAGAAACTACAAGAAAACATCAGTAATTCTGGGAAAATGACAATAAATAGATGAGAACTCACATAGAAAATGTATAAAACACTTCTCCAACTGAGTTGTTCCAGTAGAAAACGTATCTTTGATCCAGGAATTACTTAATTTGAGTTTAGAGGACATTAAACAGTGTATGACTCATATGTTGTTTACTTAAAAGAGCCTAGAATGGTAAATTTGTAAAATACAAGGCAGAATAAACTTGAAATTGAGAAATATACACATTTATCAGCTTTGGAAAGCCTTACACTTCACTGAAATGTATCATTAAACTCTATAACATAGTTGAGAGACAAGGTTCCCAAGCTTTTTAGGTTCATAACAGTGTTTAAGGGGTTGTTTGTCCATGTTCCCTATGTTTATACCTGGACAAGAAAGCCTCATCTTAGAAACTGCAAGAAAACATCAGTAATTCTGGAAAAATGACAATAAATAGATGAGAACTCACATAGAACATGTATAAAACACTTCTCCAACTGAGTTGTTCCAGTAGAAAATGTATCTTTGATCCAGGAATTACTTAATTTGATTTTAGAGGACATTAAACAGTGTATGACTCATATGTTGTTTACTTAAAAGAGCCTAGAATGGTAAATTTGTAAAATACAAGGCAGAATACACTTGAAATAGAGAAATATACACATTTATCAGCTTTGGAAAGCCTTACACTTCACTGAAATGTATCATTAAACTCTATAACATAGTTGAGAGACAATGTTCCCGAGCTTTTTAGGTTCATAACAGTGTTTAAGTGGTTGTTTGTCCATGTTCCCTATGTTTATACCTGGACAAGAAAGCCTCATCTTGGAAACTACAAGAAAACATCAGTAATTCTGGAAAAATGACAATAAATAGATGAGAACTCACATAGAACATGTATAAAACACTTCTCCAACTGACTTGTTCCTGTAGAAAACCTATCTTTGATCCAGGAATTCCTTAATTTGAGTTTAGAGGACATTAAACAGTGTATGACTCAGATGTTGTTTACATAAAGGAGCCTAGAATGGTAAATTTGTGAAATAAATGGCAGAATACACTTGAAGTAGAGAAATATACACATTTAGCAGCTTTGGAAAGCCTTACACTTCACTGAAATGTATCATTAAACTCTATAACATAGTTGAGATACAATGTTCCCGAGCTTTTTAGGTTCATAACAGTGTTTAAGTGGTTGTTTGAACATATTCCCTATGTTTATACCTGGACAAGAAAGCCTCATCTTAGAAACTACAAGAAAACATCAGTAATTCTGGAAAAATGACAATAAATAGATGAGAACTAATATAGAACATGTATAAAAGACTTCTCCAAATGAGTTGTTCCTTTAAAAAACGTATCTTATATCCAGGAATTCTTTAATTTGAGTTTAGAGGACATTAAACTGTGTAGGAATGCTATGTTTTTTCCTTCAGAAGCCTAGAATGGTAAATGTGTGAAATACAAGGCAGAATACACTTGAAATAGAAAAATAAAGACATTTAGCAGCTTTGGAAAGCCTTACATTTCACTGAGATGTATCATTAAACTCTAAAACATAGTTGAGAGACAATGTTCCCCAGCTTTTCAGGTTCATAACAATGCGTAGGTAGTTGTTTGTCCATGTTCCCAATGCTTATACCTGGACAAGAAGGCCTAATGTTAGAACCGAAAAGAAAACTTCAGTAATTCTGGGAAAATGACAATAAATAGATGAGAACTCACATAGAACATGTATAAAACACTTCTCCAACTGAGTTGTTCCTGTAGAAAACGTATCTTTGATCCAGGAATTCCTTAATTCGAGTTTAGAGCACATTAAACAGTGTATGAATCCTATGTTGTTTCCTTGAAGGAGACTAGAATGGTGAATGTGTGAAATAAATGGCAGAATACACTTGAAATAGAGAAATATACACATTTAGCAGCTTTGGAAAGCCTTACACTTCACTGAAATGTATCATTAAACTCTATAACATAGTTGAGATACAATGTTCCCGAGCTTTTTAGATTCATAACAGTGTTTAGGTGGTTGTTTGGCCATGTTCCCAATGTTTATACCTGGACAAGAAAGCCTCATGATAGAAACTACAAGAAAACATCAGTAATTCTGGAAAAATGACAACAAATAGATGAGAACTCACAGAGAACATGTATAAAGCACTTCTCCAAATGAGTTGTTCCTTTAAAAAACGTATCTTATATCCAGGAATTCTTTAATTTGAGTTTAGAGGACATTAAACTGTGTAGGAATGCTATGTTTTTTCCTTCAGAAGCCTAAATGTGTGAAATACAAGGCAGAATAAACTTGAAATAGAGAAATAAACACATTTAGCAGCTTTGGAATGTCTTACACTTCACTGAAATGTATCATTAAACTCTATAACATAGTTGAGAGACAATGTTCCCGAGCTTTTTAGGTTTATAACATTGTTTAGATAGTTGTTTGGCCATGTTCCCAATGTTTATACCTGGACAAGAAGGCCCAATGTTAGAAACTACAATAAAACATCAGTAATCTGGGAAAATGACAATAAATAGATGAGAACTCACATAGAACATGTATAAAACACTTCTCAAATTGAGTTGTTCCTGTAGAAAATGTATATTAGATCCAGGAATTCCTTAATTTGAGTTTAGAGAACATTAAACAGTGTATGAATCCTATGTTGTTTACATAAGGAGCCTTGAATGGTAAATGTGTGAAAAACAAGGCAGAATAAACTTGAAATAGAGAAATATACACATTTATCAGCTTTGGAAAGCCTTACACTTCACTGAAATGTATCATTAAACTCTATAACATAGTTGAGAGACAATGTTCCCGAGCTTTTTAGGTTCATAACAGTGTTTAAGTCGTTGTTTGTCCATGTTCCCAATGTTTATACCTGGACAAGAAAGCCTCATGTTAGAAACTACAGGAAAATATCAGTAATTCTGGAAAAATGACAACAAATAGATGAGAACTCACAGAGAACATGTATAAAACACTTCTCCAAATGAGTTGTTCCTTTAAAAAACGTATCTTATATCCAGGAATTCTTTAATTTGAGTTTAGTGGACCTTAAACTGTGTAGGAATGCTATGTTTTTTCCTTCAGAAGCCTAGAATGGTAAATGTGTGAAATACAAGGCAGAATAAACTTGAAATAGAGAAATATACACTTTTATCAGCTTTGGAAAGCCTTACAGTTCACTGAAATGTATCATTAAACTCTATAACATAGTTGAGAGACAATGCTCCCGAGCTTTTTAGGTTCATAACAGTGTTTAAGTGGTTGTTTGTCCATGTTCCCTATATTTATACCTGGACAAGAAAGCCTCATCTTAGAAACTACAAGAAAACATCAGTAATTCTGGAAAAATGACAATAAATAGATGAGAACTCACATAGAACATGTATAAAACACTTCTCCAACTGACTTGTTCCTGTAGAAAACCTATCTTTGATCCAAGAATTCCTTAATTTGAGTTTAGAGGACATTAAACAGTGTATGACTCATATGTTGTTTACTTAAAGGAGCCTAGAATGGTAAATTTGTGAAATAAATGGCAGAATACACTTGAAGTAGAGAAATATACACATTTAGCAGCTTTGGAAAGCCTTACACTTCACTGAAATGTATCATTAAACTCTATAACATAGTTGAGATACAATGTTCCCGAGCTTTTTAGGTTCATAACAGTGTTTAAGTGGTTGTTTGTCCATATTCCCTATGTTTATACCTGGACAAGAAAGCCTCATCTTAGAAACTACAAGAAAACATCAGTAATTCTGGAAAAATGACAATGAATAGATGAGAACTAATATAGAACATGTATAAAAGACTTCTCCAAATGAGTTGTTCCTTTAAAAAACGTATCTTATATCCAGGAATTCTTTAATTTGAGTTTAGAGGACATTAAACTGTGTAGGAATGCTATGTTTTTTCCTTTCGAAGCCTAGAATGGTAAATG
This sequence comes from Pipistrellus nathusii, assembly GCA_963693515.1. NCBI lineage: Eukaryota > Metazoa > Chordata > Mammalia > Chiroptera > Vespertilionidae > Pipistrellus > Pipistrellus nathusii. Next base: position 29,107 of record OY882864.1, read on the forward strand.
TGTGAAATACAAGGCAGAATAAACTTGAAATAGAGAAATAAACACATTGAGCAGCTTTGGAATGTCTTACACTTCACTGAAATGTATCATTAAACTCTATAACATAGTTGAGAGACAATGTTCCCGAGCTTTTTAGGTTTATAACATTGTTTAGGTAGTTGTTTGTCCATGTTCCCAATGTTTATACCTGGAAAAGAAGGCCCAATGTTAGAAACTACAAGAAAACATCAGTAATCTGGGAAAATGACAATAAATAGATGAGAACTCACATAGAACATGTATAAAACACTTCTCAATCTGAGTTGTTCCTGTAGAAAATGTATATTAGATCCAGGAATTCCTTCATTTGAGTTTAGAGGACATTAAAGAGTGTATGAATCCTATGTTGTTTACATAAGGAGCCTTGAATGGTAAATGTGTGAAACACAAGGCAGAATAAACTTGAAATAGAGAAATATACACCTTTAGCAGCTTTGGAAAGCCTTTCACTTCACTGAAATGTATCAATAAACTCTATAACATAGTTGAGAGACAATGTTCCCGAGCTTTTTAGGTTCATAACAGTGTTTAGGTGATTGTTTGGCCATGTACCCAATGTTTATACCTGGACAAGAAAGCCTCATGTTAGAAACTACAAGAAAACATCAGTAATTCTGGAAAAATGACAACAAATAGATGAGAACTCACATAGAACATGTATAAAACACTTCTCCAACTGAGTTGTTCCTGTAGAAAACGTATCTTTGATCCAGGAATTCCTTAATTTGAGTTTAGAGGACATTAAACAGTGTATGACTCATATGTTGTTTACTTAAAGGAGCCTAGAATGGTAAATTTGTGAAATAAATGGCAGAATACACTTGAAATAGAGAAATATACACATTTAGCAGCTTTGGAAAGCCTTACACTTCACTGAAATGTATCATTAAACTCTATAACATAGTTGAGAGACAATGTTCCGAGCTTTTTAGGTTCATAACAGTGTTTAGGTGATTGTTTGGCCATGTTCCCAATGTTTATACCTGGACAAGAAAGCCTCATGTTAGAAACTACAAGAAAACCTCAGTAATTCTTGGAAAATGACAACAAATGGAGGAGAACTCACAGAGAACATGTATAAAACACTTCTCCAAATGAGTTGTTCCTTTAAAAAATGTATCTTATATCCAGGAATTCCTTAATTTGAGTTTAGAATACATTAAACTATGTAGGAATGCTATGTTTTTTTTCCTGCAGAAGCCTAGAATAGTAAAAGTGTGAAATACAAGGCAGAATAAACTTGAAATAGAGAAATAAACACATTTAGCAGCTTTGAAAAGCCTTACACCTCACTGAAATGTATCATTGAACTCTATAACATAGTGGAGAGACAATTTTCCCGAGCTTTTTAGGTTCATAACATTGTTTAGGTAGTTGTTTGTCCATGTTCTCAATGTTTATACCTGGACAAGAAGGCCCAAAGTTAGAAACTACAAGAAAACATCAGTAATCTGGGAAAATGACAATAAATAGATGAGAACTCACATAGAACATGTATAAAACACTTCTCCAACTGAGTTGTTCCAGTAGAAAACGTATCTTTGATCCAGGAATTACTTAATTTGAGTTTAGAGGACATTAAACAGTGTATGACTCATATGTTGTTTACTTAAAAGAGCCTAGAATGGTAAATTTGTAAAATACAAGGCAGAATAAACTTGAAATTGAGAAATATACACATTTATCAGCTTTGGAAAGCCTTACACTTCACTGAAATGTATTATTAAACTCTATAACATAGTTGAGAGACAAGGTTCCCAAGCTTTTTAGGTTCATAACAGTGTTTAAGGGGTTGTTTGTCCATGTTCCCTATGTTTATACCTGGACAAGAAAGCCTCATCTTAGAAACTGCAAGAAAACATCAGTAATTCCTGAAAAATGACAATAAATAGATGAGAACTCACATAGAACATGTATAAAACACTTCTCCAACTGAGTTGTTCCAGTAGAAAACGTATCTTTGATCCAGGAATTACTTAATTTGAGTTTAGAGGACATTAAACAGTGTATGACTCATATGTTGTTTACTTAAAAGAGCCTAGAATGGTAAATTTGTAAAATACAAGGCAGAATACACTTGAAATAGAGAAATATACACATTTATCAGCTTTGGAAAGCCTTACACTTCACTGAAATGTATCATTAAACTCTATAACATAGTTGAGAGACAATGTTCCCGAGCTTTTTAGGTTCATAACAGTGTTTAAGTGGTTGTTTGTCCATGTTCCCTATGTTTATACCTGGACAAGAAAGCCTCATCTTAGAAACTACAAGAAAACATCAGTAATTCAGGAAAAATGACAATAAATAGATGAGAACTAATATAGAACATGTATAAAAGACTTCTCCAAATGAGTTGTTCCTTTAAAAAACGTATCTTATATCCAGGAATTCTTTAATTTGAGTTTAGAGGACATTAAACTGTGTAGGAATGCTATGTTTTTTCCTTCAGAAGCTTAGAATGGTAAATGTGTGAAATACAAGGCAGAATAAACTTGAAATAGAGAAATAAACACATTGAGCAGCTTTGGAATGTCTTACACTTCACTGAAATGTATCCTTAAACTCTATAACATAGTTGAGAGACAATGTTCCCGAGCTTTTTAGGTTTATAACATTGTTTAGGTAGTTGTTTGTCCATGTTCCCAATGTTTATACCTGGAAAAGAAGGCCCAATGTTAGAAACTACAAGAAAACATCAGTAATCTGGGAAAATGACAATAAATAGATGAGAACTCACATAGAACATGTATAAAACACTTCTCAATCTGAGTTGTTCCTGTAGAAAATGTTTATTAGATCCAGGAATTTTTTCATTTGAGTTTAGAGGACATTAAACAGTGTATGAATCCTATGTTGTTTACATAAGGAGCCTTGAATGGTAAATGTGTGAAACACAAGGCAGAATAAACTTGAAATAGAGAAATATACACCTTTAGCAGCTTTGGAAAGCCTTACACTTCACTGAAATGTATCAATAAACTCTATAACATAGTTGAGAGACAATGTTCCCGAGCTTTTTAGGTTCATAACAGTGTTTAGGTGGTTGTTTGGCCATGTTCCCAATGTTTATACCTGGACAAGAAAGCCTCATGTTAGAAACTACAAGAAAACATCAGTAATTCTGGAAAAATGACAACAAATAGATGAGAACTCACATAGAACATGTATAAAACACTTCTCCAACTGAGTTGTTCCTGTAGAAAACGTATCTTTGATCCAGGAATTCCTTAATTTGAGTTTAGAGGACATTAAACAGTGTATGACTCATATGTTGTTTACTTAAAGGAGCCTAGAATGGTAAATTTGTGAAATAAATGGCAGAATACACTTGAAATAGAGAAATATACACATTTAGCAGCTTTGGAAAGCCTTACACTTCACTGAAATGTATCATTAAACTCTATAACATAGTTGAGATACAATGTTCCCGAGCTTTTTAGGTTCATAACAGTGTTTAAGTGGTTGTTTGTCCATATTCCCTATGTTTATACCTGGACAAGAAAGCCTCATCTTAGAAACTACAAGAAAACATCAGTAATTCTGGAAAAATGACAATAAATAGATGAGAACTAATATAGAACATGTATAAAAGACTTCTCCAAATGAGTTGTTCCTTTAAAAAACGTATCTTATATCCAGGAATTCTTTAATTTGAGTTTAGAGGACATTAAACTGTGTAGGAATGCTATGTTTTTTCCTTTAGAAGCATAGAATGGTAAATGTATGAAATACAAGGCAGAATAAACTTGAAATAGAGAAATAAACACATTGAGCAGCTTTGGAATGTCTTACACTTCACTGAAATGTATCATTAAACTCAATAACATAGTTGAGAGACAATGTTCCCGAGCTTTTTACGTTTATAACATTGTTTAGGTAGTTGTTTGTCCATGTTCCCAATGTTTATACCTGGAAAAGAAGGCCCCATGTTAGAAACTACAAGAAAACATCAGTAATCTGGGAAAATGACAATAAATAGATGAGAACTCACATAGAACATGTATAAAACACTTCTCAATCTGAGTTGTTCCTGTAGAAAATGTATATTAGATCCAGGAATGCCTTCATTTGAGTTTAGAGGACATTAAACAGTGTATGAATCCTATGTTGTTTACATAAGGAGCCTTGAATGGTAAATGTGTGAAACACAAGGCAGAATAAACTTGAAATAGAGAAATATACACCTTTAGCAGCTTTGGAAAGCCTTACACTTCACTGAAATGTATCAATAAACTCTATAACATAGTTGAGAGACAATGTTCCCGAGCTTTTTAGGTTCATAACAGTGTTTAGGTGGTTGTTTGGCCATGTTCCCAATGTTTATACCTGGACAAGAAAGCCTCATGTTAGAAACTACAAGAAAACATCAGTAATTCTGGAAAAATGACAACAAATAGATGAGAACTCACATAGAACATGTATAAAACACTTCTCCAACTGAGTTGTTCCTGTAGAAAACGTATCTTTGATCCAGGAATTCCTTAATTTGAGTTTAGAGGACATTAAACAGTGTATGACTCATATGTTGTTTACTTAAAGGAGCCTAGAATGGTAAATTTGTGAAATAAATGGCAGAATACACTTGAAATAGAGAAATATACACATTTAGCAGCTTGGGAAAGCCTTACACTTCACTGAAATGTATCATTAAACTCTATAACATAGTTGAGAGACAATGTTCCGAGCTTTTTAGGTTCATAACAGTGTTTAGGTGATTGTTTGGCCATGTTCCCAATGTTTATACCTGGACAAGAAAGTCTCATGTTAGAAACTACAAGAAAACCTCAGTAATTCTTGGAAAATGACAACAAATAGATGAGAACTCACAGAGAACATGTATAAAACACTTCTCCAAATGAGTTGTTCCTTTAAAAAATGTATCTTATATCCAGGAATTCCTTAATTTGAGTTTAGAGGACATTAAACTATGTAGGAATGCTATGTTTTTTTTCCTGCAGAAGCCTAGAATAGTAAAAGTGTGAAATACAAGGCAGAATAAACTTGAAATAGAGAAATAAACACATTTAGCAGCTTTGAAAAGCCTTACACCTCACTGAAATGTATCATTGAACTCTATAACATAGTGGAGAGACAATGTTCCCGAGCTTTTTAGGTTCATAACATTGTTTAAGGGGTTGTTTGTCCATGTTCCCTATGTTTATACCTGGACAAGAAAGCCTCATCTTAGAAACTGCAAGAAAACATCAGTAATTCCTGAAAAATGACAATAAATAGATGAGAACTCACATAGAACATGTATAAAACACTTCTCCAACTGAGTTGTTCCAGTAGAAAACGTATCTTTGATCCAGGAATTACTTAATTTGAGTTTAGAGGACATTAAACAGTGTATGACTCATATGTTGTTTACTTAAAAGAGCCTAGAATGGTAAATTTGTAAAATACAAGGCAGAATACACTTGAAATAGAGAAATATACACATTTATCAGCTTTGGAAAGCCTTACACTTCACTGAAATGTATCATTAAACTCTATAACATAGTTGAGAGACAATGTTCCCGAGCTTTTTAGGTTCATAACAGTGTTTAAGTGGTTGTTTGTCCATGTTCCCTATGTTTATACCTGGACAAGAAAGCCTCATCTTAGAAACTACAAGAAAACATCAGTAATTCAGGAAAAATGACAATAAATAGATGAGAACTAATATAGAACATGTATAAAAGACTTCTCCAAATGAGTTGTTCCTTTAAAAAACGTATCTTATATCCAGGAATTCTTTAATTTGAGTTTAGAGGACATTAAACTGTGTAGGAATGCTATGTTTTTTCCTTCAGAAGCTTAGAATGGTAAATGTGTGAAATACAAGGCAGAATAAACTTGAAATAGAGAAATAAACACATTGAGCAGCTTTGGAATGTCTTACACTTCACTGAAATGTATCCTTAAACTCTATAACATAGTTGAGAGACAATGTTCCCGAGCTTTTTAGGTTTATAACATTGTTTAGGTAGTTGTTTGTCCATGTTCCCAATGTTTATACCTGGAAAAGAAGGCCCAATGTTAGAAACTACAAGAAAACATCAGTAATCTGGGAAAATGACAATAAATAGATGAGAACTCACATAGAACATGTATAAAACACTTCTCAATCTGAGTTGTTCCTGTAGAAAATGTTTATTAGATCCAGGAATTTTTTCATTTGAGTTTAGAGGACATTAAACAGTGTATGAATCCTATGTTGTTTACATAAGGAGCCTTGAATGGTAAATGTGTGAAACACAAGGCAGAATAAACTTGAAATAGAGAAATATACACCTTTAGCAGCTTTGGAAAGCCTTACACTTCACTGAAATGTATCAATAAACTCTATAACATAGTTGAGAGACAATGTTCCCGAGCTTTTTAGGTTCATAACAGTGTTTAGGTGGTTGTTTGGCCATGTTCCCAATGTTTATACCTGGACAAGAAAGCCTCATGTTAGAAACTACAAGAAAACATCAGTAATTCTGGAAAAATGACAACAAATAGATGAGAACTCACATAGAACATGTATAAAACACTTCTCCAACTGAGTTGTTCCTGTAGAAAACGTATCTTTGATCCAGGAATTCCTTAATTTGAGTTTAGAGGACATTAAACAGTGTATGACTCATATGTTGTTTACTTAAAGGAGCCTAGAATGGTAAATTTGTGAAATAAATGGCAGAATACACTTGAAATAGAGAAATATACACATTTAGCAGCTTTGGAAAGCCTTACACTTCACTGAAATGTATCATTAAACTCTATAACATAGTTGAGATACAATGTTCCCGAGCTTTTTAGGTTCATAACAGTGTTTAAGTGGTTGTTTGTCCATATTCCCTATGTTTATACCTGGACAAGAAAGCCTCATCTTAGAAACTACAAGAAAACATCAGTAATTCTGGAAAAATGACAATAAATAGATGAGAACTAATATAGAACATGTATAAAAGACTTCTCCAAATGAGTTGTTCCTTTAAAAAACGTATCTTATATCCAGGAATTCTTTAATTTGAGTTTAGAGGACATTAAACTGTGTAGGAATGCTATGTTTTTTCCTTTAGAAGCATAGAATGGTAAATGTATGAAATACAAGGCAGAATAAACTTGAAATAGAGAAATAAACACATTGAGCAGCTTTGGAATGTCTTACACTTCACTGAAATGTATCATTAAACTCAATAACATAGTTGAGAGACAATGTTCCCGAGCTTTTTACGTTTATAACATTGTTTAGGTAGTTGTTTGTCCATGTTCCCAATGTTTATACCTGGAAAAGAAGGCCCCATGTTAGAAACTACAAGAAAACATCAGTAATCTGGGAAAATGACAATAAATAGATGAGAACTCACATAGAACATGTATAAAACACTTCTCAATCTGAGTTGTTCCTGTAGAAAATGTATATTAGATCCAGGAATTCCTTCATTTGAGTTTAGAGGACATTAAACAGTGTATGAATCCTATGTTGTTTACATAAGGAGCCTTGAATGGTAAATGTGTGAAACACAAGGCAGAATAAACTTGAAATAGAGAAATATACACCTTTAGCAGCTTTGGAAAGCCTTACACTTCACTGAAATGTATCAATAAACTCTATAACATAGTTGAGAGACAATGTTCCCGAGCTTTTTAGGTTCATAACAGTGTTTAGGTGGTTGTTTGGCCATGTTCCCAATGTTTATACCTGGACAAGAAAGCCTCATGTTAGAAACTACAAGAAAACATCAGTAATTCTGGAAAAATGACAACAAATAGATGAGAACTCACATAGAACATGTATAAAACACTTCTCCAACTGAGTTGTTCCTGTAGAAAACGTATCTTTGATCCAGGAATTCCTTAATTTGAGTTTAGAGGACATTAAACAGTGTATGACTCATATGTTGTTTACTTAAAGGAGCCTAGAATGGTAAATTTGTGAAATAAATGGCAGAATACACTTGAAATAGAGAAATATACACATTTAGCAGCTTGGGAAAGCCTTACACTTCACTGAAATGTATCATTAAACTCTATAACATAGTTGAGAGACAATGTTCCGAGCTTTTTAGGTTCATAACAGTGTTTAGGTGATTGTTTGGCCATGTTCCCAATGTTTATACCTGGACAAGAAAGTCTCATGTTAGAAACTACAAGAAAACCTCAGTAATTCTTGGAAAATGACAACAAATAGATGAGAACTCACAGAGAACATGTATAAAACACTTCTCCAAATGAGTTGTTCCTTTAAAAAATGTATCTTATATCCAGGAATTCCTTAATTTGAGTTTAGAGGACATTAAACTATGTAGGAATGCTATGTTTTTTTTCCTGCAGAAGCCTAGAATAGTAAAAGTGTGAAATACAAGGCAGAATAAACTTGAAATAGAGAAATAAACACATTTAGCAGCTTTGAAAAGCCTTACACCTCACTGAAATGTATCATTGAACTCTATAACATAGTGGAGAGACAATGTTCCCGAGCTTTTTAGGTTCATAACATTGTTTAGGTAGTTGTTTGTCCATGTTCCCAATGTTTATACCTGGACAAGAAGGCCCAAAGTTAGAAACTACAAGAAAACATCAGTAATCTGGGAAAATGACAATAAGTAGATGAGAACTAATATAGAACATGTATAAAATACTTCTCAAACTGAGTTGTTCCTGTAGAAAATGTATATTAGATCCAGTAATTCCTTAATTTCAGTTTAGAGGACATTAAACAGTGTATGAATCCTATGTTGTTTACATAAGTAGCCTTGAATGGTAAATGTGTGAAACACAAGGCAGAATAAACTTGAAATAGAGAAATATACACCTTTAGCAGCTTTGGAAAGCCTTACACTTCACTGAAATGTATCATTAAACTCTATAACATAGTTGAGAGACAATGTTCCCAAGCTTTTTAGGTTCATAACAGTGTTTAGGTAGTTATTTGTCCATGTTCCCAATGTTTATACCTGGACAAGAAAGCCCAATTTTAGAAACCACAAGAAAACATCAGTAATTCTGGGAAAATGACAATAAATAGATGAGAACTCACATAGAACATGTATAAAACACTTCTCCAACTGAGTTGTTCCTATAGAAAACGTATCTTTGACCCAGGAATTCCTTAATTTGAGTTTAGAGGACATTAAACAGTGTATGACTCACATGTTGTTTACATAAATAGCCTAGAATGCTAAATGTGTGAAACACAAGGCAGAATAAACTTGAAATAGAGAAATATACACATTTAGCAGCTTTGGAAAGCCTTACACTTCATTGAGGTGTATCATTAATCTGTAAAACATAGTTCAGAGACAATGTTCCCGAGGTTTTCAGGTTCATAACAGTGTTTTGGTAGTTGTTTGTCCTTGTTCCCAATGTTTATACTTTGACAGGAAGGCCCAATTTTAGAAACTACAAGAAAACATCAGTAATTCTGGGAAAATGACAATAAATAGATGAGAACTCACATAGAACATGTATAAAACACTTCTCCAACTGAGTTGTTCCAGTAGAAAACGTATCTTTGATCCAGGAATTACTTAATTTGAGTTTAGAGGACATTAAACAGTGTATGACTCATATGTTGTTTACTTTAAAGAGCCTAGAATGGTAAATTTGTAAAATACAAGGCAGAATACACTTGAAATAGAGAAATATACACATTTATCAGCTTTGGAAAGCCTTACACTTCACTGAAATGTATCATTAAACTCTATAACATAGTTGAGAGACAATGTTCCCGAGCTTTTTAGGTTCATAACAGTGTTTAAGTGGTTGTTTGTCCATGTTCCCTATGTTTATACCTGGACAAGAAAGCCTCATCTTAGAAACTACAAGAAAACATCAGTAATTCAGGAAAAATGACAATAAATAGATGAGAACTAATATAGAACATGTATAAAAGACTTCTCCAAATGAGTTGTTCCTTTAAAAAACGTATCTTATATCCAGGAATTCTTTAATTTGAGTTTAGAGGACATTAAACTGTGTAGGAATGCTATGTTTTTTCCTTCAGAAGCTTAGAATGGTAAATGTGTGAAATACAAGGCAGAATAAACTTGAAATAGAGAAATAAACACATTGAGCAGCTTTGGAATGTCTTACACTTCACTGAAATGTATCCTTAAACTCTATAACATAGTTGAGAGACAATGTTCCCGAGCTTTTTACGTTTATAACATTGTTTAGGTAGTTGTTTGTCCATGTTCCCAATGTTTATACCTGGAAAAGAAGGCCCAATGTTAGAAACTACAAGAAAACATCAGTAATCTGGGAAAATGACAATAAATAGATGAGAACTCACATAGAACATGTATAAAACACTTCTCAATCTGAGTTGTTCCTGTAGAAAATGTTTATTAGATCCAGGAATTTTTTCATTTGAGTTTAGAGGACATTAAACAGTGTATGAATCCTATGTTGTTTACATAAGGAGCCTTGAATGGTAAATGTGTGAAACACAAGGCAGAATAAACTTGAAATAGAGAAATATACACCTTTAGCAGCTTTGGAAAGCCTTACACTTCACTGAAATGTATCAATAAACTCTATAACATAGTTGAGAGACAATGTTCCCGAGCTTTTTAGGTTCATAACAGTGTTTAGGTGGTTGTTTGGCCATGTTCCCAATGTTTATACCTGGACAAGAAAGCCTCATGTTAGAAACTACAAGAAAACATCAGTAATTCTGGAAAAATGACAACAAATAGATGAGAACTCACATAGAACATGTATAAAACACTTCTCCAACTGAGTTGTTCCTGTAGAAAACGTATCTTTGATCCAGGAATTCCTTAATTTGAGTTTAGAGGACATTAAACAGTGTATGACTCATATGTTGTTTACTTAAAGGAGCCTAGAATGGTAAATTTGTGAAATAAATGGCAGAATACACTTGAAATAGAGAAATATACACATTTAGCAGCTTTGGAAAGCCTTACACTTCACTGAAATGTATCATTAAACTCTATAACATAGTTGAGATACAATGTTCCCGAGCTTTTTAGGTTCATAACAGTGTTTAAGTGGTTGTTTGTCCATATTCCCTATGTTTATACCTGGACAAGAAAGCCTCATCTTAGAAACTACAAGAAAACATCAGTAATTCTGGAAAAATGACAATAAATAGATGAGAACTAATATAGAACATGTATAAAAGACTTCTCCAAATGAGTTGTTCCTTTAAAAAACGTATCTTATATCCAGGAATTCTTTAATTTGAGTTTAGAGGACATTAAACTGTGTAGGAATGCTATGTTTTTTCCTTTAGAAGCATAGAATGGTAAATGTATGAAATACAAGGCAGAATAAACTTGAAATAGAGAAATAAACACATTGAGCAGCTTTGGAATGTCTTACACTTCACTGAAATGTATCATTAAACTCAATAACATAGTTGAGAGACAATGTTCCCGAGCTTTTTACGTTTATAACATTGTTTAGGTAGTTGTTTGTCCATGTTCCCAATGTTTATACCTGGAAAAGAAGGCCCCATGTTAGAAACTACAAGAAAACATCAGTAATCTGGGAAAATGACAATAAATAGATGAGAACTCACATAGAACATGTATAAAACACTTCTCAATCTGAGTTGTTCCTGTAGAAAATGTATATTAGATCCAGGAATTCCTTCATTTGAGTTTAGAGGACATTAAACAGTGTATGAATCCTATGTTGTTTACATAAGGAGCCTTGAATGGTAAATGTGTGAAACACAAGGCAGAATAAACTTGAAATAGAGAAATATACACCTTTAGCAGCTTTGGAAAGCCTTACACTTCACTGAAATGTATCAATAAACTCTATAACATAGTTGAGAGACAATGTTCCCGAGCTTTTTAGGTTCATAACAGTGTTTAGGTGGTTGTTTGGCCATGTTCCCAATGTTTATACCTAGACAAGAAAGCCTCATGTTAGAAACTACAAGAAAACATCAGTAATTCTGGAAAAATGACAACAAATAGATGAGAACTCACATAGAACATGTATAAAACACTTCTCCAACTGAGTTGTTCCTGTAGAAAACGTATCTTTGATCCAGGAATTCCTTAATTTGAGTTTAGAGGACATTAAACAGTGTATGACTCATATGTTGTTTACTTAAAGGAGCCTAGAATGGTAAATTTGTGAAATAAATGGCAGAATACACTTGAAATAGAGAAATATACACATTTAGCAGCTTGGGAAAGCCTTACACTTCACTGAAATGTATCATTAAACTCTATAACATAGTTGAGAGACAATGTTCCGAGCTTTTTAGGTTCATAACAGTGTTTAGGTGATTGTTTGGCCATGTTCCCAATGTTTATACCTGGACAAGAAAGTCTCATGTTAGAAACTACAAGAAAACCTCAGTAATTCTTGGAAAATGACAACAAATAGATGAGAACTCACAGAGAACATGTATAAAACACTTCTCCAAATGAGTTGTTCCTTTAAAAAATGTATCTTATATCCAGGAATTCCTTAATTTGAGTTTAGAGGACATTAAACTATGTAGGAATGCTATGTTTTTTTTCCTGCAGAAGCCTAGAATAGTAAAAGTGTGAAATACAAGGCAGAATAAACTTGAAATAGAGAAATAAACACATTTAGCAGCTTTGAAAAGCCTTACACCTCACTGAAATGTATCATTGAACTCTATAACATAGTGGAGAGACAATGTTCCCGAGCTTTTTAGGTTTATAACATTGTTTAGGTAGTTGTTTGTCCATGTTCCCAATGTTTATACCTGGACAAGAAAGCCCAATTTTAGAAACCACAAGAAAACATCAGTAATTCTGGGAAAATGACAATAAATAGATGAGAACTCACATAGAACATGTATAAAACACTTCTCCAACTGAGTTGTTCCTATAGAAAACGTATCTTTGACCCAGGAATTCCTTAATTTGAGTTTAGAGGACATTAAACAGTGTATGACTCACATGTTGTTTACATAAATAGCCTAGAATGCTAAATGTGTGAAACACAAGGCAGAATAAACTTGAAATAGAGAAATATGCACATTTAGCAGCTTTGGAAAGCCTTACACTTCATTGAGGTGTATCATTAATCTGTAAAACATAGTTCAGAGACAATGTTCCCGAGGTTTTCAGGTTCATAACAGTGTTTTGGTAGTTGTTTGTCCTTGTTCCCAATGTTTATACTTTGACAGGAAGGCCCAATTTTAGAAACTACAAGAAAACATCAGTAATTCTGGGAAAATGACAATAAATAGATGAGAACTCACATAGAACATGTATAAAACACTTCTCCAACTGAGTTGTTCCAGTAGAAAACGTATCTTTGATCCAGGAATTACTTAATTTGAGTTTAGAGGACATTAAACAGTGTATGACTCATATGTTGTTTACTTTAAAGAGCCTAGAATGGTAAATTTGTAAAATACAAGGCAGAATAAACTTGAAATTGAGAAATATACACATTTATCAGCTTTGGAAAGCCTTACACTTCACTGAAATGTATCATTAAACTCTATAACATAGTTGACAGACAATGTTCCCGAGCTTTTTAGGTTCATAACAGTGTTTAAGGGGTTGTTTGTCCATGTTCCCTATGTTTATACCTGGACAAGAAAGCCTCATCTTAGAAACTGCAAGAAAACATCAGTAATTCTGGAAAAATGACAATAAATAGATGAGAACTCACATAGAACATGTATAAAGCACTTCTCCAACTGAGTTGTTCCAGTAGAAAACGTATCTTTGATCCAGGAATTACTTATTTTGAGTTTAGAGGACATTAAACAGTGTATGACTCATATGTTGTTTACTTAAAAGAGCCTAGAATGGTAAATTTGTAAAATACAAGGCAGAATACACTTGAAATAGAGAAATATACACATTTATCAGCTTTGGAAAGCCTTACACTTCACTGAAATGTATCATTAAACTCTATAAAATAGTTGAGAGACAATGTTCCCGAGCTTTTTAGGTTCATAACAGTGTTTAAGTGGTTGTTTGTCCATGTTCCCTATGTTTATACCTGGACAAGAAAGCCTCATCTTAGAAACTACAAGAAAACATCAGTAATTCTGGAAAAATGACAATAAATAGATGAGAACTCACATAGAACATGTATAAAACACTTCTCCAACTGACTTGTTCCTCTAGAAAACCTATCTTTGATCCAGGAATTCCTTAATTTGAGTTTAGAGGACATTAAACAGTGTATGACTCATATGTTGTTTACATAAAGGAGCCTAGAATGGTAAATTTGTGAAATAAATGGCAGAATACACTTGAAGTAGAGAAATATACACATTTAGCAGCTTTGGAAAGCCTTACACTTCACTGAAATGTATCATTAAACTCTATAACATAGTTGAGATACAATGTTCCCGAGCTTTTTAGGTTCATAACAGTGTTTAAGTGGTTGTTTGTCCATATTCCCTATGTTTATACCTGGACAAGAAAGCCTCATCTTAGAAACTACAAGAAAACATCAGTAATTCAGGAAAAATGACAATAAATAGATGAGAACTAATATAGAACATGTATAAAAGACTTCTCCAAATGAGTTGTTCCTTTAAAAAACGTATCTTATATCCAGGAATTCTTTAATTTGAGTTTAGAGGACATTAAACTGTGTAGGAATGCTATGTTTTTTCCTTTAGAAGCCTAGAATGGTAAATGTGTGAAATACAAGGCAGAATAAACTTGAAATAGAGAAATAAACACATTGAGCAGCTTTGGAATGTCTTACACTTCACTGAAATGTATCATTAAACTCAATAACATAGTTGAGAGACAATGTTCCCGAGCTTTTTACGTTTATAACATTGTTTAGGTAGTTGTTTGTCCATGTTCCCAATGTTTATACCTGGAAAAGAAGGCCCAATGTTAGAAACTACAAGAAAACATCAGTAATCTGGGAAAATGACAATAAATAGATGAGAACTCACATAGAACATGTATAAAAAACATCTCAATCTGAGTTGTGCCTGTAGAAAATGTATATTAGATCCAGGAATTCCTTCATTTGAGTTTAGAGGACATTAAACAGTGTATGAATCCTATGTTGTTTACATAAGGAGCCTTGAATGGTAAATGTGTGAAACACAAGGCAGAATAAACTTGAAATAGAGAAATATACACCTTTAGCAGCTTTGGAAAGCCTTACACTTCACTGAAATGTATCAATAAACTCTATAACATAGTTGAGAGACAATGTTCCCGAGCTTTTTAGGTTCATAACAGTGTTTAGGTGGTTGTTTGGCCATGTTCCCAATGTTTATACCTGGACAAGAAAGCCTCATGTTAGAAACTACAAGAAAACATCAGTAATTCTGGAAAAATGACAACAAATAGATGAGAACTCACATAGAACATGTATAAAACACTTCTCCAACTGAGTTGTTCCTGTAGAAAACATATCTTTGATCCAGGAATTCCTTAATTTGAGTTTAGAGGACATTAAACAGTGTATGACTCATATGTTGTTTACTTAAAGGAGCCTAGAATGGTAAATTTGTGAAATAAATGGCAGAATACACTTGAAGTAGAGAAATATACACATTTAGCAGCTTTGGAAAGCATTACACTCAACTGAAATGTATCATTAAACTCTATAACATAGTTGAGAGACAATGTTCCCGAGCTTTTTAGGTTCATAACAGTGTTTAAGTGGTTGTTTGTCCATATTCCCTATGTTTATACCTGGACAAGAAAGCCTCATCTTAGAAACTACAAGAAAACATCAGTAATTCTGGAAAAATGACAATAAATAGATGAGAACTAATATAGAACATGTATAAAAGACTTCTCCAAATGAGTTGTTCCTTTAAAAAACGTATCTTATATCCAGGAATTCTTTAATATGAGTTTAGAGGACATTAAACTGTGTAGGAATGCTATGTTTTTTCCTTTAGAAGCCTAGAATGGTAAATGTGTGAAATACAAGGCAGAATAAACTTGAAATAGAGAAATAAACACATTGAGCAGCTTTGGAATGTCTTACACTTCACTGAAATGTATCATTAAACTCTATAACATAGTTGAGAGACAATGTTCCCGAGCTTTTTAGGTTTATAACATTGTTTAGGTAGTTGTTTGTCCATGTTCCCAATGTTTATACCTGGAAAAGAAGGCCCAATGTTAGAAACTACAAGAAAACATCAGTAATCTGGGAAAATGACAATAAATAGATGAGAACTCACATAGAACATGTATAAAACACTTCTCAATCTGAGTTGTTCCTGTAGAAAATGTATATTAGATCCAGGAATTCCTTCATTTGAGTTTAGAGGACATTAAACAGTCTATGAATCCTATGTTGTTTACATAAGGAGCCTTGAATGGTAAATGTGTGAAACACAAGGCAGAATAAACTTGAAAGAGAGAAATATACACCTTTAGCAGCTTTGGAAAGCCTTACACTTCACTGAAATGTATCATTAAACTCTATAACATAGTTGAGAGACAATGTTCCCGAGCTTTTTAGGTTCATAACAGTGTTTAGGTGGTTGTTTGGCCATGTTCCCAATGTTTATACCTGGACAAGAAAGCCTCATGTTAGAAACTACAAGAAAACATCAGTAATTCTGGGAAAATGACAACAAATAGATGAGAACTCACAGAGAACATGTATAAAACACTTCTCCAACTGAGTTGTTCCTGTAGAAAACGTATCTTATATCCAGGAATTCCTTAATTTGAGTTTAGAGGACATTAAACAGTGTATGACTCACATGTTGTTTACATAAATAGCCTAGAATGCTAAATGTGTGAAACACAAGGCAGAATAAACTTGAAATAGAGAAATATACACATTTAGCAGCTTTGGAAAGCCTTACACTTCATTGAGGTGTATCATTAATCTGTAAAACATAGTTCAGAGACAATGTTCCCGAGGTTTTCAGGTTCATAACAGTGTTTTGGTAGTTGTTTGTCCTTGTTCCCAATGTTTATACATTGACAGGAAGGCCCAATTTTAGAAACTACAAGAAAACATCAGTAATTCTGGAAAAATGACAATAAATAGATGAGAACTCACATAGAACATGTATAAAACACTTCTCCAACTGAGTTGTTCCAGTAGAAAACGTATCTTTGATCCAGGAATTACTTAACTTGAGTTTAGAGGACATTAAACTATGTAGGAATGCTATGTTTTTTTTTTCCTGCAGAAGCCTAGAATAGTAAAAGTGTGAAATACAAGGCAGAATAAACTTGAAATAGAGAAATAAACACATTTAGCAGCTTTGAAAAGCCTTACACCTCACTGAAATGTATCATTGAACTCTATAACATAGTGGAGAGACAATGTTCCCGAGCTTTTTAGGTTCATAACATTGTTTAGGTAGTTGTTTGTCCATGTTCCCAATGTTTATACCTGGACAAGAAAGCCTCATCTTAGAAACTACAAGAAAACATCAGTAATTCTGGAAAAAGGACAATAAATAGATGAGAACTAATATAGAACATGTATAAAAGACTTCTCCAAATGAGTTGTTCCTTTAAAAAACGTATCTTATATCCAGGAATTCTTTAATTTGAGTTTAGAGGACATTAAACTGTGTAGGAATGCTATGTTTTTTCCTTTAGAAGCCTAGAATGGTAAATGTGTGAAATACAAGGCAGAATACACTTGAAATAGAGAAATATACACATTTATCAGCTTTGGAATGTCTTACACTTCACTGAAATGTATCATTAAACTCTATAACATAGTTGAGAGACAATGTTCCCGAGCTTTTTAGGTTTATAACATTGTTTAGGTAGTTGTTTGTCCATGTTCCCAATGTTTATACCTGGAAAAGAAGGCCCAATGTTAGAAACTACAAGAAAACATCAGTAATCTGGGAAAATGACAATAAATAGATGAGAACTCACATAGAACATGTATAAAACACTTCTCAATCTGAGTTGTTCCTGTAGAAAATGTATATTAGATCCAGGATTCCTTCATTTGAGTTTAGAGGACATTAAACAGTGTATGAATCCTATGTTGTTTACATAAGCAGCCTTGAATGGTAAATGTGTGAAACACAAGGCAGAATAAACTTGAAATAGAGAAATATACACCTTTAGCAGCTTTGGAAAGCCTTACACTTCACTGAAATGTATCATTAAACTCTATAACATAGTTGACAGACAATGTTCCCGAGCTTTTTAGGTTCATAACAGTGTTTAGGTGGTTGTTTGGCCATGTTCCCAATGTTTATACCTGGACAAGAAAGCCTCATGTTAGAAACTACAAGAAAACATCAGTAATTCTGGGAAAATGACAACAAATAGATGAGAACTCACAGAGAACATGTATAAAACACTTCTCCAACTGAGTTGTTCCTGTAGAAAACGTATCTTATATCCAGGAATTCCTTAATTTGAGTTTAGAGGACATTAAACAGTGTATGACTCATATGTTGTTTACATAAATAGCCTAGAATGGTAAATGTGTGAAACACAAGGCAGAATAAACTTGAAATAGAGAAATAAACACATTGAGCAGCTTTGGAATGTCTTACACTTCACTGAAATGTATCATTAAACTCAATAACATAGTTGAGAGACAATGTTCCCGAGCTTTTTACGTTTATAACATTGTTTAGGTAGTTGTTTGTCCATGTTCCCAATGTTTATACCTGGAAAAGAAGGCCCAATGTTAGAAACTACAAGAAAACATCAGTAATCTGGGAAAATGACAATAAATAGATGAGAACTCACATAGAACATGTATAAAAAACATCTCAATCTGAGTTGTGCCTGTAGAAAATGTATATTAGATCCAGGAATTCCTTCATTTGAGTTTAGAGGACATTAAACAGTGTATGAATCCTATGTTGTTTACATAAGGAGCCTTGAATGGTAAATGTGTGAAACACAAGGCAGAATAAACTTGAAATAGAGAAATATACACCTTTAGCAGCTTTGGAAAGCCTTACACTTCACTGAAATGTATCAATAAACTCTATAACATAGTTGAGAGACAATGTTCCCGAGCTTTTTAGGTTCATAACAGTGTTTAGGTGGTTGTTTGGCCATGTTCCCAATGTTTATACCTGGACAAGAAAGCCTCATGTTAGAAACTACAAGAAAACATCAGTAATTCTGGAAAAATGACAACAAATAGATGAGAACTCACATAGAACATGTATAAAACACTTCTCCAACTGAGTTGTTCCTGTAGAAAACATATCTTTGATCCAGGAATTCCTTAATTTGAGTTTAGAGGACATTAAACAGTGTATGACTCATATGTTGTTTACTTAAAGGAGCCTAGAATGGTAAATTTGTGAAATAAATGGCAGAATACACTTGAAGTAGAGAAATATACACATTTAGCAGCTTTGGAAAGCATTACACTCAACTGAAATGTATCATTAAACTCTATAACATAGTTGAGAGACAATGTTCCCGAGCTTTTTAGGTTCATAACAGTGTTTAAGTGGTTGTTTGTCCATATTCCCTATGTTTATACCTGGACAAGAAAGCCTCATCTTAGAAACTACAAGAAAACATCAGTAATTCTGAAAAAATGACAATAAATAGATGAGAACTAATATAGAACACGTATAAAAGACTTCTCCAAATGAGTTGTTCCTTTAAAAAACGTATCTTATATCCAGGAATTCTTTAATATGAGTTTAGAGGACATTAAACTGTGTAGGAATGCTATGTTTTTTCCTTTAGAAGCCTAGAATGGTAAATGTGTGAAATACAAGGCAGAATAAACTTGAAATAGAGAAATAAACACATTGAGCAGCTTTGGAATGTCTTACACTTCACTGAAATGTATCATTAAACTCTATAACATAGTTGAGAGACAATGTTCCCGAGCTTTTTAGGTTTATAACATTGTTTAGGTAGTTGTTTGTCCATGTTCCCAATGTTTATACCTGGAAAAGAAGGCCCAATGTTAGAAACTACAAGAAAACATCAGTAATCTGGGAAAATGACAATAAATAGATGAGAACTCACATAGAACATGTATAAAACACTTCTCAATCTGAGTTGTTCCTGTAGAAAATGTATATTAGATCCAGGAATTCCTTCATTTGAGTTTAGAGGACATTAAACAGTCTATGAATCCTATGTTGTTTACATAAGGAGCCTTGAATGGTAAATGTGTGAAACACAAGGCAGAATAAACTTGAAATAGAGAAATATACACCTTTAGCAGCTTTGGAAAGCCTTACACTTCACTGAAATGTATCATTAAACTCTATAACATAGTTGAGAGACAATGTTCCCGAGCTTTTTGGGTTCATAACAGTGTTTAGGTGGTTGTTTGGCCATGTTCCCAATGTTTATACCTGGACAAGAAAGCCTCATGTTAGAAACTACAAGAAAACATCAGTAATTCTGGGAAAATGACAACAAATAGATGAGAACTCACAGAGAACATGTATAAAACACTTCTCCAACTGAGTTGTTCCTGTAGAAAACGTATCTTATATCCAGGAATTCCTTAATTTGAGTTTAGAGGACATTAAACAGTGTATGACTCACATGTTGTTTACATAAATAGCCTAGAATGCTAAATGTGTGAAACACAAGGCAGAATAAACTTGAAATAGAGAAATATACACATTTAGCAGCTTTGGAAAGCCTTACACTTCATTGAGGTGTATCATTAATCTGTAAAACATAGTTCAGAGACAATGTTCCCGAGGTTTTCAGGTTCATAACAGTGTTTTGGTAGTTGTTTGTCCTTGTTCCCAATGTTTATACATTGACAGGAAGGCCCAATTTTAGAAACTACAAGAAAACATCAGTAATTCTGGAAAAATGACAATAAATAGATGAGAACTCACATAGAACATGTATAAAACACTTCTCCAACTGAGTTGTTCCAGTAGAAAACGTATCTTTGATCCAGGAATTACTTAACTTGAGTTTAGAGGACATTAAACTATGTAGGAATGCTATGTTTTTTTTTTCCTGCAGAAGCCTAGAATAGTAAAAGTGTGAAATACAAGGCAGAATAAACTTGAAATAGAGAAATAAACACATTTAGCAGCTTTGAAAAGCCTTACACCTCACTGAAATGTATCATTGAACTCTATAACATAGTGGAGAGACAATGTTCCCGAGCTTTTTAGGTTCATAACATTGTTTAGGTAGTTGTTTGTCCATGTTCCCAATGTTTATACCTGGACAAGAAAGCCTCATCTTAGAAACTACAAGAAAACATCAGTAATTCTGGAAAAAGGACAATAAATAGATGAGAACTAATATAGAACATGTATAAAAGACTTCTCCAAATGAGTTGTTCCTTTAAAAAACGTATCTTATATCCAGGAATTCTTTAATTTGAGTTTAGAGGACATTAAACTGTGTAGGAATGCTATGTTTTTTCCTTTAGAAGCCTAGAATGGTAAATGTGTGAAATACAAGGCAGAATACACTTGAAATAGAGAAATATACACATTTATCAGCTTTGGAATGTCTTACACTTCACTGAAATGTATCATTAAACTCTATAACATAGTTGAGAGACAATGTTCCCGAGCTTTTTAGGTTTATAACATTGTTTAGGTAGTTGTTTGTCCATGTTCCCAATGTTTATACCTGGAAAAGAAGGCCCAATGTTAGAAACTACAATAAAACATCAGTAATATGGGAAAATGACAATAAATAGATGAGAACTCACATAGAACATGTATAAAACACTTCTCAATCTAAGTTGTTCCTGTAGAAAATGTATATTAGATCCAGGATTCCTTCATTTGAGTTTAGAGGACATTAAACAGTGTATGAATCCTATGTTGTTTACATAAGCAGCCTTGAATGGTAAATGTGTGAAACACAAGGCAGAATAAACTTGAAATAGAGAAATATACACCTTTAGCAGCTTTGGAAAGCCTTACACTTCACTGAAATGTATCATTAAACTCTATAACATAGTTGACAGACAATGTTCCCGAGCTTTTTAGGTTCATAACAGTGTTTAGGTGGTTGTTTGGCCATGTTCCCAATGTTTATACCTGGACAAGAAAGCCTCATGTTAGAAACTACAAGAAAACATCAGTAATTCTGGGAAAATGACAACAAATAGATGAGAACTCACAGAGAACATGTATAAAACACTTCTCCAACTGAGTTGTTCCTGTAGAAAACGTATCTTATATCCAGGAATTCCTTAATTTGAGTTTAGAGGACATTAAACAGTGTATGACTCATATGTTGTTTACATAAATAGCCTAGAATGGTAAATGTGTGAAACACAAGGCAGAATAAACTTGAAATAGAGAAATATACACATTTAGCAGCTTTTGAAAGCCTTACACTTCACTGAAATGTATCATTAAACTCTATAACATAGTTGAGAGACAGTGTTCCCAAGCTTTTTAGGTTCATAACAGTGTTTAGGTAGTTGTTTGTCCATGTTCCCAATGTTTATACCTGGACAAGAAAGCCCAATTTTAGAAACTACAAGAAAACATGAGTAATTTTGGGAAAATGACAATAAATAGATGAGAACTCGCATAGAACATGTATGAAACACTTCTTCAAATGAGTTGTTCGTGTAGAAAACGTATGTTAAATACAGGAATTCCATAATTCGAGTTTAGAGCACATTTAACAGTGTATGAATCATATGTTGTTTACTTAAAGAAGCCTAGAATGGTAAATTTGTGAAATACTTGGCAGAATACACTTGAAATACAGTAATAAACACATTTAGCAGCTTTAGAAAGCCTTACACTTCATTGAGGTGTATCATTCATCTGTAAAACATAGTTCAGAGACAATGTTCCCGAGGTTTTCAGGTTCATAACAGTGTTTTGGTAGATGTTTGTCCTTGTTCCCAATGTTTATACCTTAACAGAAAGGCCCAATTTTAGAAACTACAAGAAAACATCAGTAATTCTGGGAAAATGACAATAAATAGATGAGAACTCACATAGAACAAGTATAAAACACTTCTCCAACTGAGTTGTTCCTGTAGAAAACGTATCTTTGATCCAGGAATTACTTAATTTGAGTTTAGAGGACATTAAACAGTGTATGACTCATATGTTGTTTACTTAAAAGAGCCTATAATGGTAAATTTGTGAAATACAAGGCAGAATACACTTGAAATAGAGAAATATACACCTTTAGCAGCTTTGGAAAGCCTTACACTTCAGTGATATATATCATTAAACTCTATAACATAGTTGAGAAACAATGTTCCCGAGCTTTTTAGGTTCATAACAGTGTTTAAGTGGTTGTTTGTCCATGTTCCCAATGTTTATACCTGGACAAGAAAGCCTCATCTTAGAAACTACAAGAAAACATCAGTAATTCTGGGAAAATGACAATAAATAGATGAGAACTCACATAGAACATGTATAAAACACTTCTCCCACTGAGTTGTTCCTGTAGAAAACGTATCTTATATCCAGGAATTCCTTAATTTGAGTTTAGAGGACATTAAACAGTGTATGACTCATATGTTGTTTACTTAAAGGAGCCTAGAATGGTAAATTTGTGAAATAAATGGCAGAATACACTTGAAGTAGAGAAATATACACATTTAGCAGCTTTGGAAAGCCTTACACTTCACTGAAATGTATCATTAAACTCTATAACATAGTTCAGAGACAATGTTCCCGAGCTTTTTAGGTTCATAACAGTGTTTAGGTGGTTGTTTGGCCATGTTCCCAATGTTTATACCTGGACAAGAAAGCCTCATGTTAGAAACTACAAGAAAACATCAGTAATTCTGGGAAAATGACAACAAATAGATGAGAACTCACAGAGAACATGTATAAAACACTTCTCCAACTGAGTTGTTCCTGTAGAAAACGTATCTTATATCCAGGAATTCCTTAATTTGAGTTTAGAGGACATTAAACAGTGTATGACTCACATGTTGTTTACATAAATAGCCTAGAATGCTAAATGTGTGAAACACAAGGCAGAATAAACTTGAAATAGAGAAATATACACATTTAGCAGCTTTGGAAAGCCTTACACTTCATTGAGGTGTATCATTAATCTGTAAAACATAGTTCAGAGACAATGTTCCCGAGGTTTTCAGGTTCATAACAGTGTTTTGGTAGTTGTTTGTCCTTGTTCCCAATGTTTATACATTGACAGGAAGGCCCAATTTTAGAAACTACAAGAAAACATCAGTAATTCTGGAAAAATGACAATAAATAGATGAGAACTCACATAGAACATGTATAAAACACTTCTCCAACTGAGTTGTTCCAGTAGAAAACGTATCTTTGATCCAGGAATTACTTAACTTGAGTTTAGAGGACATTAAACTATGTAGGAATGCTATGTTTTTTTTTTCCTGCAGAAGCCTAGAATAGTAAAAGTGTGAAATACAAGGCAGAATAAACTTGAAATAGAGAAATAAACACATTTAGCAGCTTTGAAAAGCCTTACACCTCACTGAAATGTATCATTGAACTCTATAACATAGTGGAGAGACAATGTTCCCGAGCTTTTTAGGTTCATAACATTGTTTAGGTAGTTGTTTGTCCATGTTCCCAATGTTTATACCTGGACAAGAAAGCCTCATCTTAGAAACTACAAGAAAACATCAGTAATTCTGGAAAAAGGACAATAAATAGATGAGAACTAATATAGAACATGTATAAAAGACTTCTCCAAATGAGTTGTTCCTTTAAAAAACGTATCTTATATCCAGGAATTCTTTAATTTGAGTTTAGAGGACATTAAACTGTGTAGGAATGCTATGTTTTTTCCTTTAGAAGCCTAGAATGGTAAATGTGTGAAATACAAGGCAGAATAAACTTGAAATAGAGAAATAAACACATTGAGCAGCTTTGGAATGTCTTACACTTCACTGAAATGTATCATTAAACTCAATAACATAGTTGAGAGACAATGTTCCCGAGCTTTTTACGTTTATAACATTGTTTAGGTAGTTGTTTGTCCATGTTCCCAATGTTTATACCTGGAAAAGAAGGCCCAATGTTAGAAACTACAAGAAAACATCAGTAATCTGGGAAAATGACAATAAATAGATGAGAACTCACATAGAACATGTATAAAAAACATCTCAATCTGAGTTGTGCCTGTAGAAAATGTATATTAGATCCAGGAATTCCTTCATTTGAGTTTAGAGGACATTAAACAGTGTATGAATCCTATGTTGTTTACATAAGGAGCCTTGAATGGTAAATGTGTGAAACACAAGGCAGAATAAACTTGAAATAGAGAAATATACACCTTTAGCAGCTTTGGAAAGCCTTACACTTCACTGAAATGTATCAATAAACTCTATAACATAGTTGAGAGACAATGTTCCCGAGCTTTTTAGGTTCATAACAGTGTTTAGGTGGTTGTTTGGCCATGTTCCCAATGTTTATACCTGGACAAGAAAGCCTCATGTTAGAAACTACAAGAAAACATCAGTAATTCTGGAAAAATGACAACAAATAGATGAGAACTCACATAGAACATGTATAAAACACTTCTCCAACTGAGTTGTTCCTGTAGAAAACATATCTTTGATCCAGGAATTCCTTAATTTGAGTTTAGAGGACATTAAACAGTGTATGACTCATATGTTGTTTACTTAAAGGAGCCTAGAATGGTAAATTTGTGAAATAAATGGCAGAATACACTTGAAGTAGAGAAATATACACATTTAGCAGCTTTGGAAAGCATTACACTCAACTGAAATGTATCATTAAACTCTATAACATAGTTGAGAGACAATGTTCCCGAGCTTTTTAGGTTCATAACAGTGTTTAAGTGGTTGTTTGTCCATATTCCCTATGTTTATACCTGGACAAGAAAGCCTCATCTTAGAAACTACAAGAAAACATCAGTAATTCTGGAAAAATGACAATAAATAGATGAGAACTAATATAGAACATGTATAAAAGACTTCTCCAAATGAGTTGTTCCTTTAAAAAACGTATCTTATATCCAGGAATTCTTTAATATGAGTTTAGAGGACATTAAACTGTGTAGGAATGCTATGTTTTTTCCTTTAGAAGCCTAGAATGGTAAATGTGTGAAATACAAGGCAGAATAAACTTGAAATAGAGAAATAAACACATTGAGCAGCTTTGGAATGTCTTACACTTCACTGAAATGTATCATTAAACTCTATAACATAGTTGAGAGACAATGTTCCCGAGCTTTTTAGGTTTATAACATTGTTTAGGTAGTTGTTTGTCCATGTTCCCAATGTTTATACCTGGAAAAGAAGGCCCAATGTTAGAAACTACAAGAAAACATCAGTAATCTGGGAAAATGACAATAAATAGATGAGAACTCACATAGAACATGTATAAAACACTTCTCAATCTGAGTTGTTCCTGTAGAAAATGTATATTAGATCCAGGAATTCCTTCATTTGAGTTTAGAGGACATTAAACAGTCTATGAATCCTATGTTGTTTACATAAGGAGCCTTGAATGGTAAATGTGTGAAACACAAGGCAGAATAAACTTGAAAGAGAGAAATATACACCTTTAGCAGCTTTGGAAAGCCTTACACTTCACTGAAATGTATCATTAAACTCTATAACATAGTTGAGAGACAATGTTCCCGAGCTTTTTAGGTTCATAACAGTGTTTAGGTGGTTGTTTGGCCATGTTCCCAATGTTTATACCTGGACAAGAAAGCCTCATGTTAGAAACTACAAGAAAACATCAGTAATTCTGGGAAAATGACAACAAATAGATGAGAACTCACAGAGAACATGTATAAAACACTTCTCCAACTGAGTTGTTCCTGTAGAAAACGTATCTTATATCCAGGAATTCCTTAATTTGAGTTTAGAGGACATTAAACAGTGTATGACTCACATGTTGTTTACATAAATAGCCTAGAATGCTAAATGTGTGAAACACAAGGCAGAATAAACTTGAAATAGAGAAATATACACATTTAGCAGCTTTGGAAAGCCTTACACTTCATTGAGGTGTATCATTAATCTGTAAAACATAGTTCAGAGACAATGTTCCCGAGGTTTTCAGGTTCATAACAGTGTTTTGGTAGTTGTTTGTCCTTGTTCCCAATGTTTATACATTGACAGGAAGGCCCAATTTTAGAAACTACAAGAAAACATCAGTAATTCTGGAAAAATGACAATAAATAGATGAGAACTCACATAGAACATGTATAAAACACTTCTCCAACTGAGTTGTTCCAGTAGAAAACGTATCTTTGATCCAGGAATTACTTAACTTGAGTTTAGAGGACATTAAACTATGTAGGAATGCTATGTTTTTTTTTTTCCTGCAGAAGCCTAGAATAGTAAAAGTGTGAAATACAAGGCAGAATAAACTTGAAATAGAGAAATAAACACATTTAGCAGCTTTGAAAAGCCTTACACCTCACTGAAATGTATCATTGAACTCTATAACATAGTGGAGAGACAATGTTCCCGAGCTTTTTAGGTTCATAACATTGTTTAGGTAGTTGTTTGTCCATGTTCCCAATGTTTATACCTGGACAAGAAAGCCTCATCTTAGAAACTACAAGAAAACATCAGTAATTCTGGAAAAAGGACAATAAATAGATGAGAACTAATATAGAACATGTATAAAAGACTTCTCCAAATGAGTTGTTCCTTTAAAAAACGTATCTTATATCCAGGAATTCTTTAATTTGAGTTTAGAGGACATTAAACTGTGTAGGAATGCTATGTTTTTTCCTTTAGAAGCCTAGAATGGTAAATGTGTGAAATACAAGGCAGAATACACTTGAAATAGAGAAATATACACATTTATCAGCTTTGGAATGTCTTACACTTCACTGAAATGTATCATTAAACTCTATAACATAGTTGAGAGACAATGTTCCCGAGCTTTTTAGGTTTATAACATTGTTTAGGTAGTTGTTTGTCCATGTTCCCAATGTTTATACCTGGAAAAGAAGGCCCAATGTTAGAAACTACAAGAAAACATCAGTAATCTGGGAAAATGACAATAAATAGATGAGAACTCACATAGAACATGTATAAAACACTTCTCAATCTGAGTTGTTCCTGTAGAAAATGTATATTAGATCCAGGATTCCTTCATTTGAGTTTAGAGGACATTAAACAGTGTATGAATCCTATGTTGTTTACATAAGCAGCCTTGAATGGTAAATGTGTGAAACACAAGGCAGAATAAACTTGAAATAGAGAAATATACACCTTTAGCAGCTTTGGAAAGCCTTACACTTCACTGAAATGTATCATTAAACTCTATAACATAGTTGACAGACAATGTTCCCGAGCTTTTTAGGTTCATAACAGTGTTTAGGTGGTTGTTTGGCCATGTTCCCAATGTTTATACCTGGACAAGAAAGCCTCATGTTAGAAACTACAAGAAAACATCAGTAATTCTGGGAAAATGACAACAAATAGATGAGAACTCACAGAGAACATGTATAAAACACTTCTCCAACTGAGTTGTTCCTGTAGAAAACGTATCTTATATCCAGGAATTCCTTAATTTGAGTTTAGAGGACATTAAACAGTGTATGACTCATATGTTGTTTACATAAATAGCCTAGAATGGTAAATGTGTGAAACACAAGGCAGAATAAACTTGAAATAGAGAAATAAACACATTGAGCAGCTTTGGAATGTCTTACACTTCACTGAAATGTATCATTAAACTCAATAACATAGTTGAGAGACAATGTTCCCGAGCTTTTTACGTTTATAACATTGTTTAGGTAGTTGTTTGTCCATGTTCCCAATGTTTATACCTGGAAAAGAAGGCCCAATGTTAGAAACTACAAGAAAACATCAGTAATCTGGGAAAATGACAATAAATAGATGAGAACTCACATAGAACATGTATAAAAAACATCTCAATCTGAGTTGTGCCTGTAGAAAATGTATATTAGATCCAGGAATTCCTTCATTTGAGTTTAGAGGACATTAAACAGTGTATGAATCCTATGTTGTTTACATAAGGAGCCTTGAATGGTAAATGTGTGAAACACAAGGCAGAATAAACTTGAAATAGAGAAATATACACCTTTAGCAGCTTTGGAAAGCCTTACACTTCACTGAAATGTATCAATAAACTCTATAACATAGTTGAGAGACAATGTTCCCGAGCTTTTTAGGTTCATAACAGTGTTTAGGTGGTTGTTTGGCCATGTTCCCAATGTTTATACCTGGACAAGAAAGCCTCATGTTAGAAACTACAAGAAAACATCAGTAATTCTGGAAAAATGACAACAAATAGATGAGAACTCACATAGAACATGTATAAAACACTTCTCCAACTGAGTTGTTCCTGTAGAAAACATATCTTTGATCCAGGAATTCCTTAATTTGAGTTTAGAGGACATTAAACAGTGTATGACTCATATGTTGTTTACTTAAAGGAGCCTAGAATGGTAAATTTGTGAAATAAATGGCAGAATACACTTGAAGTAGAGAAATATACACATTTAGCAGCTTTGGAAAGCATTACACTCAACTGAAATGTATCATTAAACTCTATAACATAGTTGAGAGACAATGTTCCCGAGCTTTTTAGGTTCATAACAGTGTTTAAGTGGTTGTTTGTCCATATTCCCTATGTTTATACCTGGACAAGAAAGCCTCATCTTAGAAACTACAAGAAAACATCAGTAATTCTGAAAAAATGACAATAAATAGATGAGAACTAATATAGAACACGTATAAAAGACTTCTCCAAATGAGTTGTTCCTTTAAAAAACGTATCTTATATCCAGGAATTCTTTAATATGAGTTTAGAGGACATTAAACTGTGTAGGAATGCTATGTTTTTTCCTTTAGAAGCCTAGAATGGTAAATGTGTGAAATACAAGGCAGAATAAACTTGAAATAGAGAAATAAACACATTGAGCAGCTTTGGAATGTCTTACACTTCACTGAAATGTATCATTAAACTCTATAACATAGTTGAGAGACAATGTTCCCGAGCTTTTTAGGTTTATAACATTGTTTAGGTAGTTGTTTGTCCATGTTCCCAATGTTTATACCTGGAAAAGAAGGCCCAATGTTAGAAACTACAAGAAAACATCAGTAATCTGGGAAAATGACAATAAATAGATGAGAACTCACATAGAACATGTATAAAACACTTCTCAATCTGAGTTGTTCCTGTAGAAAATGTATATTAGATCCAGGAATTCCTTCATTTGAGTTTAGAGGACATTAAACAGTCTATGAATCCTATGTTGTTTACATAAGGAGCCTTGAATGGTAAATGTGTGAAACACAAGGCAGAATAAACTTGAAATAGAGAAATATACACCTTTAGCAGCTTTGGAAAGCCTTACACTTCACTGAAATGTATCATTAAACTCTATAACATAGTTGAGAGACAATGTTCCCGAGCTTTTTGGGTTCATAACAGTGTTTAGGTGGTTGTTTGGCCATGTTCCCAATGTTTATACCTGGACAAGAAAGCCTCATGTTAGAAACTACAAGAAAACATCAGTAATTCTGGGAAAATGACAACAAATAGATGAGAACTCACAGAGAACATGTATAAAACACTTCTCCAACTGAGTTGTTCCTGTAGAAAACGTATCTTATATCCAGGAATTCCTTAATTTGAGTTTAGAGGACATTAAACAGTGTATGACTCACATGTTGTTTACATAAATAGCCTAGAATGCTAAATGTGTGAAACACAAGGCAGAATAAACTTGAAATAGAGAAATATACACATTTAGCAGCTTTGGAAAGCCTTACACTTCATTGAGGTGTATCATTAATCTGTAAAACATAGTTCAGAGACAATGTTCCCGAGGTTTTCAGGTTCATAACAGTGTTTTGGTAGTTGTTTGTCCTTGTTCCCAATGTTTATACATTGACAGGAAGGCCCAATTTTAGAAACTACAAGAAAACATCAGTAATTCTGGAAAAATGACAATAAATAGATGAGAACTCACATAGAACATGTATAAAACACTTCTCCAACTGAGTTGTTCCAGTAGAAAACGTATCTTTGATCCAGGAATTACTTAACTTGAGTTTAGAGGACATTAAACTATGTAGGAATGCTATGTTTTTTTTTTCCTGCAGAAGCCTAGAATAGTAAAAGTGTGAAATACAAGGCAGAATAAACTTGAAATAGAGAAATAAACACATTTAGCAGCTTTGAAAAGCCTTACACCTCACTGAAATGTATCATTGAACTCTATAACATAGTGGAGAGACAATGTTCCCGAGCTTTTTAGGTTCATAACATTGTTTAGGTAGTTGTTTGTCCATGTTCCCAATGTTTATACCTGGACAAGAAAGCCTCATCTTAGAAACTACAAGAAAACATCAGTAATTCTGGAAAAAGGACAATAAATAGATGAGAACTAATATAGAACATGTATAAAAGACTTCTCCAAATGAGTTGTTCCTTTAAAAAACGTATCTTATATCCAGGAATTCTTTAATTTGAGTTTAGAGGACATTAAACTGTGTAGGAATGCTATGTTTTTTCCTTTAGAAGCCTAGAATGGTAAATGTGTGAAATACAAGGCAGAATACACTTGAAATAGAGAAATATACACATTTATCAGCTTTGGAATGTCTTACACTTCACTGAAATGTATCATTAAACTCTATAACATAGTTGAGAGACAATGTTCCCGAGCTTTTTAGGTTTATAACATTGTTTAGGTAGTTGTTTGTCCATGTTCCCAATGTTTATACCTGGAAAAGAAGGCCCAATGTTAGAAACTACAATAAAACATCAGTAATATGGGAAAATGACAATAAATAGATGAGAACTCACATAGAACATGTATAAAACACTTCTCAATCTAAGTTGTTCCTGTAGAAAATGTATATTAGATCCAGGATTCCTTCATTTGAGTTTAGAGGACATTAAACAGTGTATGAATCCTATGTTGTTTACATAAGCAGCCTTGAATGGTAAATGTGTGAAACACAAGGCAGAATAAACTTGAAATAGAGAAATATACACCTTTAGCAGCTTTGGAAAGCCTTACACTTCACTGAAATGTATCATTAAACTCTATAACATAGTTGACAGACAATGTTCCCGAGCTTTTTAGGTTCATAACAGTGTTTAGGTGGTTGTTTGGCCATGTTCCCAATGTTTATACCTGGACAAGAAAGCCTCATGTTAGAAACTACAAGAAAACATCAGTAATTCTGGGAAAATGACAACAAATAGATGAGAACTCACAGAGAACATGTATAAAACACTTCTCCAACTGAGTTGTTCCTGTAGAAAACGTATCTTATATCCAGGAATTCCTTAATTTGAGTTTAGAGGACATTAAACAGTGTATGACTCATATGTTGTTTACATAAATAGCCTAGAATGGTAAATGTGTGAAACACAAGGCAGAATAAACTTGAAATAGAGAAATATACACATTTAGCAGCTTTTGAAAGCCTTACACTTCACTGAAATGTATCATTAAACTCTATAACATAGTTGAGAGACAGTGTTCCCAAGCTTTTTAGGTTCATAACAGTGTTTAGGTAGTTGTTTGTCCATGTTCCCAATGTTTATACCTGGACAAGAAAGCCCAATTTTAGAAACTACAAGAAAACATGAGTAATTTTGGGAAAATGACAATAAATAGATGAGAACTCGCATAGAACATGTATGAAACACTTCTTCAAATGAGTTGTTCGTGTAGAAAACGTATGTTAAATACAGGAATTCCATAATTCGAGTTTAGAGCACATTTAACAGTGTATGAATCATATGTTGTTTACTTAAAGAAGCCTAGAATGGTAAATTTGTGAAATACTTGGCAGAATACACTTGAAATACAGTAATAAACACATTTAGCAGCTTTAGAAAGCCTTACACTTCATTGAGGTGTATCATTCATCTGTAAAACATAGTTCAGAGACAATGTTCCCGAGGTTTTCAGGTTCATAACAGTGTTTTGGTAGATGTTTGTCCTTGTTCCCAATGTTTATACCTTAACAGAAAGGCCCAATTTTAGAAACTACAAGAAAACATCAGTAATTCTGGGAAAATGACAATAAATAGATGAGAACTCACATAGAACAAGTATAAAACACTTCTCCAACTGAGTTGTTCCTGTAGAAAACGTATCTTTGATCCAGGAATTACTTAATTTGAGTTTAGAGGACATTAAACAGTGTATGACTCATATGTTGTTTACTTAAAAGAGCCTATAATGGTAAATTTGTGAAATACAAGGCAGAATACACTTGAAATAGAGAAATATACACCTTTAGCAGCTTTGGAAAGCCTTACACTTCAGTGATATATATCATTAAACTCTATAACATAGTTGAGAAACAATGTTCCCGAGCTTTTTAGGTTCATAACAGTGTTTAAGTGGTTGTTTGTCCATGTTCCCAATGTTTATACCTGGACAAGAAAGCCTCATCTTAGAAACTACAAGAAAACATCAGTAATTCTGGGAAAATGACAATAAATAGATGAGAACTCACATAGAACATGTATAAAACACTTCTCCCACTGAGTTGTTCCTGTAGAAAACGTATCTTATATCCAGGAATTCCTTAATTTGAGTTTAGAGGACATTAAACAGTGTATGACTCATATGTTGTTTACTTAAAGGAGCCTAGAATGGTAAATTTGTGAAATAAATGGCAGAATACACTTGAAGTAGAGAAATATACACATTTAGCAGCTTTGGAAAGCCTTACACTTCACTGAAATGTATCATTAAACTCTATAACATAGTTCAGAGACAATGTTCCCGAGCTTTTTAGGTTCATAACAGTGTTTAGGTGGTTGTTTGGCCATGTTCCCAATGTTTATACCTGGACAAGAAAGCCTCATGTTAGAAACTACAAGAAAACATCAGTAATTCTGGGAAAATGACAACAAATAGATGAGAACTCACAGAGAACATGTATAAAACACTTCTCCAACTGAGTTGTTCCTGTAGAAAACGTATCTTATATCCAGGAATTCCTTAATTTGAGTTTAGAGGACATTAAACAGTGTATGACTCACATGTTGTTTACATAAATAGCCTAGAATGCTAAATGTGTGAAACACAAGGCAGAATAAACTTGAAATAGAGAAATATACACATTTAGCAGCTTTGGAAAGCCTTACACTTCATTGAGGTGTATCATTAATCTGTAAAACATAGTTCAGAGACAATGTTCCCGAGGTTTTCAGGTTCATAACAGTGTTTTGGTAGTTGTTTGTCCTTGTTCCCAATGTTTATACATTGACAGGAAGGCCCAATTTTAGAAACTACAAGAAAACATCAGTAATTCTGGAAAAATGACAATAAATAGATGAGAACTCACATAGAACATGTATAAAACACTTCTCCAACTGAGTTGTTCCAGTAGAAAACGTATCTTTGATCCAGGAATTACTTAACTTGAGTTTAGAGGACATTAAACTATGTAGGAATGCTATGTTTTTTTTTTCCTGCAGAAGCCTAGAATAGTAAAAGTGTGAAATACAAGGCAGAATAAACTTGAAATAGAGAAATAAACACATTTAGCAGCTTTGAAAAGCCTTACACCTCACTGAAATGTATCATTGAACTCTATAACATAGTGGAGAGACAATGTTCCCGAGCTTTTTAGGTTCATAACATTGTTTAGGTAGTTGTTTGTCCATGTTCCCAATGTTTATACCTGGACAAGAAAGCCTCATCTTAGAAACTACAAGAAAACATCAGTAATTCTGGAAAAAGGACAATAAATAGATGAGAACTAATATAGAACATGTATAAAAGACTTCTCCAAATGAGTTGTTCCTTTAAAAAACGTATCTTATATCCAGGAATTCTTTAATTTGAGTTTAGAGGACATTAAACTGTGTAGGAATGCTATGTTTTTTCCTTTAGAAGCCTAGAATGGTAAATGTGTGAAATACAAGGCAGAATAAACTTGAAATAGAGAAATAAACACATTGAGCAGCTTTGGAATGTCTTACACTTCACTGAAATGTATCATTAAACTCAATAACATAGTTGAGAGACAATGTTCCCGAGCTTTTTACGTTTATAACATTGTTTAGGTAGTTGTTTGTCCATGTTCCCAATGTTTATACCTGGAAAAGAAGGCCCAATGTTAGAAACTACAAGAAAACATCAGTAATCTGGGAAAATGACAATAAATAGATGAGAACTCACATAGAACATGTATAAAAAACATCTCAATCTGAGTTGTGCCTGTAGAAAATGTATATTAGATCCAGGAATTCCTTCATTTGAGTTTAGAGGACATTAAACAGTGTATGAATCCTATGTTGTTTACATAAGGAGCCTTGAATGGTAAATGTGTGAAACACAAGGCAGAATAAACTTGAAATAGAGAAATATACACCTTTAGCAGCTTTGGAAAGCCTTACACTTCACTGAAATGTATCAATAAACTCTATAACATAGTTGAGAGACAATGTTCCCGAGCTTTTTAGGTTCATAACAGTGTTTAGGTGGTTGTTTGGCCATGTTCCCAATGTTTATACCTGGACAAGAAAGCCTCATGTTAGAAACTACAAGAAAACATCAGTAATTCTGGAAAAATGACAACAAATAGATGAGAACTCACATAGAACATGTATAAAACACTTCTCCAACTGAGTTGTTCCTGTAGAAAACATATCTTTGATCCAGGAATTCCTTAATTTGAGTTTAGAGGACATTAAACAGTGTATGACTCATATGTTGTTTACTTAAAGGAGCCTAGAATGGTAAATTTGTGAAATAAATGGCAGAATACACTTGAAGTAGAGAAATATACACATTTAGCAGCTTTGGAAAGCATTACACTCAACTGAAATGTATCATTAAACTCTATAACATAGTTGAGAGACAATGTTCCCGAGCTTTTTAGGTTCATAACAGTGTTTAAGTGGTTGTTTGTCCATATTCCCTATGTTTATACCTGGACAAGAAAGCCTCATCTTAGAAACTACAAGAAAACATCAGTAATTCTGGAAAAATGACAATAAATAGATGAGAACTAATATAGAACATGTATAAAAGACTTCTCCAAATGAGTTGTTCCTTTAAAAAACGTATCTTATATCCAGGAATTCTTTAATATGAGTTTAGAGGACATTAAACTGTGTAGGAATGCTATGTTTTTTCCTTTAGAAGCCTAGAATGGTAAATGTGTGAAATACAAGGCAGAATAAACTTGAAATAGAGAAATAAACACATTGAGCAGCTTTGGAATGTCTTACACTTCACTGAAATGTATCATTAAACTCTATAACATAGTTGAGAGACAATGTTCCCGAGCTTTTTAGGTTTATAACATTGTTTAGGTAGTTGTTTGTCCATGTTCCCAATGTTTATACCTGGAAAAGAAGGCCCAATGTTAGAAACTACAAGAAAACATCAGTAATCTGGGAAAATGACAATAAATAGATGAGAACTCACATAGAACATGTATAAAACACTTCTCAATCTGAGTTGTTCCTGTAGAAAATGTATATTAGATCCAGGAATTCCTTCATTTGAGTTTAGAGGACATTAAACAGTCTATGAATCCTATGTTGTTTACATAAGGAGCCTTGAATGGTAAATGTGTGAAACACAAGGCAGAATAAACTTGAAAGAGAGAAATATACACCTTTAGCAGCTTTGGAAAGCCTTACACTTCACTGAAATGTATCATTAAACTCTATAACATAGTTGAGAGACAATGTTCCCGAGCTTTTTAGGTTCATAACAGTGTTTAGGTGGTTGTTTGGCCATGTTCCCAATGTTTATACCTGGACAAGAAAGCCTCATGTTAGAAACTACAAGAAAACATCAGTAATTCTGGGAAAATGACAACAAATAGATGAGAACTCACAGAGAACATGTATAAAACACTTCTCCAACTGAGTTGTTCCTGTAGAAAACGTATCTTATATCCAGGAATTCCTTAATTTGAGTTTAGAGGACATTAAACAGTGTATGACTCACATGTTGTTTACATAAATAGCCTAGAATGCTAAATGTGTGAAACACAAGGCAGAATAAACTTGAAATAGAGAAATATACACATTTAGCAGCTTTGGAAAGCCTTACACTTCATTGAGGTGTATCATTAATCTGTAAAACATAGTTCAGAGACAATGTTCCCGAGGTTTTCAGGTTCATAACAGTGTTTTGGTAGTTGTTTGTCCTTGTTCCCAATGTTTATACATTGACAGGAAGGCCCAATTTTAGAAACTACAAGAAAACATCAGTAATTCTGGAAAAATGACAATAAATAGATGAGAACTCACATAGAACATGTATAAAACACTTCTCCAACTGAGTTGTTCCAGTAGAAAACGTATCTTTGATCCAGGAATTACTTAACTTGAGTTTAGAGGACATTAAACTATGTAGGAATGCTATGTTTTTTTTTTTCCTGCAGAAGCCTAGAATAGTAAAAGTGTGAAATACAAGGCAGAATAAACTTGAAATAGAGAAATAAACACATTTAGCAGCTTTGAAAAGCCTTACACCTCACTGAAATGTATCATTGAACTCTATAACATAGTGGAGAGACAATGTTCCCGAGCTTTTTAGGTTCATAACATTGTTTAGGTAGTTGTTTGTCCATGTTCCCAATGTTTATACCTGGACAAGAAAGCCTCATCTTAGAAACTACAAGAAAACATCAGTAATTCTGGAAAAAGGACAATAAATAGATGAGAACTAATATAGAACATGTATAAAAGACTTCTCCAAATGAGTTGTTCCTTTAAAAAACGTATCTTATATCCAGGAATTCTTTAATTTGAGTTTAGAGGACATTAAACTGTGTAGGAATGCTATGTTTTTTCCTTTAGAAGCCTAGAATGGTAAATGTGTGAAATACAAGGCAGAATACACTTGAAATAGAGAAATATACACATTTATCAGCTTTGGAATGTCTTACACTTCACTGAAATGTATCATTAAACTCTATAACATAGTTGAGAGACAATGTTCCCGAGCTTTTTAGGTTTATAACATTGTTTAGGTAGTTGTTTGTCCATGTTCCCAATGTTTATACCTGGAAAAGAAGGCCCAATGTTAGAAACTACAAGAAAACATCAGTAATCTGGGAAAATGACAATAAATAGATGAGAACTCACATAGAACATGTATAAAACACTTCTCAATCTGAGTTGTTCCTGTAGAAAATGTATATTAGATCCAGGATTCCTTCATTTGAGTTTAGAGGACATTAAACAGTGTATGAATCCTATGTTGTTTACATAAGCAGCCTTGAATGGTAAATGTGTGAAACACAAGGCAGAATAAACTTGAAATAGAGAAATATACACCTTTAGCAGCTTTGGAAAGCCTTACACTTCACTGAAATGTATCATTAAACTCTATAACATAGTTGACAGACAATGTTCCCGAGCTTTTTAGGTTCATAACAGTGTTTAGGTGGTTGTTTGGCCATGTTCCCAATGTTTATACCTGGACAAGAAAGCCTCATGTTAGAAACTACAAGAAAACATCAGTAATTCTGGGAAAATGACAACAAATAGATGAGAACTCACAGAGAACATGTATAAAACACTTCTCCAACTGAGTTGTTCCTGTAGAAAACGTATCTTATATCCAGGAATTCCTTAATTTGAGTTTAGAGGACATTAAACAGTGTATGACTCATATGTTGTTTACATAAATAGCCTAGAATGGTAAATGTGTGAAACACAAGGCAGAATAAACTTGAAATAGAGAAATAAACACATTGAGCAGCTTTGGAATGTCTTACACTTCACTGAAATGTATCATTAAACTCAATAACATAGTTGAGAGACAATGTTCCCGAGCTTTTTACGTTTATAACATTGTTTAGGTAGTTGTTTGTCCATGTTCCCAATGTTTATACCTGGAAAAGAAGGCCCAATGTTAGAAACTACAAGAAAACATCAGTAATCTGGGAAAATGACAATAAATAGATGAGAACTCACATAGAACATGTATAAAAAACATCTCAATCTGAGTTGTGCCTGTAGAAAATGTATATTAGATCCAGGAATTCCTTCATTTGAGTTTAGAGGACATTAAACAGTGTATGAATCCTATGTTGTTTACATAAGGAGCCTTGAATGGTAAATGTGTGAAACACAAGGCAGAATAAACTTGAAATAGAGAAATATACACCTTTAGCAGCTTTGGAAAGCCTTACACTTCACTGAAATGTATCAATAAACTCTATAACATAGTTGAGAGACAATGTTCCCGAGCTTTTTAGGTTCATAACAGTGTTTAGGTGGTTGTTTGGCCATGTTCCCAATGTTTATACCTGGACAAGAAAGCCTCATGTTAGAAACTACAAGAAAACATCAGTAATTCTGGAAAAATGACAACAAATAGATGAGAACTCACATAGAACATGTATAAAACACTTCTCCAACTGAGTTGTTCCTGTAGAAAACATATCTTTGATCCAGGAATTCCTTAATTTGAGTTTAGAGGACATTAAACAGTGTATGACTCATATGTTGTTTACTTAAAGGAGCCTAGAATGGTAAATTTGTGAAATAAATGGCAGAATACACTTGAAGTAGAGAAATATACACATTTAGCAGCTTTGGAAAGCATTACACTCAACTGAAATGTATCATTAAACTCTATAACATAGTTGAGAGACAATGTTCCCGAGCTTTTTAGGTTCATAACAGTGTTTAAGTGGTTGTTTGTCCATATTCCCTATGTTTATACCTGGACAAGAAAGCCTCATCTTAGAAACTACAAGAAAACATCAGTAATTCTGAAAAAATGACAATAAATAGATGAGAACTAATATAGAACACGTATAAAAGACTTCTCCAAATGAGTTGTTCCTTTAAAAAACGTATCTTATATCCAGGAATTCTTTAATATGAGTTTAGAGGACATTAAACTGTGTAGGAATGCTATGTTTTTTCCTTTAGAAGCCTAGAATGGTAAATGTGTGAAATACAAGGCAGAATAAACTTGAAATAGAGAAATAAACACATTGAGCAGCTTTGGAATGTCTTACACTTCACTGAAATGTATCATTAAACTCTATAACATAGTTGAGAGACAATGTTCCCGAGCTTTTTAGGTTTATAACATTGTTTAGGTAGTTGTTTGTCCATGTTCCCAATGTTTATACCTGGAAAAGAAGGCCCAATGTTAGAAACTACAAGAAAACATCAGTAATCTGGGAAAATGACAATAAATAGATGAGAACTCACATAGAACATGTATAAAACACTTCTCAATCTGAGTTGTTCCTGTAGAAAATGTATATTAGATCCAGGAATTCCTTCATTTGAGTTTAGAGGACATTAAACAGTCTATGAATCCTATGTTGTTTACATAAGGAGCCTTGAATGGTAAATGTGTGAAACACAAGGCAGAATAAACTTGAAATAGAGAAATATACACCTTTAGCAGCTTTGGAAAGCCTTACACTTCACTGAAATGTATCATTAAACTCTATAACATAGTTGAGAGACAATGTTCCCGAGCTTTTTGGGTTCATAACAGTGTTTAGGTGGTTGTTTGGCCATGTTCCCAATGTTTATACCTGGACAAGAAAGCCTCATGTTAGAAACTACAAGAAAACATCAGTAATTCTGGGAAAATGACAACAAATAGATGAGAACTCACAGAGAACATGTATAAAACACTTCTCCAACTGAGTTGTTCCTGTAGAAAACGTATCTTATATCCAGGAATTCCTTAATTTGAGTTTAGAGGACATTAAACAGTGTATGACTCACATGTTGTTTACATAAATAGCCTAGAATGCTAAATGTGTGAAACACAAGGCAGAATAAACTTGAAATAGAGAAATATACACATTTAGCAGCTTTGGAAAGCCTTACACTTCATTGAGGTGTATCATTAATCTGTAAAACATAGTTCAGAGACAATGTTCCCGAGGTTTTCAGGTTCATAACAGTGTTTTGGTAGTTGTTTGTCCTTGTTCCCAATGTTTATACATTGACAGGAAGGCCCAATTTTAGAAACTACAAGAAAACATCAGTAATTCTGGAAAAATGACAATAAATAGATGAGAACTCACATAGAACATGTATAAAACACTTCTCCAACTGAGTTGTTCCAGTAGAAAACGTATCTTTGATCCAGGAATTACTTAACTTGAGTTTAGAGGACATTAAACTATGTAGGAATGCTATGTTTTTTTTTTCCTGCAGAAGCCTAGAATAGTAAAAGTGTGAAATACAAGGCAGAATAAACTTGAAATAGAGAAATAAACACATTTAGCAGCTTTGAAAAGCCTTACACCTCACTGAAATGTATCATTGAACTCTATAACATAGTGGAGAGACAATGTTCCCGAGCTTTTTAGGTTCATAACATTGTTTAGGTAGTTGTTTGTCCATGTTCCCAATGTTTATACCTGGACAAGAAAGCCTCATCTTAGAAACTACAAGAAAACATCAGTAATTCTGGAAAAAGGACAATAAATAGATGAGAACTAATATAGAACATGTATAAAAGACTTCTCCAAATGAGTTGTTCCTTTAAAAAACGTATCTTATATCCAGGAATTCTTTAATTTGAGTTTAGAGGACATTAAACTGTGTAGGAATGCTATGTTTTTTCCTTTAGAAGCCTAGAATGGTAAATGTGTGAAATACAAGGCAGAATACACTTGAAATAGAGAAATATACACATTTATCAGCTTTGGAATGTCTTACACTTCACTGAAATGTATCATTAAACTCTATAACATAGTTGAGAGACAATGTTCCCGAGCTTTTTAGGTTTATAACATTGTTTAGGTAGTTGTTTGTCCATGTTCCCAATGTTTATACCTGGAAAAGAAGGCCCAATGTTAGAAACTACAATAAAACATCAGTAATATGGGAAAATGACAATAAATAGATGAGAACTCACATAGAACATGTATAAAACACTTCTCAATCTAAGTTGTTCCTGTAGAAAATGTATATTAGATCCAGGATTCCTTCATTTGAGTTTAGAGGACATTAAACAGTGTATGAATCCTATGTTGTTTACATAAGCAGCCTTGAATGGTAAATGTGTGAAACACAAGGCAGAATAAACTTGAAATAGAGAAATATACACCTTTAGCAGCTTTGGAAAGCCTTACACTTCACTGAAATGTATCATTAAACTCTATAACATAGTTGACAGACAATGTTCCCGAGCTTTTTAGGTTCATAACAGTGTTTAGGTGGTTGTTTGGCCATGTTCCCAATGTTTATACCTGGACAAGAAAGCCTCATGTTAGAAACTACAAGAAAACATCAGTAATTCTGGGAAAATGACAACAAATAGATGAGAACTCACAGAGAACATGTATAAAACACTTCTCCAACTGAGTTGTTCCTGTAGAAAACGTATCTTATATCCAGGAATTCCTTAATTTGAGTTTAGAGGACATTAAACAGTGTATGACTCATATGTTGTTTACATAAATAGCCTAGAATGGTAAATGTGTGAAACACAAGGCAGAATAAACTTGAAATAGAGAAATATACACATTTAGCAGCTTTTGAAAGCCTTACACTTCACTGAAATGTATCATTAAACTCTATAACATAGTTGAGAGACAGTGTTCCCAAGCTTTTTAGGTTCATAACAGTGTTTAGGTAGTTGTTTGTCCATGTTCCCAATGTTTATACCTGGACAAGAAAGCCCAATTTTAGAAACTACAAGAAAACATGAGTAATTTTGGGAAAATGACAATAAATAGATGAGAACTCGCATAGAACATGTATGAAACACTTCTTCAAATGAGTTGTTCGTGTAGAAAACGTATGTTAAATACAGGAATTCCATAATTCGAGTTTAGAGCACATTTAACAGTGTATGAATCATATGTTGTTTACTTAAAGAAGCCTAGAATGGTAAATTTGTGAAATACTTGGCAGAATACACTTGAAATACAGTAATAAACACATTTAGCAGCTTTAGAAAGCCTTACACTTCATTGAGGTGTATCATTCATCTGTAAAACATAGTTCAGAGACAATGTTCCCGAGGTTTTCAGGTTCATAACAGTGTTTTGGTAGATGTTTGTCCTTGTTCCCAATGTTTATACCTTAACAGAAAGGCCCAATTTTAGAAACTACAAGAAAACATCAGTAATTCTGGGAAAATGACAATAAATAGATGAGAACTCACATAGAACAAGTATAAAACACTTCTCCAACTGAGTTGTTCCTGTAGAAAACGTATCTTTGATCCAGGAATTACTTAATTTGAGTTTAGAGGACATTAAACAGTGTATGACTCATATGTTGTTTACTTAAAAGAGCCTATAATGGTAAATTTGTGAAATACAAGGCAGAATACACTTGAAATAGAGAAATATACACCTTTAGCAGCTTTGGAAAGCCTTACACTTCAGTGATATATATCATTAAACTCTATAACATAGTTGAGAAACAATGTTCCCGAGCTTTTTAGGTTCATAACAGTGTTTAAGTGGTTGTTTGTCCATGTTCCCAATGTTTATACCTGGACAAGAAAGCCTCATCTTAGAAACTACAAGAAAACATCAGTAATTCTGGGAAAATGACAATAAATAGATGAGAACTCACATAGAACATGTATAAAACACTTCTCCCACTGAGTTGTTCCTGTAGAAAACGTATCTTATATCCAGGAATTCCTTAATTTGAGTTTAGAGGACATTAAACAGTGTATGACTCATATGTTGTTTACTTAAAGGAGCCTAGAATGGTAAATTTGTGAAATAAATGGCAGAATACACTTGAAGTAGAGAAATATACACATTTAGCAGCTTTGGAAAGCCTTACACTTCACTGAAATGTATCATTAAACTCTATAACATAGTTCAGAGACAATGTT
This sequence comes from Pipistrellus nathusii, assembly GCA_963693515.1. Classification (NCBI taxonomy): domain Eukaryota; kingdom Metazoa; phylum Chordata; class Mammalia; order Chiroptera; family Vespertilionidae; genus Pipistrellus; species Pipistrellus nathusii. The sequence continues at coordinate 72,735 of OY882864.1, forward strand.
CCCGAGCTTTTTAGGTTCATAACAGTGTTTAGGTGGTTGTTTGGCCATGTTCCCAATGTTTATACCTGGACAAGAAAGCCTCATGTTAGAAACTACAAGAAAACATCAGTAATTCTGGAAAAATGAGAACAAATAGATGAGAACTCACAGAGAACATGTATAAAACCCTTCTCCAAATGAGTTGTTCCTTTAAAAAACGTATCTTATATCCAGGAATTCTTTAATTTGAGTTTAGAGGACATTAAACTGTGTAGGAATGCTATGTTTTTTTCCTGCAGAAGCCTAGAATGGTAAATGTGTGAAATTCACGGCAGAATAAACTTGAAATAGAGAAATAAACACATTTAGCAGCTTTGGAATGTCTTACACTTCACTGAAATGTATCCTTAAACTCTATAACATAGTTGAGAGACAATGTTCCCGAGCTTTTTAGGTTTATAACATTGTTTAGGTAGTTCTTTGTCCATGTTCCCAATGTTTATACCTGGACCAGAAGGCCCAATGTTAGAAACTACAAGAAAACATCAGTAATCTGGGAAAATGACAATAAATAGATGAGAACTCACATAGAACATGTATAAAACTCTTCTCAAACTGAGTTGTTCCCGTAGAAAATGTATCTTAGATCCAGGAATTCCTTAATTTGAGTTCAGAGGACATTAAGCAGTGTATGAATCCTATGTTGTTTACATAAGGAGCCTAGAATAGTAAATGTGTGAAAAACAAGGCAGAATAAACTTGAAATAGAGAAATATACACCTTTAGCAGCTTTGGAAAGCCTGACACTTCACTGAAATTTATCATTAAACTCTATAACATAGTTGACAGACAATGTTCCCGAGCTTTTTAGGTTCATAACAGTGTTTAGGTGGTTGTTTGGCCATGTTCCCAATGTTTATACCTGGACAAGAAAGCCTCATGTTAGAAACTACAAGAAAACATAAGTAATTCTGGAAAAATGACAACAAATAGATGAGAACTCACAGAGAACATGTATAAAACACTTCTCCAAATGAGTTGTTCTTTAAGAAACGTATCTTATATCCAGGAATTCTTTAATTTGAGTTTAGAGGACATTAAACTGTGTAGGAATGCTATGTTTGTTCCTTCAGAAGCCTAGAATGGTAAATGTGTGAAAAACAAGGCAGAATAAACTTGAAATAGAGAAATAAACACATTTAGCAGCTTTGGAAAGCCTTACACTTCACTGAAATGTATCATTAAACTCTATAACATAGTTGAGAGACAATGTTCCCGAGCTTTTTAGGTTCACAACATTGTTTAGGTAGTTGTTTGCCCATGTTCCCAATGTTTATACCTGGACAAGAAGGCTCAAAGTTAGAAAGTACAAGAAAACATCAGTAATCTGGGAAAATGACAATAAATAGATGAGAACTCATATAGAACATGTATAAAACACTTCTCAAACTGAGTTGTTCCTGTAGAAAATGTATATTAGATCCAGGAATAACTTAATTTGAGTTTAGAGGACATTAAACAGTGTATGAATCCTATGTTGTTTACATAAGGATCCTTGAATGGTAAATGTGTGAAACACAAGGCAGAATAAACTTGATATAGAGAAATATACACCTTTAGCAGCTTTAGAAAGCCTTACACTTCACTGAAATGTATCATTAAACTCTATAACATAGTTGACAGACTATGTTCCCGAGGTTTTAGGTTCATAACAGTGTTTAGGTGGTTGTTTGGCCATGTTCCCAATGTTTATACCTGGACAAGAAAGCCTCATGTTAGAAAAGACAAGAAAACATCAGTAATTCTGGAAAAATGACAACAAATAGATGAGAACTCACAGAGAACATGTATAAAACACTTCTCCAAATGAGTTGTTCCGTTAAAAAACGTATCTTATATCCAGGAATTCTTTAATTTGAGTTTAGAGGACATTAAACTGTGTAGGAATGCTATGTTTTTTCCTTCAGAAGACTAGAATGGTAAATGTGTGAAACACAAGGCAGAATAAACTTGAAATAGAGAAATATACACATTTAGCAGCTTTGGAAAGCCTTACACTTCACTGAAATGTATCATTAAACTCTATAACATAGTTGAGAGACAATGTTCCTGAGCTTTTTAGGTTCATAACAGTGTTTAGGTGATTGTTTGGCCATGTTCCCAATGTTTATACCTAGACAAGAAAGCCCAATTTTAGAAACTACAAGAAAACATCGGTAATTCTGGGAATACCACAATAAATAGATGAAAACTCACATAGAACATGTATAAAACACTTCTCCAACTGAGTTCTTCCTGTAGAAACGTATCTTTGATCCAGGAATTCCTTAATTTGAGTTTAGAGGACATGAAACAGTGTATGACTCATATGTTGTTTACTTAAAGGAGCCTAGAATGGTAAATTTGTGAAATAAATGGCAGAATACACTTGAAATAGAGAAAGATACACATTTATCAGCTTTGGAAAGCCTTACACTTCAATGAAATGTATCATTAACTCTATAACATAGTTGAGAGACAATGTTCCGAGCTTTTTAGGTTCATAACAGTGTTTAGGTGATTGTTTGGCCATGTTCCCAATGTTTATACCTGGAAAAGAAAGCCTCATGTTAGAAACTACAAGAAAACCTCAGTAATTCTGGGAAAATGACAACAAATAGATGAGAACTCACAGAGAACATGTATAAAACACTTCTCCAAATGAGTTGTTCCTTTAAAAAATGTATCTTATATCCAGGAATTCCTTAATTTCAGTTTAGAGGACATTAAACTATGTAGGAATGCTATGTTTTTTTCCTGCAGAAGCCTAGAATAGTAAAAGTGTGAAATACAAGGCAGAATAAACTTGAAATAGAGAAATAAACACATTTAGCAGCTTTGAAAAGCCTTACACCTCACTGAAATGTATCATTGAACTCTATAACATAGTGGAGAGACAATGTTCCCGAGCTTTTTAGGTTCATAACATTGTTTAGGTAGTTGTTTGTCCATGTTCCCAATGTTTATACCTGGACAAGAAGGCGCAAAGTTAGAAACTACAAGAAAACATCAGTAATCTGGGAAAATGACAATAAATAGATGAGAACTAATATAGAACATGTATAAAATACTTCTCAAATTGAGTTGTTACTGTAGAAAATATATATTAGATCCAGGAATTCCTTAATTTGAGTTTAGAGGACATTAAACAGTGTATGACTCATATGTTGTTTACATAAGGAGCCTTGAATGGTAAATGTGTGAAACACAAGGCAGAATAAACTTGAAATAGAGAAATATACACCTTTAGCAGCTTTGGAAAGCCTTACACTTCACGGAAATGTATCATTAAACTCTATAACATAGTTGAGAGACAATGTTCCCAAGCTTTTTAGGTTCATAACAGTGTTTAAGTGGTTGTTTGTCCATGTTCCCGATGTTTATACCTGGACAAGAAAGCCTCATCTTAGAAACTACAAGAAAACATCAGTAATTCTGGAAAAATGACAATAAATAGATGAGAACTCACATAGAACATGTATAAAACACTTCTCCAACTGACTTGTTCCTGTAGAAAACCTATCTTTGATCCAGGAATTCCTTAATTTGAGTTTAGAGGACATTAAACAGTGTATGACTCATATGTTGTTTACTTAAAGGAGCCTAGAATGGTAAATTTGTGAAATAAATGGCAGAATACACTTGAAGTAGAGAAATATACACATTTAGCAGCTTTGGAAAGCCTTACACTTCACTGAAATGTATCATTAAACTCTATAACATAGTTGAGATACAATGTTCCCGAGCTTTTTAGGTTCATAACAGTGTTTAAATGGTTGTTTGTCCATGTTCCCTATGTTTATACCTGGACAAGAAAGCCTCATCTTAGAAACTACAAGAAAACATCAGTAATTCTGGAAAAATGACAATAAATAGATGAGAACTAATATAGAACATGTATAAAAGACTTCTCCAAATGAGTTGTTCCTTTAAAAAATGTATCTTATATCCAGGAATTCTTTAATTTGAGTTTAGAGGACATTAAACTGTGTAGGAATGCTATGATTTTCCTTTAGAAGCCTAGAATGGTAAATGTGTGAAATACAAGGCAGAATAAACTTGAAATAGAGAAATAAACACATTGAGCAGCTTTGGAATGTCTTACACTTCACTGAAATGTATCATTAAACTCTATAACATAGTTGAGAGACAATGTTCCCGAGCTTTTTAGGTTTATAACATTGTTTAGGTAGTTGTTTGTCCATGTTCCCAATGTTTATACCTGGACAAGAAGGCCCAATGTTAGAAACTACAAGAAAACATCAGTAATCTGGGAAAATGACAATAAATAGATGAGAACTCACATAGAACATGTATAAAACACTTCTCAATCTGAATTGTTCCTGTAGAAAATGTATATTAGGTCCAGGAATTCCTTCATTTGAGTTTAGAGGACATTAAACAGTGTATGAATCCTATGTTGTTTACATAAGGAGCCTTGAATGGTAAATGTGTGAAACACAAGGCAGAATAAACTTGAAATAGAGAAATATACACCTTTAGCAGCTTTGGAAAGCCTTACACTTCACTGAAATGTATCAATAAACTCTATAACTTAGTTGAGAGAAAATGTTCCCGAGCTTTTTAGGTTCATAACAGTGTTTAGGTGGTTGTTTGGCCATGTTCCCAATGTTTATACCTGGACAAGAAAGCCTCATGTTAGAAACTACAAGAAAACATCAGTAATTCTGGAAAAATGACAATAAATAGATGAGAACTCACATAGAACATGTATAAAACACTTCTCCAACTGACTTGTTCCTGTAGAAAACGTATCTTTGATCCAGGAATTCCTTAATTTGAGTTTAGAGGACATTAAACAGTGTATGACTCATATGTTGTTTACTTAAAGGAGCCTAGAATGGTAAATTTGTGAAATAAATGGCAGAAGACACTTGAAATAGAGAAATATACACATTTAGCAGCTTGGGAAAGCCTTACACTTCACTGAAATGTATCATTAACTCTATAACATAGTTGAGAGACAATGTTCCGAGCTTTTTAGGTTCATAACAGTGTTTAGGTGATTGTTTGGCCATATTCCCAATGTTTATACCTGGACAAGAAAGCCTCATGTTAGAAACTACAAGAAAACCTCAGTAATTCTGGGAAAATGACAACAAATAGATGAGAACTCACAGAGAACATGTATAAAATACTTCTCCAAATGAGTTGTTCCTTTAAAAAATGTATCTTATATCCAGGAATTCCTTAATTTGAGTTTAGAGGACATAAAACTATGTAGGAATGCTATGTTTTTTTCCTGCAGAAGCCTAGAATAGTAAAAGTGTGAAATACAAGGCAGAATAAACTTGAAATAGAGAAATAAACACATTTAGCAGCTTTGAAAAGCCTTACACCTCACTGAAATGTATCATTGAACTCTATAACATAGTGGAGAGACAATGTTCCCGAGCTTTTTAGGTTCATAACATTGTTTAGGTAGTTGTTTGTCCATGTTCCCAATGTTTATACCTAGACAAGAAGGCCCAAAGTTAGAAACTACAAGAAAACATCAGTAATCTGGGAAAATGACAATAAATAGATGAGAACTAATATAGAACATGTATAAAATACTTCTCAAACTGAGTTGTTCCTGTAGAAAACGTATATTAGATCCAGGAATTGCTTAATTTGAGTTTAGAGGACATTAAACAGTGTATGACTCATATGTTGTTTACATAAGGAGCCTTGAATGGTAAATGTGTGAAACACGAGGCAGAATAAACTAAAAATAGAGAAATATACACCTTTAGCAGCTTTGGAAAGCCTTACACTTCACTGAAATGTATCATTAAACTCTATAACATAGTTGAGATACAATGTTCCCAAGCTTTTTAGGTTCATAACAGTTTTTAGGTAGTTATTTGTCCAGGTTCCCAATGTTTATACCTGGACAAGAAAGCCCAATTTTAGAAACTACAAGAAAACCTCAGTAATTCTGGGAAAATGACAATAAATAGATGAGAACTCACATAGAACATGTATAAAACACTTCTCAAACTGAGTTGTTCCTGTAGAAAACGTATCTTTGATCCAGGAATTCCTTAATTTGAGTTTAGAGGACATTAAACAGTGTATGACTCATATGTTGTTTACTTAAAGGAGCCTAGAATGGTAAATTTGTGAAATAAATGGCAGAATACACTTGAAGTAGAGAAATATACACATTTAGCAGCTTTGGAAAGCCTTACACTTCACTGAAATGTATCATTAAACTCTATAACATAGTTCAGAGACAATGTTCCCGAGCTTTTTAGGTTCATAACAGTGTTTAGGTGGTTGTTTGGCCATGTTCCCAATGTTTATACCTGGACAAGAAAGCCTCATGTTAGAAACTACAAGAAAACATCAGTAATTCTGGAAAAATGAGAACAAATAGATGAGAACTCACAGAGAACATGTATAAAACCCTTCTCCAAATGAGTTGTTCCTTTAAAAAACGTATCTTATATCCAGGAATTCTTTAATTTGAGTTTAGAGGACATTAAACTGTGTAGGAATGCTATGTTTTTTTCCTGCAGAAGCCTAGAATGGTAAATGTGTGAAATTCACGGCAGAATAAACTTGAAATAGAGAAATAAACACATTTAGCAGCTTTGGAATGTCTTACACTTCACTGAAATGTATCCTTAAACTCTATAACATAGTTGAGAGACAATGTTCCCGAGCTTTTTAGGTTTATAACATTGTTTAGGTAGTTCTTTGTCCATGTTCCCAATGTTTATACCTGGACCAGAAGGCCCAATGTTAGAAACTACAAGAAAACATCAGTAATCTGGGAAAATGACAATAAATAGATGAGAACTCACATAGAACATGTATAAAACTCTTCTCAAACTGAGTTGTTCCCGTAGAAAATGTATCTTAGATCCAGGAATTCCTTAATTTGAGTTCAGAGGACATTAAGCAGTGTATGAATCCTATGTTGTTTACATAAGGAGCCTAGAATAGTAAATGTGTGAAAAACAAGGCAGAATAAACTTGAAATAGAGAAATATACACCTTTAGCAGCTTTGGAAAGCCTGACACTTCACTGAAATTTATCATTAAACTCTATAACATAGTTGACAGACAATGTTCCCGAGCTTTTTAGGTTCATAACAGTGTTTAGGTGGTTGTTTGGCCATGTTCCCAATGTTTATACCTGGACAAGAAAGCCTCATGTTAGAAACTACAAGAAAACATAAGTAATTCTGGAAAAATGACAACAAATAGATGAGAACTCACAGAGAACATGTATAAAACACTTCTCCAAATGAGTTGTTCTTTAAGAAACGTATCTTATATCCAGGAATTCTTTAATTTGAGTTTAGAGGACATTAAACTGTGTAGGAATGCTATGTTTGTTCCTTCAGAAGCCTAGAATGGTAAATGTGTGAAAAACAAGGCAGAATAAACTTGAAATAGAGAAATAAACACATTTAGCAGCTTTGGAAAGCCTTACACTTCACTGAAATGTATCATTAAACTCTATAACATAGTTGAGAGACAATGTTCCCGAGCTTTTTAGGTTCATAACATTGTTTAGGTAGTTGTTTGCCCATGTTCCCAATGTTATACCTGGACAAGAAGGCTCAAAGTTAGAAAGTACAAGAAAACATCAGTAATCTGGGAAAATGACAATAAATAGATGAGAACTCATATAGAACATGTATAAAACACTTCTCAAACTGAGTTGTTCCTGTAGAAAATGTATATTAGATCCAGGAATAACTTAATTTGAGTTTAGAGGACATTAAACAGTGTATGAATCCTATGTTGTTTACATAAGGATCCTTGAATGGTAAATGTGTGAAACACAAGGCAGAATAAACTTGATATAGAGAAATATACACCTTTAGCAGCTTTAGAAAGCCTTACACTTCACTGAAATGTATCATTAAACTCTATAACATAGTTGACAGACAATGTTCCCGAGCTTTTTAGGTTCATAACAGTGTTTAGGTGGTTGTTTGGCCATGTTCCCAATGTTTATACCTGGACAAGAAAGCCTCATGTTAGAAACTACAAGAAAACATCAGTAATTCTGGAAAAATGAGAACAAATAGATGAGAACTCACAGAGAACATGTATAAAACCCTTCTCCAAATGAGTTGTTCCTTTAAAAAACGTATCTTATATCCAGGAATTCTTTAATTTGAGTTTAGAGGACATTAAACTGTGTAGGAATGCTATCTTTTTTTTCCTGCAGAAGCCTAGAATGGTAAATGTGTGAAATTCACGGCAGAATAAACTTGAAATAGAGAAATAAACACATTTAGCAGCTTTTGAAAGCCTTACACTTCACTGAAATGTATCATTAAACTCTATAACATAGTTGAGAGACAGTGTTCCCAAGCTTTTTAGGTTCATAACAGTGTTTAGGTAGTTGTTTGTCCATGTTCCCAATGTTTATACCTGGACAAGAAAGCCCAATTTTAGAAACTACAAGAAAACATGAGTAATTCTGGGAAAATGACAATAAATAGATGAGAACTCGCATAGAACATGTATGAAACACTTCTTCAAATGAGTTGTTCGTGTAGAAAACGTATGTTAAATACAGGAATTCCTTAATTCGAGTTTAGAGCACATTTAACAGTGTATGAATCATATGTTGTTTACTTAAAGAAGCCTAGAATGGTAAATTTGTGAAATACTTGGCAGAATACACTTGAAATACAGTAATAAACACATTTAGCAGCTTTGGCAAGCCTTACACTTCATTGAGGTGTATCATTAATCTGTAAAACATAGTTCAGAGACAATGTTCCCGAGGTTTTCAGGTTCATAACAGTGTTTTGGTAGATGTTTGTCCTTGTTCCCAATGTTTATACCTTAACAGAAAGGCCCAATTTTAGAAACTACAAGAAAACATCAGTAATTCTGGGAAAATGACAATAAATAGATGAGAACTCACATAGAACAAGTATAAAACACTTCTCCAACTGAGTTGTTCCTGTAGAAAACGTATCTTTGATCCAGGAATTACTTAATTTGAGTTTAGAGGACATTAAACAGTGTATGACTCATATGTTGTTTACTTAAAAGAGCCTATAATGGTAAATTTGTGAAATACAAGGCAGAATACACTTGAAATAGAGAAATATACACCTTTAGCAGCTTTGGAAAGCCTTACACTTCACTGATATATATCATTAAACTCTATAACATAGTTGAGAAACAATGTTCCCGAGCTTTTTAGGTTCATAACAGTGTTTAAGTGGTTGTTTGTCCATGTTCCCAATGTTTATACCTGGACAAGAAAGCCTCATCTTAGAAACTACAAGAAAACATCAGTAATTCTGGGAAAATGACAATAAATAGATGAGAACTCACATAGAACATGTATAAAACACTTCTCCCACTGAGTTGTTCCTGTAGAAAACGTATCTTATATCCAGGAATTCCTTAATTTGAGTTTAGAGGACATTAAACAGTGTATGACTCATATGTTGTTTACTTAAAGGAGCCTAGAATGGTAAATTTGTGAAATAAATGGCAGAATACACTTGAAGTAGAGAAATATACACATTTAGAAGCTTTGGAAAGCCTTACACTTCACTGAAATGTATCATTAAACTCTATAACATAGTTGAGATACAATGTTCCCAAGCTTTTTAGGTTCATAACAGTTTTTAGGTAGTTATTTGTCCAGGTTCCCAATGTTTATACCTGGACAAGAAAGCCCAATTTTAGAAACTACAAGAAAACCTCAGTAATTCTGGGAAAATGACAATAAATAGATGAGAACTCACATAGAACATGTATAAAACACTTCTCCAACTGAGTTGTTCCTGTAGAAAACGTATCTTTGATCCAGGAATTCCTTAATTTGAGTTTAGAGGACATTAAACAGTGTATGACTCATATGTTGTTTACTTAAAGGAGCCTAGAATGGTAAATTTGTGAAATAAATGGCAGAATACACTTGAAATAGAGAAATATACACATTTAGCAGCTTTGGAAAGCCTTACACTTCACTGAAATGTATCATTAAACTCTATAACATAGTTCAGAGACAATGTTCCCGAGCTTTTTAGGTTCATAACAGTGTTTAGGTGGTTGTTTGGCCATGTTCCCAATGTTTATACCTGGACAAGAAAGCCTCATGTTAGAAACTACAAGAAAACATCAGTAATTCTGGAAAAATGAGAACAAATAGATGAGAACTCACAGAGAACATGTATAAAACCCTTCTCCAAATGAGTTGTTCCTTTAAAAAACGTATCTTATATCCAGGAATTCTTTAATTTGAGTTTAGAGGACATTAAACTGTGTAGGAATGCTATGTTTTTTTCCTGCAGAAGCCTAGAATGGTAAATGTGTGAAATTCACGGCAGAATAAACTTGAAATAGAGAAATAAACACATTTAGCAGCTTTGGAATGTCTTACACTTCACTGAAATGTATCATTAAACTCTATAACATAGTTGAGAGACAATGTTCCCGAGCTTTTTAGGTTTATAACATTGTTTAGGTAGTTGTTTGTCCATGTTCCCAATGTTTATACCTGGACCAGAAGGCCCAATGTTAGAAACTACAAGAAAACATCAGTAATCTGGGAAAATGACAATAAATAGATGAGAACTCACATAGAACATGTATAAAACTCTTCTCAAACTGAGTTGTTCCCGTAGAAAATGTATCTTAGATCCAGGAATTCCTTAATTTGAGTTCAGAGGACATTAAGCAGTGTATGAATCCTATGTTGTTTACATAAGGAGCCTAGAATAGTAAATGTGTGAAAAACAAGGCAGAATAAACTTGAAATAGAGAAATATACACCTTTAGCAGCTTTGGAAAGCCTGACACTTCACTGAAATTTATCATTAAACTCTATAACATAGTTGACAGACAATGTTCCCGAGCTTTTTAGGTTCATAACAGTGTTTAGGTGGTTGTTTGGCCATGTTCCCAATGTTTATACCTGGACAAGAAAGCCTCATGTTAGAAACTACAAGAAAACATAAGTAATTCTGGAAAAATGACAACAAATAGATGAGAACTCACAGAGAACATGTATAAAACACTTCTCCAAATGAGTTGTTCTTTAAGAAACGTATCTTATATCCAGGAATTCTTTAATTTGAGTTTAGAGGACATTAAACTGTGTAGGAATGCTATGTTTGTTCCTTCAGAAGCCTAGAATGGTAAATGTGTGAAAAACAAGGCAGAATAAACTTGAAATAGAGAAATAAACACATTTAGCAGCTTTGGAAAGCCTTACACTTCACTGAAATGTATCATTAAACTCTATAACATAGTTGAGAGACAATGTTCCCGAGCTTTTTAGGTTCATAACATTGTTTAGGTAGTTGTTTGCCCATGTTCCCAATGTTATACCTGGACAAGAAGGCTCAAAGTTAGAAAGTACAAGAAAACATCAGTAATCTGGGAAAATGACAATAAATAGATGAGAACTCATATAGAACATGTATAAAACACTTCTCAAACTGAGTTGTTCCTGTAGAAAATGTATATTAGATCCAGGAATAACTTAATTTGAGTTTAGAGGACATTAAACAGTGTATGAATCCTATGTTGTTTACATAAGGATCCTTGAATGGTAAATGTGTGAAACACAAGGCAGAATAAACTTGATATAGAGAAATATACACCTTTAGCAGCTTTAGAAAGCCTTACACTTCACTGAAAAGTATCATTAAACTCTATAACATAGTTGACAGACAATGTTCCCGAGCTTTTTAGGTTCATAACAGTATTTAGGTGGTTGTTTGGCCATGTTCCCAATGTTTATACCTGGACAAGAAAGCCTCATGTTAGAAACTACAAGAAAACATCAGTAATTCTGGAAAAATGACAACAAATAGATGAGAACTCACAGAGAACATGTATAAAACACTTCTCCAAATGAGTTGTTCCTTTAAAAAACGTATCTTATATCCAGGAATTCTTTAATTTGAGTTTAGAGGACATTAAACTGTGTAGGAATGCTATGTTTTTTCCTTCAGAAGCCTAGAATGGTAAATGTGTGAAACACAAGGCAGAATAAACTTGAAATAGAGAAATATACACATTTAGCAGCTTTGGAAAGCCTTACACTTCACTGAAATGTATCATTAAACTCTATAACATAGTTGAGAGACAATGTTCCTGAGCTTTTTAGGTTCATAACAGTGTTTAGGTGATTGTTTGGCCATGTTCCCAATGTTTATACCTAGACAAGAAAGCCCAATTTTAGAAACTACAAGAAAACATCAGTAATTCTGGGAATACCACAATAAATAGATGAAAACTCACATAGAACATGTATAAAACACTTCTCCAACTGAGTTCTTCCTGTAGAAACGTATCTTTGATCCAGGAATTCCTTAATTTGAGTTTAGAGGACATTAAACAGTGTATGACTCATATGTTGTTTACTTAAAGGTGCCTAGAATAGTAAATTTGTGAAATACTTGGCAGAATACACGTGAAATAGAGAAATAAATACATTTAGCAGCTTTGGAAAGCTTTACACTTCACTGAAATGTATCATTAAACTCTATGACATAGTTGACAGACAATGTTCCCGAGCTTTCCAGGTTCATAACCGTGTTTAGGTAATTGTTTGCCGATGATCCCAATGTTTATACCTGGACAAGAAGGTCTAATGTTAGAAACGATAAGAAACCATCAGTATTATCGCAAAATGACAATAAATAAATGAGAACTAGCATAGAACATGTATAAAACACGGCTCCAACTGAGTTGTTCGTGTAGAACAGTTATCTTAGATCCAGGAATTCGAGAATTCGAGTTTAGAGCACATTAAACAGTGTATGAATCCTACGTTGTTTACTAAAAGGAGCCTAGAATGGGAAATCTGTGAAATACAAGACAGAGTACACTTGAAATAGAGAAATAAACCCATTTAGCAGCTTTGGAAAACCTAACACTACATAACATAGTTACGAGGCAATGTTCCCGAGCTTTCCAGGTTCATAACAATGTGTAGTTAGCTGTTTGTTCAGTTTCCCAATGTTTATACCTGGACAAGAAGGCCTAATGTTAGAAACTATAAGAAACCATCAGTTAATCTCGCAAAATGACAATAAATACATGAGAACTAGCATAGAACATGTATAACACACGTCTCCAACTTAGTTGTTCATGTAGAAAAGTTACCTTAGTTCCATGAATTCCAGAATCGAGTTTAGAGCACATTAAACAGTGTATGAATCCTACGTTGTTTACTAAAAGGAACCTAGAATGGGAAATGTGTGAAATACAAGACAGAGTACACTAGAAATAGAGAAATAAACCCATTTAGCAGCTTGGGAAAACCTAACACTTCATAACATAGTTGCGAGAAAATGTTCCCGAGATTTCCAGGTTCATTACAGTGTTTAGTTAGTTGTTTGTTCAGTTTCCCAATGTTTATACCTGGACAAGAAGGCCTAATGTTAGAAACTGCAAGAAAACATCAGTAACTCTGGCAAAATGACAATGAATACATGAGAACTAGCATAGAACATGTATAAAACACTTCTCCAACTGAGTTGTTCGTGTAGAAAAGGTATCTTAGATCCAGGAATTCCAGAATTTGAGTTTAGAGCACTTTAAACAGTGTATGAATCCAACGTTGTTTACTTAAAGGAGCCTAGAATGGTAAATGTGTGAAATACAAAGCAGAATACACGTGAAATTGAGGAATAAACACATTAAGCAGCTTTGGAAAGCCTTACACTTCACTCAATTGTATCATTAATCTCTATAACATAGTTGAGAAACAATGTTCCCGAGCTTTCCAGGTTCATAACAGTGTTTAGGTAGTTGTATGTCGATGATCCCAATGTTTATACCTGGACAAGAAGGCCTAATGTTAGAAACTATAAGAAACCATCAGTAGTTCTCGCAAAATGACAATAAATACATGAGAACTAGCATAGAACATGTATAAACCACGTCTCCAACTGAGTTGTTCATGTAGAAAAGTTATCTTGGATCCAGGAATTCAAGAATTCGAGTTTAGAGCACATTAAACAGTGTATGAATCCTACGTTGTTTACTAAAAGGAGCCTAGAATGGGAAATGTGTGAAATACAAAGCAGAATACACGTGAAATTGAGGAATAAACACATTAAGCAGCTTTGGAAAGCCTTACACTTCACTCAATTGTATCATTAATCCCTATAACATAGTTGACAGACAATGTTCCCGAGCTTTCCAGGTTCATAACAGTGTTTAGGTAGTTGTTCGTCGATGATCCCAATGTTTATACCTGGACAAGAAGGCCTAATGTTAGAAACTCTGAGAAACCATCAGTAATTCTCACAAAATGACAATAAATACATGAGAACTAGCATAGAACATGTTTAAAACACGTCTCAAACTGAGTTGTTCGTGTAGAAACGTTACCTTAGATCCAGGAATACAACAATTCGAGTTTAGAGCACATTAAACAGTGTATTATTCCTACGTTGTTTACAAAAAGGAGCCTAGAATGGGAAATGTGTGAAATACAAGACAGAGTACGCTTGAAATAGAGAAATAAACCCATTTAGCAGCTTTGGAAAACCTAACCCTACATAACATAGTTGCGAGACAAAGTTCCCGAGCTTTCAAGGTTCATAACAGTGTTTAGTTAGTTGTTTGTTCAGTTTCCCAATGTTTATACCTGGACAAGAAGACCTAATGTTAGAAACTACAAGAAAACATCAGTAACTCTGGCAAAATGACAATAAATACATGAGAACTAGCACAGAACATGTATAAAACACTTCTCCAACTGAGTTGTTCGTGTAGAAAAGGTATCTTAGATCCAGGAATTCCAGAATTCGAGTTTAGAGCACATTAAACATTGTATGAATCCTACGTTGTTTACTTAAAGGAGCCTAGAATGGTAAATGTGTGAAATACAAAGCAAAATACACGTGAAATTGAGGAATAAACACATTAAGCAGCTTTGGAAAGCCTTACACTTCACTCAATTGTATCATTAATCTCTATAACATAGTTGAGAAACAATGTTCCAGAGCTTTCCAGGTTCATAACAGTGTTTAGATAGTTGTTTGTCGATGATCCCAATGTTTATACCTGGACAAGAAGGCCTAATGTTAGAAACTATAAGAAACCATCAGTAATTCTCGCAAAATGACAATAAATACATGAGAACGAGCAAAGAACATGTATAAAACACGTCTCCAACTGAGTTGTTCGTGTAGAAAAGTTATCTCAGATACAGGAATTCCAGAATTCGAGTTTAGAGCACATTAAACAGTGTATGAATCCTACGTTGTTTACTAAAAGGAGCCTAGAATGGGAAAACTGTGAAATACAAGACAGAGTACACTTGAAATAGAGAAATAAACCCATTTAGCAGCTTTGGAAAACCTAACACTACATAACATAGTTACGAGGCAATGTTCCCGAGCTTTCCAGGTTCATAAGAATGTGTAGTTAGCTGTTTGTTCAGTTTCCCAATGTTTATACCTGGACAAGAAGGCCTAATGTTAGAAACTATAAGAAACCATCAGTTAATCTCGCAAAATGACAATAAATACATGAGAACTAGCATAGAACATGTATAACACACGTCTCCAACTTAGTTGTTCATGTAGAAAAGTTACCTTAGTTCCATGAATTCCAGAATCGAGTTTAGAGCACATTAAACAGTGTATGAATCCTACGTTGTTTACTAAAAGGAACCTAGAATGGGAAATGTGTGAAATACAAGACAGAGTACACTAGAAATAGAGAAATAAACCCATTTAGCAGCTTGGGAAAACCTAACACTTCATAACATAGTTGCGAGAAAATGTTCCCGAGATTTCCAGGTTCATTACAGTGTTTAGTTAGTTGTTTGTTCAGTTTCCCAATGTTTATACCTGGACAAGAAGGCCTAATGTTAGAAACTGCAAGAAAACATCAGTAACTCTGGCAAAATGACAATGAATACATGAGAACTAGCATAGAACATGTATAAAACACTTCTCCAACTGAGTTGTTCGTGTAGAAAAGGTATCTTAGATCCAGGAATTCCAGAATTTGAGTTTAGAGCACTTTAAACAGTGTATGAATCCAACGTTGTTTACTTAAAGGAGCCTAGAATGGTAAATGTGTGAAATACAAAGCAGAATACACGTGAAATTGAGGAATAAACACATTAAGCAGCTTTGGAAAGCCTTACACTTCACTCAATTGTATCATTAATCTCTATAACATAGTTGAGAAACAATGTTCCCGAGCTTTCCAGGTTCATAACAGTGTTTAGGTAGTTGTATGTCGATGATCCCAATGTTTATACCTGGACAAGAAGGCCTAATGTTAGAAACTATAAGAAACCATCAGTAATTCTCGCAAAATGACAATAAATACATGAGAACTAGCATAGAACATGTATAAACCACGTCTCCAACTGAGTTGTTCATGTAGAAAAGTTATCTTGGATCCAGGAATTCAAGAATTCGAGTTTAGAGCACATTAAACAGTGTATGAATCCTACGTTGTTTACTAAAAGGAGCCTAGACTGGGAAATGTGTGAAATACAAAGCAGAATACACGTGAAATTGAGGAATAAACACATTAAGCAGCTTTGGAAAGCCTTACACTTCACTCAATTGTATCATTAATCCCTATAACATAGTTGACAGACACTGTTCCCGAGCTTTCCAGGTTCATAACAGTGTTTAGGTAGTTGTTCGTCGATGATCCCAATGTTTATACCTGGACAAGAAGGCCTAATGTTAGAAACTCTGAGAAACCATCAGTAATTCTCACAAAATGACAATAAATACATGAGAACTAGCATAGAACATGTATAAAACACGTCTCAAACTGAGTTGTTCATGTAGAAACGTTACCTTAGATCCAGGAATACAAGAATTCGAGTTTAGAGCACATTAAACAGTGTATTATTCCTACGTTGTTTACAAAAAGGAGCCTAGAATGGGAAATGTGTGAAATACAAGACAGAGTACGCTTGAAATAGAGAAATAAACCCATTTAGCAGCTTTGGAAAACCTAACCCTACATAACATAGTTGCGAGACAAAGTTCCCGAGCTTTCAAGGTTCATAACAGTGTTTAGTTAGTTGTTTGTTCAGTTTCCCAATGTTTATACCTGGACAAGAAGACCTAATGTTAGAAACTACAAGAAAACATCAGTAACTCTGGCAAAATGACAATAAATACATTAGAACTAGCACAGAACATGTATAAAACACTTCTCCAACTGAGTTGTTCCTGTAGAAAAGGTATCTTAGATCCAGGAATTCCAGAATTCGAGTTTAGAGCACATTAAACATTGTATGAATCCTACGTTGTTTACTTAAAGGAGCCTAGAATGGTAAATGTGTGAAATACAAAGCAAAATACACGTGAAATTGAGGAATAAACACATTAAGCAGCTTTGGAAAGCCTTACACTTCACTCAATTGTATCATTAATCTCTATAACATAGTTGAGAAACAATGTTCCAGAGCTTTCCAGGTTCATAACAGTGTTTAGATAGTTGTTTGTCAATGATCCCAATGTTTATACCTGGACAAGAAGGCCTAATGTTAGAAACTATAAGAAACCATCAGTAATTCTCGCAAAATGACAATAAATACATGAGAACGAGCAAAGAACATGTATAAAACACGTCTCCAACTGAGTTGTTCGTGTAGAAAAGTTATCTCAGATACAGGAATTCCAGAATTCGAGTTTAGAGCACATTAAACAGTGTATGAATCCTACGTTGTTTACTAAAAGGAGCCTAGAATGGGAAATGTGTGAAAAACAAGACAGAGTACACTTGAAATAGAGAAATAAACCCATTTAGCAGCTTTGGAAAACCTAACACTTCATAACATAGTTGCGAGACAATGTTCCCGAGCTTTGCAGGTTCATAGCAGTGTTTAGTTAGTTGTTTGTTCAGTTTCCCAATGTTTATACCTGGACAAGAAGGCCTAATGTTAGAAACTACAAGAAAACATCAGTAACTCTGGGAAAATGACAATAAATATATGAGAACTAGCATAGAACATGTATAAAACACTTCTCCAACTGAGTTGTTCATGTATAAAAGGTATCTTAGATCCAGGAATTCCAGAATTCGAGTTTAGAGCACATTAAACCGTGTATGAATCCAAAGTTGTTTACTTAAAGGAGCCTAGAATGGTAAATGTGTGAAATACAAAACAGAATACACGTGTAAATGAGGAATAAACACATTAAGCAGCTTTGGAAAGCCTTACACTTCACTCAATTGTATCATTAATCCCTATAACAGAGTTGACAGACAATGTTCCTGAGCTTTCCAGGTTCATAACAGTGTTTAGGTAGTTGTTTGTCGATGATCCCAATATTTATACCTGGACAAGAAGGCCTAATGTTAGAAACTAAAAGAAACCATCAGTAATTCTCGCAAAATGACAATAAATACATGAGAACTAGCATAGAACATGTATAAAACACGTCTCCAACTGAGTTGTTCCTGTAGAAAAGTTATCTCAGATCCGGGAATTCCAGAATTCGAGTTTAGAGCACATTAAACAGTGTATTAATCCTACGTTGTTTACTAAAAGGAGCCTAGAATGGGAAATGTGTGAAAAACAAGACAGAGTACCCTTGAAATAGAGAAATAAACCCATTTAGCAGCTTTGGAAAACCTAACACTTCATAACATAGTTGTGAGACAATGTTCCCGAGCTATCCAGTTTCATAACAGTGTTTAGTTAGTTGTTTGTTCAGTTTCCCAATGTTTATACCTGGACAAGAAGGCCTAATGTTAGAAACTACAAGAAAACATCTGTAACTCTGGCAAAATGACAATAAAAACATGAGAACTAGCATAGAACATGTATAAAACACGTCTCGAACGGAGTTGTTCGTGTAGAAAAGATATCTTAGATCCAGGAATTCCAGAAATCGAGTTTAAAGCACATTAAACAGTGTATTAATCCTAAGTTGTTTACTTAGAGGAGCCTAGAATGGTAAATGTGTGAAATACAAAGCAGAATACACGTGAAATTGAGGAATAAACACATTAAGCAGCTTTGGAAAGCCTTACAATTCACTCAAATGTATCTTTAAACTCTATAACATAGTTGAGAG
The DNA here is from genome assembly GCA_963693515.1 of Pipistrellus nathusii. Classification (NCBI taxonomy): domain Eukaryota; kingdom Metazoa; phylum Chordata; class Mammalia; order Chiroptera; family Vespertilionidae; genus Pipistrellus; species Pipistrellus nathusii. Next base: position 91,778 of record OY882864.1, read on the forward strand.
ACAATGTTCCCGAGCTTTCCAGGTTCATAACAGTGTTTAGATAGTTGTTTGTCGATGATCCCAATGTTTATACCTGGACAAGAAGGCCTAGTGTTAGATACTATCAGAAACCATTAGTAATTCACGCAAAATGACAATAAATACATGAGAACTAGCATTGAACATGTATAAAACACGTCTCCAACTGAGTTGTTCGTGTAGAAAAGTTATCTTAGATCCAGAAATTGAAGAATTCGAGTTTAGGGCACATTAAACAGTGTATGAATCCTACGTTGTTTACTTAAAGGAGCCTAGAATGGGAAATGTGTGAAATACAAGGGAGAGTATACTTGAAATACAGGAATAAACCCATTTAGCAGCTTTGGAAAGCCTAACACTTCTTTAACATAGTTGCAAGACAATGTTCACGAGTTTTCCAGGTTCATAACAGTGTTTAGTTAGTTGTTTGTTCAGTTTCCCATTGTTTATACCTGAAAAGAAGGCCTAATGTTAGAAACTACAAGAAAACATAAGTAACTCTAGCTAAATGACAATAAATAAATGAGAACTAGAATAGAACATGTATAAAACACGTCCCCAACTGAGTATTCATGTAGAAAAGTTATCTTAGATACAGGAATTGCAAAATTGGAGTTTAGAGCACATTAAACAGTGTATGAATCCTATGTTGTTTACTTAAAGGAGCCTAGAATGGGAAATGTGTGAAATACAAGGCAGAGTACACTTGAAATAGAGGAATAAACACATTTGGCAGCTTTGGAAAGCCTAACACTTCTATAACATAGTTGCGACACAATGTTCACGAGCTTTCCAGGTTCATAACAGTGTTTAGTTAGTTGTTTGTTCAGTTTCCCAATGTTTATACTTGGACAAGAAGGCCTAATGTTAGAAACTAGAAGAAACCATCAGTAATTCTGGCAAAATGACAATAAATACATGAGAACTAGCATAGAACATGTATAAAACAAGTCTCCAACTGAGTTGTTCATGTAGAAATGGTATCTTAGATCCAGGAATTCCAAAATTCGAGTTTAGAGCACATTAAACAGTGTATGAATCCTACGTTGTTTACTTAAAGGAGCCTAGAATGGTAAATGTGTGAAATACAAAGCAGAATACACGTGCAATTGAGGAATAAACACATTAAGCAGCTTTAGAAAGCCTTACACTTCACTCAAATGTATCATTAATCTCTATAACATAGTTGAGAGACAATGTTCCCGAGCTTTCCAGGTTCATAACTGTGTTTAGGTATTTGTTTGTCGATGATCCCAATGTTTATACCTGGACAAGAAGACCTAATGTTAGAAAGTATAAGAAACCAACCGTAATTCTCGAAATATGACAATAAATATATGAGAACCAGAATAGAACATTTATAAAACACGTCTCCATCTGAGTTGTTCATGTAGAAAAGTTATCTCAGATCCAGGAATTCCAGAATTCGAGTTTAGAGCACATTAAACAGTGTATGAATCCTACGTTGTTTTCTTAAAGGAGCCTAGAATGGGAAATGTTTGAAATACAAGGAAGAGAATACTTGAAATAGAGGAATAAACCCATTTAGCAGCTTTGGGAAGCCTAACACTTCATAACATATTGCGAGACAATGTTCCCGAACTTTCCAGGTTCATAACAGTGTTTAGTTAGTTGTTTGTTCAGTTTCCCAATGTTTATACCTGCACAAGAAGGACTAATGTTAGAAACTACTAGAAAACATCAGTAACTCTGGCAAAATGACAATAAATACATGAGAACTAGCATAGAACATGTATAAAACAAATCTCGAACTGAGTTGTTCGTGTACAAAAGTTATCTTACATCCAGGAATTCGAGAATTCGAGTTTAGAGCACATTAATCAGTGTACGAATCCTACGTTGTTTACATAAAGGAGCCTAGAATAGTAAATGTGTGAAATACAAAGAAGAATACACGTGAAATTGAGGAATAAACACATTAAGCAGCTTTGGAAAGCCTTGCCTTCACTCAAATGTATCATTAATCTCTATAACATAGTTGAGAGACAATGTTGCCAGGCTTTCCAGGTTCATAACAGTGTTTAGGTAGTTGTTTGTAGATGATCCCAATGTTTATACCTGGACAAGAAGGCCTAATGTTAGATACTATAAGAATCCATCAGTAATTCTCCAAAATGACAATAAATACATGAGAACCAGCATAGAACATGTATAAAACACGTCTCCAACTGAGTTGTTCGTGTAGAAAAGTTATCTTAGATCCAGGAATTCAAGAATTTGAGTTTAGAGCACATTAAACAGTGTATGAATCCTACGTTGTTTACTTAAAGGAGCCTATAATGGGAAATGTGTGAAATACAAGGCAGAGTATACTTGAAATAGAGGAATAAACCCATTTAGCAGCTTTGGAAAGCCTAAAACTTCTATAACATACTTGCAAGACAATGTTCCTGAGCTTTCCAGGTTCATAACAGTGTTTAGTTAGTTGTTTGTTCAGTTTCAATGTTTATACCTGGACAAGAAGGCCTAATGTTATAGACTACAAGAAAACATCAGTAACTCTGGCAAAATGACAATAAACACATGAGAACTATCATAGAACATGTATAAAACATGTCTCCAACTAAGTTGTTCGTTTAGAAAAGTTATCTTACATCCAGGAATTCCAGAATTCGAGTTTAGAGCACATTAAACAGTGTATGAATCCAACTTGTTTACTTAAAGGAGCCTAGAATGGTAAATGTGTGAAATACAAAGACGAATACACGTGAAATTGAGGAATAAACACATTAAGCAGCTTTGGAAAGCCTTACACTTCACTCAAATGTATCATTAAACTCTCTAACATAGTTGAGAGACAATGTTCCCGAGCTTTCCAGGTTCATAACAGTGTTTAGATAGTTGTTTGTCGATGATCCCAATGTTTATACCTGGACAAGAAAGCCTAATGTTAGAAACTATAAGAAACCATAAGTAATTCTCGCAAAATGACAATAAATACATGAGAACTAGCATGGAACATGTATAAAACACGTCTCCAACTGAGTTGTTCGTGTAGAAAAGTTATCTCAGATACAGGAATTCCAGAATTTGAGTTTAGAGCACATTAAACAGTGTATGAATCCTACGTTGTTTACTAAAAGGAGCCTAGAATGGGAAATGTGTGAAATACAAGACAGAGTACACTTGAAATAGAGAAATAAACCCATTTAGCAGCTTTGGAAAACCGAACACTTCATAACATAGTTGCAAGACAATGTTCCCGAGCTTTCCAGGTTCATAGCAGTGTTTAGTTAGTTGTTTGTTCAGTTTCCCAATGTTTATACCTGGACAAGAAGGCCTAATGTTAGAAACTACAAGAAACATCAGTAACTCTGGGAAAATGACAATAAATCTATGAGAACTAGCACATAACATGTATAAAACACTTCTCCAACTGAGTTGTTCGTGTATAAAAGGTATCTTAGATCCAGGAATTCCAGAATTCGAGTTTAGAGCACATTAAACAGTGTATGAATCCAAAGTTGTTTACTTAAAGGAGCCTAGAATGGTAAATGTGTGAAATACAAAGCAGAATACACGTGTAAAGGAGGAATAAACACATTAAGCAGCTTTGGAAAGCCTTACACTTCACTCAATTGTATCATTAATCCCTATAACATAGTTGACAGACAATGTTCCTGAGCTTTCCAGGTTCATAACAGTGTTTAGGTAGTTGTTTGTCGATGATCCCAATATTTATACCTGGACAAGAAGGCCTAATGTTAGAAACTAAAAGAAACCATCAGTAATTCTCGCAAAATGACAATAAATACATGAGAACTAGCATAGAACATGTATAAAACACGTCTCCAACTGAGTTGTTCCTGTAGAAAAGTTATCTCAGATCCGGGAATTCGAGAATTCGAGTTTAGAGCACATTAAATAGTGTATTAATCCTACGTTGTTTACTAAAAGGAGCCTAGAATGGGAAATGTTTGAAATACAAGGCAGAGAATACTTGAAATAGAGGAATAAACCCATTTAGCAGCTTTGGAAAGCCTAACACTTCATAGCATATTGCGAGACAATGTTCCCGAACTTTCCAGGTTCATAACAGTGTTTAGTTAGTTGTTTGTTCAGTTTCCCAATGTTTATACCTGCACAAGAAGGACTAATGTTAGAAACTACTAGAAAACATCAGTAACTCTGGCAAAATGACAATAAATACATGAGAACTAGCATAGAACATGTATAAAACAAATGTCCAACTGAGTTGTTCGTGTACAAAAGTTATCTTACATCCAGGAATTCCAGAATTCAAGTTTAGAGCACATTAAACAGTGTATGAGTCCTACGTTGTTTACATAAAGGAGCCTAGAATAGTAAATGTGTGAAATACAAAGAAGAATACACGTGAAATTGAGGAATAAACACATTAAGCAGCTTTGGAAAGCCTTACCTTCACTCAAATGTATCATTAATCTCTATAACATAGTTGAGAGACAATGTTGCCAGGCTTTCCAGGTTCATAACAGTGTTTAGGTAGTTGTTTGTAGATGATCCCAATGTTTATACCTGGACAAGAAGGCCTAATGTTAGATACTATAGGAAACCATCAGTAACTCTGGCAAAATGACAATAAATAAATGAGAACTAGAATAGAACATGTATAAAACACGTCCCCAACTGAGTGTTCGTGTAGAAAAGTTATCTTAGATCCAGGAATTGCAGAATTCGAGTCTAGAGCACATTAAACAGTGTATGAATCCTACGTTGTTTACTTAAATGAGCCTAGAATGGGAAATGTGTGAAATAAAAGGCAGAGTACACTTGAAATAGAGGAATAAACCCATTTGGCAGCTTTGAAAAGCCTAACACTTCTATAACATAGTTGCGAGACAATGTTCCAGAGCTTTCCAGGTTCATAACAGTGTTTAGTTAGTTGTTTGTTCAGTTTCCCAATGTTTATACCTGGACAAGGAGGCCTAATGTTAGAAACTACAAGAAAACATCAGTAACTCTGGCAAAATGACAATAAATACATGAGAACTAGCACAGAACATGTACAAAACACGTCTCCAAATGAGTTGTTCGTGTAGAAAAAGTATCTTGATCCAGGAATTCCAGAATTCAAGTTTAGAGCACATTAAACAGTATATTAATCCTACGTTGTTTACTTAAAGGAGCCTAGAATGGGAAATGTGTGAAATACAAGACAGAGTACACTTGAAATAGAGAAATAAACCCATTTAGCAGCTTTGGAAAACTTAACACTTCATAACATAGTTGCAAGACAATGTTTCCGAGCTTTCCAGGTTCATAACAGTGTTTAGTTAGTTGTTTGTTCAGTTTCCCAATGTTTATACCTGGACAAGGAGGCCTAATGTTAGAAACTACAAGAAAACATCAGTAACTCTGCCAAAATGACAATAAATACATGAGAACTAGCATAGAACATGTATAAAACAAATCTCCAACTGAGTTGTTCATGTAGAAAAGTTATCTTAGATCCAGGAATTGCAAAATTGGAGTTTAGAGAACATTAAACAGTGTATGAATCCTATGTTGTTTACTTAAAGGAGCCTAGAATGGGAAATGTGTGAAATACAAGGCAGAGTACACTTGAAATAGAGGAATAAACCTATTTGGCAGCTTTGGAAAGCCTAACACTTCTATAACATAGTTGCGAGACAACGTTCCCGAGCTTTCCAGGTTCATAACAGTGTTTAGTTAGTTGTTTGTTCAGTTTCCCAATGTTTATACCTGGACAAGAAGGCCTAATGTTAGAAACTAGAAGAAACCATCAGTAATTCTGGAAAAATGACAATAAATACATGAGAACTAGCATAGAACATGTATAAAACACGTCTCCAACTGAGTTGTTCGTGTAGAAATGTATTCTTAGATCCAGTAATTCCAGAATTCAAGTTTAGAGCACATTAAACAGTGTATGAATCCTACGTTGTTTTCTTAAAGGAACCTAGAATGGGAAATGTGTGAAAAACAAGACAGAGTACACTTGAAATAGAGAAATAAACCCATATAGCAGCTTTGGAAAACCTAACACTTCATAACATATTGTGAGACCATCTTCCAGAGCTTTCCAGGTTCATAAGAGTGTTTAGTTAGTTGTTTGTTCAGTTTCCCAATGTTTATACCTGGACAAGAAGGCCTAATGTTAGAAACTACAAGAAAACATCAGTAACTCTGGGGAAATGACAATAAATACATGAGAACTAGCATTGAACGTGTATAAAACACGTCTCCAACTGAGTTGTTCATGTAGAAAAGGTATCTTAGATCCAGGAATTCCAAAATTCGAGTTTAGAGCACAGTAAACAGTGTATGAATCCTATGTTGTTTACTTAAAGGAGCCTAGAATGGTAAATGTGTGAAATACAAAGCAGAATACACGTGCAATTGAGGAATAAACACATTAAGCAGCTTTGGAAAGCCTTACACTTCACTCAAATGTATCATTAATCTCTATAACATAGTTGAGAGACAATGTTCCCGAGCTTTCCAGGTTCATAACAGTGTTTAGGTAGTCGTTTGTCGATGATCCCAATGTTTATACCTGGACAAGAAGGCCTAATGTTAGAAAGTATAAGAAACCATCCGTAATTCTCGAAATATGAAAATGAATACATGAGAACTAGCATAGAACATTTATAAAACACGTCTCCAACTGAGTTGTTCATGTAGAAAAGTTATCTTAGATCCAGGAATTCCAAAATTCGAGTTTAGAGCACATTAAACAGTGTATGAATCCTACGCTGTTTTCTTAAAGGAGCATAGAATGGGAAATGTGTGAAATACAAGGCAGAGAATACTTGAAATAGAGGAATAAACACATTTAGCAGCTTTGGAAAGCCTAACACTTCATAACATATTGCGAGACAATGTTCCCGAGCTTTCCAGGTTCATAACAATGTTTAGTTAGTTGTTTGTTCAGTTTCCCAATGTTTATACCTGCACAAGAAGGACTAATGTTAGAAATTACAAGAAAACATCAGTAACTCTGGCAAAATGACAATAAATGCATGAGAAGTAGCATAGAACATGTATAAAACACATCTCCAACTGAGTTGTTCGTGTACAAAAGTCATCTTACATCCAGGAATTTGAGAATTCGAGTTTAGAGCACATTAAACATTGTATGAATCCTACGTTGTTTACTTAAAGGAGCCTAGAATAGTAAATGTGTAAAATACAAAGAAGAATACACGTGAAATTGAGGAATAAACACATTAAGCAGCTTTGGAAAGCCTTACACTTCACTCTAATGTATCATTAATCTCTTTAACATAGTTGAGAGACAATGTTGCCAGGCTCTCCAGGTTCATAACAGTGTTTAGGTAGTTGTTTGTCGATGATCCCAATGTTTATACCTGGACAAGAAGGCCTAATGTTAGATACTATAAGAATCCATCAGTAATTCTCGCAAAATGACAATAAATACATGATAACTAGCATAGAACATGTATAAAACACGTCTCCAACTGAGTTGTTCATGTAGAAAAGTTATCTTAGATCCAGGAATTCAAGAATTCGAGTTTAGAGCACATTAAACAGTGTATGAATCCTACGTTGTTTACTTAAAGGAGCCTATAATGGGAAATGTGTGAAATACAAGGCAGAGTATACTTGAAATAGAGGAATAAACCCATTTAGCTGCTTTGGAAAGCCTAACACTTCTATAACATACTTGCAAGACAATGTTCCCGAGCTTTCCAGGTTCATAACAGTGTTTAGTTAGTTGTTTGTTCAGTTTCCCAATGTTTATACCTGGACAAGAAGGCCTAATGTTAGAGACTACAAGAAAACATCAGTAACTCTGGCAAAATGACAATAAACACATGAGAACTAGCATAGAACATGTATAAAACACGTCTCCAACTGAGTTGATCGTTTAGAAAACTTATCTTACATCCAGGAATTACAGAATTCGAGTTTAGAGCACATTAAACATTGTATAAATCCTATGTTGTTTACTTAAAGGAGCTTAGAATGGTAAATGTGTGAAATACAAAGCAGAATACACGTGAAATTGAGCAATAAACATATTAAGCAGCTTTGTAAAGCCTTACACTTCACACAAATGTATCATTAAACTCTATAACATAGTTAAGAGACAATGTTCCCGAGCTTTCAATGTTCATAACAGTGTTTAGTTAGTTGTTTGTCGATGATCCCAATGTTTATACCTGGACAAGAAGGCCTAATGTTAGATACTATAGGAAACCATCAGTAACTCTGGCAAAATGACAATAAATAAATGAGAACTAGAATAGAACATGTATAAAACACGTCCCCAACTGAGTGTTCGTGTAGAAAAGTTATCTTAGATCCAGGAATTGCAGAATTCGAGTCTAGAGCACATTAAACAGTGTATGAATCCTACGTTGTTTACTTAAATGAGCCTAGAATGGGAAATGTGTGAAATACAAGGCAGAGTACACTTGAAATAGAGGAATAAACCCATTTGGCAGCTTTGAAAAGCCTAACACTTCTATAACATAGTTGCGAGACAATGTTCCCGAGCTTTCCAGGTTCATAACAGTGTTTAGTTAGTTGTTTGTTCAGTTTCCCAATGTTTATACCTGGACATGAAGGCCTAATGTTAGAAACTACAAGAAAACATCAGTAACTCTGGCAAAATGACAATAAATACATGAGAACTAGCACAGAACATGTACAAAACACGTCTCCAAATGAGTTGTTCGTGTAGAAAAAGTATCTTGATCCAGGAATTCTAGAATTCAAGTTTAGAGCACATTAAACAGTATATTAATCCTACGTTGTTTACTTAAAGGAGCCTAGAATGGGAAATGTGTGAAATACAAGACAGAGTACACTTGAAATAGAGAAATAAACCCATTTAGCAGCTTTGGAAAACTTAACACTTCATAACATAGTTGCAAGACAATGTTTCCGAGCTTTCCAGGTTCATAACAGTGTTTAGTTAGTTGTTTGTTCAGTTTCCCAATGTTTATACCTGGACAAGGAGGCCTAATGTTAGAAACTACAAGAAAACATCAGTAACTCTGCCAAAATGACAATAAATACATGAGAACTAGCATAGAACATGTATAAAACAAATCTCCAACTGAGTTGTTCATGTAGAAAAGTTATCTTAGATCCAGGAATTGCAAAATTGGAGTTTAGAGAACATTAAACAGTGTATGAATCCTATGTTGTTTACTTAAAGGAGCCTAGAATGGGAAATGTGTGAAATACAAGGCAGAGTACACTTGAAATAGAGGAATAAACCTATTTGGCAGCTTTGGAAAGCTTAACACTTCTATAACATAGTTGCGAGACAACGTTCCCGAGCTTTGCAGGTTCATAACAGTGTTTAGTTAGTTGTTTGTTCAGTTTCCCAATGTTTATACCTGGACAAGAAGGCCTAATGTTAGAAACTAGAAGAAACCATCAGTAATTCTGGAAAAATGACAATAAATACATGAGAACTAGCATAGAACATGTATAAAACACGTCTCCAACTGAGTTGTTCGTGTAGAAATGTATTCTTAGATCCAGTAATTCCAGAATTCAAGTTTAGAGCACATTAAACAGTGTATGAATCCTACGTTGTTTTCTTAAAGGAGCCTAGAATGGGAAATGTGTGAAAAACAAGACAGAGTACACTTGAAATAGAGAAATAAACCCATATAGCAGCTTTGGAAAACCTAACACTTCATAACATATTGTGAGACCATCTTCCAGAGCTTTCCAGGTTCATAAGAGTGTTTAGTTAGTTGTTTGTTCAGTTTCCCAATGTTTATACCTGGACAAGAAGGCCTAATGTTAGAAACTACAAGAAAACATCAGTAACTCTGGGGAAATGACAATAAATACATGAGAACTAGCATTGAACGTGTATAAAACACGTCTCCAACTGAGTTGTTCATGTAGAAAAGGTATCTTAGATCCAGGAATTCCAAAATTCGAGTTTAGAGCACATTAAACAGTGTATGAATCCTATGTTGTTTACTTAAAGGAGCCTAGAATGGTAAATGTGTGAAATACAAAGCAGAATACACGTGCAATTGAGGAATAAACACATTAAGCAGCTTTGGAAAGCCTTACACTTCACTCAAATGTATCATTAATCTCTATAACATAGTTGAGAGACAATGTTCCGAGCTTTCCAGGTTCATAACAGTGTTTAGGTAGTCGTTTGTCGATGATCCCAATGTTTATACCTGGACAAGAAGGCCTAATGTTAGAAAGTATAAGAAACCATCCGTAATTCTCGAAATATGAAAATAAATACATGAGAACTAGCATAGAACATTTATAAAACACGTCTCCAACTGAGTTGTTCATGTAGAAAAGTTATCTTAGATCCAGGAATTCCAGAATTCGAGTTTAGAGCACATTAAACAGTGTATGAATCCTACGTTGTTTTCTTAAAGGAGCATAGAATGGGAAATGTGTGAAATACAAGGCAGAGAATACTTGAAATAGAAGAATAAACACATTTAGCAGCTTTGGAAAGCCTAACACTTCAAAACATATTGTGAGACAATGTTCCCGAGCTTTCCAGGTTCATAACAATGTTTACTTAGTTGTTTGTTCAGTTTCCCAATGTTTATACCTGCACAAGAAGGACTAATGTTAGAAACTACAAGAAAACATCAGTAACTCTGGCAAAATGACAATAAATACATGAGAAGTAGCATAGAACATGTATAAAACACATCTCCAACTGAGTTGTTCGTGTACAAAAGTTATCTTACATCCAGGAATTCGAGATTTCGAGTTTAGAGCATATTAAACATTGTATGAATCCTACGTTGTTTACTTAAAGGAGCCTAGAATAGTAAATGTGTGAAATACAAAGAAGAATACACGTGAAATTGAGGAATAAACACATTAAGCAGCTTTGGAAAGCCTTACACTTCACTCAAATGTATCATTAATCTCTTTAACATAGTTGAGAGACAATGTTGCCAGGCTTTCCAGGTTCATAACAGTGTTTAGGTAGTTGTTTGTCGATGATCCCAATGTTTATACCTGGACAAGAAGGCCTAATGTTAGATACTATAAGAATCCATCAGTAATTCTCGCAAAATGACAATAAATACATGATAACTAGCATAGAACATGTATAAAACACGTCTCCAACTGAGTTGTTCATGTAGAAAAGTTATCTTAGATCCAGGAATTCAAGAATTCGAGTTTAGAGCACATTAAACAGTGTATGAATCCTACGTTGTTTACTTAAAGGAGCCTATAATGGGAAATGTGTGAAATACAAGGCAGAGTATACTTGAAATAGAGGAATAAACCCATTTAGCTGCTTTGGAAAGCCTAACACTTCTATAACATACTTGCAAGACAATGTTCCCGAGCTTTCCAGGTTCATAACAGTGTTTAGTTAGTTGTTTGTTCAGTTTCCCAATGTTTATACCTGGACAAGAAGGCCTAATGTTAGAAACTACAAGAAAACATCAGTAACTCTGGCAAAATGACAATAAACACATGAGAACTAGCATAGAACATGTATAAAACACGTCTCCAACTGAGTTGATCGTTTAGAAAACTTATCTTACACCCAGGAATTACAGAATTCGAGTTTAGAGCACATTAAACATTGTATAAATCCTATGTTGTTTACTTAAAGGAGCTTAGAATGGTAAATGTGTGAAATACAAAGCAGAATACACGTGAAATTGAGCAATAAACATATTAAGCAGCTTTGTAAAGCCTTACACTTCACACAAATGTATCATTAAACTCTATAACATAGTTAAGAGACAATGTTCCCGAGCTTTCAATGTTCATAACAGTGTTTAGGTAGTCGTTTGTCGATGATCCCAATGTTTATACCTGGACAAGAAGGCCTAATGTTAGATACTATAGGAAACCATCAGTAACTCTGGAAAAATGACAATAAATAAATGAGAACTAGAATAGAACATGTATAAAACACGTCCCCAACTGAGTGTTCGTGTAGAAAAGTTATCTTAGATCCAGGAATTGCAGAATTCGAGTCTAGAGCACATTAAACAGTGTATGAATCCTACGTTGTTTACTTAAATGAGCCTAGAATGGGAAATGTGTGAAATACAAGGCAGAGTACACTTGAAATAGAGGAATAAACCCATTTGGCAGCTTTGGAAAGCCTAATACTTCTATAACATAGTTGCGAGACAATGTTCCCGAGCTTTCCAGGTTCATAACAGTGTTTAGTTAGTTGTTTGTTCACTTTCCCAATGTTTATACCTGGACATGAAGGCCTAATGTTAGAAACTACAAGAAAACATCAGTAACTCTGGCAAAATGACAATAAATACATGAGAACTAGCACAGAACATGTTCAAAACACGTCTCCAAATGAGTTGTTCGTGTAGAAAAAGTATCTTGATCCAGGAATTCCAGAATTCAAGTTTAGAGCACATTAAACAGTATATTAATCCTACGTTGTTTACTTAAAGGAGCCTAGAATGGGAAATGTGTGAAATACAAGGCAGAGAATACTTGAAATAGAGGAATAAACACATTTAGAAGCTTTGGAAAGCCTAACACTTCATAACATATTGCGAGACAATGTTCCCGAGCTTTCCAGGTTCATAACAGTGTTTAGTTAGTTGTTTGTTCAGTTTCCCAATGTTTATACCTGCACAAGAAGGACTAATGTTAGAAACTGCAAGAAAACATCAGTAACTCTGGCAAAATGACAATAAATACATGAGAAGTAGCATAGAACATGTATAAAAACATATCTCCAACTGAGTTGTTCGTCTAGAAAAGTTATCTTACATCCAGGAATTCGAGAATTCGAGTTTAGAGCACATTAAACATTGTATGAATCCTACGTTGTTTACTTAAAGGAGCCTAGAATAGTAAATGTGTGAAATACAAAGAAGAATACACGTGAAATTGAGGAATAAACACAATAAGCAGCTTTGGAAAGCCTCACACTTCACTCAAATGTATCATTAATCTCTTTAACATAGTTGAGAGACAATGTTGCCAGGCTTTCCAGGTTCATAACAGTGTTTAGGTAGTTGTTTGTCGATGATCCCAATGTTTATACCTGGACAAGAAGGCCTAATGTTAGATACTATAAGAATCCATCAGTAATTCTCGCAAAATGACAATAAATACATGATAACTAGCATAGAACATGTATAAAACACGTCTCCAACTGAGTTGTTCGTGTAGAAAAGTTATCTTAGATCCAGGAATTCAAGAATTCGAGTTTAGAGCACATTAAACAGTGTATGTATCCTACGTTGTTTACTTAAAGGAGCCTAGAATGGGAAATGTGTGAAATACAAGGCAGAGTATACTTGAAATAGAGGAATAAACCCATTTAGCTGCTTTGGAAAGCCTAACACTTCTATAACATACTTGCAAGACAATGTTCCCGAGCTTTCCAGGTTCATAACAGTGTTTAGTTAGTTGTTTGTTCAGTTTCCCAATGTTTATACCTGGACAAGAAGGCCTAATGTTAGAGACTACAAGAAAACATCAGTAACTCTGGCAAAATGACAATAAACACATGAGAACTAGCATAGAACATGTATAAAACACGTCTCCAACTGATTTGTTCATTTAGAAAACTTATCTTACATCCAGGAATTCCAGAATTCGAGTTTAGAGCACATTAAACAGTGTATAAATCCTATGTTGTTTACTTAAAGGAGCGTAGAATGGTAAATGTGTGAAATACAAAGCAGAATACACGTGAAATTGAGGAATAAACACAGTAAGCAGCTTTGTAAAGCCTTAAACTTCACTCAAATGTATCATTAAACTCTCTAACATAGTTGAGAGACAATGTTCCTGAGCTTTCCAGGTTCATAACAGTGTTTAGGTAGTTGTTTGTCGATGATCCCAATATTTATACCTGGACAAGAAGGCCTAATGTTAGAAACTAAAAGAAACCATCAGTAATTCTCGCAAAATGACAATAAATAAATGAGAACTAGAATAGAACCTGTATAAAACACGTCCCCAACTGAGTATTCATGTAGAAAAGTTATCTTAGATCCAGGAATTGCAAAATTGGAGTTTAGAGCACATTAAACAGTGTATGAATCCTATGTTGTTTACTTAAAGGAGCCTAGAATGGGAAATGTGTGAAATACAAGGCAGAGTACACTTGAAATAGAGGAATAAACCTATTTGGGAGCTTTGGAAAGCCTAACACTTCTATAACATAGTTGCGAGACAACATTCCCGAGCTTTCCAGGTTCATAACAGTGTTTAGTTAGTTGTTTGTTCAGTTTCCCAATGTTTATGCTTGGACAAGAAGGCCTAATGTTAGAAACTAGAAGAAACCATCAGTAATTCTGGCAAAATGACAATAAATACATGAGAACTAGCATAGAACATGTATAAAACACGTCTCCAACTGAGTTGTTCGTGTAGAAATGTATTCTTAGATCCAGTAATTCCAGAATTCAAGTTTAGAGCACATTAAACAGTGTATGAATCCTACGTTGTTTTCTTAAAGGAGCCTAGAATGGGAAATGTGTGAAAAACAAGACAGAGTACACTTGAATTAGAGAAATAAACCCATATAGCAGCTTTGGAAAACCTAACACTTCATAACATATTGTGAGACAATCTTCCAGAGCTTTCCAGGTTCATAACAGTGTTTAGTTAGTTGTTTGTTCAGTTTCCCAATGTTTATACCTGGACAAGAAGGCCTAATGTTAGAAACTACAAGAAAACATCAGTAACTCTGGGGAAATGACAATAAATACATGAGAACTAGCATTGAACGTGTATAAAACACGTCTCCAACTGAGTTGTTCATGTAGAAAAGGTATCTTAGATCCAGGAATTCCAAAATTCGAGTTTAGAGCACATTAAACAGTGTATGAATCCTACGTTGTTTACTTAAAGAAGCCTAGAATGGTAAATGTGTGAAATACAAAGCAGAATACACGTGCAATTGAGGAATAAACACATTAAGCAGCTTTGGAAAGCCTTACACTTCACTCAAATGTATCATTAATCTCTATAACATAGTTGAGAGACAATGTTCCCGAGCTTTCCAGGTTCATAACAGTGTTTAGGAAGTTGTTTGTCGATGATCCCAATGTTTATACCTGGACAAGAAGGCCTAATGTTAGATACTATAAGAATCCATCAGTAATTCTCAGAAAATGACAATAAATACATGATAACTAGCATAGAACATGTATAAAACACGTCTCCAACTCAGTTGTTCATGTAGAAAAGTTATCTTAGATCCAGGAATTCAAGAATTCGAGTTTAGAGCACATTAAACAGTGTATGAATCCTACGTTGTTTACTTAAAGGAGCCTAGAATGGGAAATGTGTGAAATACAAGGCAGAGTATACTTGAAATAGAGGAATAAACCCATTTATCTGCTTTGGAAAGCCTAACAATTCTATAACATACTTGCAAGACAATGTTCCCGAGCTTTCCAGGTTCATAACAGTGTTTAGTTAGTTGTTTGTTCAGTTTCCCAATGTTTATACCTGGACAAGAAGGCCTAATGTTAGAGACTACAAGAAAACATCAGTAACTCTGCAAAATGACAATAAACACATGAGAACCACCATAGAACATGTATAAAACACGTCTCCAACTGAGTTGTTCGTTTAGAAAACTTATCTTACATCCAGGAATTCCAGAATTCGAGTTTAGAGCACATTAAACAGTGTATAAATCCTATGTTGTTTACTTAAAGGAGCGTAGAATGGTAAATGTGTGAAATACAAAGCAGAATACACGTGAAATTGAGGAATAAACACATTAAGAAGCTTTGTAAAGCCTTACACTTCACTCAAATGTATCATTAAACTCTCTAACATAGTTGAGAGACAATGTTCCTGAGCTTTCCAGGTTCATAACAGTGTTTAGGTAGTTGTTTGTCGATGATCCCAATATTTATACCTGGACAAGAAGGCCTAATGTTAGAAACTAAAAGAAACCATCAGTAATTCTCGCAAAATGACAATAAATACATGAGAACTAGCATAGAACATGTATAAAACACGTCTCCAACTGAGTTGTTCCTGTAGAAAAGTTATCTCAGATCCGGGAATTCCAGAATTCGAGTTTAGAGCACATTAAACAGTGTATTAATCCTACGTTGTTTACTAAAAGGAGCCAAGAATGGGAAATGTGTTAAAAACAAGACAGAGTACCTTTGAAATAGAGAAATAAACCCATTTAGCAGCTTTGGAAAACCTAACACTTCATAATATAGTTGCGAGACAATGTTCCCGAGCTATCCAGTTTCATAACAGTGTTTAGTTAGTTGTTTGTTCAGTTTCCCAATGTTTATACCTGGACAAGAAGGCCTAATGTTAGAAACTACAAGAAAACATCAGTAACTCTGGCAAAATGACAATAAATACATGAGAACTAGCACAGAACATGTACAAAACACGTCTCCAAATGAGTTGTTCGTGTAGAAAAAGTATCTTGATCCAGGAATTCCAGAATTCAAGTTTAGAGCACATTAAACAGTGTATTAATCCTACGTTGTTTTACTTAAAGGAGCCTAGAATGAGAAATGTGTGAAATACAAGACAGAGTACACTTGAAATAGAGAAATAAACCCATTTAGCAGCTTTGGAAAACTTAACACTTCATAACATAGTTTCAAGACAATGTTTCCGAGCTTTCCAGGTTCATAACAGTGTTTAGTTAGTTGTTTGTTCAGTTTCCCAATGTTTATACCTGGACAAGGAGGCCTAATGTTAGAAACTACAAGAAAACATCAGTAATTCTCGCAAAATGACAATAAATAAATGAGAACTAGAATAGAACCTGTATAAAACACGTCCCCAACTGAGTATTCATGTAGAAAAGTTATCTTAGATCCAGGAATTGCAAAATTGGAGTATAGAGCACATTAAACAGTGTATGAATCCTATGTTGTTTACTTAAAGGAGCCTAGAATGGGAAATGTGTGAAAATACAAGGCACAGTACACTTGAAATAGAGGAATAAACCTATTTGGGAGCTTTGGAAAGCCTAACACTTCTATAACATAGTTGCGAGACAACGTTCCCGAGCTTTCCAGGTTCATAACAGTGTTTAGTTAGTTGTTTGTTCAGTTTCCCAATGTTTATACTTGGACAAGAAGGCCTAATGTTAGAAACTAGAAGAAACCATCAGTAATTCTGGCAAAATGACAATAAATACATGAGAACTAGCATAGAACATGTATAAAACACGTCTCCAACTGAGTTGTTCGTGTAGAAATGTATTCTTAGATCCAGTAATTCCAGAATTCAAGTTTAGAGCCCATTAAACAGTGTATGAAATCTACGTTGTTTTCTTAAAGGAGCCTAGAATGGGAAATGTGTGAAAAACAAGACAGAGTACACTTGAAATAGAGAAATAAACCCATATAGCAGCTTTGGAAAACCTAACACTTCATAACATATTGTGAGACAATCTTCCAGAGCTTTCCAGGTTCATAACAGTGTTTAGTTAGTTGTTTGTTCAGTTTCCCAATGTTTATACCTGGACAAGAAGGCCTAATGTTAGAAACTACAAGAAAACATCAGTAACTCTGGGTAAATGACAATAAATACATGAGAACTAGCATAGAACATGTATAAAACACGTCTCCAACTGAGTTGTTCGTTTAGAAAACTTATCTTACATCCAGGAATTCCAGAATTCGAGTTTAGAGCACATTAAACAGTGTATAAATCCTATGTTGTTTACTTAAAGGAGCGTAGAATGGTAAATGTGTGAAATACAAAGCAGAATACACGTGCAATTGAGGAATAAACACATTAAGCAGCATTGTAAAGCCTTACACTTCACTCAAATGTATCATTAAACTCTCTAACATAGTTGAGAGACAATGTTCCTGAGCTTTCCAGGTTCATAACAGTGTTTAGGTAGTTGTTTGTCGATGATCCCAATATTTATACCTGGACAAGAAGGCCTAATGTTAGAAACTAAAAGAAACCATCAGTAATTCTCCCAAAATGACAATAAATAAATGAGAACTAGAATAGAACCTGTATAAAACACGTCCCCAACTGAGTATTCATGTAGAAAAGTTATCTTAGATCCAGGAATTGCAAAATTGGAGTTTAGAGCACATTAAAAAGTGTATGAATCCTATGTTGTTTACTTAAAGGAGCCTAGAATGGGAAAATTGTGTGAAATACAAGGCAGAGTACACTTGAAATAGAGGAATAAACCTATTTGGGAGCTTGGGAAAGCCTAACACTTCTATAACATAGTTGTGAGACAACGTTCCCGAGCTTTCCAGGTTCATAACAGTGTTTAGTTAGTTGTTTGTTCAGTTTCCCAATGTTTATACTTGGACAAGAAGGCCTAATGTTAGAAACTAGAAGAAACCATCAGTAATTCTGGCAAAATGACAATAAATACATGAGAACTAGCATAGAACATGTATAAAACACGTCTCCAACTGAGTTGTTCGTGTAGAAATGTATTCTTAGATCCAGTAATTCCAGAATTCAAGTTTAGAGCACATTAAACAGTGTATGAATCCTACGTTGTTTTCTTAAAGGAGCCTAGAATGGGAAATGTGTGAAAAACAAGACAGAGTACACTTGAAATAGAGAAATAAACCCATATAGCAGTTTTGGAAAACCTAACACTTCATAACATATTGTGAGACAATCTTCCAGAGCTTTCCAGGTTCATAACAGTGTTTAGTTAGTTGTTTGTTCAGTTTCCCAATGTTTATACCTGGACAAGAAGGCCTAATGTTAGAAACTGCAAGAAAACATCAGTAACTCTGAAGAAATGACAATAAATACATGAGAACTAGCATTGAACGTGTATAAAACACGTCTCCAACTGAGTTGTTCATGTAGAAAAGGTATCTTAGATCCAGGAATTCCAAAATTCGAGTTTAGAGCACATTAAACAGTGTATGAATCCTACGTTGTTTACTTAAAGAAGCCTAGAATGGTAAATGTGTGAAATACAAAGCAGAATACACGTGCAATTGAGGAATAAACACATAAGCAGCTTTGGAAAGCCTTACACTTCACTCAAATGTAACATTAATCTCTATAACATAGTTGAGAGACAATGTTCCCGAGATTTCCAGGTGCATAACAGTGTTTAGGTAGTTGTTTGTCGATGATCCCAATATTTATACCTGGACAAGAAGGCCTAATGTTAGAAACTAAAAGAAACCATCAGTAATTCTCGCAAAATGACAATAAATACATGAGAACTAGCATAGAACATGTATAAAACACGTCTCCAACTGAGTTGTTCCTGTAGAAAAGTTATCTCAGATCCGGGAATTCCAGAATTCGAGTTTAGAGCACATTAAACAGTGTATTAATCCTACGTTGTTTACTAAAAGGAGCCAAGAATGGGAAATGTGTTAAAAACAAGACAGAGTACCTTTGAAATAGAGAAATAAACCCATTTAGCAGCTTTGGAAAACCTAACACTTCATAATATAGTTGCGAGACAATGTTCCCGAGCTATCCAGTTTCATAACAGTGTTTAGTTAGTTGTTTGTTCAGTTTCCCAATGTTTATACCTGGACAAGAAGGCCTAATGTTAGAAACTACAAGAAAACATCAGTAACTCTGGCAAAATGACAATAAATACATGAGAACTAGCACAGAACATGTACAAAACACGTCTCCAAATGAGTTGTTCGTGTAGAAAAAGTATCTTGATCCAGGAATTCCAGAATTCAAGTTTAGAGCACATTAAACAGTGTATTAATCCTACGTTGTTTACTTAAAGGAGCCTAGAATGAGAAATGTGTGAAATACAAGACAGAGTACACTTGAAATAGAGAAATAAACCCATTTAGCAGCTTTGGAAAACTTAACACTTCATAACATAGTTTCAAGACAATGTTTCCGAGCTTTCCAGGTTCATAACAGTGTTTAGTTAGTTGTTTGTTCAGTTTCCCAATGTTTATACCTGGACAAGGAGGCCTAATGTTAGAAACTACAAGAAAACATCAGTAATTCTCGCAAAATGACAATAAATAAATGAGAACTAGAATAGAACCTGTATAAAACACGTCCCCAACTGAGTATTCATGTAGAAAAGTTATCTTAGATCCAGGAATTGCAAAATTGGAGTATAGAGCACATTAAACAGTGTATGAATCCTATGTTGTTTACTTAAAGGAGCCTAGAATGGGAAATGTGTGAAATACAAGGCACAGTACACTTGAAATAGAGGAATAAACCTATTTGGGAGCTTTGGAAAGCCTAACACTTCTATAACATAGTTGCGAGACAACGTTCCCGAGCTTTCCAGGTTCATAACAGTGTTTAGTTAGTTGTTTGTTCAGTTTCCCAATGTTTATACTTGGACAAGAAGGCCTAATGTTAGAAACTAGAAGAAACCATCAGTAATTCTGGCAAAATGACAATAAATACATGAGAACTAGCATAGAACATGTATAAAACACGTCTCCAACTGAGTTGTTCGTGTAGAAATGTATTCTTAGATCCAGTAATTCCAGAATTCAAGTTTAGAGCCCATTAAACAGTGTATGAAATCTACGTTGTTTTCTTAAAGGAGCCTAGAATGGGAAATGTGTGAAAAACAAGACAGAGTACACTTGAAATAGAGAAATAAACCCATATAGCAGCTTTGGAAAACCTAACACTTCATAACATATTGTGAGACAATCTTCCAGAGCTTTCCAGGTTCATAACAGTGTTTAGTTAGTTGTTTGTTCAGTTTCCCAATGTTTATACCTGGACAAGAAGGCCTAATGTTAGAAACTACAAGAAAACATCAGTAACTCTGGGTAAATGACAATAAATACATGAGAACTAGCATAGAACATGTATAAAACACGTCTCCAACTGAGTTGTTCGTTTAGAAAACTTATCTTACATCCAGGAATTCCAGAATTCGAGTTTAGAGCACATTAAACAGTGTATAAATCCTATGTTGTTTACTTAAAGGAGCGTAGAATGGTAAATGTGTGAAATACAAAGCAGAATACACGTGCAATTGAGGAATAAACACATTAAGCAGCATTGTAAAGCCTTACACTTCACTCAAATGTATCATTAAACTCTCTAACATAGTTGAGAGACAATGTTCCTGAGCTTTCCAGGTTCATAACAGTGTTTAGGTAGTTGTTTGTCGATGATCCCAATATTTATACCTGGACAAGAAGGCCTAATGTTAGAAACTAAAAGAAACCATCAGTAATTCTCCCAAAATGACAATAAATAAATGAGAACTAGAATAGAACCTGTATAAAACACGTCCCCAACTGAGTATTCATGTAGAAAAGTTATCTTAGGTCCAGGAATTGCAAAATTGGAGTTTAGAGCACATTAAACAGTGTATGAATCCTACGTTGTTTTCTTAAAGGAGCCTAGAATGGGAAATGTGTGAAAAACAAGACAGAGTACACTTGAAATAGAGAAATAAAGCCATATAGCAGCTTTGGAAAACCTAACACTTCATAACATATTGTGAGACAATCTTCCAGAGCTTTCCAGGTTCATAACAGTGTTTAGTTAGTTGTTTGTTCAGTTTCCCAATGTTTATACCTGGACAAGAAGGCCTAATGTTAGAAACTGCAAGAAAACATCAGTAACTCTGAAGAAATGACAATAAATACATGAGAACTAGCATTGAACGTGTATAAAACACGTCTCCAACTGAGTTGTTCATGTAGAAAAGGTATCTTAGATCCAGGAATTCCAAAATTCGAGTTTAGAGCACATTAAACAGTGTATGAATCCTACGTTGTTTACTTAAAGAAGCCTAGAATGGTAAATGTGTGAAATACAAAGCAGAATACACGTGCAATTGAGGAATAAACACATTAAGCAGCTTTGGAAAGCCTTACACTTCACTCAAATGTAACATTAATCTCTATAACATAGTTGAGAGACAATGTTCCCGAGATTTCCAGGTGCATAACAGTGTTTAGGTAGTTGTTTGTCGATGATCCCAATATTTATACCTGGACAAGAAGGCCTAATGTTAGAAACTAAAAGAAACCATCAGTAATTCTCGCAAAATGACAATAAATACATGAGAACTAGCATAGAACATGTATAAAACACGTCTCCAACTGAGTTGTTCCTGTAGAAAAGTTATCTCAGATCCGGGAATTCCAGAATTCGAGTTTAGAGCACATTAAACAGTGTATTAATCCTACGTTGTTTACTAAAAGGAGCCAAGAATGGGAAATGTGTTAAAAACAAGACAGAGTACCTTTGAAATAGAGAAATAAACCCATTTAGCAGCTTTGGAAAACCTAACACTTCATAATATAGTTGCGAGACAATGTTCCCGAGCTATCCAGTTTCATAACAGTGTTTAGTTAGTTGTTTGTTCAGTTTCCCAATGTTTATACCTGGACAAGAAGGCCTAATGTTAGAAACTACAAGAAAACATCAGTAACTCTGGCAAAATGACAATAAATACATGAGAACTAGCACAGAACATGTACAAAACACGTCTCCAAATGAGTTGTTCGTGTAGAAAAAGTATCTTGATCCAGGAATTCCAGAATTCAAGTTTAGAGCACATTAAACAGTGTATTAATCCTACGTTGTTTACTTAAAGGAGCCTAGAATGAGAAATGTGTGAAATACAAGACAGAGTACACTTGAAATAGAGAAATAAACCCATTTAGCAGCTTTGGAAAACTTAACACTTCATAACATAGTTTCAAGACAATGTTTCCGAGCTTTCCAGGTTCATAACAGTGTTTAGTTAGTTGTTTGTTCAGTTTCCCAATGTTTATACCTGGACAAGGAGGCCTAATGTTAGAAACTACAAGAAAACATCAGTAATTCTCGCAAAATGACAATAAATAAATGAGAACTAGAATAGAACCTGTATAAAACACGTCCCCAACTGAGTATTCATGTAGAAAAGTTATCTTAGATCCAGGAATTGCAAAATTGGAGTATAGAGCACATTAAACAGTGTATGAATCCTATGTTGTTTACTTAAAGGAGCCTAGAATGGGAAATGTGTGAAATACAAGGCACAGTACACTTGAAATAGAGGAATAAACCTATTTGGGAGCTTTGGAAAGCCTAACACTTCTATAACATAGTTGCGAGACAACGTTCCCGAGCTTTCCAGGTTCATAACAGTGTTTAGTTAGTTGTTTGTTCAGTTTCCCAATGTTTATACTTGGACAAGAAGGCCTAATGTTAGAAACTAGAAGAAACCATCAGTAATTCTGGCAAAATGACAATAAATACATGAGAACTAGCATAGAACATGTATAAAACACGTCTCCAACTGAGTTGTTCGTGTAGAAATGTATTCTTAGATCCAGTAATTCCAGAATTCAAGTTTAGAGCCCATTAAACAGTGTATGAAATCTACGTTGTTTTCTTAAAGGAGCCTAGAATGGGAAATGTGTGAAAAACAAGACAGAGTACACTTGAAATAGAGAAATAAACCCATATAGCAGCTTTGGAAAACCTAACACTTCATAACATATTGTGAGACAATCTTCCAGAGCTTTCCAGGTTCATAACAGTGTTTAGTTAGTTGTTTGTTCAGTTTCCCAATGTTTATACCTGGACAAGAAGGCCTAATGTTAGAAACTACAAGAAAACATCAGTAACTCTGGGTAAATGACAATAAATACATGAGAACTAGCATAGAACATGTATAAAACACGTCTCCAACTGAGTTGTTCGTTTAGAAAACTTATCTTACATCCAGGAATTCCAGAATTCGAGTTTAGAGCACATTAAACAGTGTATAAATCCTATGTTGTTTACTTAAAGGAGCGTAGAATGGTAAATGTGTGAAATACAAAGCAGAATACACGTGCAATTGAGGAATAAACACATTAAGCAGCATTGTAAAGCCTTACACTTCACTCAAATGTATCATTAAACTCTCTAACATAGTTGAGAGACAATGTTCCTGAGCTTTCCAGGTTCATAACAGTGTTTAGGTAGTTGTTTGTCGATGATCCCAATATTTATACCTGGACAAGAAGGCCTAATGTTAGAAACTAAAAGAAACCATCAGTAATTCTCCCAAAATGACAATAAATAAATGAGAACTAGAATAGAACCTGTATAAAACACGTCCCCAACTGAGTATTCATGTAGAAAAGTTATCTTAGATCCAGGAATTGCAAAATTGGAGTTTAGAGCACATTAAAAAGTGTATGAATCCTATGTTGTTTACTTAAAGGAGCCTAGAATGGGAAATGTGTGAAATACAAGGCAGAGTACACTTGAAATAGAGGAATAAACCTATTTGGGAGCTTGGGAAAGCCTAACACTTCTATAACATAGTTGTGAGACAACGTTCCCGAGCTTTCCAGGTTCATAACAGTGTTTAGTTAGTTGTTTGTTCAGTTTCCCAATGTTTATACTTGGACAAGAAGGCCTAATGTTAGAAACTAGAAGAAACCATCAGTAATTCTGGCAAAATGACAATAAATACATGAGAACTAGCATAGAACATGTATAAAACACGTCTCCAACTGAGTTGTTCGTGTAGAAATGTATTCTTAGATCCAGTAATTCCAGAATTCAAGTTTAGAGCACATTAAACAGTGTATGAATCCTACGTTGTTTTCTTAAAGGAGCCTAGAATGGGAAATGTGTGAAAAACAAGACAGAGTACACTTGAAATAGAGAAATAAACCCATATAGCAGTTTTGGAAAACCTAACACTTCATAACATATTGTGAGACAATCTTCCAGAGCTTTCCAGGTTCATAACAGTGTTTAGTTAGTTGTTTGTTCAGTTTCCCAATGTTTATACCTGGACAAGAAGGCCTAATGTTAGAAACTGCAAGAAAACATCAGTAACTCTGAAGAAATGACAATAAATACATGAGAACTAGCATTGAACGTGTATAAAACACGTCTCCAACTGAGTTGTTCATGTAGAAAAGGTATCTTAGATCCAGGAATTCCAAAATTCGAGTTTAGAGCACATTAAACAGTGTATGAATCCTACGTTGTTTACTTAAAGAAGCCTAGAATGGTAAATGTGTGAAATACAAAGCAGAATACACGTGCAATTGAGGAATAAACACATTAAGCAGCTTTGGAAAGCCTTACACTTCACTCAAATGTAACATTAATCTCTATAACATAGTTGAGAGACAATGTTCCCGAGATTTCCAGGTGCATAACAGTGTTTAGGTAGTTGTTTGTCGATGATCCCAATATTTATACCTGGACAAGAAGGCCTAATGTTAGAAACTAAAAGAAACCATCAGTAATTCTCGCAAAATGACAATAAATACATGAGAACTAGCATAGAACATGTATAAAACACGTCTCCAACTGAGTTGTTCCTGTAGAAAAGTTATCTCAGATCCGGGAATTCCAGAATTCGAGTTTAGAGCACATTAAACAGTGTATTAATCCTACGTTGTTTACTAAAAGGAGCCAAGAATGGGAAATGTGTTAAAAACAAGACAGAGTACCTTTGAAATAGAGAAATAAACCCATTTAGCAGCTTTGGAAAACCTAACACTTCATAATATAGTTGCGAGACAATGTTCCCGAGCTATCCAGTTTCATAACAGTGTTTAGTTAGTTGTTTGTTCAGTTTCCCAATGTTTATACCTGGACAAGAAGGCCTAATGTTAGAAACTACAAGAAAACATCTGTAACTCTGGCAAAATGACAATAAAAACATGAGAACTAGCATAGAACATGTATAAAACACGTCTCCAACTGAGTTGTTCGTGTAGAAAAGGTATCTTAAATACAGGAATTCCAGAAATCGAGTTTACAGCACATTAAACAGTGTATTAATCCTAAGTTGTTTACTTAGAGGAGCCTAGAATGGTAAATGTGTGAAATACAAAGCAGAATACACGTGAAATTGAGGAATAAACACATTAAGCAGCTTTGGAAAGCCTTACACTTCACTCAAATGTATCTTTAAACTCTATAACATAGTTGAGAGACAATGTTCCCGAGCTTTCCAGGTTCATAACAGTGTTTAGATAGTTGTTTGTCGATGATCCCAATGTTTATACCTGGACAAGAAGTCCTAATGTTAGATACTATAAGAAACCATCAGTAATTCTCGCAAAATGACAATAAATACATGAGAACTAGCATAGAACATGTATAAAACACGTCTCCAACTGAGTTGTTCGTGTAGAAAAGTTATCTTAGATCCAGAAATTCAAGAATTCGAGGTTAGAACACATTAAACAGTGTATGAATCCTACGTTGTTTACTTAAAGGAGCCTAGAATGGGAAATGTGTGAAATACAAGGGAGAGTATACTTGAAATAGAGGAATAAACCCATTTAGCAGCTTTGGAAAGCCTAACACTTCTTTAACATAGTTGCTAGACAATGTTCCCAAGTTTTCCAGGTTCATAACAGTGTTTAGTTAGTTGTTTGTTCAGTTTCCCATTGTTTATACCTGAAAAGAAGGACTAATGTTAGAAAGTACAAGAAAACATCAGTAACTCTAGCTAAATGACAATAAATAAATGAGAGCTAGAATAGAACATGTATAAAACACGTCCCCAACTGAGTATTCATGTAGAAAAGTTATCTTAGATCCAGGAATTGCAAAATTGGAGTTTCGAGCACATTAAACAGTGTATGAATCCTATGTTGTTTACTTAAAGGAGCCTAGAATGGGAAATGTGTGAAATACAAGGCAGAGAATACTTGAAATAGAAGAATAAACACATTTAGCAGCTTTGGAAATCCTAAAACTTCATAACATATTGCGAGACAATGTTCCCGAGCTTTCCAGGTTCATAACAATGTTTAGTTAGTTGTTTGTTCAGTTTCCCAATGTTTATACCTGCACAAGAAGGACTAATGTTAGAAACTACAAGAAAACATCAGTAACTCTGGCAAAATGACAATAAATACATGAGAACTAGCATAGAACATGTATAAAACACATCTCCAACTGAGTTGTTCATGTAGAAAAGTTATCTTAGATCCAGGAATTGCAAAATTGGAGTTTAGAGCACATTAAACAGTGTATGAATCCTATGTTGTTTACTTAAAGGAGCCTAGAATGGGAAATGTGTGAAATACAAGGCAGAGTACACTTGAAATAGAGGAATAAACCTATTTGGCAGCTTTGGAAAGCCTAACACTTCTATAACATAGTTGCGAGACAACGTTCCCGAGCTTTCCAGGTTCATAACAGTGTTTTGCTTGTTGTTTGTTCAGTTTCCCATTGTTTATACCTGAAAAGAAGGCCTAATGTTAGAAACTACAAGAAAACATAAGTAACTCTAGCTAAATGACAATAAATAAATGAGAACTAGAATAGAACATGTATAAAACACGTCCCCAACTGAGTATTCATGTAGAAAAGTTATCTTAGATCCAGGAATTGCAAAATTGGAGTTTAGAGCACATTAAACAGTGTATGAATCCTATGTTGTTTACTTAAAGGATCCTAGAATGGGAAATGTGTGAAATACAAGGCAGAGTACACTTGAAATAGAGGAATAAACACATTTGGCAGCTTTGGAAAGCCTAACACTTCTATAACATAGTTGCGACACAATGTTCACGAGCTTTCCACGTTCATAACAGTGTTTAGTTAGTTGTTTGTTCAGTTTCCCAATGTTTATACTTGGACAAGAAGACCTAATGTTAGAAACTATAAGAAACCATCAGTAATTCTGGCAAAATGACAATAAATACATGAGAACTAGCATAGAACATGTATAAAACAAGTCTCCAACTGAGTTGTTCGTGTAGAAATGTATTCTTATATCCAGTAATTCCAGAATTCAAGTTTATAGCACTTTAAACAGTGTATGAATCCTACGTTGTTTTCTTAAAGGAGCCTGGAATGGGAAATGTGTGAAAAACAAGACAGAGTACACTTGAAATAGAGAAATAAACCCATATAGCAGCTTTGGAAAACCTAACACATCATAACATATTGTGAGACAATCTTCCAGAGCTTTCCAGGTTCATAACAGTGTTTAGTTAGTTGTTTGTTCAATTTCCCAATTTTTATACCTGGACAAGTAGGTCTAATGTTAGAAACTACAAGAAAACTTCCGTAACTCTGGAAAAATTACAATAAATACATGAGAACTAGCATTGAACGTGTATAAAACACGTCTCCAACTGAGTTGTTCATGTAGAAAAGGTATCTTAGATCCAGGAATTCCAAAATTCGAGTTTAGAGCACATTAAACAGTGTATGAATCCTACGTTGTTTACTTAAAGGAGCCTAGAATGGTAAATGTGTGAAATACAAAGCAGAATACACGT
Organism: Pipistrellus nathusii; assembly: GCA_963693515.1. Lineage (NCBI taxonomy): Eukaryota > Metazoa > Chordata > Mammalia > Chiroptera > Vespertilionidae > Pipistrellus > Pipistrellus nathusii. Next base: position 119,917 of record OY882864.1, read on the forward strand.
GCAATTGAGGAATAAACACATTAAGCAGCTTTGTAAAGCCTTACACTTCACTCAAATGTATCATTAAACTCTCTAACATAGTTGAGAGACAATGTTCCTGAGCTTTCCAGGTTCATAACAGTGTTTAGGTAGTTGTTTGTCGATGATCCCAATATTTATACCTGGACAAGAAGGCCTAATGTTAGAAACTAAAAGAAACCATCAGTAATTCTCGCAAAATGACAATAAATAAATGAGAACTAGAATAGAACCTGTATAAAACACGTCCCCAACTGAGTATTCATGTAGAAAAGTTATCTTAGATCCAGGAATTGCAAAATTGGAGTTTAGAGCACATTAAAAAGTGTATGAATCCTATGTTGTTTACTTAAAGGAGCCTAGAATGGGAAATGTGTGAAATACAAGGCAGAGTACACTTGAAATAGAGGAATAAACCTATTTGGGAGCTTTGGAAAGCCTAACACTTCTATAACATAGTTGTGAGACAACGTTCCCGAGCTTTCCAGGTTCATAACAGTGTTTAGTTAGTTGTTTGTTCAGTTTCCCAATGTTTATACTTGGACAAGAAGGCCTAATGTTAGAAACTAGAAGAAACCATCAGTAATTCTGGCAAAATGACAATAAATACATGAGAACTAGCATAGAACATGTATAAAACACGTCTCCAACTGAGTTGTTCGTGTAGAAATGTATTCTTAGATCCAGTAATTCCAGAATTCAAGTTTAGAGCACATTAAACAGTGTATGAATCCTACGTTGTTTTCTTAAAGGAGCCTAGAATGGGAAATGTGTGAAAAACAAGACAGAGTACACTTGAAATAGAGAAATAAACCCATATAGCAGCTTTGGAAAACCTAACACTTCATAACATATTGTGAGACAATCTTCCAGAGCTTTCCAGGTTCATAACAGTGTTTAGTTAGTTGTTTGTTCAGTTTCCCAATGTTTATACCTGGACAAGAAGGCCTAATGTTAGAAACTACAAGAAAACATCAGTAACTCTGGGGAAATGACAATAAATACATGAGAACTAGCATTGAACGTGTATAAAACACGTCTCCAACTGAGTTGTTCATGTAGAAAAGGTATCTTAGATCCAGGAATTCCAAAATTCGAGTTTAGAGCACATTAAACAGTGTATGAATCCTACGTTGTTTACTTAAAGAAGCCTAGAATGGTAAATGTGTGAAATACAAAGCAGAATACACGTGCAATTGAGGAATAAACACATTAAGCAGCTTTGGAAAGCCTTACACTTCACTCAAATGTAACATTAATCTCTATAACATAGTTGAGAGACAATGTTCCCGAGATTTCCAGGTGCATAACAGTGTTTAGGTAGTTGTTTGTCGATGATCCCAATATTTATACCTGGACAAGAAGGCCTAATGTTAGAAACTAAAAGAAACCATCAGTAATTCTCGCAAAATGACAATAAATACATGAGAACTAGCATAGAACATGTATAAAACACGTCTCCAACTGAGTTGTTCCTGTAGAAAAGTTATCTCAGATCCGGGAATTCCAGAATTCGAGTTTAGAGCACATTAAACAGTGTATTAATCCTACGTTGTTTACTAAAAGGAGCCAAGAATGGGAAATGTGTTAAAAACAAGACAGAGTACCTTTGAAATAGAGAAATAAACCCATTTAGCAGCTTTGGAAAACCTAACACTTCATAATATAGTTGCGAGACAATGTTCCCGAGCTATCCAGTTTCATAACAGTGTTTAGTTAGTTGTTTGTTCAGTTTCCCAATGTTTATACCTGGACAAGAAGGCCTAATGTTAGAAACTACAAGAAAACATCTGTAACTCTGGCAAAATGACAATAAAAACATGAGAACTAGCATAGAACATGTATAAAACACGTCTCCAACTGAGTTGTTCGTGTAGAAAAGGTATCTTAGATACAGGAATTCCAGAAATCGAGTTTACAGCACATTAAACAGTGTATTAATCCTAAGTTGTTTACTTAGAGGAGCCTAGAATGGTAAATGTGTGAAATACAAAGCAGAATACACGTGAAATTGAGGAATAAACACATTAAGCAGCTTTGGAAAGCCTTACACTTCACTCAAATGTATCTTTAAACTCTATAACATAGTTGAGAGACAATGTTCCCGAGCTTTCCAGGTTCATAACAGTGTTTAGATAGTTGTTTGTCGATGATCCCAATGTTTATACCTGGACAAGAAGTCCTAATGTTAGATACTATAAGAAACCATCAGTAATTCTCGCAAAATGACAATAAATACATGAGAACTAGCATAGAACATGTATAAAACACGTCTCCAACTGAGTTGTTCGTGTAGAAAAGTTATCTTAGATCCAGAAATTCAAGAATTCGAGGTTAGAACACATTAAACAGTGTATGAATCCTACGTTGTTTACTTAAAGGAGCCTAGAATGGGAAATGTGTGAAATACAAGGGAGAGTATACTTGAAATAGAGGAATAAACCCATTTAGCAGCTTTGGAAAGCCTAACACTTCTTTAACATAGTTGCTAGACAATGTTCCCAAGTTTTCCAGGTTCATAACAGTGTTTAGTTAGTTGTTTGTTCAGTTTCCCATTGTTTATACCTGAAAAGAAGGACTAATGTTAGAAAGTACAAGAAAACATCAGTAACTCTAGCTAAATGACAATAAATAAATGAGAGCTAGAATAGAACATGTATAAAACACGTCCCCAACTGAGTATTCATGTAGAAAAGTTATCTTAGATCCAGGAATTGCAAAATTGGAGTTTCGAGCACATTAAACAGTGTATGAATCCTATGTTGTTTACTTAAAGGAGCCTAGAATGGGAAATGTGTGAAATACTAGGCAGAGAATACTTGAAATAGAAGAATAAACACATTTAGCAGCTTTGGAAATCCTAAAACTTCATAACATATTGCGAGACAATGTTCCCGAGCTTTCCAGGTTCATAACAATGTTTAGTTAGTTGTTTGTTCAGTTTCCCAATGTTTATACCTGCACAAGAAGGACTAATGTTAGAAACTACAAGAAAACATCAGTAACTCTGGCAAAATGACAATAAATACATGAGAACTAGCATAGAACATGTATAAAACACATCTCCAACTGAGTTGTTCATGTAGAAAAGTTATCTTAGATCCAGGAATTGCAAAATTGGAGTTTAGAGCACATTAAACAGTGTATGAATCCTATGTTGTTTACTTAAAGGAGCCTAGAATGGGAAATGTGTGAAATACAAGGCAGAGTACACTTGAAATAGAGGAATAAACCTATTTGGCAGCTTTGGAAAGCCTAACACTTCTATAACATAGTTGCGAGACAACGTTCCCGAGCTTTCCAGGTTCATAACAGTGTTTTGTTTGTTGTTTGTTCAGTTTCCCATTGTTTATACCTGAAAAGAAGGCCTAATGTTAGAAACTACAAGAAAACATAAGTAACTCTAGCTAAATGACAATAAATAAATGAGAACTAGAATAGAACATGTATAAAACACGTCCCCAACTGAGTATTCATGTAGAAAAGTTATCTTAGATCCAGGAATTGCAAAATTGGAGTTTAGAGCACATTAAACAGTGTATGAATCCTATGTTGTTTACTTAAAGGATCCTAGAATGAGAAATGTGTGAAATACAAGGCAGAGTACACTTGAAATAGAGGAATAAACACATTTGGCAGCTTTGGAAAGCCTAACACTTCTATAACATAGTTGCGACACAATGTTCACGAGCTTTCCACGTTCATAACAGTGTTTAGTTAGTTGTTTGTTCAGTTTCCCAATGTTTATACTTGGACAAGAAGACCTAATGTTAGAAACTATAAGAAACCATCAGTAATTCTGGCAAAATGACAATAAATACATGAGAACTAGCATAGAACATGTATAAAACAAGTCTCCAACTGAGTTGTTCGTGTAGAAATGTATTCTTATATCCAGTAATTCCAGAATTCAAGTTTATAGCACTTTAAACAGTGTATGAATCCTACGTTGTTTTCTTAAAGGAGCCTGGAATGGGAAATGTGTGAAAAACAAGACAGAGTACACTTGAAATAGAGAAATAAACCCATATAGCAGCTTTGGAAAACCTAACACATCATAACATATTGTGAGACAATCTTCCAGAGCTTTCCAGGTTCATAACAGTGTTTAGTTAATTGTTTGTTCAATTTCCCAATTTTTATACCTGGACAAGTAGGTCTAATGTTAGAAACTACAAGAAAACTTCCGTAACTCTGGAAAAATTACAATAAATACATGAGAACTAGCATTGAACGTGTATAAAACACGTCTCCAACTGAGTTGTTCATGTAGAAAAGGTATCTTAGATCCAGGAATTCCAAAATTCGAGTTTAGAGCACATTAAACAGTGTATGAATCCTACGTTGTTTACTTAAAGGAGCCTAGAATGGTAAATGTGTGAAATACAAAGCAGAATACACGTGCAATTGAGGAATAAACACATTAAGCAGCTTTGTAAAGCCTTACACTTCACTCAAATGTATCATTAATCTCTATAACATAGTTGAGAGACAATGTTCCCGAGCTTTCCAGGTTCATAACTGAGTTTAGGTAGTTGTTTGTCGATGATCCCAATGTTTATACCTGGACAAGAAGAACTAATGTTAGAAAGTATAAGAAACCAACTGTAATTCTCGAAATATGACAATAAATACATGAGAACCAGAATAGAACATTTATAAAACACGTCTCCATCTGAGTTGTTCATGTAGAAAAGTTATCTTAGATCCAGGAATTCCAGAATTCGAGTTTAGAGCACATTAAACAGTGTATGAATCCTACGTTGTTTTCTTAAAGGAGCCTAGAATGGGAAATGTTTGAAATACAAGGAAGAGAATACTTGAAATAGAGGAATAAACCCATTTAGCAGCTTTGGGAAGCCTAACACTTCATAACATATTGCGAGACAATGTTCCCGAACTTTCCAGGTTCATAACAGTGTTTAGTTAGTTGTTTGTTCAGTTTCCCAATGTTTATACCTGCACAAGAAGGACTAATGTTAGAAACTACTAGAAAACATCAGTAACTCTGGCAAAATGACAATAAATACATGAGAACTAGCATAGAACATGTATAAAACAAATCTCCAACTGAGTTGTTCGTGTACAAAAGTTATCTTACATCCAGGAATTTGAGAATTCGAGTTTAGAGCACATTAAACAGTGTATGAATCCTACGTTGTTTACTAAAAGGAGCCTAGAATGGGAAATGTGTGAAATACAAGACAGAGTACACTTGAAATAGAGAAATAAACCCATTTAGCAGCTTTGGAAAACCGAACACTTCATAACATAGTTGCGAGACAATGTTCCCGAGCTTTCCAGGTTCATAGCAGTGTTTAGTTAGTTGTTTGTTCAGTTTCCCAATGTTTATACCTGGACAAGAAGGCCTAATGTTAGAAACTACAAGAAACATCAGTAACTCTGGGAAAATGACAATAAATCTATGAGAACTAGCACATAACATGTATAAAACACTTCTCCAACTGAGTTGTTCGTGTATAAAAGGTATCTTAGATCCAGGAATTCCAGAATTCGAGTTTAGAGCACATTAAACAGTGTATGAATCCAAAGTTGTTTACTTAAAGGAGCCTAGAATGGTAAATGTGTGAAATACAAAGCAGAATACACGTGCAATTGAGGAATAAACACATTAAGCAGCTTTGGAAAGCCTTACACTTCACTCAATTGTATCATTAATCCCTATAACATAGTTGACAGACAATGTTCCTGAGCTTTCCAGGTTCATAACAGTGTTTAGGTAGTTGTTTGTCGATAATCCCAATATTTATACCTGGACAAGAAGGCCTAATGTTAGAAACTAAAAGAAACCATCAGTAATTCTCGCAAAATGACAATAAATACATGACAACTAGCATAGAACATGTATAAAACACGTCTCCAACTGAGTTGTTCCTGTAGAAAAGTTATCTCAGATCCGGGAATTCGAGAATTCGAGTTTAGAGCACATTAAACAGTGTATTAATCCTACGTTGTTTACTAAAAGGAGCCTAGAATGGGAAATGTTTGAAATACAAGGCAGAGAATACTTGAAATAGAGGAATAAACCCATTTAGCAGCTTTGGAAAGCCTAACACTTCATAGCATATTGCGAGACAATGTTCCTGAACTTTCCAGGTTCATAACAGTGTTTAGTTAGTTGTTTGTTCAGTTTCCCAATGTTTATACCTGCACAAGAAGGACTAATGTTAGAAACTACTAGAAAACATCAGTAACTCTGGCAAAATGACAATAAATACATGAGAACTAGCATAGAACATGTATAAAACAAATCTCCAACTGAGTTGTTCGTGTACAAAAGTTATCTTACATCCAGGAATTCGAGAATTCAAGTTTAGAGCACATTAAACAGTGTATGAATCCTACGTTGTTTACATAAAGGAGCCTAGAATAGTAAATGTGTGAAATACAAAGAAGAATACACGTGAAATTGAGGAATAAACACATTAAGCAGCTTTGGAAAGCCTTACCTTCACTCAAATGTATCATTAATCTCTATAACATAGTTGAGAGAAAATGTTGCCATGCTTTCCAGGTTCATAACAGTGTTTAGGTAGTTTTTTGTAGATGATCCCAATGTTTATACCTGGACAAGAAGGCCTAATGTTAGATACTATAAGAATCAATCAGTAATTCTCAAAAATGACAATAAATACATGAGAACCAACATAAAACATGTATAAAACACGTCTCCAACTGAGTTGTTCGTGTAGAAAAGTTATCTTAGATCCAGGAATTAAAGAATTTGAGTTAAGAGCACATTAAACAGTGTATGAATCCTACGTTGTTTACTTAAAGGAGACTATAATGGGAAATGTGTGAAATACAAGGCAGAGTATACTTGAAATAGAGGAATAAACCCATTTAGCAGCTTTGGAAAGCCTAAAACTTCTATAACATACTTGCAAGACAATGTTCCCGAGCTATCCAGGTTCATAACAGTGTTTAGTTAGTTGTTTGTTCAGTTTCCCAATGTTTATACCTGGACAAGAAGGCCTAATGTTAGAAACTACAAGAAAACATCTGTAACTCTGGCAAAATGACAATAAAAACATGAGAACTAGCATAGAACATGTATAAAACACGTCTCCAACTGAGTTGTTCGTGTAGAAAAGGTATCTTAGATCCAGGAATTCCAGAAATCGAGTTTACAGCACATTAAACAGTGTATTAATCCTAAGTTGTTTACTTAGAGGAGCCTAGAATGGTAAATGTGGGAAATACAAAGCAGAATACACGTGAAATTGAGGAATAAACACATTAAGCAGCTTTGGAAAGCCTTACACTTCACTCAAATGTATCTTTAAACTCTATAACATAGTTGAGAGACAATGTTCCCGAGCTTTCCAGGTTCATAACAGTGTTTAGATAGTTGTTTGTTGATGATCCCAATGTTTATACCTGGACAAGAAGTCCTAATGTTAGATAGTATAAGAAACCATCAGTAATTCTGGCAAAATGACAATAAATACATGAGAACTAGCATAGAACATGTATAAAACACGTCTCCAACTGAGTTGTTCGTGTAGAAAAGTTATCTTAGATCCAGAAATTCAAGAATTCTAGTTTAGAGCACATTAAACAGTGTATGAATCCTACGTTGTTTACTTAAAGGAGCCTAGAATGGGAAATGTGTGAAATACAAGGGAGAGTATACTTGAAATAGAGGAATAAACCCATTTAGCAGCTTTGGAAAGCCTAACACTTCTTTAACATAGTTGCTAGACAATGTTCCCGAGTTTTCCAGGTTCATAACAGTGTTTAGTTAGTTGTTTGTTCAGTTTCCCATTGTTTATACCTGAAAAGAAGGACTAATGTTAGAAAGTACAAGAAAACATCAGTAACTCTAGCTAAATGACAATAAATAAATGAGAGCTAGAATAGAACATGTATAAAACACGTCCCCAACTGAGTATTCATGTAGAAAAGTTATCTTAGATACAGGAATTGCAAAATTGGAGTTTAGAGCACATTAAACAGTGTATGAATCCTATGTTGTTTACTTAAAGGAGCCTAGAATGGGAAATGTGTGAAATACAAGGCAGAGTACACTTGAAATAGAGGAATAAACCCATTTGGCAGCTTTGGAAAGCCTAACACTTCTATAACATAGTTGCGACACAATGTTCACGAGCTTTCCAGGTTCATAACAGTGTTTAGTTAGTTGTTTGTTCAGTTTCCCAATGTTTATACCTGGACAAGAAGGCCTAATGTTAGAAACTACAAGAAAACATCAGTAACTCTGGGGAAATGACAATAAATACATGAGAACTAGCATTGAACGTGTATAAAACACGTCTCCAACTGAGTTGTTCATGTAGAAAAGGTATTTTAGATCCAGGAATTCCAAAATTCGAGTTTAGAGCACATTAAACAGTGTATGAATCCTACGTTGTTTACTTAAAGGAGCCTAGAATGGTAAATGTGTGAAATACAAAGCAGAATACACGTGCAATTGAGGAATAAACACATTAAGCAGCTTCGGAAAGCCTTACACTTCACTCAAATGTATCATTAATCTCTATAACATAGTTGAGAGACAATATTCCCAAGCTTTCCAGGTTCATAACAGTGTTTAGGTAGTTGTTTGTCGATGATCCCAATGTTTATACCTGGACAAGAAGGCCTAATGTTAGAAAGTATAAGAAACCATCCGTAATTCTCGAAATATGAAAATAAATACATGAGAACTAGCATAGAACATTTATAAAACACGTCTCCAACTGAGTTGTTCATGTAGAAAAGTTATCTTAGATCCAGGAATTCCAGAATTCGAGTTTAGAGCACATTAAACAGTGTATGAATCCTACGTTGTTTTCTTAAAGGAGCATAGAATGGGAAATGTGTGGAATACAAGGCAGAGAATACTTGAAATAGAAGAATAAACACATTTAGCAGCTTTGGAAAGCCAAACACTTCAAAACATATTGTGAGACAATGTTCCCGAGCTTTCCAGGTTCATAACAATGTTTACTTAGTTGTTTGTTCAGTTTCCCAATGTTTATACCTGCACAAGAAGGACTAATGTTAGAAACTACAAGAAAACATCAGTAACTCTGCCAAAATGACAATAAATACATGAGAACTAGCATAGAACATGTATAAAACAAATCTCCAACTGAGTTGTTCATGTAGAAAAGTTATCTTAGATCCAGGAATTGCAAAATTGGAGTTTAGAGAACATTAAACAGTGTATGAATCCTATGTTGTTTACTTAAAGGAGCCTAGAATGGGAAATGTGTGAAATACAAGGCAGAGTACACTTGAAATAGAGGAATAAACCTATTTGGCAGCTTTGGAAAGCCTAACACTTCTATAACATAGTTGCGAGACAACGTTCCCGAGCTTTCCAGGTTCATAACAGTGTTTAGTTAGTTGTTTGTTCAGTTTCCCAATGTTTATACCTGGACAAGAAGGCCTAATGTTAGAAACTAGAAGAAACCATCAGTAATTCTGGCAAAATGACAATAAATACATGAGAACTAGCATAGAACATGTATAAAACACGTCTCCAACTGAGTTGTTCGTGTAGAAATGTATTCTTAGATCCAGTAATTCCAGAATTCAAGTTTAGAGCACATTAAACAGTGTATGAATCCTACGTTGTTTTCTTAAAGGAGCCTAGAATGGGAAATGTGTGAAAAACAAGACAAAGTACACTTGAAATAGAGAAATAAACCCATATAGCATCTTTGGAAAACCTAACACTTCATAACATATTGTGAGACCATCTTCCAGAGCTTTCCAGGTTCATAAGAGTGTTTAGTTAGTTGTTTGTTCAGTTTCCCAATGTTTATACCTGGACAAGAAGGCCTAATGTTAGAAACTACAAGAAAACATCAGTAACTCTGGGGAAAGGACAATAAATACATGAGAACTAGCATTGAACGTGTATAAAACACGTCTCCAACTGAGTTGTTCATGTAGAAAAGGTATCTTAGATCCAGGAATTCCAAAATTCGAGTTTAGAGCACATTAAACAGTGTATGAATCCTACGTTGTTTACTTAAAGGAGCCTAGAATGGTAAATGTGTGAAATACAAAGCAGAATACACGTGCAATTGAGGAATAAACACATTAAGCAGCTTTGGAAAGCCTTACACTTCACTCAAATGTATCATTAATCTCTATAACATAGTTGAGAGACAATGTTCCCGAGCTTTCCAGGTTCATAACAGTGTTTAGGTAGTCGTTTGTCGATGATCCCAATGTTTATACCTGGACAAGAAGGCCTAATGTTAGAAAGTATAAGAAACCATCCGTAATTCTCAAAATATGAAAATAAATACATGAGAACTAGCATAGAACATTTATAAAACACGTCTCCAACTGAGTTGTTCATGTAGAAAAGTTATCTTAGATCCAGGAATTCCAGAATTCGAGTTTAGAGCACATTAAACAGTGTATGAATCCTACGTTGTTTTCTTAAAGGAGCATAGAATGGGAAATGTGTGGAATACAAGGCAGAGAATACTTGAAATAGAAGAATAAACACATTTAGCAGCTTTGGAAAGCCAAACACTTCAAAACATATTGTGAGACAATGTTCCCGAGCTTTCCAGGTTCATAACAATGTTTACTTAGTTGTTTGTTCAGTTTCCCAATGTTTATACCTGCACAAGAAGGACTAATGTTAGAAACTACAAGAAAACATCAGTAACTCTGGCAAAATGACAATAAATACATGAGAACTAGCATAGAACATGTATAAAACACATCTCCAACTGAGTTGTTCATGTAGAAAAGTTATCTTAGATCCAGGAATTGCAAAATTGGAGTTTAGAGCACATTAAACAGTGTATGAATCCTATGTTGTTTACTTAAAGGAGCCTAGAATGGGAAATGTGTGAAATACAAGGCAGAGTACACTTGAAATAGAGGAATAAACCTATTTGGCAGCTTTGGAAAGCCTAACACTTCTATAACATAGTTGCGAGACAACGTTCCCGAGCTTTCCAGGTTCATAACAGTGTTTAGTTAGTTGTTTGTTCAGTTTCCCAATGTTTATACCTGGACAAGAAGGCCTAATGTTAGAAACTAGAAGAAACCATCAGTAATTCTGGCAAAATGACAATAAATACATGAGAACTAGCATAGAACATGTATAAAACACGTCTCCAACTGAGTTGTTCGTGTAGAAATGTATTCTTAGATCCAGTAATTCCAGAATTCAAGTTTAGAGCACATTAAACAGTGTATGAATCCTACGTTGTTTTCTTAAAGGAGCCTAGAATGGGAAATGTGTGAAAAACAAGACAAAGTACACTTGAAATAGAGAAATAAACCCATATAGCATCTTTGGAAAACCTAACACTTCATAACATATTGTGAGACCATCTTCCAGAGCTTTCCAGGTTCATAAGAATGTTTAGTTAGTTGTTTGTTCAGTTTCCCAATGTTTATACCTGGACAAGAAGGCCTAATGTTAGAAACTACAAGAAAACATCAGTAACTCTGGGGAAAGGACAATAAATACATGAGAACTAGCATTGAACGTGTATAAAACACGTCTCCAACTGAGTTGTTCATGTAGAAAAGGTATCTTAGATCCAGGAATTCCAAAATTCGAGTTTAGAGCACATTAAACAGTGTATGAATCCTACGTTGTTTACTTAAAGGAGCCTAGAATGGTAAATGTGTGAAATACAAAGCAGAATACACGTGCAATTGAGGAATAAACACATTAAGCAGCTTTGGAAAGCCTTACACTTCACTCAAATGTATCATTAATCTCTATAACATAGTTGAGAGACAATGTTCCCGAGCTTTCCAGGTTCATAACAGTGTTTAGGTAGTCGTTTGTCGATGATCCCAATGTTTATACCTGGACAAGAAGGCCTAATGTTAGAAAGTATAAGAAACCATCCGTAATTCTCGAAATATGAAAATAAATACATGAGAACTAGCATAGAACATTTATAAAACACGTCTCCAACTGAGTTGTTCATGTAGAAAAGTTATCTTAGATCCAGGAATTCCAGAATTCGAGTTTAGAGCACATTAAACAGTATATGAATCCTACGTTGTTTTCTTAAAGGAGCATAGAATGGGAAATGTGTGAAATACAAGGCAGAGAATACTTGAAATAGAAGAATAAACACATTTAGCAGCTTTGGAAAGCCAAACACTTCAAAACATGTTGTGAGACAATGTTCCCGAGCTTTCCAGGTTCATAACAATGTTTACTTAGTTGTTTGTTCAGTTTCCCAATGTTTATACCTGCACAAGAAGGACTAATGTTAGAAACTACAAGAAAACATCAGTAACTCTGCCAAAATGACAATAAATACATGAGAACTAGCATAGAACATGTATAAAACAAATCTCCAACTGAGTTGTTCATGTAGAAAAGTTATCTTAGATCCAGGAATTGCAAAATTGGAGTTTAGAGCACATTAAACAGTGTATGAATCCTATGTTGTTTACTTAAAGGAGCCTATAATGGGAAATGTGTGAAATACAAGGCAGAGTACACTTGAAATAGAGGAATAAACCTATTTGGCAGCTTTGGAAAGCCTAACACTTCTATAACATAGTTGCGAGACAACGTTCCCGAGCTTTCCAGGTTCATAACAGTGTTTAGTTAGTTGTTTGTTCAGTTACCCAATGTTTATACCTGGACAAGAAGGCCTAATGTTAGAAACTACAAGAAAACATCAGTAATTCTGGGAAAATGACAATAAATACATGAGAACTAGCATAGAACATGTATAAAACACGTCTCCAACTGAGTTGTTCGTGTAGAAATGTATTCTTAGATCCAGTAATTCCAGAATTCAAGTTTAGAGCACATTAAACAGTGTATGAATCCTACGTTGTTTTCTTAAAGGAGCCTAGAATGGGAAATGTGTGAAAAACAAGACAGAGTACACTTGAAAGAGAGAAATAAACCCATATAGCAGCTTTGGAAAACCTAGCACTTCATAACATATTGTGAGACCATCTTCCAGAGCTTTCCAGGTTCATAAGAGTGTTTAGTTAGTTGTTTGTTCAGTTTCCCAATGTTTATACCTGGACAAGAAGGCCTAATGTTAGAAACTACAAGAAAACATTAGTAACTCTGGGGAAATGACAATAAATACATGAGAACTAGCATTGAACGTGTATAAAACACGTCTCCAACTGAGTTGTTCATGTAGAAAAGGTATCTTAGATATAGGAATTCCAAAATTCGAGTTTAGAGCACATTAAACAGTGTATGAATCCTACGTTGTTTACTTAAAGGAGCCTAGAATGGTAAATGTGTGAAATACAAAGCAGAATACACGTGCAATGGAGGAATAAACACATTAAGCAGCTTTGGAAAGCCTTACACTTCACTCAAATGTATCATTAATCTCTATAACATAGTTGAGAGACAATGTTCCCGAGCTTTCCAGGTTCATAACAGTGTTTAGGTAGTCGTTTGTCGATGATCCCAATGTTTATACCTGGACAAGAAGGCCTAATGTTAGAAAGTGTAAGAAACCATCCGTAATTCTCGAAATATGAAAATAAATACATGAGAACTAGCATAGAACATTTATAAAACACGTCTCCAACTGAGTTGTTCATGTAGAAATGTTATCTTAGATCCAGGAATTCCAAAATTCGAGTTTAGAGCACATTAAACAGTGTATGAATCCTACGCTGTTTTCTTAAAGGAGCATAGAATGGGAAATGTGTGAAATACAAGGCAGAGAATACTTGAAATAGAGGAATAAACACATTTAGCAGCTTTGGAAAGCCTAACACTTCATAACATATTGCGAGACAATGTTCCCGAGCTTTCCAGGTTCATAACAATGTTTAGTTAGTTGTTTGTTCAGTTTCCCAATGTTTATACCTGCACAAGAAGGACTAATGTTAGAAACTACAAGAAAACATCAGTAACTCTGGCAAAATGACATTAAATACATGAGAAGTAGCATAGAACATGTATAAAACACATCTCCAACTGAGTTGTTCGTGTACAAAAGTCATCTTACATCCAGGAATTCGAGAATTCGAGTTTAGAGCACATTAAACATTGTATGAATCCTACGTTGTTTACTTAAAGGAGCCTAGAATAGTAAATGTGTGAAATACAAAGAAGAATACACGTGAAATTGAGGAATAAACACATTAAGCAGCTTTGGAAAGCCTTACACTTAACTCAAATGTATCATTAATCTCTTTAACATAGTTGAGAGACAATGTTGCCAGGCTTTCCAGGTTCATAACAGTGTTTAGGTAGTTGTTTGTCGATGATCCCAATGTTTATACCTGGACAAGAAGGCCTAATGTTAGATACTATAAGAATCCATCAGTAATTCTCGCAAAATGACAATAAATACATGATAACTAGCATAGAACATGTATAAAACACGTCTCCAACTGAGTTGTTCATGTAGAAAAGTTATCTTAGATCCAGGAATTCAAGAATTCGAGTTTAGAGCACATTAAACAGTGTATGAATCCTACGTTGTTTACTTAAAGGAGCCTATAATGGGAAATGTGTGAAATACAAGGCAGAGTATACTTGAAATAGAGGAATAAACCCATTTAACTGCTTTGGAAAGCCTAACACTTCTATAACATACTTGCAAGACAATGTTCCCGAGCTTTCCAGGTTCATAACAGTGTTTAGTTAGTTGTTTGTTCAGTTTCCCAATGTTTATACCTGGACAAGAAGGCCTAATGTTAGAGACTACAAGAAAACATCAGTAACTCTGGCAAAATGACAATAAACACATGAGAACTAGCATAGAACATGTATAAAACACGTCTCCAACTGAGTTGATCGTTTAGAAAACTTATCTTACATCCAGGAATTACAGAATTCGAGTTTAGAGCACATTAAACATTGTATAAATCCTATGTTGTTTACTTAAAGGAGCTTAGAATGGTAAATGTGTGAAATACAAAGCAGAATACACGTGAAATTGAGCAATAAACATATTAAGCAGCTTTGTAAAGCCTTACACTTCACACAAATGTATCATTAAACTCTATAACATAGTTAAGAGACAATGTTCCCGAGCTTTCAATGTTCATAACAGTGTTTAGGTAGTTGTTTGTCGATGATCCCAATGTTTATACCTGGACAAGAAGGCCTAATGTTAGATACTATAGGAAACCATCAGTAACTCTGGCAAAATGACAATAAATAAATGAGAACTAGAATAGAACATGTATAAAACACGTCCCCAACTGAGTGTTCGTGTAGAAAAGTTATCTTAGATCCAGGAATTGCAGAATTCGAGTCTAGAGCACATTAAACAGTGTATGAATCCTACGTTGTTTACTTAAATGAGCCTAGAATGGGAAATGTGTGAAATAAAAGGCAGAGTACACTTGAAATAGAGGAATAAACCCATTTGGCAGCTTTGAAAAGCCTAACACTTCTATAACATAGTTGCGAGACAATGTTCCAGAGCTTTCCAGGTTCATAACAGTGTTTAGTTAGTTGTTTGTTCAGTTTCCCAATGTTTATACCTGGACAAGGAGGCCTAATGTTAGAAACTACAAGAAAACATCAGTAACTCTGGCAAAATGACAATAAATACATGAGAACTAGCACAGAACATGTACAAAACACGTCTCCAAATGAGTTGTTCGTGTAGAAAAAGTATCTTGATCCAGGAATTCCAGAATTCAAGTTTAGAGCACATTAAACAGTATATTAATCCTACGTTGTTTACTTAAAGGAGCCTAGAATGGGAAATGTGTGAAATACAAGACAGAGTACACTTGAAATAGAGAAATAAACCCATTTAGCAGCTTTGGAAAACTTAACACTTCATAACATAGTTGCAAGACAATGTTTCCGAGCTTTCCAGGTTCATAACAGTGTTTAGTTAGTTGTTTGTTCAGTTTCCCAATGTTTATACCTGGACAAGGAGGCCTAATGTTAGAAACTACAAGAAAACATCAGTAACTCTGCCAAAATGACAATAAATACATGAGAACTAGCATAGAACATGTATAAAACAAATCTCCAACTGAGTTGTTCATGTAGAAAAGTTATCTTAGATCCAGGAATTGCAAAATTGGAGTTTAGAGAACATTAAACAGTGTATGAATCCTATGTTGTTTACTTAAAGGAGCCTAGAATGGGAAATGTGTGAAATACAAGGCAGAGTACACTTGAAATAGAGGAATAAACCTATTTGGCAGCTTTGGAAAGCCTAACACTTCTATAACATAGTTGCGAGACAACGTTCCCGAGCTTTCCAGGTTCATAACAGTGTTTAGTTAGTTGTTTGTTCAGTTTCCCAATGTTTATACCTGGACAAGAAGGCCTAATGTTAGAAACTAGAAGAAACCATCAGTAATTCTGGAAAAATGACAATAAATACATGAGAACTAGCATAGAACATGTATAAAACACGTCTCCAACTGAGTTGTTCGTGTAGAAATGTATTCTTAGATCCAGTAATTCCAGAATTCAAGTTTAGAGCACATTAAACAGTGTATGAATCCTACGTTGTTTTCTTAAAGGAACCTAGAATGGGAAATGTGTGAAAAACAAGACAGAGTACACTTGAAATAGAGAAATAAACCCATATAGCAGCTTTGGAAAACCTAACACTTCATAACATATTGTGAGACCATCTTCCAGAGCTTTCCAGGTTCATAAGAGTGTTTAGTTAGTTGTTTGTTCAGTTTCCCAATGTTTATACCTGGACAAGAAGGCCTAATGTTAGAAACTACAAGAAAACATCAGTAACTCTGGGGAAATGACAATAAATACATGAGAACTAGCATTGAACGTGTATAAAACACGTCTCCAACTGAGTTGTTCATGTAGAAAAGGTATCTTAGATCCAGGAATTCCAAAATTCGAGTTTAGAGCACAGTAAACAGTGTATGAATCCTATGTTGTTTACTTAAAGGAGCCTAGAATGGTAAATGTGTGAAATACAAAGCAGAATACACGTGCAATTGAGGAATAAACACATTAAGCAGCTTTGGAAAGCCTTACACTTCACTCAAATGTATCATTAATCTCTATAACATAGTTGAGAGACAATGTTCCCGAGCTTTCCAGGTTCATAACAGTGTTTAGGTAGTCGTTTGTCGATGATCCCAATGTTTATACCTGGACAAGAAGGCCTAATGTTAGAAAGTATAAGAAACCATCCGTAATTCTCGAAATATGAAAATGAATACATGAGAACTAGCATAGAACATTTATAAAACACGTCTCCAACTGAGTTGTTCATGTAGAAAAGTTATCTTAGATCCAGGAATTCCAAAATTCGAGTTTAGAGCACATTAAACAGTGTATGAATCCTACGCTGTTTTCTTAAAGGAGCATAGAATGGGAAATGTGTGAAATACAAGGCAGAGAATACTTGAAATAGAGGAATAAACACATTTAGCAGCTTTGGAAAGCCTAACACTTCATAACATATTGCGAGACAATGTTCCCGAGCTTTCCAGGTTCATAACAATGTTTAGTTAGTTGTTTGTTCAGTTTCCCAATGTTTATACCTGCACAAGAAGGACTAATGTTAGAAATTACAAGAAAACATCAGTAACTCTGGCAAAATGACAATAAATGCATGAGAAGTAGCATAGAACATGTATAAAACACATCTCCAACTGAGTTGTTCGTGTACAAAAGTCATCTTACATCCAGGAATTTGAGAATTCGAGTTTAGAGCACATTAAACATTGTATGAATCCTACGTTGTTTACTTAAAGGAGCCTAGAATAGTAAATGTGTAAAATACAAAGAAGAATACACGTGAAATTGAGGAATAAACACATTAAGCAGCTTTGGAAAGCCTTACACTTCACTCTAATGTATCATTAATCTCTTTAACATAGTTGAGAGACAATGTTGCCAGGCTCTCCAGGTTCATAACAGTGTTTAGGTAGTTGTTTGTCGATGATCCCAATGTTTATACCTGGACAAGAAGGCCTAATGTTAGATACTATAAGAATCCATCAGTAATTCTCGCAAAATGACAATAAATACATGATAACTAGCATAGAACATGTATAAAACACGTCTCCAACTGAGTTGTTCATGTAGAAAAGTTATCTTAGATCCAGGAATTCAAGAATTCGAGTTTAGAGCACATTAAACAGTGTATGAATCCTACGTTGTTTACTTAAAGGAGCCTATAATGGGAAATGTGTGAAATACAAGGCAGAGTATACTTGAAATAGAGGAATAAACCCATTTAGCTGCTTTGGAAAGCCTAACACTTCTATAACATACTTGCAAGACAATGTTCCCGAGCTTTCCAGGTTCATAACAGTGTTTAGTTAGTTGTTTGTTCAGTTTCCCAATGTTTATACCTGGACAAGAAGGCCTAATGTTAGAGACTACAAGAAAACATCAGTAACTCTGGCAAAATGACAATAAACACATGAGAACTAGCATAGAACATGTATAAAACACGTCTCCAACTGAGTTGATCGTTTAGAAAACTTATCTTACATCCAGGAATTACAGAATTCGAGTTTAGAGCACATTAAACATTGTATAAATCCTATGTTGTTTACTTAAAGGAGCTTAGAATGGTAAATGTGTGAAATACAAAGCAGAATACACGTGAAATTGAGCAATAAACATATTAAGCAGCTTTGTAAAGCCTTACACTTCACACAAATGTATCATTAAACTCTATAACATAGTTAAGAGACAATGTTCCCGAGCTTTCAATGTTCATAACAGTGTTTAGTTAGTTGTTTGTCGATGATCCCAATGTTTATACCTGGACAAGAAGGCCTAATGTTAGATACTATAGGAAACCATCAGTAACTCTGGCAAAATGACAATAAATAAATGAGAACTAGAATAGAACATGTATAAAACACGTCCCCAACTGAGTGTTCGTGTAGAAAAGTTATCTTAGATCCAGGAATTGCAGAATTCGAGTCTAGAGCACATTAAACAGTGTATGAATCCTACGTTGTTTACTTAAATGAGCCTAGAATGGGAAATGTGTGAAATACAAGGCAGAGTACACTTGAAATAGAGGAATAAACCCATTTGGCAGCTTTGAAAAGCCTAACACTTCTATAACATAGTTGCGAGACAATGTTCCCGAGCTTTCCAGGTTCATAACAGTGTTTAGTTAGTTGTTTGTTCAGTTTCCCAATGTTTATACCTGGACATGAAGGCCTAATGTTAGAAACTACAAGAAAACATCAGTAACTCTGGCAAAATGACAATAAATACATGAGAACTAGCACAGAACATGTACAAAACACGTCTCCAAATGAGTTGTTCGTGTAGAAAAAGTATCTTGATCCAGGAATTCTAGAATTCAAGTTTAGAGCACATTAAACAGTATATTAATCCTACGTTGTTTACTTAAAGGAGCCTAGAATGGGAAATGTGTGAAATACAAGACAGAGTACACTTGAAATAGAGAAATAAACCCATTTAGCAGCTTTGGAAAACTTAACACTTCATAACATAGTTGCAAGACAATGTTTCCGAGCTTTCCAGGTTCATAACAGTGTTTAGTTAGTTGTTTGTTCAGTTTCCCAATGTTTATACCTGGACAAGGAGGCCTAATGTTAGAAACTACAAGAAAACATCAGTAACTCTGCCAAAATGACAATAAATACATGAGAACTAGCATAGAACATGTATAAAACAAATCTCCAACTGAGTTGTTCATGTAGAAAAGTTATCTTAGATCCAGGAATTGCAAAATTGGAGTTTAGAGAACATTAAACAGTGTATGAATCCTATGTTGTTTACTTAAAGGAGCCTAGAATGGGAAATGTGTGAAATACAAGGCAGAGTACACTTGAAATAGAGGAATAAACCTATTTGGCAGCTTTGGAAAGCTTAACACTTCTATAACATAGTTGCGAGACAACGTTCCCGAGCTTTGCAGGTTCATAACAGTGTTTAGTTAGTTGTTTGTTCAGTTTCCCAATGTTTATACCTGGACAAGAAGGCCTAATGTTAGAAACTAGAAGAAACCATCAGTAATTCTGGAAAAATGACAATAAATACATGAGAACTAGCATAGAACATGTATAAAACACGTCTCCAACTGAGTTGTTCGTGTAGAAATGTATTCTTAGATCCAGTAATTCCAGAATTCAAGTTTAGAGCACATTAAACAGTGTATGAATCCTACGTTGTTTTCTTAAAGGAGCCTAGAATGGGAAATGTGTGAAAAACAAGACAGAGTACACTTGAAATAGAGAAATAAACCCATATAGCAGCTTTGGAAAACCTAACACTTCATAACATATTGTGAGACCATCTTCCAGAGCTTTCCAGGTTCATAAGAGTGTTTAGTTAGTTGTTTGTTCAGTTTCCCAATGTTTATACCTGGACAAGAAGGCCTAATGTTAGAAACTACAAGAAAACATCAGTAACTCTGGGGAAATGACAATAAATACATGAGAACTAGCATTGAACGTGTATAAAACACGTCTCCAACTGAGTTGTTCATGTAGAAAAGGTATCTTAGATCCAGGAATTCCAAAATTCGAGTTTAGAGCACATTAAACAGTGTATGAATCCTATGTTGTTTACTTAAAGGAGCCTAGAATGGTAAATGTGTGAAATACAAAGCAGAATACACGTGCAATTGAGGAATAAACACATTAAGCAGCTTTGGAAAGCCTTACACTTCACTCAAATGTATCATTAATCTCTATAACATAGTTGAGAGACAATGTTCCGAGCTTTCCAGGTTCATAACAGTGTTTAGGTAGTCGTTTGTCGATGATCCCAATGTTTATACCTGGACAAGAAGGCCTAATGTTAGAAAGTATAAGAAACCATCCGTAATTCTCGAAATATGAAAATAAATACATGAGAACTAGCATAGAACATTTATAAAACACGTCTCCAACTGAGTTGTTCATGTAGAAAAGTTATCTTAGATCCAGGAATTCCAGAATTCGAGTTTAGAGCACATTAAACAGTGTATGAATCCTACGTTGTTTTCTTAAAGGAGCATAGAATGGGAAATGTGTGAAATACAAGGCAGAGAATACTTGAAATAGAAGAATAAACACATTTAGCAGCTTTGGAAAGCCTAACACTTCAAAACATATTGTGAGACAATGTTCCCGAGCTTTCCAGGTTCATAACAATGTTTACTTAGTTGTTTGTTCAGTTTCCCAATGTTTATACCTGCACAAGAAGGACTAATGTTAGAAACTACAAGAAAACATCAGTAACTCTGGCAAAATGACAATAAATACATGAGAAGTAGCATAGAACATGTATAAAACACATCTCCAACTGAGTTGTTCGTGTACAAAAGTTATCTTACATCCAGGAATTCGAGATTTCGAGTTTAGAGCATATTAAACATTGTATGAATCCTACGTTGTTTACTTAAAGGAGCCTAGAATAGTAAATGTGTGAAATACAAAGAAGAATACACGTGAAATTGAGGAATAAACACATTAAGCAGCTTTGGAAAGCCTTACACTTCACTCAAATGTATCATTAATCTCTTTAACATAGTTGAGAGACAATGTTGCCAGGCTTTCCAGGTTCATAACAGTGTTTAGGTAGTTGTTTGTCGATGATCCCAATGTTTATACCTGGACAAGAAGGCCTAATGTTAGATACTATAAGAATCCATCAGTAATTCTCGCAAAATGACAATAAATACATGATAACTAGCATAGAACATGTATAAAACACGTCTCCAACTGAGTTGTTCATGTAGAAAAGTTATCTTAGATCCAGGAATTCAAGAATTCGAGTTTAGAGCACATTAAACAGTGTATGAATCCTACGTTGTTTACTTAAAGGAGCCTATAATGGGAAATGTGTGAAATACAAGGCAGAGTATACTTGAAATAGAGGAATAAACCCATTTAGCTGCTTTGGAAAGCCTAACACTTCTATAACATACTTGCAAGACAATGTTCCCGAGCTTTCCAGGTTCATAACAGTGTTTAGTTAGTTGTTTGTTCAGTTTCCCAATGTTTATACCTGGACAAGAAGGCCTAATGTTAGAAACTACAAGAAAACATCAGTAACTCTGGCAAAATGACAATAAACACATGAGAACTAGCATAGAACATGTATAAAACACGTCTCCAACTGAGTTGATCGTTTAGAAAACTTATCTTACACCCAGGAATTACAGAATTCGAGTTTAGAGCACATTAAACATTGTATAAATCCTATGTTGTTTACTTAAAGGAGCTTAGAATGGTAAATGTGTGAAATACAAAGCAGAATACACGTGAAATTGAGCAATAAACATATTAAGCAGCTTTGTAAAGCCTTACACTTCACACAAATGTATCATTAAACTCTATAACATAGTTAAGAGACAATGTTCCCGAGCTTTCAATGTTCATAACAGTGTTTAGGTAGTCGTTTGTCGATGATCCCAATGTTTATACCTGGACAAGAAGGCCTAATGTTAGATACTATAGGAAACCATCAGTAACTCTGGAAAAATGACAATAAATAAATGAGAACTAGAATAGAACATGTATAAAACACGTCCCCAACTGAGTGTTCGTGTAGAAAAGTTATCTTAGATCCAGGAATTGCAGAATTCGAGTCTAGAGCACATTAAACAGTGTATGAATCCTACGTTGTTTACTTAAATGAGCCTAGAATGGGAAATGTGTGAAATACAAGGCAGAGTACACTTGAAATAGAGGAATAAACCCATTTGGCAGCTTTGGAAAGCCTAATACTTCTATAACATAGTTGCGAGACAATGTTCCCGAGCTTTCCAGGTTCATAACAGTGTTTAGTTAGTTGTTTGTTCACTTTCCCAATGTTTATACCTGGACATGAAGGCCTAATGTTAGAAACTACAAGAAAACATCAGTAACTCTGGCAAAATGACAATAAATACATGAGAACTAGCACAGAACATGTTCAAAACACGTCTCCAAATGAGTTGTTCGTGTAGAAAAAGTATCTTGATCCAGGAATTCCAGAATTCAAGTTTAGAGCACATTAAACAGTATATTAATCCTACGTTGTTTACTTAAAGGAGCCTAGAATGGGAAATGTGTGAAATACAAGGCAGAGAATACTTGAAATAGAGGAATAAACACATTTAGAAGCTTTGGAAAGCCTAACACTTCATAACATATTGCGAGACAATGTTCCCGAGCTTTCCAGGTTCATAACAGTGTTTAGTTAGTTGTTTGTTCAGTTTCCCAATGTTTATACCTGCACAAGAAGGACTAATGTTAGAAACTGCAAGAAAACATCAGTAACTCTGGCAAAATGACAATAAATACATGAGAAGTAGCATAGAACATGTATAAAACATATCTCCAACTGAGTTGTTCGTCTAGAAAAGTTATCTTACATCCAGGAATTCGAGAATTCGAGTTTAGAGCACATTAAACATTGTATGAATCCTACGTTGTTTACTTAAAGGAGCCTAGAATAGTAAATGTGTGAAATACAAAGAAGAATACACGTGAAATTGAGGAATAAACACAATAAGCAGCTTTGGAAAGCCTCACACTTCACTCAAATGTATCATTAATCTCTTTAACATAGTTGAGAGACAATGTTGCCAGGCTTTCCAGGTTCATAACAGTGTTTAGGTAGTTGTTTGTCGATGATCCCAATGTTTATACCTGGACAAGAAGGCCTAATGTTAGATACTATAAGAATCCATCAGTAATTCTCGCAAAATGACAATAAATACATGATAACTAGCATAGAACATGTATAAAACACGTCTCCAACTGAGTTGTTCGTGTAGAAAAGTTATCTTAGATCCAGGAATTCAAGAATTCGAGTTTAGAGCACATTAAACAGTGTATGTATCCTACGTTGTTTACTTAAAGGAGCCTAGAATGGGAAATGTGTGAAATACAAGGCAGAGTATACTTGAAATAGAGGAATAAACCCATTTAGCTGCTTTGGAAAGCCTAACACTTCTATAACATACTTGCAAGACAATGTTCCCGAGCTTTCCAGGTTCATAACAGTGTTTAGTTAGTTGTTTGTTCAGTTTCCCAATGTTTATACCTGGACAAGAAGGCCTAATGTTAGAGACTACAAGAAAACATCAGTAACTCTGGCAAAATGACAATAAACACATGAGAACTAGCATAGAACATGTATAAAACACGTCTCCAACTGATTTGTTCATTTAGAAAACTTATCTTACATCCAGGAATTCCAGAATTCGAGTTTAGAGCACATTAAACAGTGTATAAATCCTATGTTGTTTACTTAAAGGAGCGTAGAATGGTAAATGTGTGAAATACAAAGCAGAATACACGTGAAATTGAGGAATAAACACAGTAAGCAGCTTTGTAAAGCCTTAAACTTCACTCAAATGTATCATTAAACTCTCTAACATAGTTGAGAGACAATGTTCCTGAGCTTTCCAGGTTCATAACAGTGTTTAGGTAGTTGTTTGTCGATGATCCCAATATTTATACCTGGACAAGAAGGCCTAATGTTAGAAACTAAAAGAAACCATCAGTAATTCTCGCAAAATGACAATAAATAAATGAGAACTAGAATAGAACCTGTATAAAACACGTCCCCAACTGAGTATTCATGTAGAAAAGTTATCTTAGATCCAGGAATTGCAAAATTGGAGTTTAGAGCACATTAAACAGTGTATGAATCCTATGTTGTTTACTTAAAGGAGCCTAGAATGGGAAATGTGTGAAATACAAGGCAGAGTACACTTGAAATAGAGGAATAAACCTATTTGGGAGCTTTGGAAAGCCTAACACTTCTATAACATAGTTGCGAGACAACATTCCCGAGCTTTCCAGGTTCATAACAGTGTTTAGTTAGTTGTTTGTTCAGTTTCCCAATGTTTATGCTTGGACAAGAAGGCCTAATGTTAGAAACTAGAAGAAACCATCAGTAATTCTGGCAAAATGACAATAAATACATGAGAACTAGCATAGAACATGTATAAAACACGTCTCCAACTGAGTTGTTCGTGTAGAAATGTATTCTTAGATCCAGTAATTCCAGAATTCAAGTTTAGAGCACATTAAACAGTGTATGAATCCTACGTTGTTTTCTTAAAGGAGCCTAGAATGGGAAATGTGTGAAAAACAAGACAGAGTACACTTGAAATAGAGAAATAAACCCATATAGCAGCTTTGGAAAACCTAACACTTCATAACATATTGTGAGACAATCTTCCAGAGCTTTCCAGGTTCATAACAGTGTTTAGTTAGTTGTTTGTTCAGTTTCCCAATGTTTATACCTGGACAAGAAGGCCTAATGTTAGAAACTACAAGAAAACATCAGTAACTCTGGGGAAATGACAATAAATACATGAGAACTAGCATTGAACGTGTATAAAACACGTCTCCAACTGAGTTGTTCATGTAGAAAAGGTATCTTAGATCCAGGAATTCCAAAATTCGAGTTTAGAGCACATTAAACAGTGTATGAATCCTACGTTGTTTACTTAAAGAAGCCTAGAATGGTAAATGTGTGAAATACAAAGCAGAATACACGTGCAATTGAGGAATAAACACATTAAGCAGCTTTGGAAAGCCTTACACTTCACTCAAATGTATCATTAATCTCTATAACATAGTTGAGAGACAATGTTCCCGAGCTTTCCAGGTTCATAACAGTGTTTAGGAAGTTGTTTGTCGATGATCCCAATGTTTATACCTGGACAAGAAGGCCTAATGTTAGATACTATAAGAATCCATCAGTAATTCTCAGAAAATGACAATAAATACATGATAACTAGCATAGAACATGTATAAAACACGTCTCCAACTCAGTTGTTCATGTAGAAAAGTTATCTTAGATCCAGGAATTCAAGAATTCGAGTTTAGAGCACATTAAACAGTGTATGAATCCTACGTTGTTTACTTAAAGGAGCCTAGAATGGGAAATGTGTGAAATACAAGGCAGAGTATACTTGAAATAGAGGAATAAACCCATTTATCTGCTTTGGAAAGCCTAACAATTCTATAACATACTTGCAAGACAATGTTCCCGAGCTTTCCAGGTTCATAACAGTGTTTAGTTAGTTGTTTGTTCAGTTTCCCAATGTTTATACCTGGACAAGAAGGCCTAATGTTAGAGACTACAAGAAAACATCAGTAACTCTGCAAAATGACAATAAACACATGAGAACCACCATAGAACATGTATAAAACACGTCTCCAACTGAGTTGTTCGTTTAGAAAACTTATCTTACATCCAGGAATTCCAGAATTCGAGTTTAGAGCACATTAAACAGTGTATAAATCCTATGTTGTTTACTTAAAGGAGCGTAGAATGGTAAATGTGTGAAATACAAAGCAGAATACACGTGAAATTGAGGAATAAACACATTAAGAAGCTTTGTAAAGCCTTACACTTCACTCAAATGTATCATTAAACTCTCTAACATAGTTGAGAGACAATGTTCCTGAGCTTTCCAGGTTCATAACAGTGTTTAGGTAGTTGTTTGTCGATGATCCCAATATTTATACCTGGACAAGAAGGCCTAATGTTAGAAACTAAAAGAAACCATCAGTAATTCTCGCAAAATGACAATAAATACATGAGAACTAGCATAGAACATGTATAAAACACGTCTCCAACTGAGTTGTTCCTGTAGAAAAGTTATCTCAGATCCGGGAATTCCAGAATTCGAGTTTAGAGCACATTAAACAGTGTATTAATCCTACGTTGTTTACTAAAAGGAGCCAAGAATGGGAAATGTGTTAAAAACAAGACAGAGTACCTTTGAAATAGAGAAATAAACCCATTTAGCAGCTTTGGAAAACCTAACACTTCATAATATAGTTGCGAGACAATGTTCCCGAGCTATCCAGTTTCATAACAGTGTTTAGTTAGTTGTTTGTTCAGTGTCCCAATGTTTATACCTGGACAAGAAGGCCTAATGTTAGAAACTACAAGAAAACATCTGTAACTCTGGCAAAATGACAATGAAAACATGAGAACTAGCATAGAACATGTATAAAACACGTCTCCAACTGAGTTGTTCGTGTAGAAAAGGTATCTTAGATACAGGAATTCCAGAAATCGAGTTTACAGCACATTAAACAGTGTATTAATCCTAAGTTGTTTACTTAGAGGAGCCTAGAATGGTAAATGTGTGAAATACAAAGCAGAATACACGTGAAATTGAGGAATAAACACATTAAGCAGCTTTGGAAAGCCTTACACTTCACTCAAATGTATCTTTAAACTCTATAACATAGTTGAGAGACAATGTTTCCGAGCTTTCCAGGTTCATAACAGTGTTTAGATAGTTGTTGGTCAATGATCCCAATGTTTATACCTGGACAAGAAGTCCTAATGTTAGATACTATAAGAAACCATCAGTAATTCTCGCAAAATGACAATAAATACATGAGAACTAGCATAGAACATGTATAAAACACGTCTCCAACTGAGTTGTTCGTGTAGAAAAGTTATCTTAGATCCAGAAATTCAAGAATTCGAGTTTAGAGCACATTAAACAGTGTATGAATCCTACGTTGTTTACTTAAAGGAGCCTAGAATGGGAAATGTGTGAAATACAAGGGAGAGTATACTTGAAATAGAGGAATAAACCCATTTAGCAGCTTTGGAAAGCCTAACACTTCTTTAACATAGTTGCTAGACAATGTTCCCAAGTTTTCCAGGTTCATAACAGTGTTTAGTTAGTTGTTTGTTCAGTTTCCCATTGTTTATACCTGAAAAGAAGGACTAATGTTAGAAAGTACAAGAAAACATCAGTAATTCTAGCTAAATGACAATAAATAAATGAGAGCTAGAATAGAACATGTATAAAACACGTCCCCAACTGAGTATTCATGTAGAAAAGTTATCTTAGATCCAGGAATTGCAAAATTGGAGTTTCGAGCACATTAAACAGTGTATGAATCCTATGTTGTTTACTTAAAGGAGCCTAGAATGGGAAATGTGTGAAATACAAGGCAGAGAATACTTGAAATAGAAGAATAAACACATTTAGCAGCTTTGGAAATCCTAAAACTTCATAACATATTGCGAGACAATGTTCACGAGCTTTCCAGGTTCATAACAATGTTTAGTTAGTTGTTTGTTCAGTTTCCCAATGTTTATACCTGCACAAGAAGGACTAATGTTAGAAACTACAAGAAAACATCAGTAACTCTGGCAAAATGACAATAAATACATGAGAACTAGCATAGAACATGTATAAAACACATCTCCAACTGAGTTGTTCATGTAGAAAAGTTATCTTAGATCCAGGAATTGCAAAATTGGAGTTTAGAGCACATTAAACAGTGTATGAATCCTATGTTGTTTACTTAAAGGAGCCTAGAATGGGAAATGTGTGAAATACAAGGCAGAGTACACTTGAAATAGAGGAATAAACCTATTTGGCAGCTTTGGAAAGCCTAACACTTCTATAACATAGTTGCGAGACAACGTTCCCAAGCTTTCCAGGTTCATAACAGTGTTTTGTTTGTTGTTTGTTAAGTTTCCCAATGTTTATACCTGGACAAGAAGGCCTAATGTTAGAAACTAGAAGAAACCATCAGTAATTCTGGCAAAATGACAATAAATACATGAGAACTAGCATAGAACATTTATAAAACACGTCTCCAACTGAGTTGTTCGTGTAGAAATGTAGTCTTAGATCCAGTAATTCCAGAATTCAAGTTTAGAGCACATTAAACAGTGTATGAATCCTACGTTGTTTTCTTAAAGGAGCCTAGAATGGGAAATGTGTGAAAAACAAGACAGAGTACACTTGAAATAGAGAAATAAACCCATATAGCAGCTTTGGAAAACCTAACACTTCATAACATATTGTGAGACAATCTTCCAGAGCTTTCCAGGTTCATAACAGTGTTTAGTTAGTTGTTTGTTCAGTTTCCCAATGTTTATACCTGGACAAGAAGGCCTAATGTTAGAAACTACAAGAAAACATCAGTAACTCTGGGGAAATGACAATAAATACATGAGAACTAGCATTGAACGTGTATAAAACACGTCTCCAACTGAGTTGTTCATGTAGAAAAGGTATCTTAGATCCAGGAATTCCAAAATTCGAGTTTAGAGCACATTAAACAGTGTATGAATCCTACGTTGTTTACTTAAAGGAGCCTAGAATGGTAAATGTGTGAAATACAAAGCAGAATACACGTGCAATTGAGGAATAAACACATTAAGCAGCTTTGGAAAGCCTTACACTTCACTCAAATGTATCATTAATCTCTATAACATAGTTGAGAGACAATGTTCCCGAGCTTTCCAGGTTCATAACAGTGTTTAGGTAGTCGTTTGTCGATGATCCCAATGTTTATACCTGGACAAGAAGGCCTAATGTTAGAAAGTATAAGAAACCATCCGTAATTCTCGAAATATGAAAATAAATACATGAGAACTAGCATAGAACATTTATAAAACACGTCTCCAACTGAGTTGTTCATGTAGAAAAGTTATCTTAGATCCAGGAATTCCAGAATTCGAGTTTAGAGTACATTAAACAGTGTATGAATCCTACGCTGTTTTCTTAAAGGAGCATAGAATGGGAAATGTGTGAAATACAAGGCAGAGAATACTTGAAATAGAGGAATAAACACATTTAGCAGCTTTGGAAAGCCTAACACTTCATAACATATTGCGAGACAATGTTCCCGAGCTTTCCAGGTTCATAACAATGTTTAGTTAGTTGTTTGTTCAGTTTCCCAATGTTTATACCTGCACAAGAAGGCCTAATGTTAGAAACTAAAAGAAAACATCAGTAACTCTGGGGAAATGACAATAAATACATGAGAACTAGCATTGAACGTGTATAAAACACGTCTCCAACTGAGTTGTTCATGTAGAAAAGGTATCTTAGATCCAGGAATTCCAAAATCCGAGTTTAGAGCACATTAAACAGTGTATGAATCCTACGTTGTTTACTTAAAGGAGCCTAGAATGGTAAATGTGTGAAATACAAAGCAGAATACATGTGCAATTGAGGAATAAACACATTAAGCAGCTTTGGAAAGCCTTACACTTCACTCAAATGTATCATTAATCTCTATAACATAGTTGAGAGACAATGTTCCCGAGCTTTCCAGGTTCATAACAGTGTTTAGGTAGTCGTTTGTCGATGATCCCAATGTTTATACCTGGACAAGAAGGCCTAATGTTAGAAAGTATAAGAAACCATCCGTAATTCTCGAAATATGAAAATAAATACATGAGAACTAGCATAGAACATTTATAAAACACGTCTCCAACTGAGTTGTTCATGTAGAAAAGTTATCTTAGATCCAGGAATTCCAGAATTCGAGTTTAGAGCACATTAAACAGTGTATGAATCCTACGCTGTTTTCTTAAAGGAGCATAGAATGGGAAATGCGTGAAATACAAGGCAGAGAATACTTGAAATAGAGGAATAAACACATTTAGCAGCTTTGGAAAGCCTAACACTTCATAACATATTGCGAGACAATGTTCCCGAGCTTTCCAGGTTCATAACAATGTTTAGTTAGTTGTTTGTTCAGTTTCCCAATGTTTATACCTGCACAAGAAGGACTAATGTTAGAAACTACAAGAAAACATCAGTAACTCTGACAAAATGACAATAAATACATGAGAAGTAGCATAGAACATGTATAAAACACATCTCCAACTGAGTTGTTCGTCTAGAAAAGTTATCTTACATCCAGGAATTCGAGAATTCGAGTTTAGAGCACATTAAACATTGTATGAATCCTACGTTGTTTACTTAAAGGAGCCTAGAATAGTAAATGTGTGAAATACAAAGAAGAATACACGTGAAATTGAGGAATAAACACATTAAGCAGCTTTGGAAAGCCTTACACTTCACTCAAATGTATCATTAATCTCTTTAACATAGTTGAGAGACAATGTTGCCAGGCTTTCCAGGTTCATAACAGTGTTTAGGTAGTTGTTTGTCGATGATCCCAATGTTTATACCTGGACAAGAAGGCCTAATGTTAGATACTATAAGAATCCATCAGTAATTCTCGCAAAATGACAATAAATACATGATAACTAGCATAGAACATGTATAAAACACGTCTCCAACTGAGTTGTTCATGTAGAAAAGTTATCTTAGATCCAGGAATTCAAGAATTCGAGTTTAGAGCACATTAAACAGTGTATGAATCCTACGTTGTTTACTTAAAGGAGCCTAGAATGGGAAATGTGTGAAATACAAGGCAGAGTATACTTGAAATAGAGGAATAAACCCATTTAGCTGCTTTGGAAAGCCTAACACTTCTATAACATACTTGCAAGACAATGTTCCCGAGCTTTCCAGGTTCATAACAGTGTTTAGTTAGTTGCTTGTTCAGTTTCCCAATGTTTATACCTGGACAAGAAGGCCTAATGTTAGAGACTACAAGAAAACATCAGTAATTCTGCAAAATGACAATAAACACATGAGAACCAGCATAGAACATGTATAAAACACGTCTCCAACTGAGTTGTTCGTTTAGAAAACTTATCTTACATCCAGGAATTCCAGAATTCGAGTTTAGAGCACATTAAACAGTGTATAAATCCTATGTTGTTTACTTAAAGGAGCTTAGAATGGTAAATGTGTGAAATACAAAGCAGAATACACGTGAAATTGAGGAATAAACACATTAAGCAGCTTTGTAAAGCCTTACACTTCACTCAAATGTATCATTAAACTCTATAACATAGTTGAGAGACAATGTTCCCGAGCTTTCAAGGTTCATAACAGTGTTTAGGTAGTTGTTTGTCGATGATCCCAATGTTTATACCTGGACAAGAAGGCCTAATGTTAGATACTATAGGAAACCATCACTAACTCTTCCAAAATGACAATAAATAAATGAGAACTAGAATAGAACATGTATAAAACACGTCCCCAACTGAGTGTTCGTGTAGAAAAGTTATCTTAGATCCAGGAATTACAGAATTCGAGTCTAGAGCACATTAAACAGTGTATGAATCCTACGTTGTTTCTTAAATGAGCCTAGAATGGGAAATGTGTGAAATACAAGGCAGAGTACACTTGAAATAGAGGAATAAACCCATTTGGCAGCTTTGGAAAGCCTAACACTTCTATAACATAGTTGCGAGACAATGTTCCCGAGTTTTCCAGGTTCATAACAGTGTTTAGTTAGTTGTTTGTTCAGTTTCCCAATGTTTATACCTGGACATGAAGGCCTAATGTTAGAAACTACAAGAAAACATCAGTAACTCTGGCAAAAGGACAATAAATACATGAGAACTAGCACAGAACATGTACAAAACACGTCTCCAAATGAGTTGTACGTGTAGAAAAAGTATCTTGATCCAGGAATTCCAGAATTCAAGTTTAGAGCACATTAAACAGTGTATTAATCCTACGTTGTTTACTTAAAGGAGCCTAGAATGGGAAATGTGTGAAATACAAGACAGAGTACACTTGAAATAGAGAAATAAACCCATTTAGTAGCTTTGGAAAACTTAACACTTCATAACATAGTTGCAAGACAATGTTTCCGAGCTTTCCAGGTTCAAAACAGTGTTTAGTTAGTTGTTTGTTCAGTTTCCCAATGTTTATACCTGGACAAGGAGTCCTAATGTTAGAAACTACAAGAAAACATCAGTAACTCTATCTAAATGACAATAAATAAATGAGAACTAGAATAGAACCTGTATAAAACACGTCCCCAACTGAGTATTCAAGTAGAAAAATTATCTTAGATCCAGGAATTGCAAAATTGGAGTTTAGAGCACATTAAACAGTGTATGAATCCTATGTTGTTTACTTAAAGGAGCCTAGAATGGGAAATGTGTGAAATACAAGGCAGAGTACACTTGAAATAGAGGAATAAACCCATTTGGCAGCTTTGGAAAGCCTAACACTTCTATAACATAGTTGGGAGACAACGTTCCCGAGCTTTCCAGGTTCATAACAGTGTTTATTTAGTTGTTTGTTCAGTTTCCCAATGTTTATACCTGGACAAGAAGGCCTAATGTTAGAAACTAGAAGAAACCATCAGTAATTCAGTCAAAATGTCAATAAATACATGAGAAGTAGCATAGAACATGTATAAAACACGTCTCCAACTGAGTTGTTCGTGTAGAAATGTATTCTTAGAACCAGTAATTCCAGAATTCAAGTTTAGAGCACATTAAACAGTGTATGAATCCTACGTTGTTTTCTTAAAGGAGCCTAGAATGGGAAATGTGTGAAAAACAAGACAGAGTACACTTGAAATAGAGAAATAAACCCATATAGCAGCTTTGGAAAACCTAACACTTCATAACATACTTGCAAGACAATGTTCCCGAGCTTTCCAGGTTCATAACAGTGTTTAGTGAGTTGTTTGTTCAGTTTCCCAATGTTTATACCTGGACAAGAAGGCCTAATGTTAGAGACTACAAGAAAACATCAGTAATTCTGCAAAATGACAATAAACACATGAGAACCAGCATAGAACATGTATAAAACACGTCTCCAACTGAGTTGTTCGTTTAGAAAACTTATCTTACATCCAGGAATTCCAGAATTCGAGTTTAGAGAACATTAAACAGTGTATAAATCCTATGTTGTTTACTTAAAGGAGCTTAGAATGGTAAATGTGTGAAATACAAAGCAGAATACACGTGAAATTGAGGAATAAACACATTAAGCAGCTTTGTAAAGCCTTACACTTCACTCAAATGTATCATTAAACTCTCTAAAATAGTTGAGAGACAATGTTCCCGAGCTTTCCAGGTTCATAACAGTGTTTAGGTAGTTGTTTGTCGATGATCCCAATGTTTATACCTGGTCAAGAAGGTCTAATGTTTGAAACTATAAGAAAATATCAATTATTCTTGACAAATGTGAATAAATACATGAGAACTAGCATAGAACATTTATAAAACCAGTCTCCAACTGAGTTGTTCCTGTAGAAAAGATATCTTAGATCCAGGAATTCCAGAATTCGAGTTTAGAGCACATTGAACAGTGTATGAATCCTACGTTATTTACTTAAAGGAGCCTATAATGGGAAATGCGTGAAATACAAGGCAGAGTACACTTGAAATAGAGGAATAAACCCATTTAGCAGCTTTGGAAAGCCTAACACTTCTATAACATAGTTGCGAGACAATGTTCCCGAGCTTTCCAGGTTCATAACAGTGTTTAGTTAGTTGTTTATTCAGTTTCCCAATTTTTATACCTGGACAAGTAGTCCTAATGTTAGAAACTACAAGAAAACATCAGTAACTCTGGAAAAATGACATTAATACATGAGAACTAGAATAGAACATGTATAAAACACGTCCCCAACTGAGTTGTTCATGAAGAAAAGTTATCTTAGATCCAGGAATACCAGAATTCGAGTTTAGAGCACATTAAACAGTGTATGAAATCCTACGTTGTTTACCTAAAGGAGCCTATAATGGGAAATGTGTGAAATACAAGGCAGAGTATACTTGAAATAGAGGAATAAACCCTATTAGCAGCTTTGGAAAGCCTAACACTTCTATAACATACTTGCAAGACAATGTTCCCGAGCTTTCCAGGTTCATAACAGTGTTTAGTTAGTTGTTTGTTCAGTTTCCCAATGTTTATACCTGGACAAGAAGGCCTAATGTTAGAAACTACAAGAAACATCAGTAACTCTGGGAAAATGACAATAAATCTATGAGAACTAGCATATAACATGTATAAAACACGTCTCCAACGGAGTTGTTCGTGTATAAAAGGTATCTTAGATCCAGGAATTCCAGAATTCGAGTTTAGAGCACATTAAACAGTGTATGAATCCAAAGTTGTTTACTTAAAGGAGCCTAGAATGGTAAATGTGTGAAATACAAAGCAGAATACTCGTGTAAATGAGGAATAAACACATTAAGCAGCTTTGGAAAGCCTTACATTTCACTCAATTGTATCATTAATCCCTATAACATAGTTGACAGACAATGTTCCTGAGCTTTCCAGGTTCATAACAGTGTTTAGGTAGTTGTTTGTCGATGATCCCAATATTTATACCTGGACAAGAAGGCCTAATGTTAGAAACTAAAAAAAACCATCAGTAATTCTGGGAAAATGACAATAAATACATGAGAACTAGCATAGAACATGTATAAAACACGTCTCCAACTGAGTTGTTCCTGTAGAAAAGTTATCTCATATCCGGGAATTCCAGAATTCGAGTTTAGAGCACATTAAACAGTGTATTAATCCTACGTTGTTTACTAAAAGGAGCCTAGAATGGGAAATGTGTGAAAAACAAGACAGAGTACATTTGAAATAGAGAAATAAACCCATTTAGCAGCTTTGGAAAACCTAACACTTCATAACATAGTTGCGAGACAATGTTCCCGAGCTATCCAGTTTCATAACAGTGTTTAGTTAGTTGTTCAGTTTCCCAATGTTTATACCTGGACAAGAAGGCCTAATGTTAGAAACTACAAGAAAACATCTGTAACTCTGGCAAAATGACAATAAAAACATGAGAACTAGCATAGAACATGTATAAAACACGTCTCCAACTGAGTTATTCGTGTAGAAAAGGTATCTTAGATACAGGAATTCCAGAAATCGAGTTTTCAGCACATTAAACAGTGTATTAATCCTAAGTTGTTTACTTAGAGGAGCCTAGAATGGTAAATGTGTGAAATACAAAGCAGAATACAAGTGCAATTGAGGAATAAACACATTAAGCAGCTTTGGAAAGAGTTACACTTCACTCAAATGTATCTTTAAACTCTATAACATAGTTGAGAGACAATGTTCCCGAGCTTTCCAGGTTCATAACAGTGTTTAGATAGTTGTTTGTCGATGATCCCAATGTTTATACCTGGACAAGAAGGCCTAATGTTAGATACCATAGGAAACCATCAGTAACTCTGGCAAAATGACAATAAATAAATGAGAACTAGAATAGAACATGTATAAAACACGTCCCCAACTGAGTGTTCGTGTAGAAAAGTTATCTTAGATCCAGGAATTGCAGAATTCGAGTCTAGAGCACATTCAACAGTGTATGAATCCTACGTTGTTTACTTAAATGAGCCTAGAATGGGAAATGTGTGAAATACAAGGCAGAGTACACTTGAAATAGAGGAATAAACCCATTTAGCAGCTTTGGAAAGCCTAACACTTCTATAACATAGTTGCGAGACAATGTTCCCGAGCTTTCCAGGTTCATAACAGTGTTTAGTTAGTTGTTTGTTCAGTTTCCCAATGTTTATACCTGGACATGAAGGCCTAATGTTAGAAACTACAAGAAAACATCAGTAACTCTGGCAAAATGACAATAAATACATGAGAACTAGCACAGAACATGTACAAAACACGTCTCCAAATGAGTTGTTCGTGTAGAAAAAGTATCTTGATCCAGGAATTCCAGAATTCAAGTTTAGAGCACATTAAACAGGGTATTAATCCTACGTTGTTTACTTAAAGGAGCCTAGAATGGGAAATGTGTAAAATACAAGACAGAGTACACTTGAAATAGAGAAATAAACCCATTTAGCAGCTTTGGAAAACTTAACACTTCATAACATAGTTGCAAGACAATGTTTCCGAGCTTTCCAGTTTCATAACAGTGTTTAGTTAGTTGTTTGTTCAGTTTCCCAATGTTTATACCTGGACAAGGAGGCCTAATGTTAGAAACTACAAGAAAACATCAGTAACTCTAGCTAAATGACAATAAATAAATGAGAACTAGAATAGAACCTGTATAAAACACGTCCCCAACTGAGTATTCATGTAGAAAAGTTATCTTAGATCCAGGAATTGCAAAATTGGAGTTTAGAGCACATTAAACAGTGTATGAATCCTATGTTGTTTACTTAAAGGAGCCTAGAATGGGAAATGTGTGAAATACAAGGCAGAGCACACTTGAAATAGAGGAATAAATCCATTTAGCAGCTTTGGAAAGCCTAACACTTCTATAACATAGTTGCAACACAATGTTCACAAGCTTTCCAGGTTCATAACTGTGTTTAATTAGTTGTTTGTTCAGTTTCCCAATGTTTATACCTGGACAAGAAGGCCTAATGTTAGAAACTATAAGAAACCATCAGTAATTCTGGCAAAATGACAATAAATACACGAGAACTAGCATAGAACATGTATAAAACACGTCTCCAACTGAGTTGTTCGTCTAGAAAAGGTATCTTAGGTCCAGGAAAATAAGAATTCGAGTTCAGAGCACATTAAAAAGTGTATGTATCCCACGTTGTTTACTAAAAGGAGCCTAGGATGGGAAATGTGTGAAATACAAGGCAGAGTACACTTGAAATACAGGAATAAATCCATTTAGCAGCTTTGGAAAGCCTAACATTTCTATAACATAGTTGCGAGACAATGTTCACAAGCTTTCCAGGTTCATAACAGTGTTTAGTTAGTTCTTTGTTCAGTTTTCCAATGTTTATACCTGGAAAAGAAGGCCTAATGTTAGAAACTATAAGAAACCATCAGTAATTCTCACAAAATGACAATAAATACATGAGAACTAGCATAGAACATGTATAAAACACGTCTCCAACTTAGTTGTTCGTGTAGAAAAGGTATCTTAGATCCTGGAATACCAGAATTCGAGTTTAGAGTACATTAAACAGTGTATGAATCCTATGTTGTTTACTTAAAGGAGCCTAGAATGGGAAATGTGTGAAATACAAGGCAGAGTACACTTGAAATAGAGGAATAAACCTATTTGGCAGCTTTGGAAAGCCTAACACTTCTATAACATAGTTGCGAGACAACGTTCCCAAGCTTTCCAGGTTCATAACAGTGTTTTGTTTGTTGTTTGTTAAGTTTCCCAATGTTTATACCTGGACAAGAAGGCCTAATGTTAGAAACTAGAAGAAACCATCAGTAATTCTGGCAAAATGACAATAAATACATGAGAACTAGCATAGAACATTTATAAAACACGTCTCCAACTGAGTTGTTCGTGTAGAAATGTAGTCTTAGATCCAGTAATTCCAGAATTCAAGTTTAGAGCACATTAAACAGTGTATGAATCCTACGTTGTTTTCTTAAAGGAGCCTAGAATGGGAAATGTGTGAAAAACAAGACAGAGTACACTTGAAATAGAGAAATAAACCCATATAGCAGCTTTGGAAAACCTAACACTTCATAACATATTGTGAGACAATCTTCCAGAGCTTTCCAGGTTCATAACAGTGTTTAGTTAGTTGTTTGTTCAGTTTCCCAATGTTTATACCTGGACAAGAAGGCCTAATGTTAGAAACTACAAGAAAACATCAGTAACTCTGGGGAAATGACAATAAATACATGAGAACTAGCATTGAACGTGTATAAAACACGTCTCCAACTGAGTTGTTCATGTAGAAAAGGTATCTTAGATCCAGGAATTCCAAAATTCGAGTTTAGAGCACATTAAACAGTGTATGAATCCTACGTTGTTTACTTAAAGGAGCCTAGAATGGTAAATGTGTGAAATACAAAGCAGAATACACGTGCAATTGAGGAATAAACACATTAAGCAGCTTTGGAAAGCCTTACACTTCACTCAAATGTATCATTAATCTCTATAACATAGTTGAGAGACAATGTTCCCGAGCTTTCCAGGTTCATAACAGTGTTTAGGTAGTCGTTTGTCGATGATCCCAATGTTTATACCTGGACAAGAAGGCCTAATGTTAGAAAGTATAAGAAACCATCCGTAATTCTCGAAATATGAAAATAAATACATGAGAACTAGCATAGAACATTTATAAAACACGTCTCCAACTGAGTTGTTCATGTAGAAAAGTTATCTTAGATCCAGGAATTCCAGAATTCGAGTTTAGAGTACATTAAACAGTGTATGAATCCTACGCTGTTTTCTTAAAGGAGCATAGAATGGGAAATGTGTGAAATACAAGGCAGAGAATACTTGAAATAGAGGAATAAACACATTTAGCAGCTTTGGAAAGCCTAACACTTCATAACATATTGCGAGACAATGTTCCCGAGCTTTCCAGGTTCATAACAATGTTTAGTTAGTTGTTTGTTCAGTTTCCCAATGTTTATACCTGCACAAGAAGGCCTAATGTTAGAAACTAAAAGAAAACATCAGTAACTCTGGGGAAATGACAATAAATACATGAGAACTAGCATTGAACGTGTATAAAACACGTCTCCAACTGAGTTGTTCATGTAGAAAAGGTATCTTAGATCCAGGAATTCCAAAATCCGAGTTTAGAGCACATTAAACAGTGTATGAATCCTACGTTGTTTACTTAAAGGAGCCTAGAATGGTAAATGTGTGAAATACAAAGCAGAATACATGTGCAATTGAGGAATAAACACATTAAGCAGCTTTGGAAAGCCTTACACTTCACTCAAATGTATCATTAATCTCTATAACATAGTTGAGAGACAATGTTCCCGAGCTTTCCAGGTTCATAACAGTGTTTAGGTAGTCGTTTGTCGATGATCCCAATGTTTATACCTGGACAAGAAGGCCTAATGTTAGAAAGTATAAGAAACCATCCGTAATTCTCGAAATATGAAAATAAATACATGAGAACTAGCATAGAACATTTATAAAACACGTCTCCAACTGAGTTGTTCATGTAGAAAAGTTATCTTAGATCCAGGAATTCCAGAATTCGAGTTTAGAGCACATTAAACAGTGTATGAATCCTACGCTGTTTTCTTAAAGGAGCATAGAATGGGAAATGCGTGAAATACAAGGCAGAGAATACTTGAAATAGAGGAATAAACACATTTAGCAGCTTTGGAAAGCCTAACACTTCATAACATATTGCGAGACAATGTTCCCGAGCTTTCCAGGTTCATAACAATGTTTAGTTAGTTGTTTGTTCAGTTTCCCAATGTTTATACCTGCACAAGAAGGACTAATGTTAGAAACTACAAGAAAACATCAGTAACTCTGACAAAATGACAATAAATACATGAGAAGTAGCATAGAACATGTATAAAACACATCTCCAACTGAGTTGTTCGTCTAGAAAAGTTATCTTACATCCAGGAATTCGAGAATTCGAGTTTAGAGCACATTAAACATTGTATGAATCCTACGTTGTTTACTTAAAGGAGCCTAGAATAGTAAATGTGTGAAATACAAAGAAGAATACACGTGAAATTGAGGAATAAACACATTAAGCAGCTTTGGAAAGCCTTACACTTCACTCAAATGTATCATTAATCTCTTTAACATAGTTGAGAGACAATGTTGCCAGGCTTTCCAGGTTCATAACAGTGTTTAGGTAGTTGTTTGTCGATGATCCCAATGTTTATACCTGGACAAGAAGGCCTAATGTTAGATACTATAAGAATCCATCAGTAATTCTCGCAAAATGACAATAAATACATGATAACTAGCATAGAACATGTATAAAACACGTCTCCAACTGAGTTGTTCATGTAGAAAAGTTATCTTAGATCCAGGAATTCAAGAATTCGAGTTTAGAGCACATTAAACAGTGTATGAATCCTACGTTGTTTACTTAAAGGAGCCTAGAATGGGAAATGTGTGAAATACAAGGCAGAGTATACTTGAAATAGAGGAATAAACCCATTTAGCTGCTTTGGAAAGCCTAACACTTCTATAACATACTTGCAAGACAATGTTCCCGAGCTTTCCAGGTTCATAACAGTGTTTAGTTAGTTGCTTGTTCAGTTTCCCAATGTTTATACCTGGACAAGAAGGCCTAATGTTAGAGACTACAAGAAAACATCAGTAATTCTGCAAAATGACAATAAACACATGAGAACCAGCATAGAACATGTATAAAACACGTCTCCAACTGAGTTGTTCGTTTAGAAAACTTATCTTACATCCAGGAATTCCAGAATTCGAGTTTAGAGCACATTAAACAGTGTATAAATCCTATGTTGTTTACTTAAAGGAGCTTAGAATGGTAAATGTGTGAAATACAAAGCAGAATACACGTGAAATTGAGGAATAAACACATTAAGCAGCTTTGTAAAGCCTTACACTTCACTCAAATGTATCATTAAACTCTATAACATAGTTGAGAGACAATGTTCCCGAGCTTTCAAGGTTCATAACAGTGTTTAGGTAGTTGTTTGTCGATGATCCCAATGTTTATACCTGGACAAGAAGGCCTAATGTTAGATACTATAGGAAACCATCACTAACTCTTCCAAAATGACAATAAATAAATGAGAACTAGAATAGAACATGTATAAAACACGTCCCCAACTGAGTGTTCGTGTAGAAAAGTTATCTTAGATCCAGGAATTACAGAATTCGAGTCTAGAGCACATTAAACAGTGTATGAATCCTACGTTGTTTCTTAAATGAGCCTAGAATGGGAAATGTGTGAAATACAAGGCAGAGTACACTTGAAATAGAGGAATAAACCCATTTGGCAGCTTTGGAAAGCCTAACACTTCTATAACATAGTTGCGAGACAATGTTCCCGAGTTTTCCAGGTTCATAACAGTGTTTAGTTAGTTGTTTGTTCAGTTTCCCAATGTTTATACCTGGACATGAAGGCCTAATGTTAGAAACTACAAGAAAACATCAGTAACTCTGGCAAAAGGACAATAAATACATGAGAACTAGCACAGAACATGTACAAAACACGTCTCCAAATGAGTTGTACGTGTAGAAAAAGTATCTTGATCCAGGAATTCCAGAATTCAAGTTTAGAGCACATTAAACAGTGTATTAATCCTACGTTGTTTACTTAAAGGAGCCTAGAATGGGAAATGTGTGAAATACAAGACAGAGTACACTTGAAATAGAGAAATAAACCCATTTAGTAGCTTTGGAAAACTTAACACTTCATAACATAGTTGCAAGACAATGTTTCCGAGCTTTCCAGGTTCAAAACAGTGTTTAGTTAGTTGTTTGTTCAGTTTCCCAATGTTTATACCTGGACAAGGAGTCCTAATGTTAGAAACTACAAGAAAACATCAGTAACTCTATCTAAATGACAATAAATAAATGAGAACTAGAATAGAACCTGTATAAAACACGTCCCCAACTGAGTATTCAAGTAGAAAAATTATCTTAGATCCAGGAATTGCAAAATTGGAGTTTAGAGCACATTAAACAGTGTATGAATCCTATGTTGTTTACTTAAAGGAGCCTAGAATGGGAAATGTGTGAAATACAAGGCAGAGTACACTTGAAATAGAGGAATAAACCCATTTGGCAGCTTTGGAAAGCCTAACACTTCTATAACATAGTTGGGAGACAACGTTCCCGAGCTTTCCAGGTTCATAACAGTGTTTATTTAGTTGTTTGTTCAGTTTCCCAATGTTTATACCTGGACAAGAAGGCCTAATGTTAGAAACTAGAAGAAACCATCAGTAATTCAGTCAAAATGTCAATAAATACATGAGAAGTAGCATAGAACATGTATAAAACACGTCTCCAACTGAGTTGTTCGTGTAGAAATGTATTCTTAGAACCAGTAATTCCAGAATTCAAGTTTAGAGCACATTAAACAGTGTATGAATCCTACGTTGTTTTCTTAAAGGAGCCTAGAATGGGAAATGTGTGAAAAACAAGACAGAGTACACTTGAAATAGAGAAATAAACCCATATAGCAGCTTTGGAAAACCTAACACTTCATAACATACTTGCAAGACAATGTTCCCGAGCTTTCCAGGTTCATAACAGTGTTTAGTGAGTTGTTTGTTCAGTTTCCCAATGTTTATACCTGGACAAGAAGGCCTAATGTTAGAGACTACAAGAAAACATCAGTAATTCTGCAAAATGACAATAAACACATGAGAACCAGCATAGAACATGTATAAAACACGTCTCCAACTGAGTTGTTCGTTTAGAAAACTTATCTTACATCCAGGAATTCCAGAATTCGAGTTTAGAGCACATTAAACAGTGTATAAATCCTATGTTGTTTACTTAAAGGAGCTTAGAATGGTAAATGTGTGAAATACAAAGCAGAATACACGTGAAATTGAGGAATAAACACATTAAGCAGCTTTGTAAAGCCTTACACTTCACTCAAATGTATCATTAAACTCTCTAAAATAGTTGAGAGACAATGTTCCCGAGCTTTCCAGGTTCATAACAGTGTTTAGGTAGTTGTTTGTCGATG
This sequence comes from Pipistrellus nathusii, assembly GCA_963693515.1. Classification (NCBI taxonomy): domain Eukaryota; kingdom Metazoa; phylum Chordata; class Mammalia; order Chiroptera; family Vespertilionidae; genus Pipistrellus; species Pipistrellus nathusii. The sequence goes on from OY882864.1 coordinate 162,812, forward strand.
ATCCCAATGTTTATACCTGGTCAAGAAGGTCTAATGTTTGAAACTATAAGAAAATATCAATTATTCTTGACAAATGTGAATAAATACATGAGAACTAGCATAGAACATTTATAAAACCAGTCTCCAACTGAGTTGTTCCTGTAGAAAAGATATCTTAGATCCAGGAATTCCAGAATTCGAGTTTAGAGCACATTGAACAGTGTATGAATCCTACGTTATTTACTTAAAGGAGCCTATAATGGGAAATGCGTGAAATACAAGGCAGAGTACACTTGAAATAGAGGAATAAACCCATTTAGCAGCTTTGGAAAGCCTAACACTTCTATAACATAGTTGCGAGACAATGTTCCCGAGCTTTCCAGGTTCATAACAGTGTTTAGTTAGTTGTTTATTCAGTTTCCCAATTTTTATACCTGGACAAGTAGTCCTAATGTTAGAAACTACAAGAAAACATCAGTAACTCTGGAAAAATGACATTAATACATGAGAACTAGAATAGAACATGTATAAAACACGTCCCCAACTGAGTTGTTCATGAAGAAAAGTTATCTTAGATCCAGGAATACCAGAATTCGAGTTTAGAGCACATTAAACAGTGTATGAAATCCTACGTTGTTTACCTAAAGGAGCCTATAATGGGAAATGTGTGAAATACAAGGCAGAGTATACTTGAAATAGAGGAATAAACCCTATTAGCAGCTTTGGAAAGCCTAACACTTCTATAACATACTTGCAAGACAATGTTCCCGAGCTTTCCAGGTTCATAACAGTGTTTAGTTAGTTGTTTGTTCAGTTTCCCAATGTTTATACCTGGACAAGAAGGCCTAATGTTAGAAACTACAAGAAACATCAGTAACTCTGGGAAAATGACAATAAATCTATGAGAACTAGCATATAACATGTATAAAACACGTCTCCAACGGAGTTGTTCGTGTATAAAAGGTATCTTAGATCCAGGAATTCCAGAATTCGAGTTTAGAGCACATTAAACAGTGTATGAATCCAAAGTTGTTTACTTAAAGGAGCCTAGAATGGTAAATGTGTGAAATACAAAGCAGAATACTCGTGTAAATGAGGAATAAACACATTAAGCAGCTTTGGAAAGCCTTACATTTCACTCAATTGTATCATTAATCCCTATAACATAGTTGACAGACAATGTTCCTGAGCTTTCCAGGTTCATAACAGTGTTTAGGTAGTTGTTTGTCGATGATCCCAATATTTATACCTGGACAAGAAGGCCTAATGTTAGAAACTAAAAAAAACCATCAGTAATTCTGGGAAAATGACAATAAATACATGAGAACTAGCATAGAACATGTATAAAACACGTCTCCAACTGAGTTGTTCCTGTAGAAAAGTTATCTCATATCCGGGAATTCCAGAATTCGAGTTTAGAGCACATTAAACAGTGTATTAATCCTACGTTGTTTACTAAAAGGAGCCTAGAATGGGAAATGTGTGAAAAACAAGACAGAGTACATTTGAAATAGAGAAATAAACCCATTTAGCAGCTTTGGAAAACCTAACACTTCATAACATAGTTGCGAGACAATGTTCCCGAGCTATCCAGTTTCATAACAGTGTTTAGTTAGTTGTTTGTTCAGTTTCCCAATGTTTATACCTGGACAAGAAGGCCTAATGTTAGAAACTACAAGAAAACATCTGTAACTCTGGCAAAATGACAATAAAAACATGAGAACTAGCATAGAACATGTATAAAACACGTCTCCAACTGAGTTGTTCGTGTAGAAAAGGTATCTTAGATACAGGAATTCCAGAAATCGAGTTTTCAGCACATTAAACAGTGTATTAATCCTAAGTTGTTTACTTAGAGGAGCCTAGAATGGTAAATGTGTGAAATACAAAGCAGAATACACGTGCAATTGAGGAATAAACACATTAAGCAGCTTTGGAAAGAGTTACACTTCACTCAAATGTATCTTTAAACTCTATAACATAGTTGAGAGACAATGTTCCCGAGCTTTCCAGGTTCATAACAGTGTTTAGATAGTTGTTTGTCGATGATCCCAATGTTTATACCTGGACAAGAAGGCCTAATGTTAGATACCATAGGAAACCATCAGTAACTCTGGCAAAATGACAATAAATAAATGAGAACTAGAATAGAACATGTATAAAACACGTCCCCAACTGAGTGTTCGTGTAGAAAAGTTATCTTAGATCCAGGAATTGCAGAATTCGAGTCTAGAGCACATTCAACAGTGTATGAATCCTACGTTGTTTACTTAAATGAGCCTAGAATGGGAAATGTGTGAAATACAAGGCAGAGTACACTTGAAATAGAGGAATAAACCCATTTAGCAGCTTTGGAAAGCCTAACACTTCTATAACATAGTTGCGAGACAATGTTCCCGAGCTTTCCAGGTTCATAACAGTGTTTAGTTAGTTGTTTGTTCAGTTTCCCAATGTTTATACCTGGACATGAAGGCCTAATGTTAGAAACTACAAGAAAACATCAGTAACTCTGGCAAAATGACAATAAATACATGAGAACTAGCACAGAACATGTACAAAACACGTCTCCAAATGAGTTGTTCGTGTAGAAAAAGTATCTTGATCCAGGAATTCCAGAATTCAAGTTTAGAGCACATTAAACAGGGTATTAATCCTACGTTGTTTACTTAAAGGAGCCTAGAATGGGAAATGTGTAAAATACAAGACAGAGTACACTTGAAATAGAGAAATAAACCCATTTAGCAGCTTTGGAAAACTTAACACTTCATAACATAGTTGCAAGACAATGTTTCCGAGCTTTCCAGTTTCATAACAGTGTTTAGTTAGTTGTTTGTTCAGTTTCCCAATGTTTATACCTGGACAAGGAGGCCTAATGTTAGAAACTACAAGAAAACATCAGTAACTCTAGCTAAATGACAATAAATAAATGAGAACTAGAATAGAACCTGTATAAAACACGTCCCCAACTGAGTATTCATGTAGAAAAGTTATCTTAGATCCAGGAATTGCAAAATTGGAGTTTAGAGCACATTAAACAGTGTATGAATCCTATGTTGTTTACTTAAAGGAGCCTAGAATGGGAAATGTGTGAAATACAAGGCAGAGCACACTTGAAATAGAGGAATAAATCCATTTAGCAGCTTTGGAAAGCCTAACACTTCTATAACATAGTTGCAACACAATGTTCACAAGCTTTCCAGGTTCATAACTGTGTTTAATTAGTTGTTTGTTCAGTTTCCCAATGTTTATACCTGGACAAGAAGGCCTAATGTTAGAAACTATAAGAAACCATCAGTAATTCTGGCAAAATGACAATAAATACACGAGAACTAGCATAGAACATGTATAAAACACGTCTCCAACTGAGTTGTTCGTCTAGAAAAGGTATCTTAGGTCCAGGAAAATAAGAATTCGAGTTCAGAGCACATTAAAAAGTGTATGAATCCCACGTTGTTTACTAAAAGGAGCCTAGGATGGGAAATGTGTGAAATACAAGGCAGAGTACACTTGAAATACAGGAATAAATCCATTTAGCAGCTTTGGAAAGCCTAACATTTCTATAACATAGTTGCGAGACAATGTTCACAAGCTTTCCAGGTTCATAACAGTGTTTAGTTAGTTCTTTGTTCAGTTTCCCAATGTTTATACCTGGAAAAGAAGGCCTAATGTTAGAAACTATAAGAAACCATCAGTAATTCTCACAAAATGACAATAAATACATGAGAACTAGCATAGAACATGTATAAAACACGTCTCCAACTTAGTTGTTCGTGTAGAAAAGGTATCTTAGATCCTGGAATACCAGAATTCGAGTTTAGAGTACATTAAACAGTGTATGAATCCTACGTTGTTTACTTAAAGGAGCCTAGAATGGGAAATGTGTGAAATACAAGGCAGAGTACACTTGAAATAGAGGAATAAACCCATTTAGCAGCTTTGGAAAGCCTAACACTTCTATAACATAGTTGCGAGACAATGTTCCCGAGCTTTCCAGGTTCATAACTGTGTTTAGTTAGTTGTTTGTTCAGTTTCCCAATGTTTATACCTGGACAAGAAGGCCTAATGTTAGAAACTACAAGAAAACATAAGTAACTCTGTCAAAATGACAATAAATATATTAGAACTAGCATAGAACATGTATAAAACACTTCCCATCTGAGTTGTTCGTGTAGAAAAGGCATCTTAGATCCAGGAATTCAGAATTCGAATTTAGAGTGCAGTAAACAGTGTATGAATCCTACGTTGTTAACTTAAAGGAGCCTAGAATGGTAAATGTGTGAAATACAATACAGAGTACACTTGAAATATAGAAATAAACCCAATTAGCAGCTTTGGAAAGCCTAACACTTCTATAAAATTGTTGGAAGACAATCAATCCTATGTTGTTTACTTAAAGGAGTCTAGAATGGTAAATGTGTAAAATACAAGGCAAAATGCACTTGAAATAGAGAAATAGACACATTAAGCAGCTTTGGAAAGCCTTACACTTCACTGAAATGTATCATTAAACTATAACATAGCTGAGAGAACATGTTCTAGAGCTTTTCAGCTGCATAACAGTGTTTAGGTAGTTGTTTATCCATGTTCCCAATGTTTATACCTGGACAAGAAGACCTAATGTTAGAAACTACAAGAAAACCTCAGTAATTCTGGGAAAATGACAATAAATTGATGAGAACTCGCATAGAACTTTTATAAAAGTTTTCTCCGACTGAATTTTTCATGTAGAAAAAGTATCTTTGATCCAGAAATTCCTCAATTCAAGTTTAGAGCACATTAAACAGTGTATGAATCCTATGTTGTTTACTTAAAGGGGCCGAGAATGGTAAATGTGTGAAATACAAGGCAAAATGCACTTGAAATAGAGAAATAAACACATTAAGAAGCTTTGGAAAGCCTTACACTTCACTGATATGTATCATTAAACACTATAACACAATTGAGAGACAATGTTCCCGAGCTTTTCAGGTTCATAACAGTGTTTAGGTAGTTGTTTGTCCATGTTCCCAATGGTTATACCTGGACAAGGAAGCCTAATGTTAGAAACTACAAGAAAACATCAGTAATTCTGGGGAAATGACATTAAATAGATGAGAACTCTCATAGAACATGTATAAAAAGACTTTTCCCACTAAGATGTTCGTGTAGAAAATGTATCTTAAATCCAGGAATTCCTCAATTTGAGTTTCGAGCACATTATACAGTGTATGAATCCTATGTTGTTTACTTAAAGGAGCCTAGAATAGTAAATGTGTGAAATACAAGGCAAAATGCACTTTAAATAGAGAAATAAACACATTAAGAAGCTTTGGAAAGCCTTACACTTCACTGAAATGTATCATTAAACTCTATAACATAGTTCGGAGACAATGTTCCCCAGCTTTTCAGGTTCATAACAGTGTTTAGGTAGTTGTTTGTCCATGTTCCCAATGGTTATAACTGGACAAGGAGGCCTAATGTTGGAAACTATAAGAAAACATCAGTAATTATGGGGAAATCAAATTAAATAGATGAGCACTCGCATAGAACATGTATAAAAAGACTTTTCGGACTGAGTTGTTCGTGTACAAAATGTATCTTAGGTCCAGGAATTCCTCAATTTGAGTTTAGAGCACATTATACACTGTATGAATCCTATGTTGTTTACTTAAAGGAGTCTAGAATGGTAAATGTGTAAAATACAAGGCTAAATGCACTCGAAATTGAGAAATAAACACATTAAGAAGCTTTGGAAAGCCTTACACTTCACTGAAATGTATGATTAAACTCTATAATATAGTTGAGAGACAATGATCCAGAGCTTTCAGGTTCATAACAGTGTTTAGGTAGTTGTTTGTTCATGTTCCCAATGTTTATACTTGGACAAGAAGCCCTAATGTTAGATACTACAAGAAAACATCAGTAATTCTGGGGAAATGACAATAAATAGATGAGAACTCGCATAGAACATGTATAAAACACTTCTCTGACTTAGTTTTTCCTGTAGAAAGGTATCTTTGATCCAGGAATTCCTCAATTCGAGTTTAGAGCACATTAAACAGTGTATGAATCCTATGTTGTTTATTTAAAGGAGCCTAGAATGGTAAATGTGTGAAATACAAGGCAGAATACACTTGATGTAGAGAAATAAACACGTTAAGCTGCTTTGGAAAGCCTTACACTTCACCGAAATGTGTCATTAAACTCTATAACATAGTTGAGAGACAATTTTCCGGAGCTTTTCAGGTTCAATATCAGTGTTTAGGTAGTTGTTTGTCCAAGTTCCCAATGTTTATACCTGGACAAGATGGCCTAATGGTAGAAACTACAAGAAAACCTCAGAAATTTGGGGAAATGACAATAAATAGATGAGAACTCACAGAGAACATTTATAAACAGTCTTCTCCATCTGAGTTGTTCGTGTAGAAAAAGTATTGGAGATCCAGGAACTCCTCAATTCGAGTTTAGAGCACATTAAACAGTGTATGAATCCTATGTTGTTTATTTAAAGGAGCCTAGAATGCTAAATGTGTGAAATACAAGGCAAAATGCACTTGAAATAGAGAAATAGACACATTAAACAGCTTTGGAAAGCCTTACACTTCAATGAAATGTATCATTAAACTCTGTAACATAGTTGAGAGACAATGTTCCCGAGCTTTTCAGGTGCATAACAGTGTTTTGGTAGTTGTATGTCAAAGTTCCCAATGCTTATACCTGGACAAGAAGGCCTAATGTTAGAAACTACAAGAAAACATAAGTAATTCTGGGGAAATGACAATAAATAGATGAGAACTCGCATAGACCATGTATCAATCGCTTCTCCAACTGAGTTGTTCATGTAGAAAAGTTATCTGAGATCCAGGAATTCCTTAATTCGATTTTAGAGCAAATTAAACAGTGTATGAATCCTATGTAGTTTACTTAAAGGAGCCTAGAATGGTAAATGTGTGAAATACAAGGCAGAATACACTTGAAATGGAGAAATATACACATTTAGCAGCTTTGGAAAGCCTTAAACTTCACTGAAATGTATCATTAAACTCTGTAACATAGTTGAGAGACAATGTACCCAAGCTTTTCAGGTTCAGAACAGTGTTTAGGTAGTGGTTTGTCTTGTTCCCAAAGTTTATACCTCGACAAGAAGGCCTAATGTTAGAAACTACAAGAAAACATCAGTAATTCTGGGAAAATGACAATAAATAGATGAGGCCTCGCATAGAACATGTATAAAAGACATCTCCTACTGAGTTGTTCGTTGTAGAAAGGTATTTTAGATCCTGGAATTCCTTAATTCGAGTTTAGAACACATTAAACAGTGTATGAATCCTATGTTCTTTACATAAAGGCCTAGAATGTTAAATGTGTGAAATACAAGGCAGAATATACACTTGAAATAGAGAAATAAACACATTTAGCAGCTTTGGAAAACCTTACAATACACTGAAATGCATCATTAATCTCTATAACATAGTTGAGAGAACATGTTCTAGAGCTTTTCAGGTTCATATCAGTGTTTAGATAATTGTTTGTCCAAGTTCCCAATGTTTATACCTGGAAAAGATGGCCTAATGGTAGATACTACAAGAAAACCTCAGTAATTCTGGGAAAATGACAAAAAATAGATGAGAACTCGTAGAGAACATTTATAAAAAGTCTTCTCCATCTGAGTTGGTTCGTGTAGAAAAAGTATCGCAGATCCAGGAATTCCTCAATTCGATTTTAGAGCACATTAAACAGTGTATGAATGCTATGTTGTTTATTTAAAAGACCCTAGAATGGTAAATGTGTGAAATACAAGGCAAAATGCACTTGAAATAGAGAAATAAACACATTAAGCAGCTTTGGAAAGCCTTATACTTCACTGAAATGTATCATTGAAATCTATAACATAGTTGACAGACAATGTTTCCGAGCTTTTCAGGTGCATAACTGTGTTTATGTAGTTGTTTGTCCATATTCCCAATGTATATACCCTGACAAGAAGGCCCAATGTTAGAAACTACAAGAAAACATCAGTAATTCTTGGGAACTGACATTAAATTGATGAGAACTCGCATAGAACATGTATAAAATGACTTCTCCGACTAAGTTGTTCCTGTAGAACGGTACCTTTGATCCAGGAATTCCTCAATTCGAGTTAAGAGCACACTAAACAGTGTATGAATACTCTGTTGTTAACTTAAAGGGGCCTAGAATGGTAAATGTGTGAAATACAAGGCTGAATACACTTGAAATAGAGAAATAAACACATGAAGCAACTTTGGAAAGTTTACAGTTCACTGAAATGTGTCATTAAACTCGGTAACAGAGTGGAGAGACAATGTTCCCAAGCTTTTCAGGTGCATAACAATGTTTAGATAGTTGTTTCTCAAAGTTCCCAATGCTTATACCTGGACAAGAAGACTTAATGTTAGAAACTACAAGAAAACATCAGTAATTCTGGGGAAATGATAATAAATTGATGAGAACTCACATAGAACATTTATAAAATTGTTCTCTGACTGAATTTTTCATGTAGAAAATGTATCTTTGATACAGGAATTCCTCAATTCTAGTTTAGAGCACATTAAAAAGTGTATGAATCCTATGTTATTTACTTAAAGGGGCCTAGAATGGTAAATGTGTGAAATACAAGCAAAATGCACTGGAAATAGAGAAAATAACACGTTAACCAGTTTTGAAAAGCATTACATTTTCACTGAAATGTATCATTAAACTCTATAACATAGGTGGGAGACAATGTTCCTGTGCTTTTCAGGTGCATAACAGTGTTTAGGTAGTTGTTTGGCCATGTTCCCAAAGGTTATACCTGGAAAAGAAGGCCTAATGTTAGAAACTACAGGAAAACATCAGTAATTCTGAGGAAATGATATTAAATAGATGAGAACTCGCAAAGAACATGAATAAAAAGACTTCACTGACTCAGTTGTTCCTGTAGAAAGGTACCTTTGATCCAGGAATTCCACAATTCGAATTGAGAGCACATTAAGCAGTGTATGATTCCTATGTTGTTTACTTAAAGGGGCCTAGAATGGTAAATGTGTGATATACAAGGCAGAATACTCAAGAAATAGAGAAATAAACACATTAAGCAGCTTTGGAAAAACGTACACTTCACTGAAATGTATGGTTAAACTCTATAACATAGTTGAGAGACTATGTTCCCGATCTTTTCAGTTTCATAACAGTGTTTATGTAGTGGTTTGTCAATTTCCCAATATTTATACCTGGACAAGAAGGCCTAATGTTAGAAACTACAAGAAAACATCAGAAATTCTGGGGAAATGACAATAAATTTATGAGAACTCGCATAGAACATTTTAAAAAATATTTCCCCGACTGAGTTTTTCATATAGAAAATGTATCTTTGATACAGGAATTCCTCAATTCAACTTTAGAGCCCAGGAAACAGTGTATGAATCCTATGTTGTTTACTTAAAGGGGCCTAGAATTTTAAATGTGTGAAATACAAGGCGGAATACAGTTGATATAGAGAAATAAACACATTAAGCTGCTTTGGAAAGCCTTACACTTCACCAAAATGTATCATTAAACTCTATAACATAATTGAGAGACAATTTTCCGGAGCTTTTCAGGTTCATTTCAGTGGTTTAGGTAGTTGTTTGTCCAAGTTCCCAATGTTTATACCTGGACAAGTAGGCCTAATGTTAGAAACTACAAGAAAAACCTCAGTAATTCTGGGGAAATGACAAAAAATAGATGAGAACTACCAGAGAACATTTATAAAAAAGTCTTCTCCATCTGAGTTGTTCGTGTGGAAAAATTATGGCAGATCCAGGGAATTCCTCAATTCGAGTTCAGAACACATTAACAGTGTATGAATCCTATGTTGTTTATTTAAAGGAACCTAGAATGGTAAATGTGTGAAATACAAGGCAAAATGCACTTGAAATAGAGAAATAAACACATTAAGTAGCTTTGGAAAACCTTACACTTCACTGAAATGTATCATTAAGCTCTGTAACATAGTTGAGAGACAATGTTCCCGAGCTTTTCAGGTGCATAACAGTTTTTAGGTAGTTGTTTGTCCAAGTTCCCAATGGTTATACCTGGAAAAGAAGGCCTAATGTTAGAAACTACAAGAAAACATGAGTAATTCTGAGGAAATGACAATAAATAGATGAGAACTCACAGAGAACATTTATAAAAAGTCATCTGCGTCTAAGTTGTTCGTGTAGAAAAAGTATCGCAGATCCAGGAATTCCTCAATTCGAGTTTAGAGCACATTAAACAGTGTATGAATCCTATGTTGTGTACTTAAAGGGGCCTAGAATGGTAAATGTGTGAAATACAAGGCAAAATGCACTTGAAATAGAGAAAATAACACGTTAACAAGTTTTGAAAAGCATTATATTTCACTGAAATGTATCATTAAACTCTATAACATAGTTGGGAAAAAATGTTGCTGAGCTTTTCAGGTGCATAACAGTGTTTAGGTAGTTGTTTGTCCATGTTCCCAATGGTTATACCTGGAAAAGAAGGCCTAATGTTAGAAACTACAAGAAAACATCAGTAATTCTGTGGAAATGATATTAAATAGATGAGAACTCGCAAAGAACATGAATAAAAAGACTTCGACTCAGTTGTTCCTGTAGAAAGGTATCTTTGATCCAGGAATTCCTCAATTCGAATTTAGAGTACATTAAGCAGTGTATGAATCCAATGTTGTTTACTTTAAGGGGCCTAGAATGGTAAATGTGTGATATACAAGGCACAATACTCAAGTAATAGAGAAATAAACACATTAAGCTGCTTTGGAAAGCCTTACACTTCACTGATATGTATCATTAAACTCTATAACATAGTTGAGAGACAATGTTCCCGAGCTTTTCAGGTACATAACAGTGTTTAGGTAGTTATAGGACCATGTTCCCAATGGTTATACCTGGACTAGGAGGTCTAATGTTAGAAACTACAAGAAAACATCAGTAATTCTGGGGAAATGACATTAAATAGATGAGAACTCGCAGAGAACATGTACGAAAAGTCTTTTCCGACTGAGTTGTTCGTGTACAAACTGTATCTTAGATCCAGGAATTCCTCAATTTGAGTTTAGAACACATTATAAAGTGTATGAATCCTATGTTGTGTACTTAAAGGAGCCTAGAATGGTAAATGTGTAAAATACAAGGCAAAATGCACTTGAAATGGAGAAATAAACACATTACGAAGCTTTGGAAAGCCTTACACTTCACTGAAATGTATGATTAAACTCTTTAACATAGTTGAAAGACAATGATCCGGAGCTTTTCAGGTTCATAACAGTGTTTAGGTAGTTGTTTGTTCATGTTCCCAATGTTTATACTTGGACAAGAAGGCCTAATGTTAGAAACTACAAGAAAACATCAGTAACTCTGGGGAAATGACAATAAATAGATGAGAACTCGCATAGAACATGTATAAAACACTTCTCCGATTCAGTTGTTCCTGTAGAAAGATATCTTTGATCCAGGAATTCCTCAATTCGAGTTTAGAGCACATTAAACAGTGTATGAATCCTATGTTCTTTACTTAAAGGGGCCTAGAATGGTAAATGTGTGAAATACAAGACAAAATACACTTGAAATAGAGAAATAGACACATTAAGCAGCTTTGGAAAGCCTTACACTTCACTGAAATGTATCATTAAACTCTATAACATAGTTGAGAGAACATATTCTAGAGATTTTCAGGTTCTTAACAGTGTTTAGGTAGTTGTTTGTCCATATTCCCAATGCTCATACCTAGACAAAAAGGCATAATTTTTGTAACTACAAGAAAACATCAGTTATTGTGGGGAAATGGCAATAAATAGATGACAACTCGCATAGTACATTTATAAAAAGTCTTCTCTGACTTAGTTGTTCGTTTAGAAAATTATCTTTGATACATAAATTACTCAATTCGAGTTTAGAGCACATTAAACAGTGTATGAATCCTATGTTGTTTACTTAAAGGGGCATAGAATGGTAAATGTGAGAAATACAAGGCAAAATGCACTTGAAATAGAGTAAATAACACGTTAACCAGTATTGGAAAGCATTACACTTCACTGAAATGTATTATTAAACTCTATAACATAGTTGAGGGACAATGTTCCCGAGCTTTTCAGGTTCATAACAGTGTGTAGGTAGTTTTTTGTCCATGTTCCCAATGTTTATACCTGGACAAGAAGGCCTAATGGTAGAAACTACAAGAAAACATCAGTAATTAAGGGAAAATGACAATAAATAAATGAGAACTTGCATAGAACATGTATAAAAAGACTTGTCCGATTGAGTTGTTCGTGTAGAAAAGGTATCTTAGTTCCAGGAACTCCTCAGTTCAACTTTAGAGGACATTAAACGGTGTATGAATCCTATGTTATTTACTTAAAGGTGCCTAGAGAGGTAATTGTGTGAAATACAAGGCAGAATACTCAAGAAATAGAGAAATAAACACATTAAGCTGCTTTGGAAAACCTTACACTTCACTGAAATGTATTATTAAACTCTATAACATAGTTGAGGGACAATGTTCCCGAGCTGTTCAGGTTCATAACAGTATGTAGGTAGTTTTTTGTCCATGTTCCCAATGTTTATACCTGGACAAGAAGGCCTAATGGTAGAAACTACAAGAAAACATCAGTAATTAAGGGAAAATGACAATAAATAGATGAGAACTCGCATAGAACATTTATAAAAAGTCTTCTTTGTCTGAGTTGTTCGTGTAGAAAAGGTATCTTAGATCCAGCAATTCCTCAATGAGCTTATAAGCACATTAAACACTGAATGAATCCTATATTGTTTACTTAAAGGGGCCTAGAATGGTAATTGTGTGAAATACAAGGCAGAATACTAAAGAAATAGAGAAATAAACACATTAAGCAGCTTTGGAAAACCTTACACTTCACTGAAATGTATAATAAGCTCTATAACATAGTTGAGGGACAACGTTCCCGAGCTTTTCAGGTTCATAACAGTGTTTAGGTAGTTTTTTGTCCATGTTCCCAATGTTTATATCTGGACAAGTAGGCCTAATGTTAGAAACTACAAGAAAACATCAGTAAATCAGGGGAAATGACAATAAATACATGAGAACTTGCATAGAACTTTTATATAAAGTCTAGTTTGACTGAGTTGTTCATGTATAAAAGGTATCTTTGATCCAGGAAACCAGCAATTTGAGTTTAGAGCACATTAAACAGTGTATGAGTCCTGTTTTTTACTAAAAGTTGCCTAGAATGGTAAATGTGTGATATACAAGGCAGAATACACTTGAAATAGAGAAATAAACACATTTAGCAGCTTTGGAAAGCCTAACACTTCACTGAAATGTATCATTATACTCCGTAACATAGTTGAGGGACAATGTTCTCGAGCTTTTCACATTCATAACAGTGTTTAGGTAGTTGTTTGTCCATGTTCCCAATATTTATACCTGGACAAGAAGGACTAATGATAGAAACTACAAGGAAACATCAGTAATTCAGTGAAAATGACAATAAATAGATGAGAACACGCAGAGAACATGTATAAAAAAGACTTCTCCGACTGAGTTGTTCCTGTAGGAAAGTTATCTTAGATCCAGGAATTCCTCAATTGGGGTTTAGAGTACATTATACAGTGTATGAAATCTATGTTGTTAACTTAAAGGGGCCTAGAATGGTAAATGTGAAATACAAGGCAAAATGCACTTGAAATAGAGAAATAAACACATTAACCAGCTTTGGAAAGCCTCACACCTCACTGAAATGTATCATTAAACTCTATAACCTAGTTGAGAGACAATGTTTCTGAGCTTTTCAGGTTCATAACAGTGTTTAGGTAGTTGTTTGTCCATGTTCCCACTGTTTATACCTGGACAAGAAGGACTAATGCTAGAAATTACAAGAAAACATCAGTAATTCTGACAAAATGACAATTAATAGATGAGAACTTGAATAGAACATGTATAAAAACACTTCTCTTTGTGTAAATAAGGTATCTTAGATCCAGGAATTCCTCAATTTGAGTTTGGAGCACATTAAACAGTGTATGAATCCTATATTGTTTACTTAAAGGGGCCAAGAAAGGTAATTGTGTGAAATACAAGGCAGAATACTCTAGAAATAGAGAAATAGACACATTAAGCAGCTTTGGGAAAGCCTTACACTTCACTGAAATGTATCATTAAACTCTATAACCTAGTTGAGAGACAATGTTACTGAGCTTTTCAGGTTCATAACAGTGTTTATGTAGCTTTTTGTCCATGTTCCCAATGTTTATACTTGGACATTAAGGCCTAATGGGTAGAAACTTCAAGAAAACATCAGTAATTCTGGGAAATGACAATAAATAGATGAGATCTCGCATATAACATGTATAAAGTCTTCTCCGACTGAGTTTTTCGTGTAGAAATGGTATCTTTGTTTTTTTTTTGTTTTTTTGTTTTTTCATTTTTTATTTCTCATTAATTTTATTTTTTTTGTTTTTTTTTAATTAATAATTTATTTATTTTACATATTTTATTGATTTTTTTTTGCCCCCCTCCTTCCCTCCCACGTATCCCCTCCCTCCCCAGAGTTTTATGTCCATTTGGTTGTACTTATATGCATGTATACAAGTCCTTGGGTTGATTTATTGTCTCCCCCCAGACCCTCCTCCACTCCCCGTTGTAATTTGACAATCTGCTTGTTGCTTTACTGTCTCTATATCTATCTTTTGGTTCATCAGTTTATAATGATCTTTATTATCCACAAATGAGTGGGGTCATGTGGTGTTTCTCTTTCATTGATTGGCTTATTTCACTCAGCATGATGTTCTCCAATTCCATTCCAGGTTGCTGCAAATGATGAGAATTCCTTCTTTTTTATGGCAAATAGTATTCCATTGTGTAGATGTACCAAAGTTTTTGGATCCAATCATCAGCTGACGGGCACCTAGGCTGTTTCCAGATTCTGGCTATTGTAGATTGTGCTGCTATGAACATAGGGGTGCATATATCCTTTCTGATGGTGTTTCTAGTTTCTTGGGATATATTCCTAGAAGTGGGATTACTGGGTCAAATGGGAGTTCATTCTCAGTTTTTTGAGGAAACTCCACACTGTTCTCCACAGTGGTTGCACCAGTCTGCATTCCCACCAGCAGTGCACGAGGGTTCCTTTTTCTCCGCAACCTCGCCAACACTTGTCGTTTGTTGATTTGTTGATGTTGGCCATTCTGACGGGTGTGAGATGGTACTGCAATGTTGTTTTGATTTGCATCTCTCGGATAATTAGTGACTTTGAGCATGTTTTCATGTGGCCTTTTGGCCTTCAGAAATGGTATTTTGAACCAGCAATCCATCAATTCGAGTTTAGAGCATATTAAACAGTGTGTGAATCCTAAGTTGTTTATTTTAAAGGGCCTAGAATGGTAATTGTGTGAAATACAAGGCAGAATACTCAAGAAATAGAGAAATAAATACATTAAGCAGCTTTGGAAAACCTTACACTTCACTGAAATGTATGATTAAACTCTATAACATAGTTGACGGAAATGGTCCCCGAGCTTTTCAGGTTCATAACAGTGTTTTGGTAGTTTTTTGTACTTGTTCCCAATGTTTTACCTGGACAGGAAGGCCTAATGTTAGAAACTACAAGAAAACATCAGTCATTCAGGGAAATGACAATAAATAGATGAGAACTAACATAGAACATTTATAAAAACTCTTCTCCACTGATTTGTTGTATAATGGTATGTTAGATCCAGAATTACTCAATTCGAGTTTAGAGTACATTAAACAGTGTATGAATCCTATGTTGTTTACTTAAAGAGCCTAGAATGGTAAATGTGTGAAATACAAGGCAAAATGCACTTGAAATAGAGACATAAACACATTAACAAGCTTTGGAAAGCTTCACACTTGACGGAAATGTATGATTAAACTCTATAACATAGTTGAAGGACAATGTTCCTGAGCTTTTCAGGTTCATAACAGTGTTTCGGTAGTTTTTTGTTCATGTTCCCAATGTTTATACCTGGAGAGGAGGCCTAATGTCAGAAACTACAAGAAAACATCAGTAATTCAGGGAAAATGAAAATAAATAGCTGAGAACTCGCATAGAACATTTATAAAAAGTCTTCTTTGACTGAGTTGTTTGTGTAGAAAAGGTATCTTAGATCCAGGAATTCCTCAATTTGAGTTTAGAGCACATTAAACAGTGTATGAATCCTATGTTGTTTACTTAGAGGGGCCAAGAAAGGTAATTGTGTGAAATACAAGGCAAAATACTCTAGAAATAGAGAAATAGCCACATTAAGCAACTTTGGAAAGCCTTACACTTCACAGAAATGTATCATAAAACTCTTAAACATAGTTGAGAGACAATGTTACTGAGCTTTTCAGGTTCAAACAGTGTTAAGGTAGTTGTTTGTCCAAGTTCCCAATGTTTATACCTGTACAAGAAGGCCTAATGGTAGAAACTACAAGAAAACATCAGTAATTCTGGGGAAATGACAATAAATAGATGAGAACTCGCATATAACATGTATAAAAAGACTTCTCCGACTGAGTTGTTCCTGTAGGAAAGTTATCTTAGATCCAGGAATTCCTCAATTGGGGTTTAGAGTACATTATACAGTGTATGAAATCTATGTTGTTTACTTAAAGGGGCCTAGAATGGTAAATGTGTGAAATACAAGGCAAAATGCACTTGAAAATAGAGAAATAAACACATTAACCA
The DNA here is from genome assembly GCA_963693515.1 of Pipistrellus nathusii. NCBI lineage: Eukaryota > Metazoa > Chordata > Mammalia > Chiroptera > Vespertilionidae > Pipistrellus > Pipistrellus nathusii. Next base: position 179,457 of record OY882864.1, read on the forward strand.
GCTTTGGAAAGCCTCACACTTCACTGAAATGTATCATTAAACTCTATAACCTAGTTGAGAGACAACGTTACTGAGCTTTTCAGGTTCATAACAGTGTTTAGGTAGTTGTTTGTCCATGTTCCCACTGTTTATACCTGGACAAGAAGGACTAATGCTAGAAATTACAAGAAAACATCAGTAATTCTGACAAAATGACAATTAATAGATGAGAACTTGAATAGAACATGTATAAAACACTTCTCCAACTAACTTGTTTGTGTAGAAAAGGTATCTTAGATCCAGGAATTCCTCAATTTGAGTTTAGAGCACATTAAACAGTGTATGAATCCTAAGTTGTTTACTTAAAGGGGCCTAGAATGGTAATTGTTTATAATACAAGGCAGAATACTCAAGAAATAGAGAAATAAACACATTAAGCAGCTTTGGAAAGCCTTAAACTTCACTGAAATGTATTATTAAACTCTGTAACATAGTTGAGAGACAATGTTCCTGAGGTTTTCAGGTTCATAACAGTGTTTAGGTAGTTGTTTGTCCATGTTCCCAATGTTTATACTTGGACAATAAGGCCTAATGTTAGAAACTACAAGAAAACATCAGTCATTCTGGGGAAATGACAATAAATAGATGAGAACTAACATAGAACATTTATAAAAACTCTTCTCCGACTGATTTGTTGTATAATGGTATGTTAGATCCAGGAATTACTCAATTCGAGTTTAGAGTACATTAAACAGTGTATGAATCCTATGTTGTTTACTTAAAGGAGCCTAGAATGGTAAATGTGTGAAATACAAGGCAAAATGCACTTGAAATAGAGACATAAACACATTTACAAGCTTTGGAATTCTTCACACTTGACTGAAATGTATGATTAAACTCTATAACCTAGTTGAGGGACAATGTTCCCGAGCTTTTCAGGTTCATAACAGTGTTTCGGTAGTTTTTGTTCATGTTCTCATGTTTATACCTGGAAAGGAGGCCTAATGGTAGAAACTACAAGAAAACATCAGTAATTCTGGGGAAATGAAAATAAATAGATGAGAACTCGCATAGAACATTTATAAAAAGTCTCCTTTGACTAAGTTGTTTGTGTAGAAAAGGTATCTTAGATCCAGGAATTCCTCAATTTGAGTTTAGAGCACATTAAACAGTGTATGAATCCTATGTTGTTTTCTTAAAGGGGCCAAGAAAGGTAATTGTGTGAAATACAAGGCAGAATACTCTAGAAATAGAGAAATAGACACATTAAGCAGCTTTGGAAAGCCTTACACTTCACTGAAATGTATCATTAAACCCTATAACCTAGTTCAGAGACAATGTTACTGAGCTTTTCAGGTTCATAACAGTGTTTATGTAGTTTTTTGTTCATGTTCCCAATATTTATACCTGGACAAGAAGGCCTAATGTTAGAAACTAAAAGAAAACATCAGTAATTCTGGGGAAATGACAATAAATTGATGAGAACTCGCATAGAACATTTATAAAAAGACTTCTCCGACTGAGTTGTTCGTGTAGAAAGGTATCTTAGAATCAGTAATTCATCAATTGGAGTTTAGAGTACATTAAACAGTGTATCAATCCTATGTTGTTTACTTAAAAGGACCTAGAATGTTAATTATGTGAAATACAAGGCAGAATACTTAATTTATAGAGAAATTAACACATTAAGCAGCTTTGGAATGCCTTGCACTTCACTGAAATGTATCATTAATCTCTGTAACTGTTGAATGGAGACGAGACCACCCAAAAGACAGAGACCCCTACCTGGGAAATGACTCCAACTAGCCAATTGGGGAGTCAGATAACAAACTTTATTACAGATTCGAATCTGGGCTGCCGCCCCGGCAACGGCGCGGGCCAGGAGAAGCCGCAACAGTTACAAAGCAGTCTCCTTTTAAGCACTCTTCAAACAAGCACATTCCAAGCCAGGGGGGTGGTGGTCCACGGGGCTGAAGCTGATTAACCTTGTGGTTGCATGCATCAGCCAGATGACCTAATCTCCCTTCTTGGCTTACTCTGCCATCTTAGCCTTGACTAACCCAGACTGTTGATTTGGCCTTCAGCCTTGACTAACCCAGGATATCGATTTGGCCTTCAGGTCCAGGATGGGGAAGGAGTAGAAACTTTCTACCCTCCAGGCAAGGTCAGTTATTTTCTACTCCTCATTCCCCACTGCTTTTAGTTCCTTAGCAGAGGTCAAATCCTTGGCCTCCTTTCTTTGCAAGCAAGCAAGCAAGTAAGTTTACAAAAGCAAGAAATCAGCGGTTAGCTAAACAGCTGTGTCTTCAGCCTGCACGATTCGGCTGTATTGGGTGGTTAAGGCTAACAGCTTAACAGTCTGAACACGCTCTCTAACAAAAGCTACCAACCCATTAATTATGATGGGCCCACAGGTCAGGCCTAGAAGTAAGAGTAGGAGGGGTCCCCTTGGCTGACCACCCTGATATTAACATTTTTATTCTTTCATTCCCCCATTTGCTTTTTGGTAAGTTCTAATCATGGAACTTCTGTCTCTACATATCCTTCCCTGAGGCTGTCTCCCTGGCTGAGGGACTGGTAGTGCTGCCTGAGTATTAATACCTGTACAGCACTTATTCTCTCCCTGATGAAGGTGACTAGGCGATTTAAGATGCAGGGCCCAAAAGTGAGAATTAAAAACAGTATAATTGGCTCAATTCTTTGTAGTCCTGGTTCCCCTTAACAAGGGCTGATGTTCCCACAGCCGTTGATCCTGCAATTCCAATTCCCAGTAAAAGGGGAATAAGGACTGTGGCCCTCTTAACTGCTATAGCTGTTATTAAGGTCATTAATCAGGGGGGGGCCAGGAAAATAAGTTTTTATACCAATTTCCTTCTTGTCTTCTCCATTCCTCTTTCTGATCTCCCATTCCCTTGCACATGTTGCTTTACTTAGCCCCGAACTTTCTCACTGGCTAGCAAAAATGTTCTTACATTTACCAAAACCTCTAGTACCACAGTTCCCATTAGTACAGACCTCACTGAAGTCCAATTCCCCCCTTGCAGGCATCAAGTCTCCTCCTAGGCCAGGCTCGGGATCTCACGGGTGAGGCTGCTGATTGCCAGGATCCAGGTTGTTTTCTGTGCAGGAGCTGGGAGTGGTGTAGCCAGGTTTGGGTGCCGTCTACTTCAACAGCCGTGGGCATGCTCAGGATAACAGTGTCTTTACCCACACAGAGTCTCTGGGCTGGAAGGGGTGTACAGGGTCCACGGGGGGCACTGGCAGTGCATCTGGAACGAGCTTATGGGTGGCTCTCTGGATAAATTGCAGAGCCTATAAGGACTTGAGCAAGGGAATGGTTATGAATTCTAGCTTTCAGTTTCTTCCTGACCCTGGGAAGGAAGGAGAGGAGGTCTACCATACATGATCTCAAGAAAAAGTGGGGGGGACCCATCCCAGTAGGAAATACACCTGGCCCATAATAGGGCGAAGGGCAGGGGGGTTGGTCCAATTTTCACCGGTTTCCAGGACAAACTTAATTAAACTTTTTAGAGTTCCACTCAGGCCTGTCCTAAGGCTTGAGCTATACTTTGACATCCTTGCTACAAAGGCTTGGCTGTTATCTGATCCTCTGACTACTGGCAGCTCGAATCTAGGTATAATCTCCTGGAGCAATTTCTTGACTACTACAGAGACAGTTTCTATTCTATGCTTCAACCTAATCTGAGAAGGTGTCTATAAAAACTAGCATGTACTTGTACCTTAATGCTGGTGGTTTAATGTCTGTGAAACCCACCTTCTAATGCTCTCCTAGGGAATTTCCCTGGGACCCGAATTCCCGGGGGGGTCCCTCTATTCTTGCTTAGCATTTACCTGTACACAGACAGTACTTCTAGTGACTATGCTTTTACCTTACTTAAGCTTCGTAGTATCTGCCTCACAGAAGTTCAGAAGTCTTGATGATGCCTAAGTGGGTAACCTGGTGTAACTGGGCAACTAACGTCCGACCTAGAGCCTCTGGGACCAACAGTCTGCCATCTGGTAAGGTCCACCAACCATCTGGTAATGACTTGCTTCTGTTCAGCCAATTCCTCCTCTTGTTTGGTGTAGGTTGCGGTCTGGCAGACTTGTAAAGGCCCTACTGGTCTTTGGGCATCTTCCTTAGCAGTTTTGACTGCAGCTCTATTTCCTCTGGCTTCAATTGTCTCCCGTTTCTGATGTCCTTTGCAGTGCACTATTGCAACTGCTTTCAGAAGTCAGATGGACTCAAATAAGCTAAAATCTCTGAAATTGGTAATCCTCTTTCCTGGGAGATGGCACTGTGTCCCCATAGAAGGGCCTGGATTAAGACCAAAAGTTCTGGAACTGTACCCAAATGGTGTGGTCCAGAGTGACTACTGCTGCCCCTGTATATCAGATCCGATCCCGAACGTAACTGCTCCCATCCGTGAACAGTACCTTGTCCGGTGATGATAGCAGGACATCTGTCAGTACTGTGCCCGTTACCTCTATGCCATCATGAATGGGTTCCTCTGGATCATCTGGAAGCAGGCTGGCAGGGTTGATGGCCAGTGTCTTATGGAACCGGATGCAGGGCTGGTCCAGGAGAAGAGCTTGGCACTCGGTGATATTTGACATCCATCTCTCTGGAGCACCTCAAAGGAGGGCCTTAACAGCATGGGGTGTCATCAGGGCTAGCTCCTGGCACAAAGTCTGCATATTTGCCTCCTTCATCAGCAATGCAATGGTGTCCACTGTCCAGAGGCACACTGGCCACTCTGCTGCCACAGAGTCTAGCCTCTTAGACAGATAGGCAACAGGTCTCTTCCAGGAACCTAGAGTCTGAGTGAGAACCCCTTTGGCAATGCCCCTTACCTCACTCACGTAAAGGAGGAAGGGCTTCGTGACATCTGGCAAGGCTAGGGCAGGTGCTGAGACGAGAGCCTTCTTTAGCTCCTCAAAGGCCCGTTGTTCTACTTCAGCCCAGTTCAGCGGCTGCGTAACCCCAGTACGTGTTCCTTCTTAGGTCTACAGTCCTCCTTGATGTCCACGGAAAACAGTCAGTTTGTCTGGTGGCTCCCTGGACTGATATCTTCCTAGAGGTCCCATCGGCTCTGTCAAGACTGAATAAACTGCCCAGTGCTCACCAGGAAATTAACAGCTTTTCCTCTCACTTGTAAGGTTACCCTTGGGAGCTTAATTGAAAGGAACCCTGGTCCTGTCAGTCTTCTTCCTCAAGGTTAAAAAAAACTTGGAATCTAAGTCTCCCTTTCTTTCAGATCGTCTCTGTCTCTTCTGACCTCACCTCCTGTCTCTCTCCCTCTCTAATCTCTGTCCTTTCCTGTCTCTTGCTCATGTCTTTCTCCCTCCCTTTCTCCCATACATACTTATACCCATATCACTTTCTCTTCCAATCTTTGTTTCTGCTTCTGTCTAAATCCTTCCCTCTCAGACTCCCAGAGTGTTCTTTCCTAAGTCTTGTTCTTTCCCTCTCTCCATGTTTCTCCTTCTCATCACATGCACAACTTTTATTTTACATTAGCTTTTAAACCTTCTTTCTATGTCCTTTAAAAATCTATAACCATACCTTAAATTTTCCATTATTTAAAAATATTTAGAAAAGGCAGAGGGAAGAGGGAGCGGGTCTAGCACTCTGCTCCCAGGCCTCCAGCCGCTTGAAATTTAAACTGCCACATTTTTCCTACAGATACAGACTTATCTGCATTTCTAAGACCCTCTACTCCCCCCTGCAGAACATCTGTAAAAATTGTCCAAGCAGTCACGGGGGGTTAAATCATGTTTTTACATTGTTTTAACACAATTCTAAATAAATTATAAACCTTTGTGGTGAAGTCTACTTAAATCTATAAAGTAGACATATGACTGAAACCAAAAATGATTCCCAAAGTTTAAATAAAATACAAGATGCAGGTATAAGCCCAAATTCAAGCTTACAATGTAATTAGAAATGATAACAACGATGGCATGTGAGAAAAGCAAAACAAAACAAATTAATATGGCTATCACTTTTTCTATATTAAGAGAAAAATATATGACTTGGTTTACTTTTTCACAAGAGGCACACTATAAATTCCCAACAAATTTACTTAGTTCTGTATGAAACAACCTGGATAGGGCTCAAGCATCATATAGATTCCTCATCTGACAAATGAGAATAAATCAATCCTTGAGATCTTTGATCATTACTGCTTATTCTTAACACATGTAATACAGTTTAGCCTGCCATATTCTAGGCATTTAGTTACTGCAATTAACTTTTCCTAATTCAATTTATACTTAAGTAGCTATATGACTCTGCTTAGCTGATACCAATGACAAAAACTAAACATTGTAAGCAAGGCCATGGAATCAAATGCAAATGAACACATTTTTTAGTTGAAGACTCATAGCCATTCATGTAAATTTGTTACCATTATCAACTAGGAAGTTTCCTCTTCACGGTGGGGAATTTCAAAAGCTGCTTAAAATTACTTGGGAAACCAGTTTTATCTGCTGCCTCCAGCTACTCAAAACAACCCCTGAAGGGAATAGACACCAGGTGGGCTGAGGCAGGGAGCACGCGGGTTCAAGGGGTCCCAGGTGTCAAAGGCTGTGCTTCCACCAGGGCTTTTTCATCTGGCAGTCCGCCGCTTGCCTCTTGCTAGCAAAGGTGCCATGGGGGAACCAGTGACCCCTACACTACAATCAGACTCCCTGAGCTTTTTGACAAGCTATTACTGATTTTAAAATTATAACTTAAGTTGACACACACACAAGGACCAAATGGCCCATAAAATATTTTCCTTTTCTTTTAAAGATTTTACATGTACTGTAATCATTAATCACATTAGACTCAAATGGCTAATTGAAACACAGTTCTGAGACCGTTCCTCCAGCACTGATGAAGACTGGGTGGAGGCAGGTGTCTGAAATAAGATTCATTTAGTTTTTGAGCTTGCTGGGCAGACTTGTGCCTTTGCCAGCTTAAGTTTCCTTCTTGTAAATAGTTACTTCTAGACTTCAGTCTCTGCTTTTAACCTTTCTGTACTATAATTGTTACAACTTCATACCTTCAAATCAATAAAAATAGACATAAATCTTGTTAGGTGGGCCAATACCCCTCTGATAGAAAGAAAAGCACCCCTGGGAAAAAGGAATCCCAGTGGCCACTCGGGGCAGTTTGCTAGCCATCAGAGCACTCAGCTTTAAACAAATATCAAAAATGTCACAGACCCGAGGACCCACCTTCCCCATCTTGTTTGCCACAAACACACAACAGAATCAGAAGGGCGCAATCTACCCACACAGAATCAGACGGGCGCAATCTACCCACAACAGAAATAATAACAACAAACAGCATTCCTAGATATGCCAACAACCAAACATACCACAACATTCTCTCAGTTTCACCCACTCAAACATCAAGAAACCAAGACCGCAGGTGGGGCGTCCCCCACTCCGGCCGGATCTGAGAAATTCTGGAAGCGTCACGCCATTCTCAGATCCCAAGCGCAGGCGAGCAAACAAGAACAAGAAACACAAGGACCAAATGAGGCCTCTACTTAGCGGCGCCGTTCAAGTAGTCCGGACAACGAGAATGGAGTGTCTGCCCGTCTGGGGGTCTCCAATCCCAGACGAGCCCCCAAAATGTTGAATGGAGACGAGACCACCCAAGAGGCAGAGACCCCTACCCGGGAAATGACTCCAACTAGCCAATTGCGGAGTCAGATAACAAACTTTATTACAGATTCGAATCTGGGCTGCTGCCACGGCAACGGCGCGGGCCAGGAGAAGCCGCAACAGTTACAAAGCAGTCACCTTTTAAGCACTCTTCAAACAAGCACATTCCAAACAAGGGGGGTGGTGGTCCACGGGGCTGAAGCTGATTAACCTTGTGGTTGCATGCATCAGCCAGATGACCTAATCTCCCTTCTTGGCTTACTCTGCCATCTTAGCCTTGACTAACCCAGACTGTTGATTTGGCCTTCAGCCTTGACTAACCCAGGATATCGATTTGGCGTTCAGGTCCAGGAGGGGGAAGGAGTAGAAACTTTCTACCCTCCTGGCAAGGTCAGTTATTTTCCACTCCTCAGTAACATAGTTGAGAGACAATGTTCCCGAGCTTTTCAAGTTCATAACAGTATTTAGGTAGTTGTTTGTCCATGTTCCCAATGTTTATACCTGGAAAGAAACGCCTAACGTAAGAAACTACAAGAAAACATCAGTAATTCTGGCAAAATGACAATTAATAGATGAGAACTTGAATAGAACATAAATAAAACACTTCTCCAACTGAATTGTTTGTGTAGAAAAGGTATCTTAGATCCAGGAATTCCTCAATTTGAGTTTGGAGCACATTAAACAGTGTATGAATCCTATGTTGTTTACTTAAAAGGGCCTAAAATGGTAATTGTGTGAAATACAGGGCAGAATACTCTAGAAATAGAGAAATAGACACAATAAGCAGCTTTGGAAAGCCTTACACTTCACTGAAATGTATTATTAAACTCTGCAACATAGTTGAGAGACAATGTTCGTGAGCTTTTCAGGTTCATAACAGTGTTTAGGTAGTTGTTTGTCCATGTTCCCAATGTTTATACCAGGACAAGAAGGCCTAATGTTAGAAACTACAAGAAAACATAAGTAATTCAGGGAAAATGAAAATAAATAGATGAGAACTCCTATAGTACAGTTATAAAAAGTCTTCTTTGACTGAGTTGTTTGTGTAGAAAAGGTATCTTAGATCCAGGAATTCCTCAATGAGTTTATGAGTACATTAAACAGTGTATGAATTCTATGTTGTTTACTTAAAGGGGCCTAGAATGGAAATTGTGTGAAATACAAGGCAGAATACTCAAGAAATAGAGAAATGAACACATTAAGCTGCTTTGGAAAGCCTTGCACTTCACTAAATGTATCATTAAACTCTGTAACATAGTTGAGAGACAATGTTCCCGAGCTTTTCAGGTTCATAACAGTGTTTAGGTAGTTGTTTGTCCATGTTCCCAATATTTATAACTGGACAAGAAGGCCTATGTTAGAAACTACAAGAAAACATCAGTAATTCAGGGGAAATAACAATAAATAGATAAGAACTCACATGGAACATTTATAAAAAGTCTTTTCCGAATGATTTGTTGTATAAAGTTATCTTAGATCCAAGAATTCCTCAATTCGAGTTTAGAGTACATTAAACAGTGTATGAATCCTATGTTGTTTACTTAAAAGGGCCGAAAATGGTAATTGTGTGAAATACAAGACAGAATACTCAAGAAATAGAGAAATAAACACATTAAGCAGCTTTGGAAAGCCTGACACTTCACTGAAATGTATCCTTAAACTCTATAAAATAGTTGAGAGACATTGTTCCTGAGCTTTTCAGGTTCATAACAGTGTTAAGGTAGTTGTTTGTCCAAGTTCCCAATGTTTATACCTGGACAAGAAGGCCTAATGTTAGTAACTACAAGAAAACATCAGTAATTCTGGGGAAATGACAGTAAATAGATGAGAACTCACATAGAACATGTATAAAAAGACTTCTCTGACTACATTGTTCGTGTAGAAAAGGTATATTAGATTCAGGAATTCCTAAATGAGTTTATGAGTACAGTAAACAGTGTATGAATCCTATATTGTTTACTTACAGGAGCCTAGAATGGTATTGGGTATAATGCAAGGCAGAATACTCAAGAAATAGAGAAATAAACACATTAAGCCGCTTTGGAAAGCCTTACACTTCACTGAAATGTATTATTATACTCTGTAAAATAGTTGAGAGACAATGTTCCTGAGCTTTTCAGGTTCATAACAGTGTTTAGGTAGTTGTTCGTCCATGTTCCCAATGTTTATACCTGGACAAGAAGTCCTAATGTTAGAAAATACAAGAAAACATGAGTAATGCTGAGTAAATGCCAATAAATAGTTGAGAACTCGCATAGGACATGTATAAAAAGACTTCTCCGACTGAGTTGTTCTTGTAGAAAAGGTATCTTAGTTACAGGAATTCCTCAATTCGAGTTTAGAGCACATTAAACAGTGTATGAATCCTATGTTGTTTACTTAAAGGAGCCTAGAATGGTAAATGTGTGAAATACAAGGCAAAATTCACTTGAATTAGAGACATAAACACATTAACCAGCTTTGGAAAGCCTCACACATCACTGAAATGTATCATTAAACTGTATAACATAGTTGAGAGACAATGTTCCTGAGCTTTTCAGGTTCATAACAGTGTTTAGGTAGTTGTTTGTCCACGTTCCAATGTTTATACCTGGACAAGAAGGCCTAATGTTAGAAACTACAAGAAGACATCAGTAATTCTGGGGAAATGACAATAAATAGATGAGAACTCGCATAGAACATGTATAAATAGACTTCTCCGACTGAGTTGTTACTGTAGGAAAGGTATCATAGATCCAGGACTTCCTCAATTGGGGTTTAGAGTACATTAAACAATGTATGAATCCTATGTTGTTTACTTAAAGGGGCCTAGAATGGTCATTGTGTGAAATACAAGGCAGAAAACTCAAGAAATAGAGAAATGAACACATTAAGCAGCTTTGGAAAACCTTACACTTCACTGAAATGTATGATTAAACTCTATAACATAAATGAGGGACAATGTTCCCGAGCTTTTCAGGTTCATAACAGTGCTTAGGTAGTTTTTTGTCCATTTTCCCAATGTTTATACCTGGACAAGAAGGCCTAATGTTAGAAACTACAAGAAAACATCAGTAATTCAGGGGAAATGACAATAAATAGTTTAGAACTCGCATACAACATGTATGAAAAGTCTTCTCCGTCTGAGATGTACGTGTAGAAAAGGTATCTTAGATCCGGGAATTCCTCAATGACTTTATGAGTACATTAAACAGTGTATGATTCCTATCTTGCTTACGTAAAGGGGCCTAGAATGGTAATTGTGTGAAATACAAGGCAGAATACACAAGAAATAGAGAAATAAACATATTAAACAGCTTTGGAAAACCTTACACTTCACTGAAATGTATGATTAAACTCTATAACATAGTTGAGGGGCAATGTTCCCAAACTTTTCATGTTCATAACAGTGTTTAGGTGTTTTTTGTGTAGAAAAGGAATCTTAGATCCAGGAATTCCTTAATTTGAGTTTAGAGCACAGTAAACAGTGTATGAATACTATGTTGTTTACTTAAAGGGGCCTTGAAAGGTAATTGTGTGAAATACAAGGCAGAATACTCTAGAAATAGAGAAATAGACACAATAAGCAGCTTTGGAAAGCCTTACACTTCACTGAAATGTATCATTAAATTCTATAACATAGTTGAGGCAATGTTCCTGAACTTTTCAGGTTCATAACAGTGTTTAGGTAGTTGTTTGTCCAAGTTCCCAATGTTTATACCTGGACAAGAAGGCCTAATGTTAGAAACTACAAGAAAACATCAGTAATTCTGGGGAAATGACAATAAATAGATAAGAACTCGCATAGAACAATTATAAAAAGGCTTCTTTGACTGAGTTTTCGTGTAGAAAAGGTATCTTTGATCCAGGAATCCAGGAATTCGAGTTTAGAACACATTAAAAAGTGTATGAATGCTATGTTGTTTACTTAAAGGGGCCTAGAATGGTAAATGTCTGAAATACAAGGCAGAATACTCTAAAAATAGAGAAATAGACACAATAAGCAGCTTTGGGGAAATGACAATAAATAGATGAGGACTCACATAGAATATTTATAAAAAGTCTTCTCCGAATGATGTGTTGTATAAAGGTATCTTAGATCTTAGAATTCCTCAATTAGAGTTTAGAGCACATTAAACAGGGTATGAATCCTATGTTGTTTACTTAAAGGAGCCTAGAATGGTAAATGTGTGAAATACAAGGCAAAATGCACTTGAAATAGAGACATAAACACATTAACCAGCTTTGGAAAGCCTCACATTTCACTGAAATGTATCATTAAACTCTATAACATAGTTGAGAGACAATGTTTCCAAGCTTTCCAGGTTCATAACTGTGTTTGGGAAGTTGTTTGTCCATGTTCGCAATGTTTATACCTTGACAAGAAGGCCTAATGTTAGAAACTAGAAGAAAACATCAGTAATTCTCGCAAAATGACAAGAATTACAGGAGAATTCGCATAGAACATGTATAAAACACTTCTCCAACTGAGTTGTTCATGTAGAAAAGGTATCTTAGATCCAGGAATTCCAGAATTCGAGTTTAGAGTACATTAAACAGTGTATGAATCCAATGTTGGTAACTGAAAGGAGCCTAGAATGGTAAATGTGTGAAATACAAGGCAGAAAACACTTGAAATAGAGGAATAAACACATTACGCAGCTTTGGAAAGCCTTACACTTCACTTACATGTATCATTATACTCTATATCATGTTGAGAGACAATGTTCCCGAGCTTCTTCTCTTCATAACAGTGTCTTGGATGTATTTTCTATATGTGGGCTTATCTTATATGTGGCCAAGGAGGCCTAATATAGGAAACTACATGACAACATGAATAATTCAGGAAAAAATACAGTAAATTGATGAGAACTCTTTTAGCACAGCTGAAACTGATTCTCCAAGTCAGGTCGTAGTGTAGAAAAGGTATCTAAGATCCAAGAAATCCTTAATTAAACTTAAGTGCACATTAAACAGTGCATGAAACCTATGTTATTTACTTAAAGGAGCCTAGAATGGTAAATGTGTGAAATACAAAGCAGAATACACTTGAAATAGAGGAATAAACACATTAAGCAGCTTTGGAAAGCCTCACACTTCACTGAAATGTATAATTAAACTCTATAATATAGTTGAGAGACAATGTTCCCGAGCTTTCCAGGTTCATAACAGTGTTTGGGTAGCTGTTTTTCTAAGTTCCCAATGTTTATACCTGGACAAGAAGGCCTAATGTTAGAAACTACAAGAAAACATCAGTAGTTCTCGCAAAATGACAAGAAATACAGGAGAATTTGCATAGAACATGTATTAAACAATTCTCCAACTGAGTTGTTCATGTAGAAAAGGTATCTTAGATTCAGGAATTCCAGAATTCGAGTTTAGAGCACCTTAAACAGTGTATGAATCCTATGTTGTTAACTGAAAGGAGCCTAGAATGGTAAATGTGTCAAATACAAGGCAGAATACTCTTGATATAGAGAAATAAACTCATTAAGCAGCTTTGGAAACCTTACACTTCACTGAAATGTATCATTATACTCTATAACTTAGTTGAGAGACATTGTTCCCGAGCTTCTTCTCTTCATAACAGTGTCTGGGAAGTAGTTTGTATATGTGGGCTAAGCTTATATGTGGACAAGAAGGCCTAATATAGGAAACTACATGACAAGGTGAATAATTCAGGGAAAAAGACACTAGATAGATGAGAACTCGTTTAGTAAAGCTGAAACTGATTCTCCAAGTCAGGTCTTAGTATAGAAAAGGTGTCTAAGATCCAGGAAATCCTTATACTCTATAACATAGTTGAGAGACAATTTTCCCGAGCTTTTCAGGTTCATAACAGTGTTTAGGTAGTTGGATGTCCATGTTCCCAATGTTTAAAAGGAAAAAAAGGCCTAATGTTAGAAACTACAAGAAAACATCAGTAATTCTGGGAAAATGACAATAAATAGATGAGAACTCGCATAGAACATGTATAAAAACTCTTCTCCAACTGAGTTTTACGTGTAGATAAGGTATCTTTGATCCATGAATTCCTCAATTCGAGTTTAGAGCACATTAAACAGTGTATGAATCCTATGTTGTTTACTTGAAGGAGCCTAGAATGGTAAATGTGTAAAATACATAACAGAATACACTTAAAATGGAGAAATAAAAACATTAAGCTGCTTTGGAAAGCCTTACACTTCACTCAAATGTATAATTATACTCTATAACATAGTTGAGAGACAATGTTCCCAAGCTTTTCAGGTTCATAACAGAGTTTAGGTAGATGTTTGTCCACGTTTCCAATGTTTATAACTGGACAGGAAGACCTAATGTTAGAAACTACAAGAAAACATCAGTAGTTGGATGTCCATGTTCCCAATGTTTAAAAGGAAAAAAAGGCCTAATGTTAGAAACTACAATAAAACATCAGTAATTCTGGGAAAATGACAATAAATGGATGAGAACTCGCATAGAACATGTATAAAACACTTCTCCAACTGAGTTGTTCGTATTTAGGTAGTTGTTTGTCCATGTTCCCAATGTTTATGCCTGGACAAGAGTCTCTGTAGGCCCATGGCTCTCCTGAAAGGGGGGCTGGCTGTTGTGCCCATGCCTGGGGTCAGGGGAGGCACCCAGTGAGGAGAGGACCGAGTGTGGTTGGTGGATTTAGGCACCTGACAGGGCTCCCCGAGGTGGGGGCTATCCTGTGACAGAGGAGCCAGGCAACCTGGCAGGTACTGCTTGCTCTTTGGTCAAAGGAGCAAGGGGGCGGGGCTTCCGGAACATGGAGGCGGGCCTAGGCCCACACCTGAACCAGGTCAAGTCATCCAGGGGGCGGGGCCAGGTGATCAGGTGGAGGCGGTCCCAGGAACAATTGGGCGGGGCCAGGTGAACAGCAAGAAGTGGTGAGGTAAGCAGGAGAAAGGCTGGCTGCAGGGACTCGGGTGACCAGCAGGCCAGCCTGCCCGCAGCTGGGACCTAGGGAAGGGTTGGGGGCCTGGCGGGGAGGCCAGGTGGAAGGGCGGGTTGGGGCGAGGGGAAACAACTGGAAGTATTCCACTGCGGAGGGCCCTTGGGCCCTGTGAATGTGGACCAAGGGCACAGGTGGACGCAAAAGCCCCACTTTCCTTAGCTCCAGACTGGAAGCCGGGCGAGAGGATTCCCTGTCCTCAGGACTGGGCGTTGCCCGCCAATGGGGCAGAAAGCCGGCCCTCGGGGCCCGGCGACCAGACCAGTCAGTACCTCGGGAGGGGCCAGGGCAGTGCCCAAGAGTGGAAAGTGATTTTCTCTGACTCGACACAGCTCTCTCCCGATGTCAAAGGCCACAGACTCCGGGCTGTGGGCGTCCCAGGGCACTCTGTTGTGAGCTGTCCCTTGGGGGGATCTACGGGGCATAGGCCTCCCCCGAGGCTCCGGAGGCCCATGGCTGTCCAGAAAGGGGGGGTGGCTGGAGTGCCCACGCCTGGAGACTGCGAAGGCAATGTGTGAGCAGAGGGCCATGTGCGGTTGGTGGATTTAGGCACCTGACAGGGCTCCCAGAGGTGGGGGCTATCCTGTGTCCCAGGAACCAAACAGCCTGGCAGGTACTGCTCGCTCATTGGTCGAATGAACAAGGTGGCGGGGCTTCCGGAACAAGGAGGCGGGCCCAGGCCCACACCTGAACCTGGTCAAGTCAACCAGGGGGCGGGGCCAGGTGAGCAGCTGAGGCGGTCCCAGGAACAATTGGGCGGGGCCAGGTGAACAGCAAGAAGTGGTGAGGTAAGCAGGAGAAAGGCTGGCTGCAGGGACTCGTGAATGTGGACCAGGGGCACAGGTGGACACAAAAGCCCCACCTTCCTTAGCTCCAGACTGGAAGCCGGCGACAGGTTCCCCTGTCCTCCGGGCCAGGCGTTGCCACCAATGGGGCAGAAAGCCGGCCCTCGGGGCCCGGCAGCCAGACCAGTCAGTACCTCTGGGGGGGGCCGGGAGAGTGTCAGGGGAGTCAGACTCGAGGGGGACAGTGTCGGGGGGGTCAGTGTCGGGGGACAGTGTCGGGGGACAGTGTCGGGGGGCACAGTGTCGGGGGGCAAAGTGCCGGGGGACAGTGTCGGGGGGACTGTGTCGGGGGACAGTGTCAGGGGACAGTGTCGGGGGGCACAGTGTCGGGGGCACAGTGCCGGGGGCACAGTGTCGAGGGGCACAGTGCCGGGGGGCACAGTGTCGGGGGGCAAAGTGCCGGGGGAACAGTGTCGGGGGGACTGTGTCGGGGGACAGTGTCAGGGGACAGTGTCGGGGGGCACAGTGTCGGGGGCACAGTGCCGGGGGCACAGTGTCGAGGGGCACAGTGCCGGGGGGCACAGTGTCGGGGGGCAAAGTGCCGGGGGACAGTGTCGGGGGGACAGTGTCGGGGGGACTGTGTCGGGGGACAGTGTCGGGGGACAGTGTCGGGGGCACAGTGCCGGGGGCACAGTGTCGGGGGCACAGTGTTGGGGGGCACAGTGCCAGGGGGGACAGAGCCTGGGGGGACTGTGCTGGGGGGACTGTGCTGGGGGGACAATGCCAGGGGGTCTGACTGGGCGGTACACCTGTTACACGGTAGCAGGTGTCCCAGGCCAGCCCGGGGAGGACAGAAACCCCGTGGAGCAGAAGGGAAAGCTCACTGGACCTTAGTTTTCAGTCAGAATGCAGACCGTGCACATGGGCCACACGGGGCTGCCTCCGGGCTGTGGCGGGAGGGTCCGGAAAGTCCCCACAGCCGCAGGCTTTGGCGGCCAGGCGTTCACAGCGACGGCTTAGGGCCTCGGTGGACAATCAATTTAGAGGATGTGTTGTTGCCACAGTAACCCTGCTCCCCACGAGAGGAGCCGCAGGCTCCCAGAGGGGCCGTGCAGCGAAGCTACCACCTGTGGGAATATGACTGCACGCCTCTAAGTCAGAACCCCGCCCAGGCGGAACCACATGGCAGCCACGGAGCCTCGCTTGGCCTCGGAGAGCAGGTTCCCGAGGGCCTTTCTGCCCTACTCAGAGGGGCAGCGCGGGTGGAGAACAGGCTGCGGCTGGAAAGGGAGCTGCCTACATGCCCTTCAGTCGATGCAGATGACTTGCTTCTGGGTAGGGGTCCGCATGTAGCAGAGCGGCTCCCTCGCTGTGACCTATTGAAAGTCAGCCCTGGACACAAGGGTTCGCCTCGCTCCAGCCTCTCTTCCTTCTCCGAATGGCCACCCACCAAAGTGGACAAGCAAGGAAGTGAAAGGGGAGGAACCGCGTGTGGAGCCCAAGGCTGCATCGGTGCATATTCCTTCCTTCCAACGCCCGCCCCACCCCGAAAATCAACCCCACCAGGGTCTTCAGCTGGTGCAGGCAAGTGGAGGTGGATGGTGGTGGCAGACATGGCCCCTTTTCAAGGGTGACCAAGGACCAGCTCCCTCCTCCCCATTCCCCCCTCAGCACCCCGGTGGACCAACACTCTCAAAAAATGGGCAGTCCTGGACTTAGTCTAGGGCGGCAGTGTGGACCGCCAGAGAGATGGGATTGACCAGAGCCTAGGCCAGGATTTTGTCTCCAGTGGGTCTGAGTGGTTGGGTTGACCAGTTGACTGGAGATGAGAGACTGAAGACAAGAAACTGACTGTTGAGCAGGGGCGGGCCGGGGCAGGGCCAGGGCCCAACAGCAAATAATTGTTGACAAAATGTTTGTTTGTTTATTCATTTGTTCATTCTTTCATTTTAATGTTCAGCCTGCATACAATAGTACATTCTTGTCCTGATTCCACATTTACATAGCTTACAATGCACTGGTGAAGTTGCAAGCTTATCACAGCATTATAAATTTACTAGAGGCTTGGTGCATGAAATTCATGCATGGAAGGGTCTCCCTCAGCCCAACCTGCACCCTCTCCAATCTGGGACCCTCAAGAGATGTCCGACTGCCCATTTAGGTCCTATCCCATCAGATATCCCTCTCACAAATCAGGACTGCTGGCTCCCAACCACTTTCCTGCCTGCCTGCCTAATTGCCCCTAACTACTTCTGCCTGCCAGCCTGATAACTCCCTAACCACTCCCCTGCCAGCCTGATCAATGCCTATCTGCTCCCCTGTTGACCTAGTTACCCCTAACTGCCCTCCCCTGCTAGCCTGGTCACCCCTAACTGTCCTCCCCTGCAGGCCTGGTCACCTCCAACTGCCCTTCCCTACTGGCCATCATGTGGCAGCTATCTTGTGGTGTCCATCTTGTGTCCACATGGAGGTGGCCATCTTTGACCACATGGAGGCAGCCATCTTGTATGTTGGAGTGACAGTCAATTTGCATATTTCCTCTTTATTATATAGAATAGGTCTCTAAAACAAAACCCCAGAAAACACGTTTCAATACTTACCATTCCTGTTTCTATTATATCTACCCTTTAGGGGTATTTCCAGGCCTCAGTGGCACTGGCAGCAGCAGCAGTCACTGAGGGGCATGCTTCACTTCAAGGAATCGCTCATGGAGGAAATTTCAAAGTCTAGCAGACAGCCCTTCATCCACCCTTCATCCACATCATGGGGTAGTCCGTCCTTGACTGCTAGGTGGAAACATCAGGGAGGGGGGGAGGAGAGAGAGAGAGAGAGAGAGAGAGAGAGAGAGAGAGAGAGAGAGAGAGAATATGAGAATGAGAATGAATAAAATTTTCAAAGCCCTCCCTCCCCAGCCCCCAGTTGCCATCCCTGTGTCACCGCCACCCTGGTGATAATGATGTGCCCTGTCTTTGTCCGGTTCACTAGTCACGCAACATCTCCCTGGTGTCCACAAACAAAGTGATGTCAACCAGATGGCCAATTTGGTCTGTTGTCATTGTGGTCAGCGGGAGGAGTAACTGGGAGCCTCAGGGATAGCCCGTGTGCAGCAGCAGAGGGGAGGGAGTGGAAGGCAGTGTAGAGGAGCAGCAGAGCCCGCCATATTAGCACCAGCCATTCTTTGGATGGAGGCACCTCATTTATACATAACACAGAGCAGTACCTGAAACGGAAACTTCTTTCTCAGACATGAGAAGGCAAGTCACGCCACTTGGACACTACAGACGGCAGTGGCCCATAGAAATGGACAAACATGAATTAGGCATTCTGAACCTTGCCCTCCTTTGGCTTTCTCCTTGTGATCCATAGTAACTCTCCCGGCCAAGAAAGCTATGAGGTGGACTGAAGTGGATCACGGAGGGGTTCCTGGCTGGAAACCACAAACCACACCACTGGTGGTGACTGACCCCAGACAGTCATAGTCAGGACTGAACTGAGGGCCTTCCTCTTTTTCTAATTCCCCCCCTTTTTTTTTTTGGGGGGGGGGGGCTTCCACACAGGCAAACACGCTGCCCCTGACAGACCCCCTAAACTTGGTTGGAGAGGGGAGCAAATATGCTCCACCTCATGGAACAGGTCACACACCCTCCCTCTTCTACAGCTTCCCCGCTCCTCCTCTTGCCTCAGATTTGAGTCTCTGCCAAGTGCAAGCGGTAAGTGACCTATTACAGAGCCTCGCAGTCAATCCTTACCATGCGGGTGACCTGAGTGTAACTTCACACAGGTTGTTTTCTGCATAAGTGGCATTCGAGGAAAACAGGCAAAAAACCCTTGCCCAGTATCATTAACTAATGAGGTCCTTTGGCATTTTGGCATTCTCTCTTCCCCTGCTTCCCTGCTTCCCTCCCTCCTTTCTCTCTCCCCATCTCTTCCACTCCACTCCAGTCCAGTCCACTCTACCCCCCTCCCCACCAGAGATTCTGTCCATCCTTGGGCTCACACACAGTATACATACATACATCAGTCCTGAGTGTCAACCAAAGACCTGAAAACAACAGCCCTCTGCTGCTGCCGGAGGAAGAGGAGGAGGAGGAGGAGAGGAGGAGGAGGAGGAGGAGGAGGAGGAGGAGGAGGAGGAAGAGGAGAAGGAGAAGGAGGAGGGAGAAGAGGAGGAGGAGGGGCGGGGGAGGAGAGAGAGGAGGAGGAAGAGGAAAAGGGGTAGGAGGAAGAAGAGGAGGAGGAGGAAGAAGAGGAGGAGGAGGAAAAGGAGGGGGGAAGTAGGAGGAAGAGGAGAGGGAAGTAGGGGGAAGAGGAGGAGGAGGAGGAAAAGGAGGAGGGGAGGAGAGAGAAAAGGAGGGGAAAGAAGAGGAAGGGGAGAAAGAGGAGGGGGAAGAGGGGAGGAGGAGGAAGAGGAGGGGGAGGAGAGAGAGGAGGAAGAGGAGGAGGAGAGAGAGGAGGAGGAAGAAGAAGAAGAAGGGGGAGGAGGAGGGGAGGAGGGAGAGGAGGAAGAAGAGGAAGAGGGAGAGGAGGGGGAGGAAGAGGAGGAGCAGGAAAAGGAGGAAGAGAGGAGGAGGAAGAAGAAGAGGAGGAGGAGGGGAAGGAAGATGAGGAGTGGGAAGAGGAGGGGAGGAGGAGAGAGAGGAGGAGGGGAGGAGGAGAGAGAGGAGGGGAGGAGGAGAGAGAGGAAAATGAAGAGGAGGAAGAGAGAGAGGAGAAGGAGGAGAGAAGATGAGGAAGAGGAGAGATAGGAGGAGGAAGATGAAGAGGCGGAGGGGGAGAAGGAGGAGGAGGAGAGAGGATGAGGAAGAGGAGAAGAGAGAGGAGGAGGTGGGGGAGGAGGGGGAAGGGAAGGGGAAGGGAGGGGGAGAGCGGGACGGGGAGGAGAAGACTCAAGAAGTAATGCAGTTCCAAACTCAACATGAATTCATGTGTACATGCTGTGAAAGGAAAAGCGGATAGGATATGCCTTTAAATGGCACAGCTCTCCCTGCTCGCCTAGCCTTTTCAATGACAGCACCAACTCACCCCCTTACTGTCATGGATGCTTTTCATGATCCCTGAGAGGAAGAAAATGTTACCTGTTGCCAAATCCTGGCTTTTGATGACCCTCTTGGACAGATTCAGGAACTCTCTCACCTCCAGTCTAAGAGAGGGAGTTTTGACCTTTGATCTCGTTCTTGGTTTGTTTTCTTTAAATGTTGGTCAACACAGACCTCCTCTGAGTGTTTACACTCCTTTAGCTTGATTTTTAACACAACTCCCTCCAGGGGTTGGGATTATGACTTTAGAGTTACGGTTCACCCCACGAGAGGACTCGTGTGGGGGGGGGGGCACACAAAATACTGTACTAAACCTGACAAGCTCAGGGGAGGCCATGCGTGGTGGCCTTACAGACTAAAATCAGTTTGGGGTGAGTGATCCTGTCCTAGGCCGGCATCGTGCCCAACAGAGCCTGCCTATCGCTCTCCTTCTTTCTGGAATCCATGATCACACATATTTGAAATGTCAAAGGGATTTTCCATCTTTTCCAGACCGTTGGAATGACAGGCATGGCTCTGTGAATGTCACAGATCCCGTCACGATTACTGAGTTCATGTCTGACTATGAACTAGCCTGCACACACCTAGCTACAAGAAATCTGTGTCCATTATTTGACTTTGCATCCAATCCCAGAGGTTTCCCCACTTTGCTTTCTCCCACCCACCTAAAATATCACCAGTGGATTTAATGTCACCCGCGTATGGTCTCCTCTTTGGAGTGTATAAAGTAAAGGGGGGTCAACACTACCATTCTTCGGAACATTATCTCCAACCACTGAGATTGTGCTTCCCGGCGTGCGTGCGTGCGTGCGTGCGTGCGTGCGTGCGTGCGTGCGTGCGTGCGTGCGACATTTGTGCAGTGTTTGGCTCAAAGACACTTCTTCACAGGCTGGAGTATTTCTCATGTTGTTGACAAATAACATACCTGAACCCGCACTTCCCTCCCAGCTGCCACCGTGAGTGCCCTCAGGTTTGTCCATTTTCTTCCTCTGTTTCGTGGGAGGAGGCAGGAGTGGGATCGCCAGGGAGGGTGTGATTTGAGCCTGAGGACTTCCCATGGGAAGCAGGTGGGCTGGTAGGGGGAGGGAGGGAGGAAGGAAGGACACATCCATCCATATGTGGGCAGAAAAGGGGCCACAAAGGATGGTCTGAAATGAAAACTTCAGAAAAAAAAAAAGTGATGGCAGGTAGTCACGTCCCAGGCCGCAATCTTATCTAACAAAGGTCAATTTTTAAAAAATGTTTTTATTGATTTCAGAGGAAGGGGGAGAGAAAGAGAGAAAGAAATATCAATGATGAGAGAGAATCATTGATTGGCTGCCTTCTGCACACCCCCTACTGAAGGGTAGGGGGCTGGAGATCAAGGCTGCAACCCAGGCATGTGCCCCTGACCTGAATCTATCCTGGGACCCTTTAGTTCCTAGGCCAATGCTCTATCCACTAAGCCAAACTGGCTAGGGCATAATTTTCCTTTTTAAACCCTCTCATTGTTTTGTTTTGTTTTTTAAATATATATTTTATTGATTTTGTACAGAGAGGAAGGGAGAGAGATAGAGTTAGAAACGTCGATGAGAGTCATCGATCAGCTGCCTCTTGCACACCCCCTACTGGGGATATGCCCGCAACCAAGGTACATGCCCTTGACCAGAATCAAACCTGGGACCTTTCAGTCCCCAAGCTGACGCTCTATCCATTGAGCCAAACCGGTTTTGGCTAAATCCTCTCATTGTTATTGAGTAAATTGCTGAATGCTAACTATCTTACATCAATCTAAGTAAAAGAAGTATGAAGAAGTATGTGTCTATTATTTTATTTTAATTTTTATCCAATCCCAGAGGTTTTGTGCCCCCGCCGCCTCCCAACCATGCTTTGCTTTCTCTCACCTCCCTCACCTATCACCAAGAGAATTCATGTAACCCACTTAAAACTCCTCTTTTGATTGTAATATATACAACAAGGTTAAAACACCACACACACACACACACACACTCACACACACACACACACACACACTTCATTCTATGGAGTGTTTCCCAATCTGTTGAGAATCTGCTTCCTGGCAATTGCCTCAAAATGAACTCACAGAGGAGAAACCAAGATGGTGGCGTAGGTAAACATCTAACTGCAGCTTCACACAATTTCAAAAATACAACTAAAATACAAAACGGACATTATCCAGACCACAGGAAAGCTGACTGACTGGAAATTATACAATTAGAAGGAAAGAGAAAACCAGAAGGAAAATCAGAGGAGCTATAAAAGCCTGAGGTATGGAGATATGGTGCGCGTGTTGGAGAGGACGGAGCTGGAGAGAAGGGGGTGGCTGAGTGCCTGGCTGGTGTTCTCTTTTGGGAATAAAATAAAAGCTCCGGACTGCGCTGAACTCTAGTTCAGACTGCACTGAACTCCAGTTCTGGGCGAGACCCTGGGGACCCAGACTCATACAGAGGGAATCTGGGCTGTAAGGCAGAAACTCAGAGAAGCGGTGAAAGGCAGAGCCCCGGAGACAAGCATGTGAATCCACATAGAGGACAGACTGTTGACTGTGCCACTGGATTGCCTAGCAGGAAAGAGAGAAAAGCTCAAGTCTGTGCTGAACCCCAGTTCCGGGCTCATTGGGGGAGAGACTAGACTGTCTGGTAGTGGGTGAAACTCAAGGGCACCTTTCTCTCAGAGGGGCTTGCAGCAAGTACCAAAGGACACTGAGGGACACTGAGACTCAGGAACCTCATAAGGTGGGGCTGACAGGAAGCCAAAGCTGTAGGCTCCACCCTGAAACTCCGCCCCATCCAAGCTAAGCACAGAGACTTTTGCAATTTTACAAGTATAGTCCAATAAGGCTGTCTCCTGGCATAAATACAGCTGAACCTCACAGCCAATTGGCCTGGAGGTCAGTTCCTCCCAGTGATACCAACAACAATTAAGACTTAACTACAACAAAGCTGTACACACAATCCGCAAAGGGGTGCACCAAGAGTGTCTACCTCAGGTAACTGGGAGGCTGATCCACTGAACCATATAGGACACCTTAGCACACAAAGCCAACCTACCAACTCAAAGAAGCAGCGAAAATGCTGAGACAAGAAAACAGATCACAAACGAAAGAAATGGAGGAAAACAAGCAATGGGATATAGAGTTCAAAACCACAATTATTAGGTTTTTCAATAATTTCCTAGAAAAGGCCGATAAATTTAGCAAGACCCTCGAGGATATGGAAAAGGACCAACTAGAAATTAATCATACACTGACTGAAATAAAAAATATTATCCAGACACCCAACAGCAAACTAGAGGAATGCAAGAATCAAGTCAAAGATTTGAAATGCAAAGAATCAAAAATCACTCAACTGGAAAAGCTAAAAGAAAAAAGAATCCAAAAAATTGAAGATAGTGTAAGAAGCCTCTGGGACAACTTTAAGCATACCAACATCAGAATTATGGGGGTCCCAGAAGAAGAGAGAGAGCAAGATACTGAAAACCTATTTGAAGAAATAATGACTGAAAACTTCCCCAACCTGGTGAAAGAAACAGACTTACAAATCCAGGAAGCACACACAACCCCAAATGAAAGGAATCCAAAGAGGACCACACCAAGACATATAATTAAAATTCCAAGAGCAAAAAACATAGAATATTAAAAGCAGCAAGAGAAAAACAGTTAATTACCTACAATGGAGCAACCATACAATTGTCAGCTGATTTCTCAACAGAAACTATGCAGGCCAGACAGGAGTGGCAAGAAATAGTCAAAGTGATGAATAGCAAGAACCTACAACCAAGAGTACTCTACTCAACCAAGCTGACAATCAGAATTGAAGGTCAGCTAAAGAGCTTCACAGATAAGAAAAAGCTAAAGGAGTTAATCATCACCAAACCAGTATTATATGAAATGCTGAAAGGTATTCTCTAAGAAGAGGAAGAAGAAGAAAAGGGTAAAGATAAAAATTTGAACAACAAATACATATCAACAAGTAAACCTAAAAATCAAGTGAATTAAAAATCTGAGGAACAGAATAAACTGGTGAACATAATAGAATCAGGAGCATAGAAAGGGATTGGACTAACAACTCTCCGGGGAAAAGGGTGTGGGGGGTGTGGGGGGTGCGGGAAGAGATTGGACAAAAATTGTACAGCTATGGATAAAGACAATGCGGCGGGGGTTAAGGGAAGAGGGTGGGATGGGAACCAGGTGGAGGGGAGCCATACGGGGAGATGGGGGGGAAGACAACTGTAATAATCTGAACAATAAAGATTTACTAAATTAAAAGAAAATTGAACTCACAGAAATTCTCCACAGATTTGAATTTTTATGTTAATCCATCCATCCATCCATCCATCCATCCATCCATCCATCCACAGGGAAGTTAAAGATGAATTATAAAAGGCTGTCTGTCGTGAGTGGCACAGTTGGAGCAGTCTGGAAGGGGGGGGGGGGCGGGAATGGATGATGATAAAAACCAGCAACTGGAGCAGAGTGTGCTGGCTGATCCGGTGACCCGAGCTTATTGAGTCAAATCGTCCCTCACCAGGCCTCCAGGGGCCCTCATCACTCCACTCCTACCCATGTCTCTTCTCCAAGGAGATGTCTCTAAGACCCTGAGATTTACTGCTTACCTTTGCCTTGGACCCTGGACTCAGGACCCTCAAACATCTCACTCCGCTCCCCACCCCACACGTGATTCCCAAACGGGAGAGGGCTGGTTCCTGGAATGGCAGGTGTAGGGTACTCTTTTCCACCGGGACAGGCTGGTTTCTCAAACTCCTGGAAGTTGGCTAGCTGGGGCCTAAGGAGTCACTGGAGAGCTTTCTGCATTTGAAAGAAGCCACTGAGTGAGATCCATGGAATGAATCGCCCTGACCACCTCTCCTCCCCCTTGCTCCCTACCCCACCTCCTACTCCCCATCCCCCACCCCAGCTCCCTTCCTCTCATCCCTAAGGTTAGGGGTTTCATTCTAAGTGCTGAACTGAGCCTCTGGGCCCCTGGGTGGCCTCTGGGATTGGGGAATGGGGGTAAAGGGGGACAGGAGGGGGAATCACAGTGTATTTGAGCCAAATATGATCAACAATGATAATGGTAATGATAACAAGGAGACTGGTCATGCCCAGAGGGCTGTGGGGAGAGGGGTGTGACTATAGTTATCCTATAGGCAAAAGACAGTAGACAGCTCAGTGAAGGTAAAGGTTGACTTTTGTCAAGGCGGGGATGATTCTAGCCTAGAAAATGGCTACCTGCCATCAACTCCTTCTAGTGACCTGCCATCAACTCCTTCTAGTGACAGAGTTCATTTCAGACCATCTTTGGTGGTTACTTTGGGTCTCTGAGTTTGCAAGGCCACCAGGCCACACAGGCCTTCCCTAAGCTCACAGGGTTAGATAATGAAGCATCCATTTATATAAAAATTGCTGTTTGAAGTTTTAACCCTGCTATTTTGGCTTCTGTAAATGAGTGCTGGCTTAAATAATAAGGAAAATCAGACTACTTCCTACTCCAGAGAGGCCATAAACTATGCCCCAGACAGAGTTGTCAGTACTGACACCAGGCCCGACCTGGAGATACGGTCTCATGGCCCCTTCCCAGCAACAGGCCTTCTTTTTCAGAAGGCCCGGAGGACTCATTCAAATTTTGGAGACAAAAGAGCTAGAAAAAGTATAAATAGAAAAAGTTTCCTCCATGTTGGTGGGCCCAGAATTTGAAAGACACATTTTTCTCTGGGCCTGCTCAGAATCCTATCTAAAAGTAACATGCAAATTGACCATACCTCCATTACACCCACCAGCCATGCCCACCAGCCACGCCCACCAGCCAATCAGAGCAAGAATGCAGATAATCCCAACCAAGATGGCTACAGCCACAGAGAGCAGGAGGGAGGCTTGGGTTTCCCCGGCAATGGAGAAATCCAAGCTTTCCGCCTGTCTTTGCCAACCTAGGCCTCCACTTAAGGCTACAAAGTTTCAATTTTAGAAGGTTTTTATGGCTGCAGCCACAGAGCAAGCAGGAGGCTTGGTTCCACTCTAGGCTACAAAGTTTCAATTATAGAAGGTAAATAAATTCCAGATATCAGGGCCTCTGCTTGGGTCACCAGGGGGCATGGCTAGCCTACAAACCACCACAGGCCCCTCGCCCAGGCCACCCCACACCCCAAAGGAACCCCCACCCTGATCTGGGACACCCTCCAGGGCAAACCAGCCAGCCCCCACCCTTGCACCAGGCCTCTATCCTATCTAATAAAAGAGTAATATGCAGATTGACCATCACTCCAACTCACAAGATGGCTGCCCCCATGTGGTCAAAGATCCTGCCCCCATATGGACACAAGATGGCCAGCAGGGGAGGGCAGTTGGGAGGCACCAGGCCTGCAAGGGAGGGCAGTTGGAGGTGATCAACCCTGTAGGGAGGGCAGTTAGGGGTGGCCAGGCCGGCAGAGGAGGGAAGTTGGGGGCAAACAGGCTGGCAGGGGAGCAGTTAGATATCAATCAGGCTGGCATGAGAGTGGTTAAGGGGTGATCAGGCTGGCTGGAGAAGCGGTTAGGGGCAATCAGGCAGGCAGGCAGGCGAGCAGTTGGAAGCCAGCAATCCTGGATTGTGAGAGGGGTCCCAGATTGGAGAGGGTGCAGGCTGGACACCCACCCCCCCACCCACACCCACCCCTCCGCCCCTGTGCACAAATTTCATGCACTGGGCCTCTAGTTTAATAATAAAATGTAACTAATTCCCTTTCTCTAAGTGTGACTTGGTTTTTCTCCAGTCTTCTGCAACAATAGCATGTGGTCCCCTTCCGTCCACACGTCATTTGGATTTTTCTGGTCAATGGACTAGTTAGGCTTGCGTCCTCCCATGCCGTCCTACCAGACCTCCCTGAAGAAATACCTCCACACAATGAGCTCTTCCCCTTTGTCCAATAAACACATATACACACATATGCACAAGCACAAGCCTATGCATGCATGCAAACGGGCTCCTGCCAAAATACAGCTGTGAGATGACAGGAGGGAAGCCTAGAGTGAGAGGATTCCTTCTGTAGGAATGAAGGCCAGTCTGCTCTCCTGTAGCACCCCCCACCCCCATCTAATGAGTTGCTTTTCCACAATTCTCTCTCTCTGCTCAGCCCAGCATGGGAAGCATTGAGGCAGTTAAGAGATGTAGTGTGCTTTGATATTCTGGAGCCACACACCTCCAATCCTGGACAATGTTGTTTTAATCCCTCTTTCCTGATGTTCAGAAGTGACTGCCAGGTGTTTTCTGTCTAGTTGCTATAGTTTATATCTGCTTTTCAGTGAATTCCTAGTGGTTGCAAACACTTTGCTATTGTGAGCTTACTGCTCTTTAGTTAGGGCTTCCTCCCAGTTGTCAAACACATTTCTACCCTCTTTCCTGATGTTAGATGTTATTTCCAGGTGTTTGCTAATGATTGTGTAGTTTACTGCTCTTTTTTCCAGTGAATTCCAAGTGGTTTCAAACACTGTGCTATAGCTGAGAAGGCTAAAAAGGTTATATTCCAACGTGACCCTGATATTTGGGGGGGAGGGGGGGGAGTAGCAATCTGTATTTGTGCCAAGCCCAGTGTACATTTCTGATAACCTATCATTAAGTTACTGCCTCTTTCCCAGAAAACTGCTCTTGCAGAACCTGCTATCTACCTGCTCCCGGCCGCTTCCCCAGGAGCAATCACTCCAGGCCTTTGTCAGGGCAGAAGCGCAGCAGGTTTTCAGATCCCTTGAGGCTAATGCTTCCTGAGGTCTCACCTGCCCAGAGCTTCCTGGTGGCTCCAAGTAGAGCCCAAGCCCTTACAGGCAGGGCCTGAGGACAGCGCAAAGCCCGCTCTGGCCCCTCCACCTCCCACTGTGCAGCTTCAGCCAGAGAAATGGAGCCTCTGTCTCCCCTGTCAGAGGGGACACCGCTCCCTCTGGGTGGCTGGGGCGATGCAGTGAGGTGGTGCTCTTGGCTGCTGCCCAGCGTGCGACCAGCACTCCCCCTCCCTTCTCACTCCTTCCTTCCTTCCATGGCCAATAAACCCAGAGGTCAGCAAAGAGTCTCCTTTCAGCAGAATGAGCTCTCCTACTGAGTCCGAGCGGCCAGTCCTCCTAGGCACCAGCTCCCACACCTCGCTGGTCCTCACACCCTGCTCTCTGCCAATCCCGTCCTGCCTCAGCTTGGCCAGCACCAGGCTCACCAGCCATCCCACTGCCCAGCTTCCTGTTCCCTCTCGTCCTACCCAACTTCCACACTCACCAGCTGCATCTTTCCAAATTAGGGATCTAATCTTGTCACGTGTCATGTATAAAAACTACCAGGGCTTCCCCCCAGACTAGAAAGTGAAGTCTCCATCGTTGGCACAGTGCAGTCACCCTGGACCAGGCCTGCGCCAGGAGCCCCAGGATCTGCACTGATCTTTCTGGCTGGAAGGTCGAGGAGGACTGTAACTGGCTTTTGAATTTGGGACAACTTAAAATAGACATTAGGGAGGAGAAATCAAAAGTCAATTAAGAGAAACCTGGCAGGCCTGGCCGCTGTGGCGCGGTGGCTAGAGCGTCAGCCCCCAAGAGAAACCTGGCAAACTAGAGAAATGGGCGACTTCCTAGTAAAAATAGACATTAATAAAATGGACCCTAAAATAAGGAAAGTACAAGTGAATAAATTACCCATCCATGCATCTCTACTCCCTGTGGCTGTTCTCTCATTGTTCTGGGGTTTCCCTTTCCGGGTCACAGAAGGAGCCAGACATACCACCTGAGCAGCACCCTAAGACCTGGCTTTACCCAAGGCCTGTTAAAAAAAAAAAAAAAAAAAACACATCTGTAAAGAGATTTTGAGTTTATTTGAGCCAAACTGTTGACTTATGCCGGAAAGCAGAACCTCCAAAAATTGAGAAGCAGAGAATGGTTACATTTGTATTTATACATTGCCATCAGAGGAGGGACATAGGTGGGTTACATGAAATTCATCGGTGATGGAGTAAGGAGGTGGGAGAAAGCAAAGCTGGGAAAAACCCTGGGATTGGATAAAAAGTGAAATGATGGAACATATCTAGGTGGGTGCAGGAACAATTAACATGATAAAGAAGGAATTTATGGTCTCTGTCCTGGCACCCACCACATTTGGTTGTGCCCTAGGGGCTCCAGAAAAAGGGAAGTTACAAGTTACCCTGACATTTCTAAAGGTATGTTATCATAGATGCAAAAAGAACCATGGGCTTTTTGTTAAGGTAAAGGTTGACCTTATCAGTGAAGATACTGGCTTAGGATGTAACTGCCCATCATAACTGCATTTAGTTAAAGTTTAATTTCAGACCATCCTTTGTGGTTACTTTAGGTCTCTGAGTTTGCAAGACTGCTATGCAGACCTCCCCTGAGCTTATCAGGTCAGCATGTGGCCCCATTCGTCCACACATCCCTCTTTTGGTCATAAATCAATCCAAAGGATGCATTGATGACCAACCTTTTGGTTGGATAATGGAGTCCCATGGCGCTAGGAAGGCTCATTCCTAGGATATCTCAACGTCAGCATGTCTTGCTGAACTGGTGGACCACTGGGGATGGGGCAAGACCATAACCTTAGATGGCATTTAAGGTCAAATTATTATTATTTAAAAAGGCAGGTAAATGGGAGGCAGTCAGATCCTATATGTCCTTTTTTAAAAAGTACTCTGAATCATTTCTAATTTTTGAGCCACCAAGATCTGAATCTTTTTGCTGTTTATGAAGTTTTCTTTTTCTGCATCTAATATAACATTTACATATCAGGAACAAAAGTAGCAATACTAAACCAATAACACAAATTAAGAACAGAAAATGTCTAATACTAGATAAGGAAAAGTATGAGGGGAACAAGCATCCAAGCCAACTGAAAAACACTTTACATGCATTATCATAGTTTTTTTATTAAGCTAATTACATGTTTTCCTCCTTCATCCACTGTCAGTTGTACCTTATGATATGTTTGGCCAGATGAATTAAGGCTCTCTACTATTTCATTACCTAGAAGCTCTCATTTTCTTCTGGCAGGTTAGTTTCCATAGAATTGACTTCATGGGGAGGAGTCCAGTTTCCCAATACATTGGTTTTTCAGTATCAATATTACCACAGATTTTATGACCATCAGGCAAAGTCATTCTGCCTATAATTTCAGTATTACACCATATTCTAGTATTATTTAATGTAAACTTGGTGATATTACAGTAAAAAAATTCTTAGTATAACAGAATTTTTAACCCTTCCCAGCAAAAATGCCCCTTCCCCATATACCATATATTGTTATTCCTTGGGGCAGATACAATAGGCTAGAACTGGGTGAATTCAGTATTTCAATGGATTGGGGGCATAACCATTCACTTCTCTGACTTTCACAATCAGACAGTGAGATGGGTTCACATTGTTTATTATTTTTAAATATGGCCCATCAACTCACCATTGGAAGTATTCTAGTATTATTGAGGATGGTGCCTATGCTGGTCAGTTGAACTACTAGAAATTTAAGTTTAGGATTTAACTGAGGCACCTGGGCTTTTAAAACAATTTTTCAAATACCTAGGAAACCATACGAGTCCCATAAGTGTCTGGCCTGGGCTCCTGCAGCCATTATAGTTGGCCATTGTTTCATAGCCACTTCAGATTCTATTTGCATTAGCATAGACAACAGGCCCAGTTGAGTTAGGGCACAGGCACATTCCCATTGTTGGGTTTGTGCATGCGTTTTTGTAGTCTGTCTGGTCTGTTCTATCCATGAAACTAAGGCTTGATTGTCTTTCCATGCTGCTTCCCACCTGGTCAGCATGTGGCGCCTTTCATCCACAAGCCCACCCAGAGTCTTCCTCCCCCTTTCCGCTGCCGTGGTGCTGCCCAGGGAATCCCCGTGGAGTCTCAGGGACTGCTGGCTTCTGATGTGTAACCAAACCCACTTGATTGCAATGTTCTGGACATGCTTACTAACGTACAATAAGTTGACTTTTAAAAATATATTTTTATTGATTTCAGAGAGGAAGGGAGACGGGAGAAATACCAATGACTAATGGCCCGATGCACAAAGTCATTTCATGATGGGGCAGCAGTTAGGTTCCCTCAGCCCAGCCTGCACTCTCTCCAATTGGGGATCCCTTGGGAGATGTCCGACTGCCAGTTTAGGCCCGATCCCTAAAACGGCAGTCAGACATCACTCTCACAATCTGGGACCGCTGGCTCCTAACTGCTCACCTGCCTGCCTCCCTGATCGCCCCTAACTACCTCTGCCTGCCTGATCACCTCTAACTGCCCTCCCCTGATGGCCTGATCTCTCCCCCAACTACCCTTCCCTGCCATCCTGATCTCGCCCCCAATGACCCTCCCCTGCCATCCTGATCTCGCCCCCAATAACCCTCCCCTGCCATCCTGATCTTGCCTCCAACTGCCTTCCCCTGCCAGCCTGATTTCACCCCCAACTGCCCTCCCCTGATGGCCTGATCTTGCTCTAAACTGCCTTCCCCTGCCAGCCTGATTGTCTCTGCCTTGGCCCCCACCACCATGGCTTTGTCCAGAAGAAAGTCAGAATTCCGGAAGATGGCCAATTGACCCAGTCTAATTAGCATATTACCTTTTATTAATATAGATTATATAGGATATGATTGCTTAAATGGGGGGAAAAGACTTTTTCAGCAGGAGGAGATGCTCTTAGTATACAAAAATACATATTCCCTATATCTGGACTGATAATGAGCCATATGCACTATACTGCCAAACTGAACAAAACATTGAACCGCTTTCTTACACCTTACACCAAATAGCTGTTGCCCTTGAAACCCCAACTCAGCCCCCACCTTAGGCTCTGCCTTCCCAGTTCACCCAAATTTGGTTCTGATGGGCCGGTTTCTATGCTAGTCAGTGTCTCCAAGGCCTATCTCTGGGCTGATCAGAGAGCCAGGGCTGATCAGCAGTCCCCACGGAGGCCCGGAGAGAAAAAGAGGTGTAGCTGCTGGCCAGGCCTGGAGAGAGAGAGAGAGGCAAGGGCTGATCAATAGCTGCCAGGGAGGATAGTATCAGAACACCTGCTTCTCTCTCCAGGCCTGATCCACAGCCCCCTCAGCAGTCAGTGTTGGGTTGCTGCACCTGCAGCGGATGACCCAGCACTGGCTGCAGGACTTCTGTCAGTTGAGCCTTCGGTTGTTTTGGACACTAGGGACCCTGGGTTTTTATATATTAGAATGAGAGAGAATCATTGACCAGCTGCCTCCTGCACATCCCCCACTCGGGATGGAAACCACAACCTGGGCAAATGCCTTGACTGGAATTGAACCCAGGACCCTTCAGTCTACCAGAGGCTAGGATCAGAGTGAATGAACTTCGTGCACCAACTGAGCCAAACCAGCCAGGACTAAATAAGTTCATTTTTAACAGCAAAAATCCATCCTTGCAAGTTTAAGAGTGTTTTGGACTTGGCAGGTGCAGGTTCTCACTGCCTCACCTGGTCGCTCTCCAACTCTGCCCTCAGGCACTGCTCCTGCTGTGAGTTGCCCCAGTCCAGTGGTCGGCAAACTCATTAGTCAACAGGGCCAAATATCAACAGTACGACGATTGAAATTTCTTTTGAGAGCCGAAAACCCGACTTCTGCACGTGGGCCATGAAGTTTCAATCATACTGTATGCGTGCGCCCACACGTGGTATATTGTGAAAGAGCCACGCTCAATGGGCCAAAGAGCCGCATGTGGCTCACAAGCCACACGGTTTGCCGACCACTGCCCTAGAGAAGGGAACTTGAGGCCTCTCGCCAACTGAGGTCCTCAATCTGACATCACCTGAGGGATAATCCTCTCAGCAACCACAGGAAGGAGCTTGAAGCACTCTCCCTGCTATGGATTGAATGCCTGTCCTCCCACATTCATATGTGGAAACATAATGCCATGTTTATGTTAGGAAGTGATGCTATTGGGAGGGCATTCGTTCACAAAAGTGGAGCGTCCTGAAGAAGTGAACTCAGTGCCCAGGGAGACCTGAGAAAGCTCCATCGTGGAGGTCGCCCACCTGAGTGCGTGCACAGACGGTGGGAGCCAGCCAGCTGGTGCGGATCAGATAGGCAGCTGCATCTCCGCCAACATGCGGGTCATTCCGTCACAACATGACCCTGGGCAATCCCAGGAGCAGAAGGCGCTTGCTCTGCCCCAGTTCCAGGACAGAACCTGAGGTCAGGGTATGCGTGGCCCTGACCCTTCATCCCTCCCACCCATCACCACACACAGCAACAACAGCTGTTTCCCAAACAACTTTTATTTTCTCCAACCCTACCGGATAACAACTCCACTGCCCTTCTGTCGTGTGGGGTGGAGGGGAAGAGTCAAGCTGCAATCAGACAGACTTGCCTGGAGCCTTCCCACCTCTAGCTGGGGAGAAACACATCCCTGTTGCTGATCAGCCACCAAGTCTCTGGCGGCTGCAGCTGCCCATGCTACCGGACACGCCTGCAGGCAAGCCTCAGGTGGGTGCACAGCTGGGCCAACAGCATGGCCAGACCCACCTCACCTTAAAGCCCTGTGTGATGGCGTTAGGAGGGGCTCAAGCCATGAAGATGAAGTCCGCATGAAGCGTCAGTGTTGTCCGAGACTCAGCCCCTTCCTCCCTGAGAGGGTAAGCTGGACCCCAGGGACCAGAGAGAGGCCCTCTCCTACCAGCTCAGCACCCTGATCTCAGACTTTTAGCCTCCAGAATGTGAAAAATAACTTGTTTAGAACCACCCAAAATACCAAAATGGTGTTTTATTATAGCAGCCCAGATGGACTAAAATGTACAGGAAAAACTGGACTTTGAAAACTTCTTTTTTTGCAATACCACCTCAAAAATTGAAGTCCTGATCCTAACCTCCGACCCTGCTCTGACCCTGACCATAAACCCCAATCCTAAACCCTGGCTCTGGCCCTAGGCCCTGATCCAAACCAACCTTAAACCCTCTGCTGCTGGTAAAATCTATAGCTGCCAGTAGTACCCAATTTTCTTTCCATATTTCAGGTTATGGAAAAGTTGTGCCAAAAATCTAACCACAGACACTCTTCACATACCAGAATTAGTAATAAAGTGTGAAAGAAAACACATTGTAAGGGAAAAAAAAAAAAATATATATATATATATACACACACATATATATATGTATATGTATATATATGTGTGTGTGTGTGTGTGTGTATATATATATATATATATATATATATATATTTTTTTTTTTTTTTTTTAAGATCTGGGGACAAGCATATCTATCCCAGACAAGAAACAGAAGCAATGCTAAGAAGGCTAAAATGTCTTAACTGCCTTTATTGATATCTTGTATTTATCCAGGTATGTCAGCTTTTAAACCAGTTTCAGATTTCTTACATTAATCCCCTGGAAGTTCCAGCCTGGCTAAAGCACGTTCACACAGTGATTTTTACATTACACACTTAATGTGATAAACTTGATCTTTGTTTTGTACATCTCAATGGCTCTCCTACTTCTAAGACAAAAGTCACATATAAAAACACAAGACGACTGACAACACAGAAGCCCACAGTCTAAGAGCAGTGTCTGCGCGGCTTGCGGGAGCACATACCGAGGAGCCGCAGGCAGCTCACACTACACCAGAGGCACGGCCACAGGCAGCCGCTCACACTCTCCGCCATGTTTACAAGATAAACACCAGCTGGTTCATATAGATTACAGCATCAGATTTTTTAACCAAATTCTGCTTTAAAAATCACAACTGAGAACATGTAAATTAAAACTGCTAGGCAAGTTTAACACATAGGAAAACGTGTTGTGCGTGGCCTTTTTTTTTGAATCCTCACCTGATGACATTTCTTCCACTGGTTTTAGAGAAAGTGAAAGGGAGGGAGGAGGGACAGAGGGAGAAACATTAACCAGGAGACGCTGATCGGCGCCTCCCGCACGCACCACCCTCCTGCACGCACCACGACCAGGGCTGGGGAACCCACAACCGATCCACGCCCCTGCATTGCCTTTTATAAGGCAAATGTGGTTTAAAAGAAATGAAATACATATACAATCACGGGGGAAAAGCATACTAGAACAGATTTCACAGATACACTTAAGTCTAAGAATGTCCACAAATTGGAGGCCTCTGTGTCTCCACAAGACCCCGTCGCTCTGCAGGGTCCCTGGGGCGCTCCACCCTGCTCAGAGTGGCCGAGTCACAGGCAGGTCACCAAGCCATGAAGTGCTTCTTCCCAACAGCTTCAGGACACAAGCCCAGAAGGACACAACACAGTTTCCCAGTGAGGCATGCACACAGCATCCTGTGACAGAAAGGATTCAGCTACTAAAAACAGCAAAAAGGTGAAAAATAACCAGGACTCAGTTAACTGGTTGAAACCAGAGACACTAAACCTCAGCAACACCCAAGACTTGAAGCGATAAAATTAAACCTCAACTCTGGGTGACTGACCAACAGCAGCAGTGTTTACTGGGCTGTTTGTTAACATTTAATACTGTTTCTTCTGTTTGGGTGAAAAAACAAACAAGCAAACCAAAAAACGAGAAAGAACCAGTGTTTTGGAATAAGCACTATAACTTCAAAATATTCTGCCACCAGCCCAACAGGACCCTTCCTCCGGACCCAGAACCTAATTAGACAAAAGCTCCTGCCACACGAGGCCCCAAGTCTGTTCCCCGAGAGTGAAACTGCTCTAGTGCAATGGAGCTAGCAAAATACATATATTTGTTCTTAAGAAAAATTACAAAACTAACAAATCTTTTTTCTCCAGAATTACAAAAGATAAAATCTATGAGTGATTATAGAGGAATACCAACGGAGGCTCTGAAGGAAAGCGAAAAGCACAAGCAGCCAGAGTCCCCACCCTTCCCGCAGCCCGCGGGCCTCCACTGGCTCCGTCGTCCGAGGCCAACCCTAGCAAGGATCACCGCAGTCCTCTCATGGTCGTTGTCGTCGTCAGTCCGCACTGGGGTGAACGTTGTCGTTTATTACCTGCACGGCATGCGCTTCATTCTTCAGGGTGTCCTCTCAGGGATTACTAGACATTGGTTCTTTTTTTGATCAATCGATCGATTGTAGAGAAGGGAGAGAAACACTGATTTATTGTTGCTCCACTTCTTTAAACATTCGGTGGCAGATTCTGTGTGTGCTCTGACAAGGGATCGAAACCAAAACTTTGGTGTATCTGGACGATGCTCCAACCAACTGAGCTACCAGCCAGGGTGGCATCAGTTCTTCTAAAGGGAAGGGAAGGTATCGGGAAAAAACTCCTTGGAATTCTTTTGGAACTCCTAAAAGGTATCTGGCAGTTTGATACTTTTATTCCCCCTCCCCCAACACAATTAAAAAACACACACACAAACTGACAACTCCCATAAGAATTTTTACAATTTTACAATAAGGGAGGGTTTGTCAAGAAAAGAGAGCTAGGTTTAGTGAAGGTCAGAGCCACGAATTAAGAGGTTGATAATGTCAAAATTCAAATTTGGACAAAGGTGTGTCTCACCCAGAAGTCCCCACACTTACAAAGGTGCGCTTGCACCTCCACGCACGGCACAGCCCCTCGGTCTCCCTGTTTGTGCAGACGTGCCTACCTGTGCCTCCCACGAGCTGAGGGGAGCCTTTCTCCGGGAGACTCTGTCCCTTTCAAGAAAACATTCTCCCATGCACTTACTGTTTGTCAGATTATATTTAAAGAAATCTACCATTTAATGAAAATTCTACAAGATAATCAAGATCAAACTGGAAGAACCGTGCAGACAGGGCACACTCCGCTGGCCACAGGCTTGGCGCCACCTGCATGCGCTCACTTGTCCCTGTAGTAGAGCAGGTAGTACTTCAGGGGGTCAGGCAGGGGCAGGCTCAGGACCTTCTCCCGCAGGAAGTTCACGGGGGGCTCTGGCTTTGTCTCAGCTGGGCTCTGCTCCTCTTCTTCCCGCTGCTCCTCTCCCAAACCCTCACAGCTGTTGTCCTCAGACGGGTTGGAAATCCGACTGGCAAAGACCTCTTTGTCTAAGAAGACAATGGTTTCCATTCGACGGCGGCGCACTCTCCTTCGCTTGAACCTGGGAGTGGCTTTCAGTCCGTCCCCATTTCTGCTCACTGCTTCCTGGTGAATGACCTTCTTAATGGCGCCCCGGATGGCAATGCGAGCCAAGTCCTGGAGGCTCCGGACCGCCAGGGGGGCTGCAGCGCAAAGGACATGAGTCAGTGTTCGTGCTGACAATACAGGCCTAACCAACTGGAAACTGCATGTGAACAGACAAAGCACAGAGCATGAGCTCTTTTCAGGAAATACCTGACACATGTAACTTGCACGGAGACGAAGGAGGGCCCCACCGCTGGCAGAGACCAGCAGGAGAAAGCCCGGCTGCTCTGAGTCTTCCCCAGCCTGGCCGGCCCTCTGGTCCCTGTGTCTGCCCAAGGGCTCTCTCACTCACCACCATCCAGCACTCGCCCATCTACTCTGTTTTCATTGTGATTTATAAACTGAATACTTCTTGCTGTTGTTAAAGTAGAGAAAAGTAGAATTACAACAGTTTTAAGAACAAAAACTCTACAGCCTAAGAAAAAGTAAAGCTTGGTCACTGAGTTTAATGCAGGCTCTTTGATGAGGCTGTGAGGGCTTTTCTCAGAGGGAAAGGAATGAGGGGGTCAAGTGTTTCAATACAGTAAACTCAAAGCCAGCATCACTCTCCCTCCAGGACCGGAGTGCTCCAAAAACCACACCGCCCTCGGAGGCTTCGCAGAGCCTCAGCAAGTGCCCCCTGGACCAGGGACCTGGGAGTTCCCATGACCCCTCTGTCAGCACCTACGCTCTCTGCTCACTGTCCTCTTCCTCCGGAGGACGCGGGCCACCTGCCCCTCGCTGCTGCTCCTCGGACAGCTGGAAGAAGTCCTTCACTGGCGCCAGGCCTCCCACGGACAGCACTGGCACGGGGGCCACGTGGGGCTGGTGCCAGCTCTCCCTCCTCTCAGTCCGAGTGCTGCTTCCCAAGGTTCCGACTTTATCCTTTCTCCTCTCTCCTTGATCTGACATCTAGTCTGTGGCTTCAATTAACAGAAACCGGCCAGCAACTCCCAGAGCTATCACCCGTCCTGACCACAAGCCCACATCTACAACAGTCTCTGGCATCCTTCTTCAGAGAGGTCCCTGGGCCTGTCCTGGTCCTTCCCTCTCGGGCCAGTGTTTACCATCCATCTTTATCTCTAGCCTGGGAAATCCCAATCGCCTCCTAAATGGCTCCTGCCTGTGCTGACCTTGGCCTGTCCACTCTGATGACTGACCCTGCCAGCACCTACAGGACTTCACTCGGCACCGACTCCCTCAGTGTGACTACTGGTTTACAAAGATCACGTTACAAACAAGTGGATTACTGTTCCCTTCAGGATCCCTGAACAGCATCCCATGATTACTTATCATCCAATATTCACTCTGAACCACGGGCTCAAAACCCACATATCAGGGTGCCTTCCACTTGGTCATGACCATCAGCCAGGCCCACCCAGGCCTCCTCCAGCCCCGACTGTCCCCTCACCTCCAACATGCTGCCGTGGCAGCGTCAGCTGTACCCTCTGGGAACACGGAACATGGACACACTGCATCACTCAGGAGGGTGATCCTGAGTGAGAGGCGTCACCCCCAAGGAGCTCTGCACAGTCCAGGGGATAAACTGCAGGCCAACCGGCATCCCATCAGGGAGCCCAGCTGCCTCCTCAGAGCCCCTGGGAATGTACACTTCAGTCACGGCCTTAGCTCCTTTCCTCCCTCTCTTCTCTCCTCTCGGCATCAAGGACCAACACAACCTCTCAGTCCCTCTGCACAGTCTATGGCTGCTCCTTACCCCAGTTCCTCACACTTCAATGACCATGTCAATGTCATGTGACCTGCACTTAGCAGAGACCAGGAAGAACATAACATCACCTTGATAAGTGACTCCTCACATATATTAAAGGATGATTCTAGAAGGAACTCACCCACATGTATTAGTTATCTTTGGGTGCTGAAATTAAGGGTGATTTTTTTTCTTCCAATATTTTTTTTTCATTTTCCAAATTTCCTAAATCATCAGAAAGCAGAGTGCATGCTAAACAATTTTTTATTAAATAAAGACAATTGCAATTCTCCTTGCTGTGTAAGTCTCTTGTTGAAATTATAAAGCATTTGACTGAATGCTTAACTTTTTGATGGGTCTGCACCCTGACAGAGTGAGAGGCACAGGCCTGGCCAAGGAAGGCTCCACTGCAAACCTGGCCCTGCCCACCTGAGCCGAGTGGCGGACATGTGGCCCTGCAGCCGCCCCGGGCAGAGGGTCCGGGGTCTGCAGGAGCCCCATGGCAGAGGTGCCAGGACACACTCCACAGGGCGGGTTTAATTCCCTTCTAGGGACTCTTCTGCTTCCCAGGGCATCACCCTCAGCAGTTCTCTGAGGAGGTAAAACACAGCTAAAATCACGTACAATAAGCTGGAAATAGAGTTGTGGTTTTTAGGCATTAAAAAAAAAAAAAGTTTAGCCAAGACCGGTTTGGCTCAGTGGATAGAGCGTCAGCCTGTGGACTGAAAGGTCCCGGGTTTGATTCTGGTCACGGGCATGTGCTTTGGTTGCGGGCACATCCCCAGTAGGAGGTGTGCAGGAGGCAGCTGGTCGATGTTTCTCTCTCAGCGACGTTTCTAACTCTCTATCTCTCTCAATTCCTCTCTGTGTAAAATCAATAAAATATATTTTAAATAAATAAATAAATAAATAAATAAATAAATAGTTTAAGGTTATAGTGAGTGGGGAATGATCTTTAATATTAAAGGTTCCTTTTAATGAAATTCAAAACATCCAAATGATGGGCTAGGGGCTCTGTACTCACGTAACTGGACGAGTCTTGATTTCCCCGACTCTGAGCCGCGCGGCTGGACCAGAGGAGCAAAGGAAACAGCCAGGATCTTTTTGGTTTCCCAAGCAGAAGGTCCCGTGCGCGTTATCTTAGTCAACTATCCCAGAGACAAAACAAGATATAATTACTGGTATGTTAGATTAAATATAGTTTTAATTCTTACACACCATCTAAAACTACACAGATACACAAATCATTAAAAACACGAGAGGGCGATGTGGCATGAACAGCGGATACGGTTAATCTGAACACAGCCAAGCATCTCACCCTAACTCCTGTTACAGGAAATGTCTATGTCAGAGGAAGAAATTAAAGGACAACAGGAGGACACAATCCATGCAGTGTAGGGATCTGATGAGACCACTTTCAATGCTAGGGGATGTGGAGGGCTCTGAAGTGACAGTCATCAGACACACACAATCTACACCACACGCTGGCCAGCCAAAACTCCTACAGCAAGTGGGGACTCAAGCACAACAGCTGCAACCACAAAGCACAGCTCCTTGCTGGGAGTCTAGCTTCCTGTCCCCTTGGGAGATGCACACTGAAGTGTCCAAGGAGCCTCCCAATGACACTGCCCAGGGCCCCGGAGACATGGCTCCCTGCGTGCAGTCTCACCACAGTTCCTGTGAATCACAATCCAGGGGCGCAGGACCAAAAAAAGCACGGCCATCCTGTGCTCTGTGGGCCTGCTCTGCCACCACAACACCTGGGTCACAGGACTATTCCTGCTAAGATTGTATGCTCCCTAATCTAAAAATATCTAAACCAGCAAACCGTCTAAAAACTAAGGTTCTATGCCATGAATCTTAGAAATAAAAGAATTCAGTAGCTATGTATTCGATGAACATCAACAAGTTACTTGCATTCTTGTATACTAGCAGAGACATTCCTTTTAAAAAAATTATTTATTAAATTGATTGGGGTGACACTGGTCAACATGAACATATAGGTTTCAGGTGTGGGTTTCTATGTTATAAGATCTATGTCGTACCATGTGCCACCACCCAAAGGAAAACATTTCTTAAAAGGAGAATTTCTAGTTATAATAAACATCAAATAGTTAAATGTAATAAAAAAAAAATGGATGAGCCCTTAAAACTATAAATGTCTATTTCATGTTCTGTATGAGCAGAATACTAAAAATATGTCTCTAATCCTCAAATTAACCCAGCTGTAGCACAATTCTAACAAAAGGTCCTATGTATTTCTGCAAAACCATGAAGATTCCTACAGTCATCTGTAAGGAAGGACCCACCTCACATTCTGAAACTGAAGAGCAGAGACGAGACTGGTCCTGTCACTGTGAAAACAGTAGGATCAACCCGGCAGGACGGTCTACTTGGCACAT
This sequence comes from Pipistrellus nathusii, assembly GCA_963693515.1. Lineage (NCBI taxonomy): Eukaryota > Metazoa > Chordata > Mammalia > Chiroptera > Vespertilionidae > Pipistrellus > Pipistrellus nathusii. Next base: position 221,031 of record OY882864.1, read on the forward strand.
CTCCAGTGGAATAAAAAGGCAAAAACCACACACCCCAAAAATCCTGAACTAGTTATAGACATCAAATAGTGATGCCACATATTGTAGACAGACATCACACTGGGCGGATGGGGACAGCGTTCCGCCTGAGAGACAAGTGGCGCTGACACCACTGGCTGAGGGCTGACACCCACTACCCTCTCAGGGAGGAAAGGACTAGAAGAATATGGGAGAGAGCCCCACAGAGATATGCTGCAGGGAATTTGTCTTACCACACTTGGTAAGACAAATGGCCTAATTTCTTCAAAAACAAATTGCAATGAAAAAGAAAGAATCTACTGATTAATGCACTTAGGAGATACTCCAATCAGATTCAACACATGAATCTTAAATGGACCTGCATTCACATAAACAAATCAAAATAACGTTAAGACAATCAGGAAAAATGGAATGCTAGTAGACAGTTGAAGATATTCAGAAATTACTATTGCCCAGCTGGTGTGCTCAGTGGCTGAGCGATGACCCATGAACCAGGAGGTCACAGTTCAATTCCGTCAGGCCACATGTCCACGTTGTGGGCTTGACCCCCGGAAGGAGGGGAGGGTGTGCAGGAAGCAGCTGATCAACAATACCAATTTCTGTCCCTCTCACCCTCTCCCTGCCTGTCTCTGAAATTAATAAAAACACATTTTAAAAAAGAAAAAAAATTACTACTAATTTTTTAGGTTGATGATGGTTTTATGACTGTTTTAAAAACAGAATCTTTATCTTACCCAAATACATACTGAAATATTTATGAGTAATTGTTTTTTAATTTGGATAGTAATTCACTGAGTCTTTATGTAACAGTAAAATAACAGTGAGTCACAACACACAGCCTCATGTCCAATCACAGTAACCGGATCATCAACTAGGCCCACATACCAGTGGCTGCCAGGCAAGAACTAAAAATAATTGAAACTATATTCACAAACTCTTCTAAGGAACAGTGTAACTTCTAAAACATGTGCTGTCGCCTTTTTAAAAAAAAAAAAACATCAAACTACAAACATGTACAAGGACCACACTCAGCCACCAGGAAGGCAACTGTGAGCAGTTGTGCCTGGTGTTCCTTCATTTCCTAAAATGAATGATTATTTTTCAAGCAAAATAAGTTAAATGCAAACATTTAACAATTACAGAATTTTTTTTTAAATGCACAATCTCATTATGTTTATAATTTTGTTTTTCCTAGTACTTTGTGATAGTGAGTCATTCTTCCCAATGACCAATGCATGTCTGTCTTTCCCTCTGAAACACAGTACTGAAAACATACTAAAACATGCATGACCCACCTGCCTGTTTAGGCCCAATCCTAGTAGGCCTGGGTCCCGCTCCTCCCAACTGCCCTTCCCTGAAGGCCTGGTGTCCCCCAACATCCAGTAGGATCAGGCCTAACAGGCAATCAGAACATCCCTCTCACAACCCAGGACTGCTCGCTCCAACTGCTCGCCTGCCTGCCTTCCTGATTGCCCTAATCACTTCTACCTGCCAGTCTGATCACCTCCTAACCACTCTGCTGCCAGCTTGATTGATGCCTAACTGCTCCCCTGCCACCTTATTTGCCCCTAACTGCCCTCCCCTCCAGGCCTATTCTCCCCCAAGAGCTCCCCATCAAGGGATGTCCACCTGCCCATTTAGGCCCAATCCTAGTAGGCCTGGATTCCCCTGCAACTATACTTCCTTGCAGGCCTGGTCGCCCCCAACTTCCCTCCTCTGCCGACCTGGTCACCCCTAACTGCCCTCCCCTGCAGGTTTGATCAACCCTAACTGCCCTTCCTTGCAGGCCTGGTCCCTCCCAACTGCCCTCCCATGCTGGCCATCTTGTGGTGGACACCTTGTGTCCACATGGGCGCAGCTATCTTGTGTGTTAGGACTGATGGTCAATTTGCATATTTCCCTTTTATTAGCTAGGATAGAGGCCTGGTACATGAGTGAGTGTGGTGGTTTGCAGGATGGCCATGCTCCAAGCTGACCCAAGCAGAGGCTTTGGGATCTGGGATTTATTTATCTTCTATAATTGAAATTTTATAGCCTTGAGTAGAGGTCAAGGCAGGCTAGGGCTGCAGAAGCTTGAATTCCTCCATTTCTGGGGGCAACTCAAGCCTCCTGCTCTCTCCAGCTCCATGGCTGCCACCATCTTTGTTGGGATTTATTTATCTTCTATAATTGAAACTTCGAAGCCTTGAATGGCATCCACAGGTGGCCAGCATGTGAGGGAAGCTTGGCTTCCTCCATTGCCAGGGAAACCCAAGCTCGCTCTGTGGCCATAGCCACCTTGGTTGGGTTAATTTGCATACTTACTCCTGATTGGCTGGTGGCCATGAATTGTGGGTGTGGTGGAGGTGTGGTCAATTTGCATGTTACCCTTTTATTAGATAGGATAGGCCTAGTGCATGAAAATTCGTGAAGGGGGGGGGGGGATGTCTCTCAGCCCAGCCTGCACTCTCTCCAATCTGAGACCCCTTTGGGGTATTGTCAGACTGCCAGTTTAGGCCTGATCTCTGTGGATCACCCTCTAACCACTCCCCTGCGGTCCTGATTGATACCTAACTGCCCCCCCACCCCCACTGGCCCAATTGCTCCCAACTGCCCTCCCTTGCAGATCTGGTCACCCCCAACTGCCCTCCCCTGCTGGTCATCTCGTGGCAGCCATCTTGTGATGGCATCATGCAAGGGTGTTAGGCCACTTAGACTTTTATTATATAGGATAGGATTCTAGTAACAAAATAAGCACCACAGCACAGCTGTGGGGGGGTGGGGGGGTATAAAAGGAGGCTCTGAGATGCTTATTCGACCCAAGACCTGTCCTTGCCTGCTACCTCATTTGTGAACACAAGGACTTGTTACAAAGAAGAGTATATCTCAACTACCTGGAACAGACCTTGCCAAACCGTTACATGAGCAAAGATGTCAGTTAGGAAGGGGTCTGACCTTCTCTTCCAGGGGCATGACCAGGATGCCCCCCACCTTGAGAAGACTCTTCATGTAGTCCTCATGCTCCTTCTGCACACCTGCACCGCAATACACCCGGTCATACTGAGAGCAATCAGGAGAAAGCTCCAGGCAATTGCCAGGAACAAAGGAAGGTTCACAGAAGTCAAACCTGAAAGGAAGAAATGTGTTCATCCCACGGCTCCAAATAACAGGGCTACAAATAAATTTATGCCAACCACAGGTGAGAGATTTTCATTTCAGAACCCTACACTATGTAATACAGCTTACTGAGCTGGCACTGGAAGCCAGACTTCAAAAAGGATTGTGCTATTAATAATTATACCCTAGAAATTCCAAATAAAGTATCATTAAAGTGAACATCATAAGCATGATCCAAGCTTAAATCATCCAACCTCCAATCATCACTATCTTTGCCCTGCATTTATAATAATTATCTTATTCAAAGTCATTACACAACAGTGAAATGAGGGTAAGTAACATACATTTGGTTTTTCTAAAAATTTTAATCCCTAAAATAAGACTATTCATGCCTTGTTTAAAAATGGCAAGAACTAGTTACAAAAACTGTTTACTGTTTTAGAAACCATCAATGATAAAACGTCTCTATAAGAAACATGAAAACTGAGCAAAATGAACATTCTATTTCTCTCTCTTATTGGTGAAAAACTACCTTTACCTAGGTATCACAGTGAACAAATATAAAGCCCTAAAAACCCCAATATATGTTTTAAAACTTTATTGATTTTCGGAGATAAACACATATTTGTTGTTCCACTTATTTATGCATTAATTGTTTGACTTTGTCTGTGCCTTCACCAGGGATCGAGCCTGCCACCTGTAACCCTGGAATATCAGGAAGATGCTCTAACCAACTACCAACTAAGCTACCTGGTCACGGTGACAGGATGACAAGGGTAATAGGGGGAGGGGGGGAGAGAGAAAAAGAGAGAGATCACACATCCTGGTGCCCTGGCACGCCACAACCATACCTGCTGGCCCAAGAACACTGCAGATGGATTGCCCCCCCCCCCGCCCGCCCCGTCTCATCAAGTTACCTTACAACCCAGACCCTGACAGAAGGACAGGGCTTGGCCTTACTTGTCGAAACTGTCGCTGGTCCTGATGAAGAAGTCTAGTTTCTGCTTTGCGTACTCAATCACATCTGGATGAAGCTCCACACCATGGTTTACCCCAAAAGGACCTGCAAGGGTTCAGAGCCAGAAAACTTTCAGAACCAGAGCGACAACTCTTACTCTGCGTTTCTCCTGTATCGGCAGCAACAGGCCTGACTTTGTGTGAGCAATTACTGTAATACACAGGTTTTCTTATCTTACATCACCTCCAGCTTATCTTTATATGCAAGGCAGGCTCTGCTCACATCACACTCACTCACTTGTGGTTACTGACTCCATAGCTTTCCAAAGCCTGAGCTTCCCTGCCCTCCAACTTCCAAAGAATTATTTGAAAATGTAAAAAAGCCAAGGTCTGAAACCAAGAGTTCAAGGTCTTGCCAATAACTGAAGAATCGTATTTGCAAATGAAAGCTGACAAAGGGCTGTTTCCCACAAAAGGTTCCACCAGACACTCAGATGTGGGCATTAATAATCCTCACAAAACAGGTTTTAATCATCATTGAAAAAACTACAATTCCAAGTCACTGTGAAGCATGTTTTAAATCAAAGGGAACCGCAACAGACATTACATCCTGTTACTGCTGTCAGTGTTGCCTGCGGGGGACCTTCCTCCAGGTGAAATCTGGGGGAAAACTATGGACACAAACAGCTGAGGTGAGTCTGTGGGAATCTGTTTACATGCAGGTCAGAAGCAGGCAGCACCATCTGTGCTGATGAAGGGCCCAGTGCTCCTCTGGAGGGTGTGGGTCCTGGGGTCTTCTGGGTGTGCCTGCAAGGAAGTGGATGCACATGTGCCAATTCTCCAGGCTCCACACTTCACCCTCTCACTTCCTCCGACCATACCCACTGTGAATCCTCTCATAACTGACCTCTTTCTTCTCCGGAGTCACCGTCTTAAAAAGGCCCCTCGGGGCAGGACGGAGTTGTCTTTTCCATCCTGAGAGGCTGCCAGTGTTCAGCCTGGATGCCAGGACCTGCTCCCTTTTCTGCCTTGATGCATTTTTTTCCCAGAAAAGCTTGGCCATGATAGTTGTAAGATGTCTCCACCCCCCACCAATCACATTTTACGTAAGATAGGAATTAAATGAATCCTCAGTAATCGGATACTGTTACTAAATGGCTTTAAGAAAGTTAACTTGTGAAATCTCTCTCACCTGGAAATTATCTAAAAATAACATTACAGGCATTAATTCTCCCAGTGTTCAAATCACAAAACAAACAAAAACTGTTTGAGAGAACTTTGAATCCCAGGCACTTGGAAGTTAAAGGTTCTATTCAACCTTTCTATCGCCGTGACCCTTTAATACAGCTAGCAGGGTCGCCTAAGACCATCGGAAAACACACATATTTATTATACATTGCTATTCATAACAGAAGCAAAGATATGGTTATGAAGTAGCAACGAAATAACGTTATGGCGGGGTCACCACCATGAGGAGCTGTATTAGAGGGCCATGGCACCAGGAAGGGTGGGAACCACTGGTTTAGAGCAAATGGCAGGGCAAGCTGGGCGAGGTCTAGTCAAGAGCCAGGGAAGACCAGAGTGACGCCGCTGTCCAGGTGCTCCACTGTCGGGAGGAGGATGTGTTGACACCTGCTGGAGGCACAGGTGGCAGGGGACAGGGATCGGGAGCGGTACCCCAGGGCCCTCCCCTCACCAGCCCACCCAGGGACTATTGGTAAATGATACCAGATAATGCAGGGAAGGCCAAGGGCAATTAGACAGACCCGTCCAAAGGACACTGCCAGCAGTCTCTTTGGTACTGCAAACTCCCCCCATTACCTAAAATGAGCCCCACCATGGAGCTGAGGTAGCCGGTGCCACTGCCCAGATTCAGGAACGAGAGCCCAGGCTGCAAGTCCAGGGCTTCCATCACCTCTGAGTAGATGCACGGAGCCGACAGGTGGATGTTCCCATGCTTCCATGCCAAGTCTTTGTACGCATTTTCTTTAAACTCTTCAAGATAATAATCTGCGCGGTCAATCGCTCGGAAAGCCTGCTCCACCAGTTCGGTCCGGATGTACTGTGCTTCCTTCAAATTGTCTATCAGCTCATCGTTGTCCTCACCGGCACTCACCGCACCTCCCATCTTTGAGATCACACTCGGGCAACACTGCAATGAAAGATTAAATTTTAAAGAGCCATTTACATTAAAGGTAAGAGCGGGACAATGAAAGCACTAAACGCATACCAATTTCAAATTCTGAATCCTGAAATACAGATGGAATACATTTTGTCAACCCCTGCCTGCATCATAGCAAGAATGCCAGCTTCAGAAGAAAATAAACTCGGTGGTACCCATTTAGAAGGAAGTCTATCAATTATAATATCAACTGAATTAAATCTTAATTTGAACTTGAGATACCTAAATATATTTAATTTTAAACCTTAATTAAACTGTGAATCCCATGCTTTACTTCCATCAACAATCCACAAAGTCAAGATTTTAGGATTAAATCTATCTTGAATACAGATCTGCCTCAAAGGTACATACCCACCCATGGCAAAATCACTGGATGTAATATAACAAAAGGGCAGTCTAAAAACTCATTCTAACAGCAACTGTTCTTTGAATATTTTCAAATGCTACAGATCTTTTTTTGTGAACCTTTAACACACACCAAAAATGGCTCCAAACTACAAGTACTAAAATATATTGGCCACTTGAAATTCTACTATACATGGGTGTCCTACATGCTATCTGGCAACTCTGCACCCCTCATACACGTAGATGCCACTTCCAGCAACCCATGCAGTCTGCTCATTTGGATGTTCTAACGTACACAGTTCAGTTGAAAACATCCACAAAACTCTCTTCCACAACAGAACATATTGTAACAAACACAAAATCCAGTTTACAGGTAGGCAGAGCTGCAACTCCAACCCCTGCCCCCTCTGGAGTCTAGCTATGCCCTTCCAGCTCTTTTATAGTATAAACTACTCCTTCCCACCTGCCTTCAAGAATACAAAGAAAGAGAAACCAAGATGGCGGCATAGGTAAACGCCTAATTGTAGCCTCACACAACAATTTCAAAAAATACAACTAAAATATAAAGTGGACATTATCCAGAACTACAGGAAAGTTGACTGACTAGAAATTCTATAACTAGAAGGAAAGAGAAAACCAGAAGGAAAATCAGAGGAGCTGTAAAAGCCTAAGGTATGGAGACACGTGGGGAGAGGATGGAGCTGGAGAGAAGAGGCGGCCGAGTGCCTGGTTGGTGTTCCCTAGCGGGAAGGAGATAAAAGCTCCGGACGGTGCTGAGAGGCGAAAAGCAGAGCCTGGAGTCGCGCACATTTCCCACAGAGGACGGACTGTTGACTGTGCTGCTGGATTGCCCTGGCGGGAAGGAGACAAAAGCTCCAAACTGTGCTGAGCCCCAGTTCCTACTGCACTGAACCCCAGTTCTAGACCAGACCCTGGGAACCCAAGCTCATTCGGAGGGAATCTGGGCTGTAAGGCAGAAACTCAGGGGAGACACAAAAGACAGAGCCCCAGAGTTGTGCACGCTGCGCGCAGAGGATGGACTGTTGACTGTGCTGCTGGATTGCCCTAGCAGGAAGGATACAAAAGCTCCAGACTGCACTGAACCCCACTTCCAACTCCACTGAACCCCAGTTCTGGGCTCATTGGGAGAGAGACTAGACTGTCTGGTAGCGGGCGAAACTTGAGGGCATCTTTCTCTCAGAGCGAGTACCAAAGGACACTGAGAAACACTGAGACTCAGGAACCTCATAGGGTGGGGCTGACAGGAAGCCAAGGCTGTAGGCTCCACCTTGAAACTCCACCCCATCCAAGCTAAGCACAGAGGCTTTTGAATAAGCCTATCTCCTGGCATAGACACAGCTGATCCTCACAGCCAATTGGCCTGGAGGTCAGTTCCTCCCAGTGATACCAACAATAATTAAGACTTAACTACAACAAGGCTGTACACACAGTCCACAAAGGGGTGCACAAAGAGTGTCCACTTCAGATAACTTGGGAGGGTGACCCACTGAACAATATAGGACACCTTAACACACAAAGCCACCCTACCAACTCAGGGAAGCAGCGAAAATGATCACAAGCGAAAGAAATGGAGGACAAAAAGCGACTGGATATAGAGTTCAAAACCACGCTTATAAGGTTTTTCAAGAATTTCCTAGAAAAGGCCGATAAAATAAATGAGACCTATGAGGATATGAAAAGGGATCAACTAGAAATAAAGAATACATTGCCTGAAATAAAAAATATTATACAGAGTCCTAAAAACAGAATGGAAGATCGCAAGAATCAAGTCAAAGATTTGGAACACAACGAGCCAGAGAACACTCCTCCGCAGAAGCAAGAAGACAAGAGAATCCAGAAAATTGAAGATAATGTAAGAAACCTCTGGGACAACTTCAAGCAAACCAACATCAGAATTATGGAAGTCCCAGAAGGAGAGAGAGAGCAAGATACCAAAAACAAACTGAAAGAAATAGTGACAGAAAACTTCCCCCACCTCGTGAAAGAAATAGACTTACAAGTGCAGGAAGCACACAGAATCCCAAACAAAAGGAATCCAAAGAGGACCACACCAAGACACATCATAATTAAAATTCCAAGAGCAAAAGACAGAGAATATTAAAAGCAGCAAGAGAAAAGCAGGTAGTTACCTATAAAGAAGCACCCATACGACTGTTAGCTGATTTCTCAACAGAAACCATGCAGGCCAGATGGGAATGGCAAGAAATATTCAAGGTGCTGAATAACAAGAACCTACAGCCCAAATTACTCTACCCAGCAGAGCTATCACTCAGAATCGAAGGCCAGTTGAAGAGCTTTACAAATAAAAAAAATCACCACCAAACCAGAATTTTATGAATTGCTGAAAGGGGTTGTTTAGGAAGAGGAAGAAAATAAAAGACAAAATTATGAACAACAAATACGTAACTATCAACAAGTGAATCTAAAAACCAAGGGAATTAAAAAACCTGATGAACAATATTAACTGGTGACTATAATAGAATCAGAGGTATGGAAGGGGAGTGGACTGACTATTCTCGGGGAAAAGGGGAGAGGGAGGTGTGGGAAGAGATTGAACATAAACTATGCACCTATGGATGAGGACAATGGGGAAAAGGCAGAGGGTGGGGTGGGAACCTGGTGGAGGGGCGCAATGGAGGGAAAAATGAATATTTGTAATAATATAAACAATAAAGTTTATTTTTTTAAAAAGAATACAAAGAGATTATGGCCAACTGCTCAGTAATTAGAGCGTTAGTCTGAGGAATGAAGGGTTTGGGTTCGATTCTGGTCAAGAGCACACACCTTCACTTGCAGGCTTGATCTCTCACCCTGGTTGGGGTGTGTGTGTGTGAGGCAACCAATCAATGTGTGTCTCTCACACTGAGGTGCCTTCCCCCCCCCCCTTCCCCTCCAGCCCCCACTCTAAAAATCAAAGGAAAGCATTCTTGGGTGAGTATTAACAGCAACAAGAAGAATACAAAGTAACACCCTGTGTTCCCCTCTGGCTCAACTAAAAGCCTAATGTACCTTCATCTAATTAATAGGGGAAATGTTCTGTTAGATGTCTTACTCTTTCAAAAACTAAAAAAAAAAAAAAAAAAATTATTCTTCATCCATGTAACTTTTTCAGAATCAGGCCAACTCCCAGTAACAACATATTATAATTTTGTTATTACAAAATTTATACTTGCTTTGCCCTCACAATTCTCTGGCTTTCTAACAGAAAGAGAATCCTAAGGAAATACTGGGCAGAGAGATTCCACACACACTTCACATCCACACAACTGGAAGCTGGTTGGGAGAAGTTTACCCAAGAAAGAAAATACATGAGCACATGGATGAACTCCATCTTCTTTCAAGGACACAAACATGTGAGCGCCTGGGCTTCCATATCAAAGGGGGACAGCTCCTCTTCTTCACTGGGGTTTCTGAGCTGAGTCCGAGGCCCATGATTCGACCTCCACCCCTCTTTGCTTCAGAGCCTTGTGAAGTTTGGGTCCATGGCCAGTTTAGCTGGTTGGGATACTGTGCTATGAGGTCGAATTTAATCTTAGATAAGCCACTTAGTTTTGAAGCTAAAGTCCATACCCCTAGTCTAGGACAATCATCTTAAAATGTGGGTCACTGGTTAAAAGTGGAGCTGTGTGTGGCTGCTTCAGAGTTCAGTTAAAAGCATGGAACCACACACACCCTGCCATAGTCTGAGCCTACCCAGGATGTCGACATCATTCCATCCCACAAGGCAAACACAGACTGTATATCGGTAGGTTTTATTTTGTACTAAGTACTATCACTATCTCCAACTTTGCCTCACTTTGAAAATTTATTCCATATCCAAAGGCTACTTTTTTGGTTTGTTTGGTTAATCCTCAACCCAAGGGAATTTCCCCCATTGCTTTTTAGAGTTGGGGTGGGGGAGAAACATCAATGTCGCATGCACCCAGACGAGGGCCAGGAACCAGGCATGGAACCTGAGACACCCTAAGTGCTCCGGCTGACACTCTAACTACTGAGCCACTGGCCAGGGCGCAAAAGCTCGTTTTTTAGTAAATACACCTACAACCTTTTCACAGGTACCACCTGCCAGTCACGACCTCATTTTGGCTTCACACCTTATAAGAGGCTTGGCATTCAAACCCAAGACGGGTCAAAAGCCTATGTTTTTTTGCCCCAAAACAAATGCCACTTTTAACAATTCTCAAGGGGGCGACATCCTTTAACACAGAGCAAGTGGGTGATCTTTGTCCAAAATGACAGACTAAGTAACACTGGGGTAACCCTACCCCCTGCCACTGGTGAAATGCAGGTTCTGAATATTTATTAACTTTGCAGTAATCTAACTCTCCCTTATTTCTGACCCCAATGTCATCAGTCCTCAAGCCTCCAAACCTGAATCTACCATCCATTCAAACCCGACCTGTCAAAGGAACGCTGGGCGGTACTCGCAGCCCCTGGCCGCTCCGGCCACAGCCCGGCGGGCAGCCTCCCTCTGGGGCTGCTCCCCCAAAACCCGCGGGCCGGGCCTCTCCCAACGGATGCGTGGGGCGCAGGCATGAAGCCGTGAGCGTGGGGCCACGGTCCGTCCTCGGTGGTTACTATCCGGGGGCATGTTCCATCGTGAGTATCACTTAAGAAAAATGTGGACAAAGTCTTTCAGGTGGAAATGACCCAAAGGGAAGCAACGGAGACGCCTCTTCCCAGCGCCCAGGCTGTGGAGCGCTCCCGGGCCGAGCAGACAGTGCGAGGCGCCGGCCGCTCCGGCGTCAGCGAGTGGCTCCAGGCTCGGCCGGGGCTCGGCGGCTCGTGGGGACCGGGCTGCGCGGGCGACCGCGGCCGCCGGCCACTCCCTCGGCGAGAAGGGCCGCCGGCGACGAGGGCCGCCCGCCGCCAGCCCTGCGCCCTCCGGCGCAGACCCTCGGCTCCACCCGCGGAGACGCCGGACCTGCCCGACCGCCCGCTGCGAACGCTGCCCCGGAACGCGGGGCCGGACGCGGGGCCTGGGGGCGGGGAGGCCCGGCGCGGCGGCTAGGGAGGGAGGGGGCCTCAGGGCAGGGCCCGGGGCAGCGACGGCAGAGGCTCTACCTCCAGGGCCGGCCGGCCCGCGACCTGCGGCTCCTCGGGCGCCGCTCGCCCGTCCGTCCGCGGCCACCGACCTCCGCCGCCGCCGTAGACACCGCCGGCCCAGGGCGCCTGCGCGGCCAACGGCCCCACCGCGCGTGCGTCCCGCCGGCGCCGGAAGGGCGGGCGGCGTCCTTGCCCCGCCCCCGCCGGCGCGCCACGAGGCCGGCCTCGCGCCCCGCGGCCCGGGACTTCCGAGGGCAGCGGCCCGGGGCGGGGAGGAGTATCCCCTTCGCGCCCCACCGCGAGCCGAGGCCCGGGGAGCACGACAGACCGGCGCAGGGATGGACAGCCGGGGCGGCGGCTGGGCCCGGGGGCACGGGGGGACGGAGGGTGTGCAGGCCCCGAGGATCCAGCCCAGAGCGGGCCGGCGGCCTACAGCCAGGCCGGGCGCCCCCCGCCGCGCCCCCCGCGGTCCCGGCAGCCGCCTCGCCTGCGTGGGGCAGACCCTGCCCTTCCCGGCCCGCAGAGAAGCCCCGCAGTTGGAACAGGCCGCCCAGCTCCGGCAAAGCCCGCTGCTTTGTCCGTCAGGGACCGTTGACGTCCCAATGACACCCGTCCCAGCAGGTCATCTCAGCAAATGCGCGTTAATGTCAGCGCTTCGGGTCCTGGGTATTGACAGCAAACAAAGAGGATTGGGAGGTGAGGGCTGCAAGTGTGCGGTGGGGAAGATGGGAGAGAGGACGGAGCGCCAGGCAGGGCGGGAAGAGGCCTGCGGGGAAGCGGGGCTTTTCCATCCACGGGGCTGACAGCGCCTCCTTGCAGGATTCCTCTCTCAGGTGATGTGGGGGAGGGGGGAGGAGGGAGGTAGGGCCTATTGGGTCCTACCAGGCCGAGAGGAGGTGTCTGAATAATTATGAAAAGGAGTAATAGGCAGGTGTGAAATGAAAAGCCGCCCTGGGGGAGGCAGCAGGAAGCGCCTCTGGGACAACTGGGGGTGGGCGTGAGCTGCTAGTGTGCAGGAGGGTGTGCCCCCACCCGGAAGGGTGTGTCCACTTTGTTTCTCTCTAGGTAGCGGGACTCCTGGTGAAGCTGACAGCCCGCGGCGGTGGCTGGCAGATGAGCCCTGCACAGGCTGTCTGATAAGCGCACTAAGGCTTCCTTTGCTTCAGGTAACCCCATTTTTTTAGTTGTTTTTGTGAAAATATATAGAAAACAAATTTACCATTTTAACCATTACTAAGTGTCCAGTTCAGTGGCATTAGGAACATTCACATTGTTGTGTCACCATCATCACCATCATCTCTAGAACTTCTTTTATCATCTGCAACTGAAACTCTGCCCAAGATGCCTGAGACAACCAAGAGGTGGACACCGCGTGTGAGCGGCAGTATTTGGGGTGTTGTGACTCCCGAGAGGTCAGAAGCCAGTGGGCCAAACCTTACAATCACCTCTCCCTCCTGCCGTCAGTCTCCAGGCCACAGTGCAGAAGGAAGGCCAAGCAGGTCCTGCAGTTGAGGAAAAAACAGAAGGGAGACAAGGCAGCTAGCATCCCAAAGCACAGCCTGTTCCACCTGCGGGGCTTCTCTGCGGGCCGGGAAAGGGGGGAGGTTCTGCCCACGGTGGCTCGGGAGGGTGGCGCCGGCCTGGCTGTAGCTCCATAGTCACACCAGGCAGGGAACAGTACCTCCCAGCAGCACACTGAGAGCCTTGTGTCCAATACATAGATCTTGCTTCATCCTTAAGGAGTAACTAGCTTCTGACCCCAGCTAACAAATCAAAGAAAGCTTTGGAGAGATCAAACTGTTCCTCATAACTGTGTCCTAGAATAAAGCTTAACAATATTTAATATAAGAATACAGTGTCTGCCATCCGATCTAAAATTGTCAGGGATACAAAGAAGGAGGAAAATACAACTCACAATGAGAAAGACAAATCATTGAAAGTGACCCAGAGCCCTCGCTGGTGTGGCTCAGTGAATAGAGCATTGGCCTGCAGATTAAATGGTCCCAACTTCAATTCTGGTCAAGGACATGTGCCTGGGCTGTGGGCTTGATCCCAGTAAGTATAGGAGGCAGCCGATCAATAATTCTCATCATTGATGTTTTTTCTTTCTCCCTCTCTTTTCCTCTCTGAAATCAATAAAAATATTTTTTAAAAGAAAGTGACCCAGAGCTGATATAGATCTTAACATTAGTAGACACAGACATTAAACCTGTACAGCATGTTACCATACTGAATGCTTTAGGCAACCATAACACAATGGTAAATATTTATGTGCCTAAACATAGAAGAGACACAGTAAAAACATGGCATAAAAGGTAAAAGTGGTGCACCTGCATGGGGCGTGGCAGGATGGAGTTTACAGGGCTAGACATTGCTCTGGATGAGCCAGAGGTGAATGGGGTGATGTGAGGCCTTCTGCTGGAGCACTTCCTGAGCGTCATACCTCAGGACACTTTATAAATGCCGTGCAGTTAGGCTACATATTTTTTTAAATTCTTAAGTCATGCCCTAGCTGATTTGGCTCAGTGGAGAGAGCGTCAGCCTGCGGACCGAAAGGTCCCAGGTTCAGTTCTGATCTAGAGCATGTACTTTGGTTGCCCAGTAGGGGGTGTGCAGGAAGCAGCTGATCAATGTTTCTCATTGATGTTTCTAACTCTGTTCCTCTCCCTCTCTGTAAAAAATCAATAAATTATATTTTAAAAAATTCTTAAGTCATAAAGTAATCTTAGCTTTAACTTTTTTACTTCAGAACCTTAACTCTTTTATAATAACACTTAGCTTAAAACATCGTGTAGCTGTACAAAAAGATACTTTAATTACTACTTTAAAATTTTTAATTTGTCTCTTCGTTTTAAACTTTTTTGGTAAAAACTAAGATACAAACACACACATTAGCCGAGACCTGCACAGGGTCAGGATCAACACCATCACCGCCACCCACGCCACGTCCTATCCCTCTGGGGTCTTCGGGGCAGCAACACGCCTTCTGCTGGAGCACTTCCTGAGCATCCCTCTTCAGAAATCTGTTCATGGTGGTCAGCTTAGTTTCTTTTTTTCCACCATAGACTTGCTTATAAGCACAGGACTACGCCTCCTTAGGAACGAAACCTTTCCGTGTTGGAGCTCGTGTGTTAAGGAGCCGGCTGAGGTCTAAAAGCTGCTGTGAAGCCTTCACTGAGTTTCTTGGTGGTTCTTTTTCTTCCCATGTGGCATCCTTTTCTCTCGCTTCTGCCGCTTTGCCCTGCTGTCCCAGGCCCAGCGGCTCCTCAGTAGTTGGTCCCGGAGGTGCTGGTGTCTGCACCAGGGCTGTTGGTTTTTGTGACCTCCTCATCCTTGGCAAATCCTTTGAAGTCAGGTTACAACGTCACTAAGTGATAGAGATTTTCAGTTCCATTTTAGTCTCATGGGACCACATTATACATGTGGCCATCATTGTCCAAAACATGACTATATGGTATGTGATCATAAGCCAGCAATGAACAATTAGAATTTGACATTAAAAAACACATTTTACATTATAGCATTTACATTAGCACCAAAAAGAAAATATTTCGGCATAAGTCTAATGAAGTACAAGATCTATATAAGAAAAACTACAAAATCCTGATGAAAGAAATCAAAGATCTAATTAAATGCCCAAATATTCCATGTCCACAAATAGGAACAGTCAACATAGTTAAAATATCAATTCTTCCCAATTTGATCTATAGACTCAGTGCAGTCCATTAAAATTCCAGCGAGTTATTTTATGGATATCAGCAAAATGATTCTAAAGTAACATGAAGAAGAAAAAACAGAGTGGCCAACACAACACTGAAGAAGAACAAAGTTGGAAGACTGACACAACCCAACTTCAAGACTTACCATAAAATTATGGTGATCAAGACAGTGTTGTATTGGTGACAACAACAGACAAAAGACAGATAGGGAGAAGCCAAGATTGAGACATAGTTAAGTACCTAAACTGCTGCCTCGCATAACAGTTTCAAAACTATAACTAAAAGACAGAACAGGCATCATCCAGAACCACAGGAAAGCTGGCTGAGTGGAAATTCTACAAGTAGAAGGAAAGAGAAAAGCCCACAGAGAATCAGAGGAGCTGCAAAGGGCTGAGTTTATGGAGACACACACGCAGAGAGGAAGGGCGGCTGAGTGCCTGGCTGGCTTTATCTGATAGGAGGGAGAAGGAGGCTCCCGACTGCACTGAACCCCAGTTCCGGGAGAAACCCTGTGGACCCAGGCTCATAGGGGGGAGTATGACTGCTGAAGTTGCCGTTGGCTTTCTCTAGTAGGAAGGAGTTAGAAGCTCCCAACTGCACTGAACCCTAGTTCCAACTGCACTGAACCCTAGTTCCAACTGCACTGAACCCCAGTTCTCGTTTAGCCTTGGGGACCCATGCTCTTACAGGGGGAATCTGGACTATCAGGCAGAAACTCAGGGGAGCCACAAAAGGCAGAGGTCTGGAGGCACGCGTGCAAGTGCATGCTGAGAGGACTAACTGCTGAATGTGCTGCTGGCTTTCTCTAGCTGAAGGGAACCAAAAACTCCTAGCTGTACTGAACTCCAGTTCTGGGCAAGAATCTAGGAATTCAGATTCATTGAGGGAGAAACTGGGCTGTCTGGCCACAGACAAAACTCAAGGGCAGCTTTCTCTCAGAGGTGCTTGTAGCAATTACTGAGGGACACTGAGACTCAGGGGCCTCATATGGCAGGGATGATGGAAAGACAAGACTGTCTGCTCAGCCCTGAGTCTCTGCCCCATCCAAGCTGAGCACAGAGGCTTTTGCAATTTTGCAAGTCTATTCCCACAAGGCTGTCTCCAGCACAGAAGTTCTCCCAGTGTAGACACAGCTGATCCTCACAGCCAATTGGCCTGGCAGTCAATTCCTCCCAGTGATACCAACAACAATCAAGACTTAACTACAATAAGGCTGTACATATAGTCCACAAAGGGGAGCACCTCAAGGATATGAAAAATGACCAACTAGAAATTAAATATACACTGACTGAAATAAAAAATATTATACAGAGATCCAACAGAAGGCTTGAGGATCCCAATAATTAAGTCAAAGATTTGAAATACAGAGAAGCAAAAAACACTCCTCCAGAAAAGCAAAAAGAAAAAAAAAACCAAAAATATGAAGATAGTGTAAGGAGCCTCTGGGACAACTTTAAGTGTTACAACATCCGAATTATAAGAGTGCCAAAAGAAGAGAGAGCAAGATACTGAAAAACTATTTGAAGAAATAATAACAGAAAACTTCCCTCACCTGGTGAAAGAAATAGAATTACAAATCCAGGAAGTACACACAACCCCAAACAAAAGGAATTCAAAGAGGACCACACCAAGACACATCGTAATTAAAATTCCAAGAACAAAAGACAAAGAATCTTACAAGCAGCAAGAGAAAAACAGTTACCTACAAGGGAGCAACCATACAATTGTCAGCTGATTTCTCAACAGAAACTATGCAGGCCAGAAGGGAGTGGCAAGAAATATTCAAAGTGATGAATAGCAAGAACCTGCAACCAAGAGTACTCTATCATTCAGAATTGAAGGTCAGATAAAGAGCTTCATTGACAAGAAGAAGCTAAAGGAGTTCATCAACACCAAACCAGTATTATATGAAATGCTGAAAGGTATTCTTTAAGAAGAAAGTAAAGATAAAAATTATGTACAATAAATATATATCTATCAACAAATGAACCTAAAAATCAAGTGAATTAAAAATCTGAGGAACAGAATAAACGGGTGCATATAATACAATCAGGGGCATAGAAAAGGGGTAGACTAATAATTCTCAGGGGGAAAGGGGCATGGAGGTGCAGAAAGAGACTGGACAAAAATCGTATACCTATGGATGAGGACAATAGGAAGGGGGAGGTAAGGGCAGAGAGAGGGGGAATGGGTGGAGGGGAGCTATGGGGAGGAAAAGGAGAAACAATGGTAACAATCTGAACAATAAAGATTTTTTAAATTAAAAAAAAAGACCAATAGGACAGAACAGAGCCCAGAAATAGACCCAACAAAATAGTTAACTGCTCAGTGACAGAGGAACAAAGGCAACACAATGGAGAAAGGACAGTTGGTGCTTACACAACTGGACATCCACACGTGCAAAAACCTCCCAGTAGTCACATGAAAGTTCTAGAAAATAACATAGAAGAGAATGTAACTGACCTTGGGCATGGCAATGATATTTTACATACAACACCAAACATATGATCCATGAAAAAAGAAAGAAAAAAGATGGGCTTTAGTTAGTAATGCATCAGTCTGGGGACAGGAATGATAACAGGCCACACTGATGCACATCGCTGATAACAGGGCTGCGCGATCACTGCAGCTTTTCTGCAATCTCCAACCTCAGACGATTCCGTCTCAGCTCACCTAAGGGCGTCTTTTTCATTGCTTTTTCAGAAAGTGGAAGGGCGGGTGGGATGGGGACAGAGAGAGAAGCATTGATGAGAGAGACACCAACTGACTGTGCCCTGGCGGAAATGGAGACCCTTCCATGTGCACTAGCACTCTGCCATCGATGAACCCAGCCAGGCCAGACTGACTTCTCTGAAATGATAAAATGCAAGCTAGAAGAAGAAGCAGACTCACACAACGTGACATGGCAAAGGGAGTTTCCAGGCAGAAAGTAAATGATACCAGATGGAAATGTGGGTCTACACAAAAGTATGACAAGCATTGGCAAGGATAGCCACGTGGGGAATGTACATATAAGCTATATGTCTGCACAGTAAATGTTTTCCTTCGTGCGCCTGTCCTGGCTGAGAACACCACTTGTTTTATTTGCTACAGAGCTGCTGCCTTACTGTGGGCAAAGACTGCCTTGGCAGTGACCGTTCCGTGATTTTAGTGAGCTCGCCTCCTGTTCTGAGGAGCAGCCGCTGTTCCCAAGCCTCAGACAGTGAGGGGGAAGCTGAGCCAGGGCTGCCGATGCAGGCTCCTTTGGCTGGTGGAGTGGGGTCTTCCCCTGCTCCCAGGTCAGCCAGGAAGCGCTGCTAAGGAAGGCCACCCTCACTGCCTTTGCAGAGGACCTGGGAGGGTGGTGGCACCACCCCGCCCCCTTTCTGACATCTCATGCTCTTGGTGTCCTGGGTCTCTTAGTGAGGTCCTTGCCAGCAGACGCATGAAACACCATTAGGCGGGAAGTGGGAGGGGGCGGGGCGCCTCCGGTGTGGCCTTGGCGCTGAGCCTCCTCTCCTGCCTCGGATGGTGCTTCGGAAAGGGGAGCTGGAGGGTCTGTACCTCAGCAGCTTGAGGCCACAGTAATAACAAGACTCCAACTTCACCACAAGGGGTCGCCATAGCACAGCTTTTGTGATGGGAACAGCCACATGAGTCTCTGAACAGGGAAAGGTATTTCTTCCTCTTTTCAAGGCATTTGCAGCCAGAGCGGAGTCTTCGCGCAGCTCTCAGTCCTGTCCCAGCCTCTCTGCTGTTGCTGTGCAGGCAACAGGGCGTGATGTTGACCTGAAAATACTGGTGAACACTAATCTTTTTATTTGTGCATGTAAATGACTCGTAAGATAAAAATAACTTATCTTAAAACAAACCACCTTAA
This sequence comes from Pipistrellus nathusii, assembly GCA_963693515.1. Classification (NCBI taxonomy): domain Eukaryota; kingdom Metazoa; phylum Chordata; class Mammalia; order Chiroptera; family Vespertilionidae; genus Pipistrellus; species Pipistrellus nathusii. The sequence continues at coordinate 240,274 of OY882864.1, forward strand.
TAAAAAGTTCCCATGCATGGGCGCAGGGAAAGGGGAGGGGCCCATTGGCTAGGCCATGGCGCCCAGGTGGTTGGTCAAACATCAGTCTAGATGTTGCTGTGAAGGTTGTTGTTGTTTTTTAATGTTTTTGTGTGTGTTTTAAAGTGATAACATGTAAGTCGGTAAACTTTGAGTACTACAAATTCTTCTCCATCAGCCACACAGCTGAGGCCTGAAGCAGACCGAGAGCCCAGGGAGGAGTGCGTTCGGCCAGCCAGCCTCCGGTGCGGAGCTAGGGCGTTAGCGCCTCCTGGGTCTCCAGCCTCTGGCCTGGCCTGCAGAGTTCAGCCTGAGCCCCAACAATCACATGAGCAATTTGTTAAACTAAATCTATTATATATCTAATCTATCTCCTATTGGTTCTGTTTTCCTGGAGAAACCTGACTAATGCAGGGTCCTCACAAAGAAAAAGCACCAGACCCGGGTCCAAAGGTCTGTCCATAGGACACCACACTTACTAGGATGTAGTCCCAAGGTTAGGGTCCCCTCCCCTTCGCCAGCTCTCCCCCGCTCCTCACCCTCTCAGTGGCTGAGAGGAGGAGTGTGGGGGAGGATAACCGCCTCAGTGAGAGGCCAGTTTGGGAAGAGTGGGCTCCGGAACTCCTACCAAAGCTGTTGGTGGCAGGTGGCAGTGAAGGTGGTGGGAGCAGACGCGGGTGCTCTGAAGGTGCCAGGTGAGACTGTGGGTGCTTACGGGTGGCCTGCGTGGCAGCTATGTGCAGACATCCAGTGGCTGCCACCCTCCAGGGCAGAGCTCGGAACCAGGAGTGGCAGCTGGTACAGATGGGAAGGGGGGCGGGTTCGAGGGTGTCCTCAGGGTGAGTGAGCTGGGGTCTAGGCTCCCCCTCCTTCAGCAGCATATAGTGGGGGCCCCTCACTGAGAGGCTGGACATGATCTGCAGAAGGTTGGGGGGGCATGGGCCAGTGCAGCCTAGAGCCGTCACCTGTGCTTGTGCATCAGAAGCCAGAGCCCCCATGACGAACCTTGCCCAGCACTCCTGACAACCGCTGCACATCCCTCAGGCCTGTGGCTGCCCCTGCGGGCACACTCCCCCTCCGCCCGCCTGCAGAGCGTACATCCCTGCGGGGCTGTGGCCCCCCGCCAAAGCTCTGTATTGGACCGAGGAGTGGCAACTAGAGACCCTCTGGGAAGGGTCTGTCTGGGCAGCTCCATGGTGCTGAGCTTCTCCCCCGACCACACCAGCTCTGACCCTCCATCTCGGCCGGGTCAGGGTCTGTGCAACCTCCCACTTAAAGGGTTTAGGGGCTTGAACAATATCAAAGGTCACAGTCCTGGCTCGTCTCCCACTCGCAGGGCAGCAGCAGCAGCTTGTGGGGAGGGTACTGGGCTGCATGCTTCCCCCTGCCCATGCCCCCTGCTCCCAGGAGCCATTCAAATGCCCAACCAAACTGGGTGCCTTTGGCAAACACCCGCATTCCCAGCTTACCGACACACCTGGGCTCCCCTATTCAGATCTGCTGGGCCCCACTCATTGGGGCCAAGTGCCAGGACTCCTCACATGAGCACCCACACAGCCATACAGCTGTCTCCTGGGTCCTGGCCCTCCCCCACTCTGGCCTGACTGTGGGGCCTGCTCAGCTCCACAGGCGAGGACCAGAGGAGCTCAAGGGGGTGTGCCTCTGCCTCCAGGAGTCCTGAGGGCCTCTGAGCAGGGCCCCCCACCTGGGGAGGGTCGGAGCATCCTAGCAGGCCATGGCATCTACCTGGACCAACTGTTCCAAGAGGGGGCGACCCTGTTCCTCCACTCCCTGCCCCCTCCACTCCCCAGCAAACTCTCGGCCTGCAGAGCGGACACTTTAGAATCGGCCTTGCTGACATCCAAGCACCTGCGTGCTGATGAGCGGGGCTCCGTGGGCACAGTCCAGGCCTCAGGCACCCCTGTCCCAGTGGAGCCTCAGCAAAGGGACACCAGGACACAGGCTTGTGGTGTGCCCTCTGTCCTATAGCGGCACTGGCACCTCTGCACCCCACGTGCCCGGCCTGGGCTTGAAAATGAAACCCGGGGTTTCTAAAGTCGCTCCTTTGTTCACATGGTCACCCTTCAGGGCCACATTCCCAGGGAGGTCAAAGCGTGCCCCTAGCCTGGCCTGACCCTGGGGCGCTAGAGCCCCGCGCAGGAGCAGGAGACAGTGAGGTGCTGCTGCAAGGCCAGGGCTGAAGCCAACAAGAGGGACTCTGTTGCTCTGTGGCCTCCTGTACCTGGGAATTGCAAGGGTATAGCCCTCAGGTCTGGCTGGATCCAGGAGCTCTGAAAAGGTTCTTACAGAGCTCTCTCCCCCCTTCTCAGCCCGCCTCCCTGAGGCCCAAGCTCTCTCCTCCTGCAGGCTCTCTCCTTGTGGCCGGGAAGAGAGACGGCTGAAGCAGCCACCCTCCCAGTTACACTCGCGGCGGAAGATTCCCTGGGCCACAAGAACACAGGCTGCACAGGCCTGGCATGTGGGCCGGCGGGGCAGCAGGACTCTAGAACCACAGCTCGGGAAGTCGCAGGCTCCCTGGGTGGCAGCAGGAAGAGGCCTGAGATGAAAGCCCACCCCTCTCCCACTCCCCGCAAGGTGAGCCAGGGCTGCCACGGAGGTGACGGCAGAGGCACAGGGGCAGCGTGCACACAACACATTCCCATCACAGTCAGAGTGGGCTTTTATTAGGAAATCCCCGCCAGCACACCGGGAAGGGCTGTGCTGCGGGCTCCACGCGTTTCCTGAGGAAGGAGGGTCACAGTATGAGCTCAGGGGAGCTAGGCCAGTGGGCGGGTGACTGCTCGGCGCCATGGCCAGCACCCCAGAGACAGGACTCGCCATCACGATCTGCATACGGACATCGCACGACACACAGCTGCGCTACACACACCAACACAAACACAGAGCGGCCGGCCTGCAACAGAGGAACCGAGAGGGAGAGAGAACCACGTCTTCCCGCTGGACCAGCTCCTCCACTACACCTTTAACTCCATCATTAAAAGAATAAATAACAAATATATTAAAAATAATTTGATTGCATCAAAATTATAACTAGAAGTTAGAACAAGATTTCCTGTATATGTGGCCTACCTCATAGTCAAATCGTTAATTTTGCTTTGATTTCATTCATTTCTCTCTCATGGTATCCTGGCATGTGGGGGGGCTACTTCAAACAGTATAAAATTAATAAATAAAAATGTCACATAAATAGCAAACATTAACATAAAAGAGGTTGTGAATATAAATACTTACATCTTGACAAATTTAAATAATTTACAGAATAACTAAACTAACTACTTTTTTTATTTCTTCCAGAAAGAGCAATTTCTCTACTTGTAAATACTAACTTGGAATTGCAGTCACAACTGATTTGGGCTCTATTTACATGTAGGAACATTGTGTTTTTAACACATTAAATTAAAATTTACCTTTTTTCAAATCTTTAGATCTAACAAGGAGTGAGACCTTGGTGTGTCCAATTAGAATTTGTCCCCTGACCTCACAGACACTGTGCCCCTCAGTCGAGCTGAGCTGACCCTGCAGTGACAGGCTAGGCCGGGGTCAGGCACCGAGTCCAGGCCCAGCCCTGAGCCAGGCCTGTGCAGAGCTGAAGGGGCTGCAGGCTGCTCCTGACTTACCCTCCGGAGTGGTGCTTTGTTCCGTCTCAACACAAAACTGAATGAACTGAAAACAGAAACACACTCCCACACGCCTCGCAGAGCCGACGCCGGCTGGGCCCAGGCTCACGGGCCACCCAGCACCACAGACACGGGACACCGTGGTCACAAACTCCAAAACTTCCCTGAGAACCACTGGAGACCTCGAGCTGAACTTGAGATTATTTTCAGAAAACAAAAATAAATCCCTTTGTAATACTTCACACTCTGCCCTCCCTCAGGGAGGCTGTGGCCTCAGCCTGACCAGCATCGGAGGGAGCCCAACCTCAGGCACCCCTCTGATCCAGCGCGAGGCGGCTGCCCCCCAGAAGTCACTGTGACTCGGGGACCTCTGGGAGGGCAGTGCGGGGAGGTAAACAGGGAGCCCGGCTGGGGTCCTGGCACCCCATCCAGGTGGAGCCTAGACCTGGATGCCCCGCACGGCCTGCTTGATGCTCTCCAGGAGGGCCCTGTGCTCGGGGTTCTGGTAGCTCTCCCGGCTGGAGCACATGTTGGTGAGGGTGCTCACGTAGGCGTCGAAATTCTGTTCACATATTGGCTCCTGGAGGACAGAACCAGGCTAGCAAGTGCTGCCCGTGGCGCCCCTGCCCGTGGCAGCCCGGGGGTTCAGAGGCTGTGGAGCCGCAGGGGCCGAGGCCACACCACCCAGCACCCACTGCCCCTCTACTCCGTCACCCGGAGGCTGGCTATGGATCTCCAGCAACTCGGGGGACCAGGAGCATGTGGCAACAGCCCGCCCGGCGCCCTCAGCACTGCCTGCTGCTCACCATGTGCGGAAGGCGGATGTTGGCGAGACTTTGGATGAGGGCCTGGCTCAGGCCCGACAGCTCCAGGAACAGGGCTTCGTTCTGCTCCTCGATGAGCTTGTTCTCCTGCTCGATGGTCCGAAGGCTCTTCTCCATGGAGGAGATCTGCACAGACAGAGACGGGAGCCGCGCCCTCACGTCCTCCTGGCCCATCTCCTGCCTCGAGGGAGGGCCCTGCCCCAGGGAGGGGCTGGCAGCGCCCTGGTCCCCAGGTACAGGGCACACAGAGACTAGCAGGGCAGTGTGGGCCATAGCTTGTGGGGGGCCACTCCTCGGGGTAAAGGAAAAAGCCCAAGCGAGCTCAGTCCTGGGCAGCTTCATGGTCCTCGCTGGTGATGGGCAATCTGCACCCAGTGGGTGTCTGCTGCCTTCCGTTTCCACTCCGCAAAGACCAGCCACGTGTCTAGCTGCTGGGGGTGGGGGTGGGGGTGGGATCCACTGTCCCGGCAGCCCATCGCCAAGGGGAGCGGCTGATGGCTTCTCCGGGCACCCTGACAGGGCCTGGGGTTTCCAGCAGGAACCAGAGGGGACTCCGGGCAGAGCCCAAGGGGCTCCTGGCTCTGCAGTGGAATGCCAGGGGCAGCGGTGCCAGGGCTGGCAGCCACAGGCCATGCTGTCTGCTCTGGGTGGCTCACAACTGTGCAGAGGCGTGTGGCCAGCATAGGAAGGTGGGGAGCCTGCCTGAGGCCTGGCCTAGAGAAGACATGCTTGGGGGCACCCCCTGCCTGACTGAATTTTGCAGCAGCCTGGGCTCAGAAAGTTCAGTGTCAGTGGTGACAGACCGTTGTGGGGGAAGGAGTCAGGGGGTGTTTTCCTCCAGTCAGGTGGCTCTGTGACCAGTGGCTGGGAGCATCCTGAGCAGCACCTGGTGGCAGCTTGGACTGAGGATGAGCTGGGCATCTGCCTCTGCCTAGCACCGATGGAAACACCCTGGAGGGGGCAGGGAGTCCTCCCTACAGGAGGCTGAGCATGCTCCTATGGGTGGTCGTGGCGCCCTGGCCTTTGACTCAGTGGTGGAGCGTTGGTCCTCGGACTGAAGGCTCCCAGATTTGACCCAGTCAAGGGCACGACCCTCGGTTGCAGGCAAGGTCTCTGGCCTGGTCAGGACGTGCTGGGAAGCAGCCAATCAATATGTCTCTCTCACATCAATGTTTCTCTCTCTCCCTCCCTCCCACCCTCCCACTCTCTCTAAAAAAAGAGAGAAAGGAGTCCAGGTGAGCTCAATGGAAAAATATCCTCAGGTGAGGATAAACAACAAAAAAGATGGGTGTTGGCAAATGAAGAGAAATCAGAGGTGCTGCCTGCTGGATACTGATGCCGGAGGCCCACGGTCTTTGAGAAGCCAAGGGCCAGGGCGGGACAGACACGGCACAAAGAAGTGTCTTGGAGCCCAGAGACGGCCCGAGACCTCTCTTCTTCCCCTGCCCACGAACCTGGGGAAGACGCCGCTGGCACAGTGACCCCATCTCTGTGCCATCCTCATTGCCCTCAAGTCCGGACAGCCGGACAGACTGGAAGCAAAAGTCACACCTCAAAAACCAGCCCAAGGTCACATATCTCAGTGGTGGCTTAGGAGGGTCCTAGTGGAACTTTCTAGCTCATGACCTTTTGCCTCCCTCGCTTGGGCTTTTTCCTTGACCCCTCCGGCCAGTGCTGTGTGTGCATGGCCTCTGGGTGACTGGCGGCCCCCAGAGCCCTTTGCCTGGGAGGAAGGAGCGGAGTTGACGCGTCACAGGCCAGCCTCAGGTCAGGAGCCCCATCTCTGTGCCATCCTCATTGCCCTCAAGTCCGACAAGGCCTGGTCCCTTTGGCCCATTAGCCACAGGCACACAACTCTATGTGGCCCACCTCTGTATGCCCAGCTCCGCTCCAGCCCACTCAACATCCGAGGGCAGGCCATGGTCTCCTTTTCAAGATGAGATCTTACTGCTATTTTTCTGATCGCAAGCATTCACTTGGGGGAAGTCCGAGGGATGTGGCACACACGTGGAGTCCTTGGCAATGCCACCGCTCGGCGGCAGTGCTGCTTTCTCACAGAGACACGCTCCTCTGACGACCCGTGGAGCTGACTGCACTGTATCCGTCCACAAGGACAGGAAGCTGCCCCCAGCCTGTGTGGCCATGCGGCGTGAGACCAGCTCTGTCCAGGCTCTTCCAGCCCACACTTTGGTGTGCTCCTCCCGGCACTGACTCTACCGGGGCCACCACCCACCAGCTCCAAGGACCAACGCTGACCGGCAGAGCAGACCGAGGCAGCCATGAGCACCATGCTCATCTGCCCAGCCCAGCAGTGACCCTGATGTGGGGCTTGACTCTCCTCCCTTCAGAGAGGAAGCCAAGGACCAAGGACAACAGGACTTTGTTGAATTGGGGCCAGAGGCAGGTGGGCGGAGCCACCCACCTGGGACTGCAGCTGCACCATGGCGGCCTCCATCTCTGAGTTGGACTCGTTCAGGTCTCGAATCTCCTGGTTCAGCTGCTTGATCTCCTCGTCGTTCTCCAGCACTGCCCAGAGAGAAAGCCTGGTAGCAGCTCTCAGCCTCACGCCCAGGCCAGCGAGTGGCGGCGTGGCAGAGGTCTGCTCACTGGATGGAACTGGGGCCCCTTTCCAAGCAGAAGCGCCCGGCCTGCTTTCTGAGCTCTTTGGTAAGGGGCTCACCTCCCACATTCCGTGCCGGGAAGGCTGGTCTGGGGCACTGGCTGTGCCTGTGCTCTGCCTCCTGGCCCTGGGCCACAGGCACTAATTGCCAAGAACAAATGGAAGTGTTTTCAGATGATACTGAGTTTCCTCAGCTGCCTTCTTCACGGAGACTGAGCTCTCTGCTCCATAAGCCCGCAGGGCAGCCAGGATTCATGGATGCCCAGGTCAGAGCTGGAGTGCTGGAGGCCCAGACACAGGCCCCCCTCCCAAGGTCGGGAGACCCATTTGTGTGTGCCTAAGCCCCTCCCTACGCCAAGGCTCTCTCACCCGGTGCCAAGGTCTCATGCAGACGCTGCCCAAAGGGCATCCTTACCATCACTAGTCTTAAACTTCGTGCCAAGAACATCATCCCCTGAGAGTTTTCCCTTCTTTCCAGCAAAGCTTGCTCTGGGACAGCCGGACAGACTGGAAGCAAAAGTCACGCCTCAAAAACCAGCCCAAGGTCACATATCTCAGTGGTGGCTTAGGAGGGTCCTAGTGGAACTTTCTAGCTCATGACCTTTTGCCCCCTCACCCAGGACAGTCCCCCAGCTCCCTCCCTCCTCATCTAGGACCCCAGTCACTGCCCTGAAGACTTGTCTCCCAGATGTTCTGGGAAGCTGGCATCTCCCTCAGCACCCTCCCCACTACGCCTCCCCAGCGGGGACACAGCTGACTGCTCTGGGCGTTTCACGTGTTTGTTTGCAGCCATCTTCCCTCCCACCCTGCCCACAGCGCCTCCAGGAGGGCCAGCTGGCAATCTCATCTCTGCTGTTCCTCCAGAGCCTAGCGCTCTGTGGACTCCCAGAGAGAGTGAATTAATCGACCACATGGTGGACCGACGAGGGAAATACAAGAAGGAAGACAGGACCCTGCAGTGGCCTGTACACCCAACCACCACCGGGCACAGAGAGTGGGCTGGAGAGAAAGGTTCACTCGCCCTGGGACACGGTGGGGGAGCCCCCGGACTGCTGACAGGACGAGGAGGGGTCTTGTCATCAGGCCTCTTTGCAAGACAGGCAAGGCCTGGCCCCAAACTTCAAAGAGGCCCCAGCAGGAAGGCAGGGCCTGTAGCAACCAACACTGCTCCTGAGACACTGGCAGCTGGGGCGAGAGGGACCGGGCACGTGGAGGGAGGTGGTGACAGCCACCTCAGGTCAGGCCGAAGGCACATCACCCAGACCACACGCTTCCTCTCGCCCTCCCAGGAGCTGCCAGTCCTGACCTTGATCTTCCCCCAAGACAGTGCCCATCACCCCTGAGCCCAGTCAGCCCCCCGGAACCCCCAGAGGCTCCCAGTGCAGGGCGGTTACCTCCGGTGGGTGAGGAAGCCCCCGTTGGCGTGGCCCGAGCCGTCGCAGCCCGGAGTGGGGCAGGTGGGCCCCTCGTTCCTTGGGGACTTCCAGAACGAGGGGCCATTGAGGGAGCCCTCCTTCTGCCTGCGGGCAGCCAGCGGGCAGCCCGACGCGCTTCGGTGGGAGGCATACTTGCCGCTGACGTGGCCGAGCCCCACGCAGCCTGGAACTGGGCACCTGGCAAGGGGAGCAAGGGGAGCTGGAGGAAGGCCCCGAGACCCTCCCACACGGCCCTGCCATGGTCGCAGCTCCAGGGAGGTGACAGCAGCAGGGAACACAGCCCCTCGCCAGCCAGAGGGTCCTCAGCAGACTCCTGCTGACCCCCTGGCCCCAAGATGGTGCACAGGGTCCTGGATCCACACCTACGGGTAGACCTGCTGCCACTGCTGCCTTGTAGCACGCCAGCAGTGAGGTGCCCACTGGGTCCTTCCAGAGACCACTAGCTGGGAGCCTGTACCACGCACAGGCCTGAGTGGCTGAGGAGTCACAGAGGTCAGAGGGCACCCTGAGCCCAGCAGCTTGGAGACAGCAGGAGCCTGCCACCCCACACCACCCATAATGAGGCATGATGCCCATGGGTGTCCCAGCTTCGCCACATCTGAAATGTGTGCTTGGAAGGACAGATGGAGGCCACAGCTCTGTGGGAAAAGGGGCTCAGACCCCACAGGGACCCAGCCTGGTGCTGGCCTTCCCTTTGCTCAGATTGTTCAAGGAGAGGAAGGGGTCCCTACAGAAATCACAGCGCCCCAGGACAGGAGACATGACCTGAGGGGAGCTCAGAGTGCCTGCCCGCCCCTACAGTTACAAACAGTAGGGCGAGGCCGCCAGTTCTGGTGGCCTCAGGGGCTGTTTCTTCTGAGCACCAGTCCAGGCTGTGGGGCCAACAGGAACAGGGGACAAGCTCCATCCCCCTAGTCCCTATCTTCTCTCTCCAACAAGCGAGCCTCCTCTAATGCGATGCTGTCCCACCCCTTGGTGCTGCAGACCCGCCCGCACACAGGCCCAGGTTACAGAGAGGTCCCTGGGCTCAGAGAAATCAGGGCAGGAAACCCTATAGGGCCAGGCTGTCCCAGGGCTCCTGCAGCACCAGGGCGGGGGGAGGGAGGGCGCGGGGGTGCACTGCCCAGTGAAAAGGCCATCTGGGCTCCTGGCTCCGACCTCGGTTGGAGCAGCCGCCACAGTTTCCCAGCCTTGTTTGTCCCCCTCGGCCAGCTCCCTTTCCTTAATCATCCTGCCCCCATGGACCTGGGCCTGCGGAGTGTCCGCTGACCCCATCCAAGTTCACCTCAGCCCATAATTCAGAGCAGACACACTGCCATGGCTCACAGGGGCTGGGAGGTTCCGTTTTACACCCAAACCTGGACACCTCCCCAAACCTGGACACCTCCCCAAACCTGGACACCTCCCAGCTGAGGCGTCTGCAGGGGGCCTGGGCCTGGTGCCATGAAGCACCGGCATGACAAGACCCAAAGGCCGTGGGCGGTGGGACCCAGAGTCTCGGTGGCCCTCCGAGCAGCCTGCTGCAGCGACTGCATGCACGGGGGCCCTTTTCCCACCCACCAGGCCAGTCTCCGCAGCTGCCGGTGACCGTGAACGGTGCAGTGCCGCGCGGTGCTTCCGCACTCCCGAGAGCCTGTGCCGGAGCAGGCGTGATGAGCCGCGGGGGACCCCAGATGCCGCTGTGGCCGAGGACAGAGGGCATCCAGCCCTGACCCATGAGCCTCCCAGACCTGGATGGCCAGTTACTCAGCTGTGGCCAAAGGGATTCCCACAAAGTCCTGACGGGACTTAACCTCAAGCGAAGCAGACACCGACACTATCTCTCCTCGCCAGCCCGTCCAGAGGCTCCGTGAGGGCAGGCCAGGGCGCCCACATGGGAACCCACCCCCACTCCGAAGATTGAGCGTTTCTGAAAGTCCCTTCTCAGCCGCTGCAGAAATCTTGCTGTTCGTTTTATTTTTTTAAACAAAGTTCACAGCACACGGGGAAGAGGAGCCGGTTCTCAGGGAGCCTGCTCGGCCTGGCTCGTGACCGGGACAGCAAGTGCGCCCACGCCCTGCAGCACCAGGCGTCTCCCCAGCGACCCGCAAGCCCCAGGCCCTCAGGAGGAAGCGCAGGGCAGCCTCGCCGCCTGCAGGCAGCATTCCAACAAAAGCCTGCTTTCATCTCTGATTCAGCTTCCATTACTCTGTTCCCTCGAAATGTAAGGGGAGAAAAAGGTCTCAGCCTATTACACACCGGGCTGTGGGCCCCTGGGGAGCCGTGATGCTGACCAGCGGTGGCTCCCTCAGCGGGAACAGGAATGGCTGTTCTTGGCCGCTAGGCAACACGGTCCAGTCAGACCTGCTCCCGCTTGGATCAGCCTGGCGATCCGAGGCCCCGCCCGCCACGCTGCCCCGGTGCGGCCCCCGGGCCACAGCCACTCCCTCCCTCTCCTCGGCTGCCAGGAGGGCCCACTCTTGCTTTGCTACATGACCTCTCAAAGTCCTGGGCACACCGCAGGGCGAGGGACCCTGTTTGTCCCTATGGCCTTGCCCCACCTGCTGGGTCCCCGCGCAATGACACCAGCCCGCTGAGGGGGACACAGGACCGGGCCGAGCACCCCAGTGAGAAGGTCGGAAAGGGCTTCAGGGACTTGGATCACGCAAGGCACAGGCTGCCCCTCCTCCCATAGCCGTGCCAGGCCCCAGTCCAGGTGAACTCCAAGGATCTCACTCGGCCCCTACGAAGATGTGTGAGCACACATGGCTGTGAGTCCCACACTCGTGACCGGCAGCAAGATCCGCCATCTTTCTAACCATCGCCTCCTCCGCAGCCCTGCACCACCCTTCCCCACAGACGGCAGAGGCCTCCGCTGCCTGGGTGGCAGGGCCCTGTGCCTCTCACACGGCTGGGCTCTGCATGTCCCGACACAATGAACAGGGCTACGCCTTCGCAGGCGCCCACATACGTGGGGCGAGAACGTCTGTACAAGCAGGTGCTGCCACTGCCTGGTGTTAGTGGGAAGGGGATCGAGAGAATCCCGGAAAGCCCCGCTCTGCAGGCAAGGCCCTGACTTACTTCATCAGCTCGGGGTCTTCCTTGTCGTCCTTCGTCGGCGTCGGCTTGGCTCCGCTCTTCTTGGCGCGAGGGCAGCCTGATAAGCTGGTTTCAAACACACAACCGTGTCCCAGAGCAGCAGCGCCTCGCCCCGGAAGGCCCACAGGATCGCCCCCAAGAGCCCAGCCTGAGGCAGAGGCAGCCCCACCTGGCTGCCAGCACCACTATCGTCTGACTTGGACCTTCACCCCCACCTGAGAGAGGCCCGGCACCCCTGGCGTGGCAGGCTCACCTGCGGTGCGAAGCGTAGTTCCCTGTGATGTGGCCAGAGCCGTCGCAGCCAGGGGTGGGGCACCTGCAAAGCAAAGGGACAGGGAGCTGGGATGGAGCCGGTGAAGACGCCCGCCCAGGGGGCCTCGCCGTCGGTGGTGCCCATCTTGGCCAGCCTTCCACCGGGCCTCCAGCCTTCACTGCTTTGCCAGTGAGTCCCCCACGGAGTCCCAGGAAGGCCAAGAGGAGAGCACAACCCCTCAGCAGGGATGCTGGGCTCCGAACCTGAGCTCGTGCAGGGTTTGGGGCTGCAGTAGAAGGCTCCAGAACACACACCGGCCCTCACGCTACATGCGGTCAGGAAGGCAAGCCTAGCACCTAGCACCTTGTCTCATGGTGTCACTGGGAGGAGAGGGCTTCCTGAAGGAGGCTGTGCCGTGTGAGCGCCACCGCACCGGCCCAGGGCCACTGCCCGGCGTGTTCTCACCGGGGTGGGATGGGGAGCAGGCACAGGACCAGCTCTGCCTGCACAGGGCGTTGCAGACGCATTGCAGAGAAATCCCACTGTAGCGCACGAGCGTGGCTCCCTTAAATGACTTTTCCCAAATGACCTCTGAGCGCCGTGCGCGCCTGCGGCTGCCAGCCTGGCTCTGCAGGTGTCCGTGCGGGGGACCAGCAGGCCTGTGGTGTGCATGGGGGAACCAATACTCCCAGGACTCCCACTGCCCCCCCTCGCCCTCCCACACAGAACCCAGCGTCCACGTGGCCTGAGGGGCTATGACTACGCTGCAGCAGGACACAGGCCTTTGCCTGCCGACCCCTTCTTTAGTGCCCCTCAGCACACACAGCGCCTGGACTGGGGGCGGGACAGGAAGCCGGTGCTGCCAACGGATGCTCCTCGGTCACAGTGGCACCTCCCAGAACCCAGCAGGCGGCACTGCCTGTCCCCATGGGAATCCTCGAGGTGGGCACGCGACGTGGGCTCCATGCCCAGCCTCCTCTGGCCTCTCCTTGCCCTTGGGACTTCCTGGGGCCCCTCCTCATGCTGTCCACGTCAGGGCCACACATCAAACGTCTCCCTGCATGGCAGTCGACCAACCAGTCCATCACCCCCTGACCAGGCTGTGGGGTAACTCCAACCCCATTGAGGTTATGATGGTTTCTGTCCAGTCACATGTGGTCACATTGCAACCCACCATGCTGGGACAAGGGCATTTTAATGGGAGCCACCCCCACAGCCATCCAGGCAGCCTTGCCCACCACAGCACGCCTGCGCTGCCCATGTCTCTGCACTGCCCGAGGCCCAGCGCCAGCCGCTCGGGTCCCTCAGGCACACGGTCCTCACATGACTCCGTGCTGAGGCCCAGCCCTGTGGCGTCCTGCTGCCTCTTCCTCAAACGAGGGGCCTGGGAGTGCTCCCGAGGCAAGTGCAGCACGGAGGGCGGAGGCGCTGCTCAGGCCTCTGCCTCCACCCCCGAGTGAGACTCAGAGGCTCAAGGTGGGCGGTGACCTCAGCCTTGACGGCTCCTGATGGTGGGGAAGGGCCCTGCAAGGTGCAGCCCCGTGGGATCTGATTTAGGGCAGGAGCACACGCGGGTGGTGCCTGCCAGGCCCGGCACAGGTGGGACCAGCAACCCCAGGGTCCCGCTGAGGCACACCAGACCCAGGCCGCTGAGACTGTCCTCACTCCTTACTGAGACCCAATTCCACAGCTTTTCCCTGAGTTGTGTCCCAGAGAGGGTGCTGTCGTGTGGCTGGATCAGCCTGGCACCAGCCCCTCTCGGGGCCCTGAGGACCCACAGGGCCAGCTGCAGGGACCTCCCACCACTTGCTTGTGAGTGGGCTGCCTGGGCAGCAGGAAGCCTGTGCCTGAGGGCATGGCGACGCACAGGCTCTCCCCTGAGCCCCAGCCCTGTCTCCACCCTGTGCAGAGCCCCCATCACACCTTTGCACCCCAATTCCCCACACAGAGGGTGCTGGGCAGCCAAGTCCCACTCTGACAGCACCGGGGCACGTGAACGGGAAGAGCAAAAGGATTTAATTAAAATACAGATGACATCGTAGGAGACTCACTGCACCCAGGCGTCGCTAGGAAGGCCACCGAAAGAGTCTCCTTTGCAAGGGGTTGGCAGAGTGTCTGTCCCCATCCCAGCTCAGGGCTGGTCGGGACTGGACAAGGGGAGGGAGAAGGATCCAGGGAAAGAGCCCGCCAGCCCCGGAGCCCCTGAGGGGAGGCTCTGGGACAGCGGCACGCCCGAGGCTGGGGAGCTTGTTGCACACAGGAAGCTGCTGGTGCTGCTTCTAAATATGTTCTGGGTTAGAGTCATTTTTCAATCCTCACCCAAGGGTATTTTTTCCATTGATTTCTAGAGAGAGTGGAAGGGAAGGGAGGATGGGGAGAGGGAGAGAGAGACACATTAATTGGTTGCCTCCCAGCTCTGGAACTTGCAACCAAGATATTGCCCTTGACCGGGAATAGAACCTGGGACCCTTCAGTCTGAGCACCAGCCGGGCTCAGTTAAAGTTCTTCACAGGCTTTTAGTCTGAAAAGGATGCAACACTCTCAAAGCCACGTTTCTGGTGTTTTCCATCCAGTGGCCCTGAGCACACGTTGTCATGGCTCTGAAATCACTCAGGCCCTCAAACCAGAAATCCATGGAAACCAATCCCAGGCCAGAAAGGCAGTTGAATTGGAAAACAGGAGGAAAGAGCGTGGGTGAGGCGGAGAGAAGAGAGGCTGGGGGCGAGGAGGGGTCCCAGTGGGGCTGCGTGCTCCGCTGGGCTTCCGGCCTGGACCCAGGCGGGAGTGGGGATGGCCACGCCTTAGGAAACGCTGTCCCGGCGGGCACTCCCAGAAAGACCCTGGGCGGCAGACAGGCCCAGCGCCCTGGGAACCAGCTCCTTGCAGCAAAGCCTCCTGCCGTGTCTAAGCAGCTCAGGGCCTGGGAGCTTTGGCACAGCAGCTTCGCAGCTCGGCACCAGGCCCACTCTGTCTGGCCCCGCGCGGAGCAGCCAGGGAAACTTGCCTGGACCCAGGGCCTCCCAACACAGAGGCCTGGAGGGAGGAGCAGCCTCCAAGGGCGACCTGAGGTGCCAGAGGGACGCCTTGTCCCCGTCTTGGCTCAGCCAGGCCCAGCCTGTCTCGGGTCAGCTGAAGGTGTGAACACAAAGGCAAGGCCAGTCCCAGGCCACGCCAAAAGGACACAGAGACCTGGGAACCTTTGGGTACATCGAGCAGGCTGCTGGGCAGGTGCCGGTGCCACCAAGTCTGCCAGGCCGTGCGTTAGGGGAAGGGAGGAGCAGAAGCAGAAAGAGGATGGGCTTGGCAGACAGAGGGAGGAGGAGGAGGAGAGGCACATCTGGGACACCATGGCCAAGACCAGCAGCTGGAGGGCTGCAGAGAGGGAGGGAAGGAGCTTTCTCTTGCACCAGCAGCAGCACTCCATTTAGCAGCCTGCAGCCCTGTTCTGGGCTGGCCCACCCACGTGCAGGGGAGCAGGCCCTCGTCAGGGCCCTCAGCACAGGAGAGGTCAGGCCGCCAGGGGCCCTCGCAGGGCCCAGGACAGCACAGGAGCCTACAGCAGCCCAGCGGGTGGGGACAGACAGACAGCAGCCTCAGAGCAGCAGACACAAGCACAACGGCCCCAGCCACAAAACCGGCTCCTCCACGGCCTGGCCTCTCTGCCCCTTCCTGAAGGCAGGCAGGCCAGGGACTGAAGCCTACAGTTTGGGCTGGAGCCTCATGGAAGGGGACAGCAAAGCTAGAGAGCCACCTGAGAGAGGGTGGCCAGGAGGGCAGACATACTTGAGGTCAGCAGAATGAGCAGCCATGAGGTTTCTGAGGCTCTTGTCAGCAAGAGGGCAACCAGAGAGGCTGAAAGACAAGAGAGGGGGTAAGCCAGAGGGGAGCAGAGCAGGAGAGGAGGAAGGCCCGCCACGCAGCACCCGGCCAGGCAGCCCGAGAGGGGACGAACCTGCGGTGGGAGGCATAGTTCCCGGTGATGTGGCCGCTGCCGTCACAGCCTGGGGTGGGACAGCTGGACAAAGAAAGAGAGCGTCAGAGGAGAGCGAGGCCTGCCCGAGCCTGCTGGGCCACCATCTGGGTCGCTGCCTGGGTCACCGCAGGCAACACCTCCCTCAGGCCTCAGCGCACAGCCTCAGCCTCGGATGGCAGCTGCCAGAGAACTTGACTCAGAGGGAAAGGGAACCAAGGCAGAACTCCGCACACATGTGGGTGCTCGTGAACACACAGGAAGTTCCTTTCCGAAGAGCATGGCCTTCCCTGAGGACAAGGGCCAGCCAGAGCCCAAGCTGGCCGTGTTGGGGAGCAGCTACGGAGCAGGGGGCTCAGGACCAGAAGAGGAGTCGGCACAGGCAGCACAGGCGCGGCCTCGCCCTGCTCTGAGAGCTGGCTCTGAGGGCCCACAGGAGGGTGTGGATTCATTTGTCTATGAATAGCTTCCAGCAGCTTCCCTGCTCTCCGATGACACCTGGTTCCTGAGGACCAGCTCAGAGGGCCAGTCCACTTCCGGAGCTGAGGGCACACGCCCGGGGCAGTGGTCTGGCCTGGCCGCGGCTTCCCTCGGCCCCGGCCTGGTGCCTGGGGAGAACAGGGCCTCTTTCTCTTCTGTCGCGTTCGAGGACCACGTGAGAGCCAGTGCAGGGCAGCGATGATGGGCACTGGCCCCAGTGCCCGGTCAAGGCCCCTCTCTCTGCGTAGAGGGCAGCGGAAGGCCCGACAGAGCGGTCCGACCTCCCAGCCCGGCCCAGCTGCACTCCAGTCCAGACTGAGGTTCCCCAGGTGAGACTTACGTGAGCAGCTCCTTCTTTATGTCCTTGGAGAGAAACTTCAGCTTAAAATTGGTCAGGGTGACATCCCCAGGGTACTTCCGCTCCTCAAAATTCTCTTCAGACACTTCCTGGTCATCTGCTTCAGAAGAAGCAAAAGAAGGGGCTGCTGGCTCTGACTGCAAAAGACCAGCAGGGAGAGGTTTTAACCGCTGGCGGGCCAGGCGCCCGCCCAGGGCTGAGGGAGAGGGCCCTTCAGAGCAGTGGCCACCGAGGCGCGTCCTGGCGTCTCCCGTCCTCTAGATAAGGGAGAAGAGTGCCCCCAACAGACACAGAAGACACACCCTGAGGGGCTGGTACCCCTCGACAGCCAGAGCTGCCTGAAACAGGAGACCCTGACATCCTCCGCGTACCCGCGGCCACTGAGCCACCTCCTGAACGCACACCTCGCCAGCCTTCAGAGGGGGCGTCCAGCGCAGCGGGCGCCAAATCGTCTTGGTGGAGAGGCTGTGACGATGAGGTGGCACAGGAGTAACCACACCAGAGCATAACAGATCGATCACCCTGACATGCGGCCAGCTGGCCCTGGCCCCCCAGCAATGCCTGCACCACAGCCGGCGCTTCCTAAGGCGGCCCACCAGGCGTCACGGCGCACCCCTAGCACTGGCCCCCGCTGTGTCCCTGCAATGTTCAGCCTCTTGGGGCTGAGCTGCCCCTTTGGAAATGGAGCTGAGGGGAGCCCCGCACAGGCCTTCGTGGGCCAAAGGAGGACCCACCTGGAGCACCAGCCATGGCGGCTGCTCGAGGTCTTGTTCTGTCATTGACTCACTCGCCTGGCTGAGTTGCAAGCTATTGACCAATGTCTCCCCAATAAACTTAATTTTAGAAAAGCTGCTGTTGGGCGTGGACAGGGCTCCCAGAAGCACCGAGCATGGAATGCGGGGCCGTGGTGCGGGACAGTGCGGCTGGAAGGAGTGTCTGAGCTGGGAGGCAGGTGGTGGGGCAGGGACAGGGAAGGCCTGGCTCAGAGGGTGTTGCGTGCCTGCGAGAGACAGCTGGGGAGAGGAAGGGACAGGACTGAGCTGAGGCTTCTGCCTGGAGGGGCTGTAGGCTGCAGGGCAGAGAGTGGGAGCAGGCTTCAGTGGCAGGAACTTGGGGTGGGGCCTCTGGGCCACCCCATCGATGACCGTCAGTCCTGGGAAGGGACGAGGATGCTCGGAGAGAAGGGCACCGCCCAGGGATGGGAGTCAGCCTGAGGAGGGCTGAGGAAGAGTCAGGGAAAGAGACAAAGGGCACTAAGGACAAAGTCGCGGGGGGGCAGGAGGGGCAGAGGCCAGCTAAGTCCTGGGGACGAGACAGGAACAAGGAAGCAGAGGCCCACCTGCACTGCAGCCCCCACAAGGAGGTCCTAACTAAAGACGGGCCTGCCAATCAGGGAGGAGGTGGGAGCTCAGCCCAGGTGGGCGGGTCTTGGCCAGCCTCCGCCCACGGGGGCTGTCTCAGAGGCAACCCTCCTGGGTGCCAAACACCAAATGAGAGTCATGTGACCTCAGCCTGGGGCCTCGGCTGCTCTCTGTAAAGTGGGGGTGCATGTGACACATGTAGAGGGAGCCTGGAGGGGACAGTGCTCAGACGAGAGGTCTCCCTGCCACCTCCTCCTCCACAGTGACCTGTCCTGCCCTCCTCGGTGAGGAAGGGGCCAGGGGACCTGCCCACACGGAAGAGCTGCCAGGGTGGTGTGGCCCGCAGAGCTGCGCTCTGTTGTCCGGGACACACAGCTCTTGGGGAAAGCCCTCCACCAGCCAGATCTCAGCTGGGGGGAGCGACTGGGCAGGGACTGCCCGCCCGGCCAGACCCCGTCCGGCACAGGCGCCAGCTCTTTGCTCTTCACCAGGCGGTGCTTGTCTGGGACCAGGCCCCCGCCAGCACAAGGCCTGGGGCCTGGGGTTCTCTCCCGCCTCTGTCCACGGAGCCCGGTGGCCTGGAGAGCCCAGGGCTGCTGCTAGGGTTCAGGTGTTTTTTGGGGGAAGCAGATTGGTGGGAAGCCCCAAAACCAAGGAGCTCTGAAAGAAGCCCCTCTTTCCGGACTCTCCAGGGCCCCACCGTGGCGGAGAGGCAAGGAGACCTTGCGTTCGCACTGGCAGAACCCCACCGGGAGGCGGCCGAGTCCTCGCTGCAGAGAGAGCAGAACCAGTGCAAAGGGACGGGACCCCTCAGGCCGCGCACCCACCTCCTCAGGCTCCTCCTCTCGCTGGCGGCTGGGCTTGGTGTAGTCCAGAGGCCGGTCCCATTCATCCTGGTGGGAGGCCTGGCTGGACTGGGGCGTCATGGAGCTGCCGGGGGCGCTGGTGCTGCTCTGGTGCTGGGAGGCCTCGGGAGCCTTCCCCCCGGGGCCGCCGCCGCCCGGGAATGCGCCCTCCCGCCTGCGGTGCCTGCGCATGCTCAGGTCCAGCGTCCCGTGCTCATCCACCTCGATGGCCACCGCCTACAACGCAAAGGGGCGTCTGCGTCCTGACCCCACATCCTCCCCAAGGCGGCGCTGCAGAGCGCCCAGACCTACTTCTTTCAGAAGGAAGTAGCCAGATAGAAAGAAGCGCCTCCGAGAGACAAGGCCTGAGGCCCAGATGGAGGATGTGTGACCTCCCTCCTTCAGTCTCCCTGGGCCACAGACCGGGCCCTGAGGGCAAGAGCATGGTCAGCTGAGAACATGTGCATGACCCTCAGTCTCAGGGAGACACAAGGGAACATACGTGTGCATGATAGACTCCAGAGATATGAGAGAACACATGTGTGTGTGGCCCTCAGTCTCGAGGAGGCACGCTGGAACGCCAGTGTAGTCCCTCTGTGGGCTCGGCACACAGAGCTCTCAGAGGGCATCATCCGAGCTCTGCTCACCAGGAGCCACAGTGGAGGGAGAGGGAGAAAGCAGCACCCGCCCCAGATGGACAGGTAGCCCTGACTGCAGATTCCTCCACGCGATGTCTGCCTCCGAAAGGGCCCGCAGGGGACACACCGACCTTGCCAGGCGCTTCCTGTGGCTTCGTGCTGAGGTTCTCGGGCCTTTCCCAGCAGCGTGTGGAGAGGTTCAGGATGGCGGTGGCGGCCATGTGCGCAGCCTCCGCGTCATGCGAGTAGTCGAAGCCTGCAGAGAGGGTGGAGAGCAGGAGCTGTGTGGGAGGAGGCCCTGGGGAAGGTTTGGCTGCACAGAGGGAACACCACCACGCTGGGCAGCAGGTGGCACTCAGGTGCACACGGGACGGGAGGGAGGGGGCGCAGGGCAGAGCTGCGGGGAAGGGGTCAGGCAGGGCCGGTCAGACTGCTCACAGATGCCCACACCCAGCTCCCATTGCCCTCCCGTTTGGGGCTGAAGGGGCTGTATTTGGCTTGACCAAAATGTGTGCAGAAAGAATAAAACCCTCAAAGACATTCCAGCATCCCTGATATTTAAAAAAAAAAAAAAAAAAAAAAAAAAAAAAAAAAAAAAAAAAAAAAACACAAGTTGCCCATTGGTGAGTGACTCTCACAAGATGAAAAAGTTCTGCCAACAGGACGGCTGTCTGGATGCCTCCAGGCAGGTTTATGATGTCAATCATCTCAAAGGCTGGTGGGGTGTGTCCATAATCGTCCCCGCTTTGGTAAAGCAGCGTGAACGTCCGCACAAACATCAGGCACAAATGGCGTCTTTCCTAGTAATCGTGCTCTCAGGCCTGAGGTGTCTGAGCGATCACGACTTGCGGCTTGCGGAGCGCGTGGCGCCGGTGTTGTGTGAGGCGGGCTGCCCTGACCTCGCCGGCGGCGAGGCGCCCGGCTCCAGGACACGTCTCGTCGGCATCTTCGTTGTTAACAGGTAGGGCACCGTCACTGCTGCACCAGGGCAGTTCCTCCCGCAGAGGCCAGTTCCATGCCGGCCGAGGGCCCTTCTCCACTTCAAATGCCCCTCCGGGCTCAGGGCTGGCAAGCAGTGTGATGAGTCCAAGGGCAGGCAGGGTGCTTATTGGTCCGTGTTTATTGTACAAACACCAGAGACTGTGTTGCTTACTGTCACAAAGAGCACCTTGCATCCACCGGGCTGCCCCAGCAGAAGGGAAATGGCTCCTGTCAGGTGCCAGGCTCAACACAGCAGTTGTCTGACCCGCCCTGGACATACACACACATGCATGCACACCAATGCACCCACATGTGCACACACTCGCACACATCCTGCCTCGCTCTGGGAATGAACAGGCTGGGAGCAGGTGGCCAGAAGAGGGGTCCTCTCAGGGTGGCCACAGCAGCAACGTCCTTCTCACACCTTTCGACACACACGCCCCACAGAGGGCTTGGTTTAGATTCAGAGCGGGGAGTCTGATGGTGAAGAGGAGGTGGACCCTGGGACACTGAGCCCTGGGTCTGCCCCATCAGCCCCAGGGCAGACGCCCTCCTGGCCGGGTCCCTCCACTGCTCCTCACTCTACACCTCCCAGGAGCAATGCTCCCCAACTTACATTTAAAGGCTTTAGGTGAGGTTTCGCTGGTCTGAATCTTTGGGGCAAGCATGCGTTTGCCAAAAACCTGAGCATCAAAACTTGCGTAGTCAAAGGTGACCTTGGAGAACTTCTCCAGCTCCTTGGCCAGGTTGGCCCTGGGCGTGGAAGGGGCCACACTGGGCCGGTAGCTTCCATATGGAGGGACCTCGAGCTGCTTCACGAAGCACATGGGTCTGGGGTGCGGGACAGATGCAGACCGTGAGGGCAGGACCCAGGAACCCGTGCTACTCATCCCCCAGCCTGTCAGGACCCTCAGAGCCAGCAGCCAGGCCCTGGGAGACCTTCCCCCATGTCCCACCATTAACAGTTGCCTGGGGCCTGGTCTGGGTGAGGAAGGTGGCCTGACCCCTTGCAGACAGCATTAGCCAGAGGAGGCAGGGCCTGCGACCTCAGGAGAGTAGGTTTCAAACAACTCAGCAACATACGAGGGAGCCCTTGGCTGCGGGCGCCCAGGGCAGCCTCCGGCGGGGGGTATGGGCCCAGGGAGGAAGTCTGCAGCAGATGTCTGAGAACCCTCAAGGAGGACCCTCACGACTGGCCCGACGCAGCTCTTCACGGGCAGGGACGATTGAGATGGCCCTTGAAGGACTGGGCAGGGACGGGGCAGGCGTGGGAAGGCCACGACGGGCATGCCGTTTCTTTGTTATTGAAGCTCTTGGAGAATGCAGATGTTTAAATGCATAAGAGGCGGTATGAAGACCAGCCCAGAGAGCTCAGGAGCCGGGCAGGAAGACCACTAGGAGGGGACTGTCAACCACTCAGGATGAAGGAACCTGCCCTCCCCCCCCCCCCCCCCCCCCCGCCTCTGCAGCAGGCCAGAGAGTCCGTGCACCCTGAAACTGCCCTCCAGCTCCATGCTGGAAGGCCCGCGGCTACTGGAGGCACACACCCACACCCACACCTACAGGCCCGTGCTGCCCGCAGGCAGCCCCTTCAGTGCTTGCACTTGCCTGAGAATCCGCTCTGAGTTGGAGTCCAACTTGGAAGGATCTCCTGTCTGCGGCTGTTGCTTCTCGTGAGATTTGGCTAACTTTTCTGCAGCAGCAATGGGACACCCAGACAAACTAGAGAAGGACAGGGGGACAGCTGAGCCTCTCCTCTGGGCCCTGTCCTCTGGCCAGGGACGCGCAGAAGCCTGTGGGGCCTGGGGCTGTCGCTCTGCCAGAGTTGGCTCTTCTGCTCTGGGTTCGAGCGTCAGAGCACCCCTGCTCAGGTGGCTTGTTTGGGGAGATGCTAACCCAGTGACACTAAGGGCTGCCCTGACCTTCCAGCTGCCCTCAGGGGCCACCACAGCCCTGCGCCGCACCCGCCCCACCACGCCCAGCTGGGCAAGTACCTTCTGTGTGTGTTCCGGTTGCTGTTCACGTGGCCCTGGCCCGTGCAGCCAGGGGTGGGGCACTTGAGCACGTTCTCGTGCATGGCCAAGACTGCAAGAGAGGGCTTGTGAGCACAGCCCTGAGGCAGGAGTCCACCCGGAGGTTGCAGCTCACAGCACAGGCACACTGCACCTTGAGCCATGGTCCAGGGCAGTTCCAGTCCCCAAGTCTCAGCCCAGTCGGGGCATGCCCCCACCTCCCCAGCCCCGCCCCCTGCCTCCCTGGGGCAGAAACAACTCAGCTTGGAAACCCCCAGCCGTGCAGTGTGACTGGGTCCTGTCAGCCTCCGTTTCAATTACCGCCTCCAGTCTGGGGCCAGGACAGGCTCCCCGAGCCCCCAGGGTGCAGACGCAGCCCCTGCCCGAGGGGGGGGGGGTGCTTCATCTCCCTCAGCTATGCCTCCCATGCCCATCTTCAGGGGGCCCTGACCAAAGCTGCCTTCTCAAGGTGCACGATGGGGCACGCTCCATGTCCCCAGCCTCATAGGGCTCTGGTACGGGCATCTGGACTGAGCCAATCTAAGTGACAGGGCCTAAGTGGCCACTTAGACACCATCCAAAGCCAGCTGTGTCCTGAGTTCTGCGGAGCTACTCACTCTCTGGAGGGATCCTGTCCTTGTGGGGGCATCCGGACAGGCTGCGGTGGTGCGGGTACAGCCCTGTCACGTGCCCAGTGCCGTCACAGCCCGGGGTTGGGCACTTGATCTCACGTTTCTCTGCTCTTGAGGAATCTAAACACACAACACACTGGTCAGAAGGTGCCCAGGAAGCTGCAAGCTGGGTGGCGAGGACAGTTGATCCTTCTCTCTGGCGTGCAAGGAGGAGATGGCCAGTCTGCCCACAGCCCTAGAGGGACCAGGGCTGCACAGAGGCAACTCCAGAGACACTGGTCCACACACGTGTATCTGCCCAGAGACTGACCGGGCACCCAAGAGCAGCTGCACTGGGACTGAGGGACATGGGGGCAGCCAGCCCGGTCCCTCTGCCCCCGGCTTCAGAGTGAGGGCACACCACCCGGAGCCCCACGCTCAGGGTCAGTCTCTGCAGAGAAAGGTCCCTGCCAGGACTGGCCATTTGTTTGTGACAAAATAAGGAGGACAGAGAAGTTAAAAAACTCACCCAAATGACATGCCTACTAAGTGCTGGGGCAGAAATTTAAGCTCAAGTCTCAATCACCAGCCTCATCTGCTCTCTGCAAGGCTGGAGAGTCACCCATATGTGTGGAGGCCCAAAATGGACTCCTGTCAGAATCTGGACCTCCGGAGCCAGGCCTTTGCCCTGGTGAAGCTCCTGGGCAGAGGGCCCCTCTGGGGGAAGCTGAGAGGCCATAGCCTTGCTCACAGGGAGGCGTCGCAAAGCTGGCACCAGCCTTCTGGGTCTGTCCCCTGGGTCCCTGCCCTCAACCTCAGCCCTGAAAGCAGGCACTGCGTCTGGGTCCCCTACCGCCCAGTATGAGCCCCTGAGTACCTGGGCCTGAGCTGTCACTGCCTGTAGCCCCTCTCCCACTGCACTGCGGACCCCACGGCCGCCCTCGGACTGGCACCCTACACCACCCCGAAGTCCATGTCACCTGCACTCGGACCTCCTCGGGTCCACGTTCCCTCCAGGCCTGCGCAGGAGCCTGTGCTGGCCTGACGAGGAGCCCAAACTGCTGTCCCCAGACTGCCACCCCCAAGGGTCTCCCTGACAGCTCTCCTCGGGTTGAAATGACGTCCCCATCTATGTCCCCTCAGCTATGCCCCTGTGCCGTCCCACAGGCGCGATCATCTCCAGAAAGCATGGCCCTGTGTCTCCACAAACAAGCGAGGTGGCCCATGACCTACAGCTCACACAAGTCCCTCCCACCCGTGGCTCCCAGGCTGAGGCTGAGCCACTGAGGTGGGTCACCGTTCCTCCCCTCTGCTCAGCTGGTGCCTCCGCTCAGCGCTGCTCTCTGGTGGCCCCGTGTGCGCAGCGTGAGCCGTCCTCAGCTCCATGCCTCACTCTGTGGCCTGTGACCTTTGCCACTTGGCTACGCTGCATGGGTCAGGTCTCTTCTGGTGCCCCTGCACGCCTGGCGCCCCGGCGGGGGGAGGGGGAGGGGCGTGTGGGCCCGTGCCAGCCCTACCTTTGCTGCAGTAGGTCTTCCGCACCGCATCCAGAGGCCTGGCCACCTTCGCCGGCTCGCCCAGGCCCGGCTCTGCGGGCTCGCACGCCGCCCGCACCTGCTCGGCTTTCAGGGCGATGGCCTGCTCCAGGAGGCCCAGGTTCCCCCGTGTCATCACGTCGTGCATCTCGGACTCGTCTGTGACCGCGGACTTCTGGGAGTTGGAGTCCTCATCCTTGCCGTCCTCAGACCGCAGCTCCACCAAGACCGAGTACTCTGGTTTGCGGCAGGGGGGCCCAGGGGCCTGTTCTGGGGGGGAACGAGGGGTGCTCTTCCGGCAGGTCACATCAGGAGTGACCTCCTCGTCCTCTTCATCCTCCCCGTCCTCGGTCTCCTCCTCCTCCTCCTCTTCTTCCTCTTCCTCCTCTTCTTCAGCTTCCCCCTCCTCTTGGCCCTCAGAGACTGTCTGCTGGCAGAGCTCCTCGCTGGCCACACCCTCGGGGAACTGGGGCCCCGGCCCCTGAGCGCACTCACTGGTGACTTCAATGACCTCCTCGATGTCCTTCTCCCCTCCTGCTGCCTCCTGCACCAGGAGCAGGCCCCCGGGGCCCGGCGCGGCCTGCTGGCCGGAGCCCTCCCTGACCAGGGGCTCCTTGGAGACGTGGCCCAGGTCTAGGAGGGAAGTGGCAATGACCTCCTGGAAGCTGCTGTAGCTGCCTTTGGAGGAGCCCGTGGCGGTGCCGATGGGATTGGAGCCGAAATGAGACTGGACGGGGCTCCTTCCTGCACAAGAGCAGAAAAGCCACATGAAGGGGATACGGGAGGCAGCGTCTAGGCCTGTCCCCGCCCAGCAGTGGGCATCATGAGGTCATTTGCATCACTGCCACGGCCCGGACCTCAGGCCAGTGAGCTTTCTTAGGGGCAGATGGGAACACCATGTGGTATTTTCTAAGTCACCTCACAAAACGGAGCTCAAAGAATGCATCAGATTTTTAAAAATTGTTTCAAAATTGAAAAGTAATAGACAAATTTATACTTTTTAAAGGACCCAAATTAAAATGTTTCAGGGCAGTGACTAAGATGTGGGGTACTCTCCGCACCGGCCCTGTGCCTGGGTTCCAAGGGATGGAGCACCCTCAGGTGCAGCCGCAGCTCCGGACGGAGGCAGGTGTGGGGGCCCTACAGGGCCAGCAACAAGTTAGCCAACCACCTCAGACCGAGGAGCTTGGGGTACGAGGGGGCTTGGACCTTGGTCCATCACACCAGCTTTTGCCAACGGCGGGGTGTCCCAGGCGAAGCTGGTGCAAACAGGTCCCCTCAATCCTCCTCCATCTCACCAAGCGCCAAGCAGCCCCAGGCTTCCCTTCCCAAGGCCACACAGCTGTGTCGGGGTGTCAGGCTCTCCGTGCACAGACACACACCCATCTCACACAGCGCAGCGCGGCCCCGCGGAAACCGCCGCCGGAACAGGGTGCCCTTGTTCTCAGGAAGGACTTTCTTGGCAGGGCACTCCCGGCCCAGCCGCGGCTCCCGGCACACACTGGGCGCCTTGATTCGGGGCAGAAAGAACAAGGCACCTTCAGCTGGTGGGGGGTGCCGAGCCTCCTCCTGTCCTGACATCTCGGCCTCGGCCTCCTCCAGAGCTCCTTCCGATTCCTCTGACACAGAGGCGTCCTTCACCTCGGCGTCCTCGCTGCCGTCGCTGTCCGCGCCGTAGCCCTCACCCAGAGCCAGCTTCAAGGGGGGTGACTTCCGTGTGGACACCAGGTGCTGGGCCTCGGGGCCCTCCAGCTTCCTCTTCTTGGCCAGAGGGCAGCTCTGCAAACTGGAGGAAGGGGCCAGGCTGTGGCCACCCACCATACCTCCCTGCCCCCTGCCCTTCACCCTGTTTCCCTTGCCATCACATCCCCTCCAACTGCTAGCGGCACCAGATTCGCTGGTGGGGTCCATGGAGCCCTGGGATGACCTGAGCCAGCCCTGTGGGCCCGGTCCGCCCCAAGCTCCCCGACAGAGCCCTGCGGCCTCCCAGCAGCCCCACCGCTTCGCCTCAGCTGGGACAGCCCCTCCGTAAGGTGGCGTGGGAGGACACCGGATCAGCACCGTGGACAGACATGGAAGGTTCTAGATCCACAAAAGGCTCAGAGCGGTGGATGTGCTACAGCATCCCAGCAGCCCACCCTCCTTCCCAGGAACCAAGGTGAGGCCACAGGCCTCCTTACCTCCGGTGCCTGGAGTACTTGCCGCGGGTGTGCCCTGAGCCCGAGCATCCCGGCGTGGGGCAGCTGGGGAGGCAAGCAGAGCGGTCGCTGGGGAAGGGGCCCAGCCCGGACCTCACCCGGGAGCAGAAGACTGTCTCCAAGCTGCTCCTCTCAGAACGGCCGCTCCCAGTTGGCAAAAAACTAATGAAATCGCTCCCCACGTAAGTGCCTGTCGGAGTGTCCGTGCGGAGGCAGGGCTCGGAGCGCAGCTCCCGGAAGCTCTCCCTCTCCCAGGACCCGGCTTTCAGCAGCCAAGCTGCCCCGGTTGGGCAGGCTCTGAGGCACCCCAGGACCGGGCCTGCGGCTGGCCCCTGGCACACACAGACTCTGGGATGCCCTGGCCACCACAGGGGCCCGTAGCGCTGAGCCCGGGCCCGCAGGAAGGATGTGCACACACGGAGCTGTGGCGGCCACATGGTGTGGTGAAGCCAGGAGGACGGGTGACCCAGGAGCTGCCATGAGACCTTGGAGGGGGTGATGGTGGGCCTCCCCAGCTCCCTCAGGACTGGTGAATGAATGTGAATGGAGGCGCGACCCCAGGAGTCCCTCACTCTTCACCATCATCTGTCTCCCACAGGACCAAACCATGGGAAAGTGCTGAGACTTCTGGTCATGAGCGTGGGCCACTGCCCAGGAGCCTCTCCAGTGCCCTGGGTCAGGCCTGGGGGGCATGCAGCGAGCACCTATGGGCTGCTGGACACATCACAGACTAAGGATTTTAAAGAGCTGTTATCACCCCATTTTACAGAGCAGCAAACTGGCACCCAGCAAGATGGAGGTCACTTAAAGGAGGGGCCGAGCCTCCCTAGAAGGGGTCACCCCAAGGTCCCCTGCCCAAGGGGAGAAGACCTCATTTTTAACAGGAGCAGCCCCGGGAGGCCTGCGCTCCGCCTTGAACAGACTTCCCCAGAGCCAAGAAGGAAAGGACATTCGGGCCGACATGCACAGGCTCCTGGGCCAGGACAGGGGCACCTCTGCCCACACCCCGGACGTCTAACCGGCCTGAGTGCAGACAGCTTGGGGCCCGACTGGCCACGCCTGGGACAGGTCAGGGAGACACAGGACAAAACCCCATCCACACCGCGGCCTAGGGGAGCAGCTGGTGGGTGCACTGCCTGCAGCCCCTGGGGGCCTCGAGGCTGCTCTCAGTGCTGATTTTCATTGATTTAGAAAGACCGGAAGGAGCGGGGGAGGCGGTGGGGGGGAGACATGCCGGTCACTGTGGGCCTCCTTTGCAGGCAGAGCGCGGCCTGTCCGGCTGGCGGTGGCAGGCTGTGCCCCACCCTCTGAGGCTTTCCACAAAAGCTCCTTGTTACTGGGGCTTGGAAGCTGAGGTCCCAATTAGCCGAGTAATCGCTGAGCTAATCGGGCAATTAGGTGGCAGCTGCCCCACGTCACCTGCCTGAGACACACCTCCGCCCGCGCCCAGAGGAGGCTGTGCGGCTGCGAGCGCCGCGCCTGAGGGCCTGGCGTGGGAGCTCCGAGCGACCCGGAGACCGCTCCCAGGTCTCAGCATGAACAGCGTGTGTGGCAGCAGCTGGGCCTGACTGAACCGCAGGAAAGTGGCTGTCACCTCCCACGGACCACATGTTCCCACCGACACTCAGACCGGAGGCTGCGCCCCACCCCCAGCCTCCAGCAGCTCAGCCCCACAGCCCTGCGCCAGGGCCGCCCTGGAACCGGTGAGGGGCAGCTGGGGTGCCGGGGAGGCGGGGCTCTGGGGCGATGGGCCCACCACCTCCCCACAGAGCGAGCCCTGCGCTCTCTAACCTCACACCCAGCTCCTCGTGTCAGCACCCACAGTGGCGTCCACCAGGGCGGCCCTGTCCGCTTGGGGGCGGGGACCCGCGGCTCCCCGTCAGCCCGTGGGCGTCACATCCGCGTGCAGCTCCCGGGCACCGCACTGTGCGAGCCGCGGTGCAGTCCGCCCGCTCTGCTGATGCCGTTCTCGGGGACCCTGCTGCTGGAACGCTGGGCCCAGCTCCCTGCGTCTCCCAGAAAACTGACGGGAATCTGCGACCCAGCCCACAGGCACCCGTCTGGAGAGCCCGGAGCCACCGAGCCTCCCTCACCTGCCAGTCTTCTCCTAAGCTGTTTCAGAGCAAATCCGTCTGAGTCATTTTCTCTCCCAGAGAATGCCCAGCCCTTTGTGGCTCCTTTTCTAGCTTCCCCACAGCCCATCTACCGGCTGAACTGTTTGCCGTTCGTTACCAACGCGGACGCCAGCATGTCCCAGGTGAGGCCACACGGCCGGCCAGGAAGCGGCCCTCCTCTCAGGAGCTTCTGGCCTGTGCTCAGCGCCTCGGGGGTCCGCGGCCTCTCTCAGGGCGCCTGGTCTGCCTGCCGCCCACCCTCACCCTCTCACCCTTGACCCCGGACTGTGCTGAGCTGCAGAGCATGTGGTGCTGCTCTTTGGGCTGGAAAGCTTGAACCTTCTCACCCTCCGGTTCCCGCTCACAGTGACAGCGCAGCACAGCTTCCCAGCAGCTCCCGGCCGCTGCCCAAGCCGCTCGGAGCCCCCCTCCGCCCAGGCCCCTTTCCCTCCGAACCCAGGCAGAGCCCAGAGCTCGGGGGACTCTGGGACACTTTGGGGGCCTCAGCAGCCGCCTAGAGAGAATACAGTGGTCTTGGCCCATTGTCCCTCCGTCTGGTGAGAGTGCACGGAGGGCCAGGAGGAGGAGCGGCGTGCTGAGGGAAGGCCAGCAGCTTCAGGGGGCACGTCTGTCTCCAGCCGGGAGTCTGGAAGCTCACAGAGACTTCCATGGGGTGTGCTGGTCGCCCAGGCTCCTCAGCATGGCATCTCGAGGTGTAGCACACCCACCTACGCCCGCGGGGCCAGGCAGGGTGCTAGACACACCCTGGGGCTGTCTGAGACCAGGGTCCCACACCCTGGGAAGAGCCCCGACTACAGGCACAGGCAGTGTGGGGAGGGGGCTGGGCAGTCGGTGAGGGGAGGGGAGGGGCTGGGCAGGCAGTGTGGGGAGGGGCTGGGCAGTCGGTGAGGGGAGGGGAGGGACTGGGCAGTCGGTGAGGGAAGGGGAAGAGGTAAGGGGAGGGGAGGGGCTGGGCAGGCAGTGTGAAGAGGGGAGGGGCTGGGCAGGCAGTGTGGGGAGGGGCTGGGCAGGCAGTGAGGGGAGGGGAGGGGCTGGGCAGGCAGTGAGGGGAGGGGCTGGGCAGGCAGTGTGGGGAGGGGCTGGGCAGGCAGTGAGGGGAGGGGAGGGGCTGGGCAGGCAGTGTGGGGAGGGGCTGGGCAGGCAGTGAGGGGAGGGGCTGGGCAGGCAGTGTGGGGAGGGGAGGGGCTGGGCAGGCAGTGAGGGGAGGGGAGGGGCTGGGAGGCAGGCACATAGGCATTGGGGTGGGTTTCCTTTGGCCATCCCAACCGCAGGCTTTGGCCACACCCCGGGACAGAGGCCTTCAGCCCCGGGAGGGCCTGGCCTCGGGGGCACTCGCACTCGCACTGGCTGCAGAGGGCTGTCCCTCCTCCTCGGGCTCGGCCCTGGCAGTGTGGCTTGGATCTGCAGTCACCGGCTCTGCCACTGAGACCCCAACACACTGCCTGCGTGTCCCAGTCAGTGGCAGCCTTGGGCCCGGAAGCCTGTTCCATCTCCAGCCCATGGGCCTCAGACAGCGGTACACAGGCCTTTGGGACCCCACCCAGACAGCCCTCAGGACGGCGGAGACCCGTGATCGCCCTCCGGTGGTGGCCAAGGTTCACAGGCTGTGCCCCTGCCATGGTGTGGTAGGGCCAGGGCAGAGGTGGGGCAAGGGGTGACAGCTGACACGTGCCAAGGAGAGAGGGGCCTCGTCAGGGAACGGGGCCAGAGGTGCAGTTGGTCCATCCCAGGAGCCCGTGGGGGCATTAGGACATGCAGGGTCATAGGCTCGTCGCCAGCGGGGAGTCCTCCTACCTGAGCTCGGCACCGGTGGGCTCCAGGGGTGCTGGTGAGAGACAGGAAGCACACAGAGTCAGCATTAAACGGCACTTGGGGCGCGGCGGCCACCCTGTGGCACCTCCTCCTGACCTGCTAGTGCACCTTAGGTCCAGCCTGGAAAGGCTGGTGGCTTTGGAGGGGCAGGCGCCCCACCTGACACAGGCTCCTGGGCCCTGACAGCCAGTGGGCACGTCTCCCTAACTGCGCCAAGAACGCGCAGTGGAGATGTGTCTGCCTGGCACCTCGCCCGACGCTCTGTCTGGGAGCGCTCCGCAGCGCCCACAGCCCCGAGCCACCAGCAGCCTTAGACCAGGCCCCGGCCCAGAGGGGGGGGCGGGCATCGCCGTGGGCCGCTCTCCTGCGGGGAAGTGGCATCCACAGCCTCGGCCTGGGCCTCGGACAGAGCCAGCTGTGGTAGCAGGACAGACGGGGAGGCAGCACTCACCTCGCAGGGCCTTGGATCTGGTGCGAGCGCGCATCTCCTCGTTCTCTAAGCTCATCTGCAAGGAGAAACAGCTGCAGGTCAGGGAAGACGGTGCCGCCCGCCCGCTTTCCCGCCCCAGCTCTGCTGGTGAAGGCGGGTCTGCGACACAGAATCCAAGGAATGGCTGGCTCCGCGGGAAAGACCTGGGGCCTAGAGCAGCAGCCCCCCACCACCCTCACCCCTGGCCCCTGCGCCTGCCCCACCCCAACCGCAGGTTCACAGCTGAGGAAGGCAGGGCCTGCTCCACCACCACCCCCCCATGGGGTCAGGCTCAGGAATCAGGGTAGTTCACCGGCCCAGACCCAGCTTCCTGCGGGAGCCGACATGAGGGCGTCCGTCATAAGCAGGACCTAATGGGCCGTCCAGGAAGCGCCCAGAGGCGGACGGCTCTGAGCTTCACGGTGTGCTCACCAGGAACAGCCTGAGGACAGGCGGCCTGAGCTCAGGGGCCGTCCCACGGGGCCGTCCCCCTGCATGTGTTCCCAGAGGCGTCTCGGCACACCCTCCCCGGGGACCACAGCGGGGACCAGAGACATCTCTGTGCGCTGTGAAAAAACAGCTACAGCTAACGCCAACGATAAACTTAGCCCAATCTGCCCGAACACCTTCGTTTCAACAATGGTTGACAGGAAGGTTGTGAATGAGACGCTTGTTCTGTGGGAACTCAGAAACCTGCGAGTCTCCTGGTCTCCGAGCAGCTCTGCGTGAGCAGCCACTGCCTCATGCCCATGGCCACCAGGCTGTGTGCCTGCCCAGAGGCGGAGGCCGTGCCCGGCAGAGCCAGTCTGGGGCGTGAATAAAGACCAAAGTGTCAGCTCACCAGACCCACAGGCCCTGCCCAAAGCCACTTCTCCCAGGAGAGGCTGAGTGGCACCTGCGAGGAGATGAGACAGCCTAGACCAGCGTCGCCAACCTTACGGACCTCACAGAGCACCAGTGATCCGAGGACCACCGGTTGGCGGCCGCTGGTCTGGACCTCACTGGAGCCCATTGGTGACGCCCCCCAGTGCCCAGCCCTCATCCACTTCGTGGGGGGCACGCCCACACTGTCCTCCAGGGGGCCCCGGTGAGCCCGAGACTTGGCCTATGTCACTCATGACACATCTAGCAGCAGGCGACAACGAGGTTGGAGGTGGGCGCTGGGCGGAGCCTTGACACGCCGTGTGTCTCCAAGAGAGAGCGGCCTCTGCCGGGACCCCCGAAGGCCTCATGGCTCACTGTGGCCAGGAAAAGGAGGGAGCAGCCCGCCTGTCTCAGGCCGCCACCGTGCTGCCAGGGGGACGGTGGGCAGTGGGGAAGATGTGTCGAGAGAGAGGGAGCCAAAGCAGTGGGAGCAGGTGTCTGGGTAGCCCTGGGGAGACAGGAGGGAGCCCCCAAGTACTGAGATGAATTCTGCAGAAGGAAGCTCCCCACGCGGCACTAACATATGGTGACGTATGTGATTTGTTAAGAGGAAAACCCAAAGCCCGGTGACTGCGGGGGGCGGGGGCCGTGCACTGAGTGCAGCTGCCGCAGCGGGAGCCGGGGCTGCCCTTCCCACGAGGCAGGCTCCCTGCGGCAGCGGCTCACATGGGGGTGAGAGGAGCAGGCGTCCAGGGCTTCCTTACCCCGCGAGCCTTCACACGCACTGCGGGCCGCCAGGCAGGACACGGACACGGACGCTGACACCTGGCTGCCAGGCCTGCTTGCAGCTGAAATGCAATCTACCGCTCTTTATTGTGATGTTTCCCAGGGAAGCTGGCAAGCACCCTGCCAGGTGAAGTGTGCCTGGGTCATTTGGATTTCCTGCAGATAGATTATTGAAAGAGCAGAGAAAGAGAAGGTGGCAGAGGTGGGTCGTGGACCCCGCTCAAACGGCAAGCCCTCCGCGGAGGTAACAGCTGTGGCCTCTGTATCGGATGGTCCATCAGTGAGTTCTCCTTGGGGCGTGTGGCTTTGATTTTAAATGGGAAAAAGCTGAATTACAGGAGGAAAGGTGGGTTGGCTCTTTACCGGGGACGCGGCAGCCACAGCTGCTCTCTGAGCTTTTGGAAGTGGCCCTGGCTCCTCGGAAGCCCCAGGCAGGGCAGAGGGACCCAGGGAGCTCCAGGGCTCCCATAGCACCTCCGCTGAGGGCGCCGCTCCGTCCCAGGTGGAGCCAGCACACCCAACGGCCCCCGCTCTGCAAAGGCAAGGTCCCCATTTTTCATTCATTTATTATAATATTTAGAAACCCTCCACTGTTCCAAGCACAAATCCATCAAGTTTCTGTTTTGGAACTACCCGCAGAGAACCAGAAAGCCTCTCCCTCCGGGGAGGCCCGTGCACCGCGGAGCCTGCTCAGCCTCCCCGGCACAGGAGCCCTCAGCACCGCCTGTGTCCGGAATCCAGCTGGCTCTGCCACCGGAGCCGCCCACTTCCCGTGCTCCTTAAACGGCTCTAAGCACTCATCAATATTTCACTGGTTCTGCTCTCTAAAGGAAAACTGGGGGCGGAGGGGTAATTTACAGATGCAGACGCACTGGCGCTGCCACCCCTGCGAGCCAGAGAAAGTGATCCTGTCCTGCGTTGCCTCAGGACCCACGGCATCATGTGGCTCTCCCTGCTGTCCACTCGGCGTGTGACCAAAGCACGGGCGGCTCTCACGGCACGTGCCAGAGACCAGCCCTCGTCCAACCGTCTGGGCATTGCCGTGGCCCAAACTGGGTTGAATATTTACAAACTGGGAACCAAACAAGCCCATGTGGCCAGTACCCTCCAATCCTCATCTGGACTCTGGGGCCACGGAGATGAGCAAGGTGCTCAGGCCCAGCCAGTAGCAGAGGGATAGGGAAGGGTACTCTGTACCCAGGAGGGTCCAGTCCATGTGGCCACAGGCTTTGTGCATCTCCATTTTTGTCCAGAGGCCAGGTCTGTCCACCCGCCACGTTCAGGGACTCTAGGGTGGTCTCTGGAAGTGCCCTTCCCCCTTCCCTCAAGCCCCCGGTCCCGCTCTCTCCCTCTCTTTCACTCCTTTCTTCACCATCTTCTCAAGCCTTCACACCTCCCTGCCCTTTTGCACAGACAGCTGAGGCCCAGCCCTAAGGACCCCAGACAACCTGCCTGCCAGCCCGAGGGTCCTCCACTAGGGAAGGGGTGTCAGGGGAGACATTGTTCAGGGGCTGCTCAGACTTGGGACCTTGGTGGGAGGAAGGCTCAGTGAGTCAATGAAAACCTGAGGACATGTAGGCTGCCTCAGGGTGGGAGGTGCTCAGAGCTGGGGAGCAAAGAGCACCCATAGGTGTCAAATCCTCTCAACAGTCAGCCTTTGCTACCGCCCACTCTGCCCTCACAGCCCTCAGTTCCATCTGAGATAAGCTCCTTCATTCCTGTTTCCAGGTCACTGTGTCCTGCAGAGCAAGGTGGTGTGGCCTCGCTCTGCTCAGAGGCTATTGTGGACAGATGGACAGACAACTGGGGAAGGCAGGCCTCAGCCGGCAGGTTCCAGGAGCCTCAGGGATGTTCACTGACCCTGGGATGCAGCAGGAGGCAAGTGAGTGTCTCGTTTTGTTTGGAATTCGCTCCAACAGCTGCAAAGTTTAGAACAATTTTTGAAGCCAAATGATCATATGCATTCTAGTGTCCCAGAACAGACCTGGAGGAAGAGAGGGGTGCATCCACTGACTCCCAGGAGACCGTAGGCAGCCACGGTCTGACACGGAGTGAGGGGGCAGAGGGACATACTGGAGGTGGCCAGGAACTGCCCATCTCCTGTCTATGGGCTCCAAAGGATCCCCTTTCTCCAGGGGAGGGTGGGGGTCTGAGCTGGTTCTGGCCTCAGTGAGGGCCGTGCCTGTGGGAGCAAGCGCTGTGGCTAGCACCACACCCATCGGCAGCTCCACCTCAGGACCAAGGACAGCCTTCAGTTACGCCCTTGCCCCTCTCCCTGAGACCCTTCGGACCTCCCCTGCCACACTCCTCCCAGCTTCCCTTTTCTCTGAGTGTGCACTGCGTGGACAGGTGGGCAGGCCCTGCACCTAAAGAGCCCTCGGTGCACACCCAGCTCCCCATCCTCTGATCTCTGAGCCTAGTCCCCTCACCCACACCCCTGCACCCTTGATGGCTGGTGTCACAACTCCCCTGGTTCCCTTGGAGAGTCCCACTGCATGTTTGACACTCCTCCCACTGTCCAACCTCCTGGCAGCTGAAGACACCGCCTCCGCTCCGGGTTGCAAATAAAGACACCCATGGAGTATGGGAAGGTTCCTCCCGACACCTCTAAGCATGGGGTCATGGCTCACTCCAACCCCAAGTTAAAGTGGATAGCATTGTGGCTCCTTCCCACAGCGTCATTAGCTACATAATGACGACCTGAGAAAGCAGCCACGTCTGAGTCTCTCTCTTTAAAACTCCACCATAAATGGAATTTGTTCCATTTGAGGCCAGCCCAGAGGTAGAAATCAGGTACCTCCCTCCCTCGTCAGGAGCCCAGGCAAGGTGGCAGGGAGAAAGCCTGGCTGGGTGTCATGCAATCCACCTTCTCCATAGCATATCTCTAGTCATCCACTGAATAGCACTGTTTCATTCTTCAATGTCAAGAAGAGGTATACGGATCAACAATCAATGCCTGCACCTTTTCTCCTTAGGTTGAGAGAGAGAGAGAGAGAGAGAGAGAGAGAGAGAGAGAGAGAACCCTAGCTGGTTTGCCTCAGTGGATAGAGCGATGGCCTGCAGACTGAAGTGTCCCGGGTTCAATTCCAGTCAAGGGCACATGCCTGGATTGTGGGCACAATCCCCAGTAGGGGATGTGCAGGAGGCAGCTGATCAATAATTCTCTTTCATTATTGATGTTTCTGTCTCTTTCTCACTTTTCCTCTCTGAAATCAATAAAAATATATATTTTTTAAAATAATAAATTAAATTAAATAAGCAAGTGCTCACACACACACACACACACACACACACACACACACACCAGCCAACACTTCCCCTAAATGCACAACCACCTAATCTTGTCTAAGGGCCCCTGCCCAGCCCACCTGGGAGCTATCCATACCCCTGGTGCTGAAGCTGGGTCAGACTGTGCACACCTCCCACAGAGGGTTCCGCTGCCCTCCAGGCACTGAGCTGTTCCTTGCCTCACCCACTTCCTGCCTGAGGCCAGTCCTGCTTTGCCACTTGGCACTCTGCTGTTCCAAGGCCAGCACATCTGTGCTGGGGCCTCCTCAGCCCACAGTGCTGGAAACCGACCCTTTCACGGCACATTCTTGGATCAGAACAGCAACTCAGGCCCTACCTGCCGAGGCAGATGGATAAGTCTCTCTTGGAGCAGCCGATGCTGCCAGAGAACCGAGCGTGGCCCACAGGCTAGTGCACGGCAAATCCCACACATGAGCTCCTCAGGCCAGAGCCACAGTGGCAGCAGCTTCCTGCCAGCCCTCAAGGCTACAATGCCCGCAGGGCACGTCCCCAGGCCCTCAGTCAAGTGCAGGCGGGCCTCCTTCTACGGTGCCTCACTGACCCTGTGTTCCCACACGTGGAGGCCTGGGCACCCTGCAGGGGAAAGTATGTCAGCGCCATTCCCCAGCTGTGTTTGCTCATTGCATGTCTCTGTGTCATGCTTCAGCGGTTCGCACGACGTTTCAAACTTTTCCACTGTTGTTATGGTGATCTGTGACTAATGATTTTTATGTTATTATTGTAATTGTCTTATTTGGGCCATGTGCCATGCCTATATAAGACAGCAAACTTAATCGATAAATGTATGCATTCTGACCCAAAAAAAGAAAAATGTGTATGACTCACTATCCTTTGATATCTGTTTTATTGTGGATGCCTGGGCCAGCAATGGCTCTGAGACTGCTGTCACTTTCCTGGTCATGTGATCTCTGTTTAGCTGCTCAGGGCTGGGATGGGATGATGCAAGTAAGACCATCACTGGGTGCAAATTTAAGGGGGAAACAAAAACTCAGTGGTCAAGATTAAACAATATTTTAATGCAGCACTTAACACATTGAAGTCAATGCAGGAAACCCATGATCAAGATTTAAATGAAGGCAGGGTTGGTGTCGTTGTCTTTTCTTTAGGCCTCGGGCTCCAGATGGCACCGGTCACCCACAGAAAGGCAGGTATGGATGGAGGTGCGGGACAAACCCATGGCAGTGCCCAGGCCAGTCACCAGATTGGAAAGAAGAGGTTGGGCTTTGAGAGCAAGCTACCAACTCCCTCAGAGGAGGCTGTCACCCAAACACCGTAGCCCTGGCCGCCTGCACCCTGGGCAGGCGCACCCTGTGGCCGGACCTCGGGTCATGGTTTGGAGCCTCGTCAGT
The DNA here is from genome assembly GCA_963693515.1 of Pipistrellus nathusii. Taxonomy (NCBI): domain Eukaryota; kingdom Metazoa; phylum Chordata; class Mammalia; order Chiroptera; family Vespertilionidae; genus Pipistrellus; species Pipistrellus nathusii. The sequence goes on from OY882864.1 coordinate 277,854, forward strand.
GTCTGTGTCAGACAATGAGGCCAGCATCTGAGACCTGGAAGGAGGCCCACCAAGCCTGCTTGCTGTCACCTGCACTTCCACCTCGAGGGTCCCCTGACCCTGGTCCCTACTTTACCTGGAGAACGTCATGGGAAGTTCTAGAATTAGAGGGTGGTGTGGCTGCCAGCACCTGGGATGCCCTGGACTAGGGAGCAGTACCATGGAGGGCACCTGAGCCTCCGCCACCCATCTGCTTCCACCTGGGGAGACGGAAATCAGCGAGGACGCACACCTCACGAGTCCCTAGGGATTCGCAGCCTGCGCGGGCACCGCGGGGAGAATGGCAGCAGTGGCTGAGGACATCAGGGAGCCCGATGCAGTGGGGCCTCGGAACAGGGACCTGGCCCAAGTGAGGCTACTGTCACCTGTGGATTTGTTCTATTCGGCCACTCTTCTCCTTTTATTTAAAGTGCCCCTAGCCCCACCGGTCCTTTGCCTAATCTGCTGACGACTAGACCCGGGCAGGGCAGGTGGCCCTCTGAGTGCCTCACCTTGCCGCGTCCGTCCAGTAGCCTCAAGGCCCTGTAGTCGCTGGCCTTGTCTCCGTGTGTCCACCTCTGGCTCAGCAGCTCACCCCGGAACTCATTTTCTGAGGGCCAGAGAAAGGAAACAATGAATGCGCTAGGCGTCTCGAGGACAGAAGCCGAGCAGTGCGGGTCACGTCTGCACAGCCGTCAACAGCCCCTGCCTAGACCCACGGAAGACACGCAGGCTCGTGGAGGAACATCACTGCCCGCATCAGGGTCACAGGACACGCTGGGGCTCCCACGGGGCTTCTGTCACTGAGGGGACCCTGCTCCCGCAGCCTGGCTCCCCGCACCGGCACCTTTCCTCTGGAAGGCACCCACTTAGGTTTAATTCTTCACAGCAGCTCGGCTCAGCTGGACGGACAAAGAACGGCCTTGTGTGCCTATTCCCTGCGGCACTCTGTTTCCATGACAACAGCTTTCCACACTGGCAGCAGCGTTTCAAAGAAAGGCCATCAGTAACCAACAATAAAAACAGGAAATGAAAATGTCTGTGTTCTGCTCTCTGCTGCTCCCTGAAGGCAGCTTGGACTCTGCCGGAAGTGGTGGGGCCCACAGCTCTGACACCACTGCCCACACGCTGGGCTGGCACCCCCACGTGGTCTGTCCAGTTCACGCTCCTGCCCCGGCACCCTGTGACTCCTTCCCACGGCATCCACGTGTCTGGAAATGCCTCCAGACCCTCGAAGGGCTCCTGTGACCTCCAGGAGCACGACACTGAGAGACTCAGACCGGTTGTCAAGGTGATGCCTAATGCAAGGTTTTCAAAGGACTAGTTTGGTACCTACCATGTGCCTGCCTCACTGAGCCAGAAGTCACCTGCAGGAGACCCTGAAGGTATGGGCTGTGACTCCTGCCTCCCAGGTCCTCACCGGTGCACCCAAAATGGGGACAGGCCCACGGCCGGCATTCAGATTCCAAATCCACCGCATGTGTGTGGGAGCCACACAGGCCCTGAATGAACAGGCGGAGGCTGCAAAGTGGGTGCAGACAGACTCACACCTGGCACGCGGTGAGTCAGCCAGTCATAGGACGTGTCTGATACCTGAGGGCAGAGGTGAGAGTGCACAGGGTTCGTTCTCCACACACACCTCCCGGTCAGGAGACGCCACAGCCACCTGTGCTGGCTGCGGGCCAGGCTCCAGGGGCAGCTCTTATCTCCATGACGATGTAAATGTGTGAGGTGACTGGGGCGTGTCATGGCAGCTGGAGGGGACAGCAGAAAAGCCCCAGTAAGGTCTGTGCTGTGGGCAGCACTGTTTCCCCTCTTGGCACCCAGCAGCGGCCTAGGCGTGCCCCACCCTGTGAGACCCCTGAGGTCCCTCCTGCTCCCAGAGGAGCCCAGCCAGTGAGCAGAGCAAATCTCGGAAGGAGCTCTGTTTTTCTGTTTGATGGGAGACAGCCAGCTCACAGGTCTTCCCACACCCCCACACCTGCAAGGGAAAGCACAGGGTAGAGAGCGTCTGACACAGGAGCGGGGCGGCACCTCAGCAACCTGGAGCTCACGGCCCTGGGGCTCGGCGTCAAACCGGGCACAGCCCCAGGACCAGACCCTCATCATGAACCAGTTCTCCCCTGATGTGAGTCCTTCCTCTTCCCGGGAAGATTTTGGCAGCAAACTATGGTCACTGCTGGGAGACAGCACTCCTCCTGGGCTAGGTCCCCAGGACCAGCCCGTGGCCCGGCCACTGCGCAGACCGGACGCCTCCGTGCTGAGGCACGGAGGCAGCACACAAAGCCCCCACCCGCCCAACTCGGAGTCCTCAGGCTGGAGGGTGGCCCTGCGGGGCCCCTGCAGGACGTGCCTTGCAGGGGTCACCTGCTCTGGACACATGGGGCAGAGGGGCAGAGGGCAGAGCTGCTTCCACCCCTGTCCTGCATGTCCCTTCCCCATCCACCACGTGAGGGGGAGGGAGGTCTGGGGATTGACAGCTCGTGGGAACACGCCCTCCCGGGGTCAGTGCACAGGAGACACGTGAGGATGGCACAGCCTGTTGCGGGGAATCTGGAGGGAAGAGCGGGCTGTCCCCGGGACGAGCGGCCTGTGAGCTCGTAAGTGTCTAATCAGCTCATTCGAATCTCTGTGCACGGACTCAAACAGCAATCAGGCCGCTTGGGGCAGGTGGTGAGGAGGAGGCGCTGGCCGTGACCCCTCTGGGACCGGGCACCACATGCCCTGTCTGTCCACGTGCCCTGTCTGTCCCCACAGAGGCCCCAAACTCACTTCTCCCAGGAGACTCTGGCTGGCAGACAAGCTCAGAGCAGCGACCAGGATCTGCTGCCAGGGTGGTGGGTCTGCGAGCAGGGCAACTTCCTGCCCGAGCCCAGCAGCCCTCTCCTGATGGCAGCCATTGCCCAGCTCAGCAGCCCCGGGGCCAGCCTGCCAGGCCCAGGACAGTTTCTGACAAACAGCAGCACAGCCCTGGGCCCCGAGCATGAGAGTCAGTCTCCGCTCTCCGGAGGCCTCAGCCCAGCCCTCCTTGGTCCCCCTGTGTTCCCAACATCCTGGCTGAGCCAAGCTTTCCACATAGGCCTGATGCCCCTCCTTCCCAATATCGAATAAAGGGTCCCAGGGGCACCTCACAGGCTTCTCAACTGGACCCTTCCTGGGGCTTTCCAATTCTTCAACCAACTTGAGGTTAAAATGATCATCCCTGTGGGCTCCACCGCCAGCAGCCTCCCCCGCATCACAACCACATTTCTTAAGGAACCACACTGCTCCCCACTCCCACAGCAGCAGCCTCCACCCACAGCCTGCCACCAGGCCTCGTCACTTCCCCATGGTGCACCCCTGACTCCGAGCCTCTCCCCCACTGCCTGCAGGTCCTTCTGGCCACTGGCCGTCCCATCGACCCCTCTTCTGACTCTGGTCCCTGCTCTGAGCATCTGCTCTTCACAGGACTGAGCTTTCCTCTCCCCCCTCCTCAACCAGGGCATCGGAATTGCTTGGGCCCCAGATCCTGCCACAGTTACATCCTGAGTCTCCCCACAACCTGGCGACTTCTGTTTCTCCAGCTGTTTTGTTCGAGAAAATCGACTGATTCTAAAATGTACATGGAAATTCAAGGAGCACAGGATTGTCAGCAATAAAGCTGGACGCTCTCACATCACAGCAAAAGGTAACTCACGGTGGATTGCAGCTCTGAATGCAAGAGCTAAAGTCTTAGAAAGCACAGGGGCATGCCTTCCTGACTGACTTAGATATGACACCAATAGGACAAGTAGTGAAAGGAAAAAGTGGATAAATTAGACTGTGTGAAAATTTAAAACTTTGCACATCAAACACCAACAATAAGATGAAAAGACAACCCATAAACTGGGGGTGTCGGGGGAGGCATTTGCAAATCATATATCTGATAAGGGGCTGGTAATCAGAACACTTAAAGAAGGCTTACAATGCCATAATCACTAGACCACCCAGTTTAGACACTTGTCCAAAGACAACATATGAATGCCAATATACACATGAAAAGAAGCTCAGCATCTAGTCGTTAGGAAAATGCCACTTAAAACCACAAACTCACTAAAGTGGCTATAATTCTCTTAAAACTCACACGATAACAAGTGTTGGAGAGAATACGTAGAAGCTGGAACACAGACGGGAATGAAAAGGGCACAGCCCAGCCAGCGCGTCTCAGAGGTTGAGCAATGTCCGTGCACCAGGAGTCACAGTTGGATTCTTCGCCAAAGCACATGCTCAGATGGCAGGCTCAGTCCCCACAAGGGGCGTGCAGAGGCAGATGGATGGTTCTCTTTTATTAATGTTTCTCTCTAGCACTCTCCCTTCCTCTCTCTCTAAAAAATCAATAAAAACATATTTTAAAATTAAATTTTAAAAATTAGGGTATATCATTTAAAAAAGGGGTTTTTTTAAGACAACTTTAAAAATATATATCAAACCCTAGCCAGTTTGGCTCAGTGGATAGAGCATTGGCCTGTGGACTGGAAGGTCTCAGGTTCTATTCCAGTCAAGGGTATGTATCTTGGTTGCGGGCACATCCCCAGTGTGGGGTGTGCAGGAGGCAGCAGATCAATGCTTCTCTCTCATTGATGTTTCTAACTCTCTATCCCTCTCCCTTCTTCTCTGTAAAATTTCAATAAAATATATTTTTAAATTTTATATATATATATATATATATATATATATATATATATATATATATATCAAGCATAGAGTCACTATATGACCCAGCAATTCCAACCCTAGGTAAAGACCCAAGAGAAATGCAAACATATGTCCACACAGAGCCTTGAACACATCGATTCTTTACATCGTTATTCAGACCAGCCGAAAAGCAGCAACAGCTCAAACTCCCGCCAACTGCTGAATGGATGAAACGAAATACCACAGCCTCACCTCATTGGTTAGCGTGTTGTTCCAACACACCGAGGTGTGGCTGCCAGGGCACGTGCAATGAGCACATAAACAAGTGGAGCAGCAAATCGATGTCTCTCTGCTTCCTGCATCTCTAAAAGCCATCCGTCAGTCATTTTTTTAAGATGCCACTGAGCTGTGCTTGGCGATGAGGAGGAATGCAGTGCTGCTAGTGGTCGGGTGTGTGAGCCTCAGGCTGAGAGCGGGGACACCAGCACGGCCATCCAGACACGGTGACCCCGAAGAAGTGTCGGGCTCGGGGCCCATGGAGAGGACCTCGGTGGCACGGCCTTCCTTCCAGAGGATGCAGTACGATGGGCGAGGCTCTGGGTTTGCCGAGACCATGAAGCACTCACTGCGGGGGGATGGGCAGAGGGCCCAGGCTGCGCCAGTGGCTCCCGCCGTGGGCAGGGAAAATTTGCGAGTCAACTTAATGAGCCTAACCCGCTGGGTAAAACCAGTCCTATCTACTCAGAGATCAATAAAATGAATAAATTGGCGGTTAAGTGAGGAACGAGGCATCTGCATAGTTTCAAATCACCTTACTGCCAAATACTTATCGGTGCAAAGAAAAAGACTATCGCTGAGCCAGGAGCTGTAAGACAGCACCATCTGACCAGAGCAGAGGCATCAGGCCAGGGCACAGGGCCCATGCCTGGGGTCCAGTCTGGGGGACAGCCAAGAAGTTCTACCACAGCTGACCAGCACTCTTCAGGAGGGTGAAGGGCACTGGAAGGTCAACATGGTGGTACGTGGGGGCTACAGAGCACCGCGGATGGTGGATAAAGAAAATGGATTTATCTAAGGAAAGGGCTGGGCTGGGATGCCCACAGGGAAGGCCTGCACAGCCCCGAGCCAAGGGCGCACGGGGTGAAGCTGGCCGCCCCGGAGCTGGCGCTCCACCTCCTGTGCAGCCGCTGGCAGGAGCCCTGTGGTCAGAGGGCGGGCCGAGCCAGCGGGCTGGGGATCAGATGGGCGCAGGTGTGCGACTGGGTGCCCCCAGGACAGGCGCCTTCCTCCCTCCCGGCCTGTTCCCTCCTGTGGGGGAGAGGGACAGTCCTCCCGGCCTGTGCCCACCTGAGGGGGAGCGTGGACAGTCCTCCCGGCCTGTTCCCTCCTGAGGGGGAGCGTGGACAGTCCTCCCGGCCTGTGCCCTACTGAGGGGAAGCATGGACAGTCCTCCCGGCCTGTGCCCTCCTGAGGAGGAGCACAGACAGTCCTCCCGGCCTGTGCCCTCCTGAGGGGGGAGAGGGACAGTCCTCCCGGCCTGTGCCCTCCTGAGGGGGAGCACGGACAGTCCTCCCGACCTGTTCCCTCCTGAGGGGGAGCGTGGACAGTCCTCCTGGCCTGTGCCCAACTGAGGGGGGAGAGGGACAGTCCTCCCGGCCTGTGCCCTCCTGAGGGGGAGCACGGACAGTCCTCCCAGCCTGTGCCCTCCTGAGGAGGAGCGTGGACAGTCCTCCAGCCTGTTCCCTCCTGAGGGGAAGAGGGACAGTCCTCCCGGCCTGTGCCCTCCTGAGGGGAAGCGTGGACAGTCCTCCCGGCCTGTGCCCTCCTGAGGGGGAGCGCGGACAGTCCTCCCGGCCTGTGCCCTCCTGAGGAGGAGCGTGGACAGTCCTCCCGGCCTGTGCCCTCCTGAGGGGCGAGAGGGACAGTCCTCCCAGCCTGTGCCCTCCTGAGGGGGAGCACGGACAGTCCTCCCGGCCTGTGCCCTCCTGAGGGGGAGCACGGACAGTCCTCTCGGCCTGTGCCCTCCTGAGGGGGAGCACGGACAGTCCTCCCGGCCTGTGCCCTCCTGAGGGAGAGCGCGGACAGTCCTCCCGGCCTGAGCCCTCCTGAGGGGGAGCACGGACAGTCCTCCCGGCCTGTGCCCTCCTGAGGGGGAGCACGGACAAGGCCTCCTGGTCTCAGTCTCCTGTGGCGAGAAGCTTACCTATGGCCTTTAACGATTGTGTTGCCCTGCAGTCCTAACATTTTCCTCTTCTCTCTGTTAGAAATTATTCTTATGGAAATGGGGTGAAGGTCTCTGTCTACTGGAACCACCTCCTGCTGATTGGGGGATAGAGCTGTCCCTGACCCATGCTCGCATGTTGGGGACCTGGAAAGTGGTAGGGTGTCCTGTAGGCCATGGTCAGGGCTGGCTGTGTGTCTGGAATAGTTTGCAATCGGTTTTGGAGCAAAGGAAGGGCATGGCGATGCAAGGTCTGAGAGAAGGAGGAGACTGAGGCGAGCGGACCCAAAATAGGTAGAACCACATCCCATTAGGGCACCAGGGAGAGAGGGATTGCCCAATATCTTGGTTTTGTCAATTATATGTGTGTATCCATTCTGCCTCTTCATAGACTCTCTTTATGTTAGTTCCAACGACACCGGAAGTGTTGATGGAGGGACATCAAGTCTGTGACCCCTCCCTGCTCTTCGAGGGTTACAGGCTGTCAAGGACTCATCGGCTAGGGAGCCCAGGGGCTGGGAAGTCGGCTGAGGGATCCGCAGGGCAGAGACATTCCTCCTGTTGGGGTGGTGAGTTCTGTTAGATTGTGTTCATGGCAGGTGAGCCCTCTCCGTGGAGCCATAGCTGAGACTGTGCAATGACCCTGCCAGGACTGGCCGAAGGCCCTTTTTGTCCTAATGGGCTGTGCTTTGGTTGGGTTGCCCTGAGGATAGTGATGCCTGTTGGTGCGATGGCCCCATGGTTGGGAGCGAGCAATAGCCTCGGGGGTTCTGCATGAAGAGTGAGGAAGTTGTTGGGGTTCTGCAGGGAGCTGGTAGGAGAGAAGGTTAGAGGAGTTACACTTGTTGAGAAGATGGTAGTTGGGTAGAAAAAGACAGTTGCGGATGGACTGAGCTTGGAGGTAGTGTGTGGCTTCCATGCTGGGTCTTTGAAAATGGGGCAATGTGGTTTGTAGCTCTCCTGGCCGCTAGCTGCTGTGCTGAGCAGGGTTTGTGTCAGCTGTTCCTGAAGTAATGGCAGAGCGGCTTGTATTTGGAGTGCAATTGTTGTCCTAGTTTGGCTTCCAGACAGGCTCAGGGGTGAGCCGGGACAAGCTGCCTGCCACTGCCCACTGCTCCCCTGGTGGCAAGTCTCATGGGTCCCTTAGAGGTTGGGCTTTGTGCCTGTGTGTGTGGGGGGGGGGGGGGAAATGGAAGGGGTGCTCCTTGAAGGGAGCAGACACACACGGTCCTTGTCCTGAGTGTATTTCTCTCTCTTGCAGGTGGGGATCTGAGGGGTGGTCTCAGGGGAGGGCTTATAGAATGTCCATCAGCTTCCAGGTGAGGTGAGCGCTTTCAGGGTCATGGTCTCCGCTGACTGGTCGGTGCCAGGGCCAGGGCCAGGGGCCGTGATGCAGGCAGCTCCCGTGTCTGGTTTTGCTCATTTATGGGCCTGGCGCTGAAATGCAGCTGAGGCCTTGGTGTTATCTTTAGAGGAAAAAGATCAGGGTCCAAACGGTGTGATGTGTCAGGAGGGGAGGACCCCTGGGGACAGGTCTTTGTTCTCCCAGTTATGCTCCTTGGTAGGCACCACGGCTTTCTGCCCTGCAAGTGTCTGCCCCAGGCCATCGCCCCGGCTCTGCTCATGTGTAACAGTCCAGACTGATGCAGACCAGTGAGATCAGCCACCAGGAGCTGCGGCCGAGCCCACCGTGAGCTGCCTGCGCAGGGTGTTCTGAGGGATGGCGTCGCCGGGCAAACATGCTCTCCAGGAGGTCAGGAAAAGCAGCTCTCTCCCACATTGGAAATGTTCCTGTGAGTCTGAGGCTGCTTCAAAATTATTTTGAAAAATAACAGGACATGAGGAGGAGATTTCAGTGCGGACAGACAGTAGAGGTCTGTGAGGGGAGGTGCAGGGGCGTAGCCTCTCAGCTGCAGGACTGTCCCTGGAGCCCAGGAGGCTGGCTCCAACCTGCCTGCTTGGCCTAATCTGGGACACGCTATTCTGCACAGCCTCCTGGGTGGTGCTGTCCCTCAGGAGTCTGACAGCACAACATGAAAAAGGAAGTGGCATTGGTGCTCTGGACACATGGGCCCAGGCAGAGGGACCCTGCATTTGCCTCCTCCCACTCCAACCCCTATCCCTCCACCCCCCAACCTGGCTTTTCCTGCAGCCCTTGCCTCTCAGACAGGAGCCCTCCGCACCCGGCCTCTGGGCCCCTCTGGGCTCCACACCGGGGTTCACAGGCTCGGGGTCCTGGGGCAGCGCCGGCACCCCACCCACGCGCCAGCTTTTGGCAGGAATCACAAACAGGGCCCAGAGGTGAGTGAGGCAAGTTTTTCTCTTTCTCTTTCCTTTTTTCTTAAGCTGGGACTCGAGAATAGAATGAAGAGTTGCTGAGTAGAGCAAAGACAGACCTGCTTTTGCTGAGTTTAGGTGGAAAGGGGGGCGGGGGAGAGGCATCCCTTCGCTCTGCGAGGTTCTCTCATTATTTTGCTTCTAAATCAGCCTCCCTGGAACTTTCTCGATTCAATAAAAGCCACATGCAAGCCTGTCCCTTAATCGCAGCATCAGCAGCTCTCTGCTGAGAAAATAATACAGACGTAACTTCCAGCCTCACACTTTTCCATTTATATGCAAATAGTGACCTTTCACCCAGGCTGTCTCAAAGAAGTGGTTCCTTAAAAATGCAAATAGCACGATGCTGTCAGTTACTGTGGCTGAGTCTTTGTTGCGTTATTATTATTATTTCTTTTAAACCTCACCAAGGCTGTAAAAACAACAGTGAAGTGCCCGGCAGTAATAATGACTTTCTAAACCAAATCACAGGCTGCTCTCCAGGCATCTGCCACGGAGCCTGCCATGGGGAGGTGGGTCCCCGGGGGTGGGCGGAGCTGGTCCGCCCTGAGGCCGGCGCCATCCTGGCAGAGGCCAAGGTGCAGAGCTGCTCCGGCCCAGCCAGGTCCCAGCCAGGAGCTCCACTATGACCCCAAGCCCACCTACATTGGGCTGATGTCCCCCCACGCTCTCAGAAGCTCCCCCAGAAAAGGAGGGGGGTTGACAGGAATAAGGACGCTGGAAGAACAGGCTAGGAGAACTGGGGGGGCCAAGGGAAGTGGCAGAAGGTATTGGGGTGGAGGCTCCCCGCGATTCCCTCGACCCACCCCACTGGCCACGCCAGGTGGCGCCAGGCAGGAGCTGGGAAGACGTGTACTTGTGCCCTGCATCGCCCCCAGAGCTCAGGGCCCCATCAGTGCCACCCATCCATCCTCTGTCTGTGCCTGCTGCTCCTTAAGCTCAGAGCTTGGGTGCTTGGGCCACCCTGAGCTTAGGAAAGGAGGGTGTGGCCAGCCAGGCTAAACCAACCTCAGAAACCTCCAGAGCAAGCAGGTCAGGTTGCCTGTCTCAATCCGGGGAACCCAGAGGAGAAGGCAGCATGGTGGCCTACCATGGCACAGCCTCACCCTCGGGGGGACCTGGAAGGCTGACTCAGGGCCCTCCTCATAGGTCTCTGTCGACTCCACCCCCAGGGCCTGTCAGGGAGACCAGGGCCAGCTCCAGGGCTCAGTGGCCCCACATGGCAGCTGCCGACCAGCCTCCCAGCAATGCCAGGGAACTCTGCCGCTGTCCGGTCAGTCCAGGGTGGCCTCGGAGGGACCCTGGCAGGAAGGGCCTGCAGGAGGGGCTGGCAGGGCCAGAGGGTGCACCCTGTAGCACAGGAAGAGTTGGGAGTCCAGCTCCCGTAACAGCCTGCAGGGGCCAGACCTGCAGCAGCAGGTTCTGAACCAGGAGCCGAGGGTGGAGCCTGCAGCTGGACAGCAGGTCAGGGCCCAGAGCCAGCAGCCTGTGAGGGCCACACCCAGCCCACCCCTCGCTCCTGGCGCTCTGAGGAAGCAGGGCTGGCGGCGGCCTCTCTGGCTGCCCTGGCGGGGCGATGGCATTTGCAGGCGCTTGAGCAGAGGCCATGCACTCACAGCTCTCAGGGTGTTCGAGAGGGAAGGAGCCACGCCGCAAACCTGCTCTCGGCCTCAGCACACGCCACAGCGGGGCGGGAATGGAATGAGGTCACACAGAAAGCTGAACACGCCGAAATCAGACCGTACGCAGGAGCAGCCGGAGGCGGTTTCGCAGGCGGATGGCACACTCACAGGACGCGGTAGAACCAACCTCAGGAAGGAGCAGAGAGGATGGAACGTTCAAAACCGAAACTCCTCGCAGGGCGTGTCAGTAGCTTTTCTTCTGACTCCATCTCCCTTCCCCCTGGAGCCACCCTTGAGAAGCATCCCTGGGGCGGCCAGCCCAGGCCGTTCACGGGAACCCGGGCAGCTGCTCCGCCGCGGCGGGGGCGGGCCTGGGCCTGCAGCTGCTCAGAGGGAGCGGGATGCGCGAGGGGTCTGTGTCCTACGGAGCTGCCGAGACAGCAGGTCAAGGAGGAGACACTGAGCGCACAGAGAAGCTGCAGAGGCCCCCTCCCCCAATCCAGGGCCTCGGAGGAGAAGGAAACTCAGCTGCAGGGAGAGGGAGGAAGTGCCACTGGGAGGCAGGGAGGAACCTTCACTTGGGGACGGAGACCAGGTTGGAGGAAGCCGGACACAGGAGGAGTCTCCCAGGAGGGCGGTGCGGGACGGCAGCCTGAGCACACCCGGCAGAGCGCTGTCTGACCCGCCCGGGCGCCCGCACCGCCTACACCGCAGGAGCCCCTGCCGTCCTCGGGGAAAGGGGTGACGCCAGCTGCGCTCAGGGCTCGGCAGATCCTGCAGGTGCAAAGGCAGAAGGGCTGCCACACACCAGCTCAGTAGGACCACAAGGCTGGGGTCTGGCGCCCCGTGACCGGAGCCTCCCCAAGCCACGGCGGACGTGGGTTTACGGTCTGGAAGCTAAGGGCCCCCGTGGGCCTGGTCAAGCAGGAATCTGCCCATGAGGGAGCGTCTGAGCCACCACAGCAGAGAGAATGTGGGAGGGCACCCTGGGTCTAATGAGAACCGGGGGGAGGAGGGGCCTCAGGCTGCTCCTCTAATGTGCAGCTTTTAGGCAACAAAATGGGGAAAAGGAGAGGCCCCAGATGGCTTCTGCCAGAGCCTCCAGACCGCCGTCCAACACGATCAAGGTGTGAAGCCAGGCGTGAGTGTGGTGGGAGCCCGGCGGGGCCTCAGCAGCGTGGGCCATATGGCGTGTGTGCCTACATCTAGGTCACCGCCACCACCACCACCGAGCAGCACAGAATGCCAGTCCTTCAGGCCCCGTCACTGCCGCCCCCTCAGCTCAGGGCTCCAAACCCACCGGCAGCCGGGCCAGCGGCCCCTGCAGTTACCAGAACTCCCTGAAGGTGGGGCTGCAGAGGCAGCACTCGGGTGAGAGGAGGGGCTTGAGACCAGTTGCCCTCACCCCCCTCTAACCCCCCTCCCCCGCACACACACACACACACACACACACACACACATACACACACACACACACACACACACACACACACACACACACACGCCGCCCGTGGCTGCCTCTCCCTCGGACGCTACTGGTCCTGACAGGGCCTGCTCACAGCCACTCCGAGTGATTAAAACAACATTGCACTTTTGTGGGTAAATTTAAAAACGGAAACGGATGAAGCAAAGGGTAAAGCCAATCCTGGCACAGGAAAAGCCCGGTGCTCCTGACGGTGAGAGCAGCGAGGTGGATGGCGCCAGCTCCGCGTCCTCTGACAAGCCCCGCGGAGCCCCAGAGCAGAGCATTTCCAGTGGAAAACGTTCCTCTCACTTTGTTCTGAGTTTGTGAAGCAGCGTTTGGAGAAGTGAAACTCAGCACTCGTGAAAAACAGACCGTCCTCTGAAGGCCGTGAGACCCTGCGGCAGATCCCTGGCTGCCCGGAGGTCTCCGGAGAACGGCCTGGGGCTGAGCAGCAGGAGGCCGGGGCTGCTGCCCTCACCCCTCCGGGAAATGGCATTTGGGGGCTGACTCACCTCCTAATGATGCCAGCTCCCAAAGACCATTTTTCTATAAACTCTCACCACAAAATTCCCGTTAAAGTGGACGCTCAGCTGCTCCGTCGTTGCTGAGGGGTTCACAGGAAAGCCCAGGAGGCTGTCTCGGGCTGGGACCCGAGCGAGGCCCTTTCCGCAGCTAACAACAAGGGGACCTGGCTGGGCCTCCAGGGCCGGGCAGGCACAGTGTTGGTCTTCCCAGCAAGCCTGTGTGACTGACTGCACCCCCCTGGGTGCCCAGCGCCCTGCGGGCCCGACCAGGTGACAGCGGCACCCGCCTCCTGTCACTCCGTCGCTCCGGCCACGTGCTGAGAGGCAGTCACCCAGGTGGGTGCCCAGCCCATCCCGGAGGAGCCGGGCCCCATGAGCGTGCCCACTGCCATGAGGCCGGCGCAGGAGGCCCAGGAGACCTTGCTGGCACTCTGCACAGTGTCCGTCTGCAGGCGCTCGGTCCTGCTGTGTGCCCAGGGCTGTGCCATGCAAAGCAGCACTCCCAATGGTATGGCCATCGCCAGGCATGGACCCCATCCGGAGGGAGGTCAGCTTAGCTGTGCTGCCTACACACTCCAGCCCCCCGCGCCCCCCTCACCCTCCCACCCCCCACCCAGCCTTCACACTCAGACTCACCATGTCCTAGTCAGCATCTTGGGTAACTCCAGGCCGAAAGAGGGCAGTAGGAAAAGCAGGGGCCATGCTCTGGATAGCACCAGGGAGAGTGCCCAGAGCAGCTGGGCCCAGGTCCAGCCAGAACCAGCGTCTTATGAGCCAGGGGCCAGCGTGCTCAGCAGGCCCATCTGACATCCCTGAGCACCAACAGGGTTTTTGAAAATTTTTAAAATTTTTTTTAAAAATAAAAAAACTGGGACAGAGCAAACTTTCAGCCCCAAAGGCTCTGCACCCTCCATCCAGGCTCTCTGCCAGAACCTCCCAAGAAAGTATACTGTCCCAAGGACTGCCTCTAGAGCAGGGCATTTCTGAGGGCCCCACAGGCCACGGGCCAGAAGCGCCCTCCTGGCCTGCAGGGGCTCTGAGCCCACGTCTGGGCCCTGCGGACCAAGGGAACTCGGCCCCGGTGATTCCAAACGGGAAGGCCTGCTCCCGGCTCATGGCCCAGGAGGGCCAGGGCTGCGCAGGGGCCCAGGGCTCCCGCACCGCCTGCTCTGCGCAGCGAACCACTCTGGGGAGCTGGCAGGTCCTGTCCGGTGGGGGACGCCCTCCCTGCTGCACCACAAATGCCAATCCCTGCCCTCCCACTGTTTTGTTTACCATGAAGTAACAGGTCACACGGAGGGAGGGGATCGTCACAGCCCAGGACCGATGGGAGGGGGGCCCCAGAGGCAAGGACCCGAGTAAGCCCACCTGTCACCCCTCGCCGGGATCTGCCCAACACCCGCCTGCCTTTTGTTCACTCAGCCACAGAGACCTTCACAGGTTCTCTGACTTCTTTTTAACCCCACGGCAACATCTCCACCGCCTCTCCCTCTCCCGGGGGAGTAGCCATAATAACTGCTGTCATCAGCTCCGGACGGGGACAGTCTGCCGGCCCAGACCCAGCCCTCCTCCTGCTCCAGAGCCACCTCCCGGTGTTTTGTTTCAGGAATTAAACCAACTTGACCAGCCAGTGGTGTCCACTGGTGCCATGGACGCAGAGACAAGAACAGCCATGGGACAGAGAGAGGAGGCAGGCTCCCGAGTGAGGGCCCACACACAGGGCCCGGGCTCACCTACTTTCTCGGCTCACAAAGAAGGAAGTGATCGGGGGCAGAACAGAGTCCAACCCTGACGTGTCACCACAGACAAGGCACCACGTCGCTCAATGCTCACACCAACTGCCGGCCAGCCAGCGTTTCAGTTTTAAATACACGAGCCCTGTTACACCCATACACGCTCCATGGCCCTCAGGACCCTGTCACATCTCGAGAAGGGACCGAGGAGCGGCTACTCAGTCCTGCACGTCTCCCCTCAGACATGCACCTGGGCGTCACTCCTAACTTTAGAGATACGTGACACGCAAAGACAAACGCTCACATGACCGTCTCCACTCCGCGTCTTGGGTGGGAGGGGGCCCCTGAGTGCAGACTCTGAGTCCCGGTCCCAGGGAGATCTGCTGTGACGGGCAGCGTCCTCTCCGCCACAGCACTCCCCGGTGCAGGCACCCCCGCTCCGCATCCAGAGTTTCTCGCCTCTCTACCAGGTACCCAGGGTCTTTTCCGGCAGACGCACAGCGTCCGCTAGACTCAGAGGCCAGGCGCGGGAGCAAGCAGGGAGGGACCGAGAGGGGAGGAACCCAGCCCCGCAGACCCGGCAGACCCCGGAGAGGAGAGCGCCTGGGCCCGACCTGCTCCCCTGCCGAGAAAGCCTTCATCCGGCAATTAGCGGCCCGCACACCCGGCCCTGTCCCCGTCCTCCGAGGGGGAGCCGAGCACCCGGGATCTGCCTTTGTCCGAGAAAGAACGTAACATTGACTTACCTTTCCCCACAGCTATTGTCTGTCCTCTTTCAAAATGACATCACGGAAAGCAATCATGAAATTTACATGGGGGGGTGCAGGGTGGACGGGAGGAGGGGCAGGCAGCTGCCTGCCAGGCATCACATGTGGGGAAGCCTGTGTGCGGGTTTCAATTAAATATCTTCTCCCCTCACTGTGCGGGCTCCTAAGCCAGCGAAAGGCAGCGTCTCATTTACTTAATGACCGCTCTCATTAGCAGCGGTGGCACGGGCTGGCAGAGAGGCTCCTTTGTAAATACGCTACCCATGAACCCTTGGGGCTCAATATATCTGTTTACTCTCCGAGGTGAAATAAATTTACAGTATAGCATCAGCAAGATGGATCTGCTGACCTGGGAACTGAGAGGGGCTTGGCTGACAGAGCCCCAGCTCCTGCTCCGAGCCACCTCTAGCACAAGGTTCCTGCATTTGCCCACACTGGTTTATAATTAATATGTGGCATGATCGGATTTTTTTTATGCAGAATCCACAAAAGGGCAGAAAGCGTCACAACTGCCATGCTCACCCCCCTCTGCTTTCTCCACCAGTGGTTCAGTCCAATAATTCCTAATAGCAGCAACCGGAGTGACAGATGCCCTGGGTTAGCACGGCTGCAGAGAGAGTACTTTACAATATTTATTGGTGGTTAAGAATATGACCTACCATCATAAAGAACGGACGACAGAATTTATCGCTCAGATGAACCAGGAGGGCTACTTAGGGGTTCGTCTGCATATTCAAGTACCAGTGACTTAAAAGGATGTGTGTGTACATATTTAAAGTGCTTAAACAGTACCTGTGGCCACAGACCAAAAAATACACTCATACACATAAATAATCAATCAAGAAAAGATACTTTTCTTTTATTGCATATTCCCTTTTTTAAATAATTATTTTAAAATAATGAAACCCTCTCCAAGAGAGGATGCATGCCTCCGGAGCACCAAGGCAGTAAGTTTATCGCATCCCTGCAAGTTCTCTGCTCCATCTTTTTGAGTCTTTTTAAAACTGCCTGCGCGGAACTACCCAATGAAGCTCAGGAGGAGGAAAATCCATAGCACACACAATAGAAGAGCCCACCCACTCTTTAGTCAGCCCGATTGTCTGCTTTCTCATCTGTCATCTTGGGACTTTTTTATTTCCTCAGGGTACCCGGGAGCCAAGGTATGCTTGCTAACTACTCAAATTCCCTTTTCTTATGATAAGTCAGGCCAACGATTGTCCGTTATCACAGTTAGGCTATTAGGAACTGTCGGTGAATTTCAGAATCCTGCCACGGAGTGCAGAGGCTTCTCGGCAGCAAACAGCAATTCCTGATAAGCCATCCAAGAACACAACCCCCAACCTAACTAGCACCAGAGGTCTCAGGCCTGCAGAAGAATGAATGAGACAGAGCTAAAACAGTTCACATGCTTTAGGAAAGCATGTGTAGACAATCAGCTGAAACTCTCCCACAAGCAACTATTTTTAACAGGCAGTGTCCCGTCTACAGGGAAGCCAACAAGCATCGCCTAAAAGGAGGCAAGTCGGTACGTTCGGTTCTTAAACACACGTCATCCTCATCACACGAGAGGCACACTGTACGGAGGCAATCTTTCAGATTGAGCAAAAGGCAATAAATGTGCGCTTTCACTGGTCAAGCTGAGGGAGAAACATTAACTATCCAACCAGGGAAGTCTGAGGCTCCCGCAGTGACCACCTACCACTGTTTTCATTCTTTCGGAAACTCATGTCCATTAGCCTAGACGGACATTCTCCTGAAAAAGCACTTCCTGTCTCCTCTGGACACGCTGTGTGTGCTGGGATACTTTGCATCCGAGCCTTTGGCATTCAGCAATCCTATTAAACTCTTATCAGCAGGCTGCAGGCTCCAGCAGCCCTGCGCGCCATTGTTTGCGGGGGAGATATACTGGGAGGGTGGGAGGGGCTGAGTCAGCCGATTCCCCAACAATGCCCACTGTCTCGGGAAAGCACTAGTTCAGATCTGTAACAGTCACGATTAGGAACAGCAACAAACAGGTAGCGACAGGGAGGGATGGAGTTGTACAACAAAAGACCTGGTGCGGCAGTTACTTCTTCAGGCAACAGGACTTCCATCAGCACAAACCTCAGTCTCAGCATTTCACGCGTTCCCCACTGACTCACCCCCGCCCCCCAGCCCCAGCTGTGCAGCTCTGTTAGGAGGGGGCCTTCCAATGTGCTCGCTGCCAGTTCCGGGAACCAGAAGCCCTGGGGCTGTTTCAGAAGAAACGGGTTTAATGAGCACAGGTTCAAACTCTGGGGCTGACTCGTCCGGAGAACAGGGGAGGGCCCAGGAGAGGCGCGGGGAAGGGCTGTGTGGCCGGCTTCTAAGGTTTAGCCGCTTCCCTTGGCCTGAAAGGCGGAGTGGCCACGGGCCTCGGTCTGATCAGCACTTTGGACAGCGCCGTCGCCCCGCGGCCTTTGTTCTCCCCGCAGCCTCGGCTCAGGAGGACCCCGGAGCCTCCACACCAAGGCGCCAGCCGGGGTGGATGACAGCCGAGGGTGCAGCCAACACCTTGCTTCCGGGTGACGAACACCAGGACACTTTAGGGATGAGATCCTTCCTTTCCCACAGGTGAGCGTGGAGCAGACTGCGTTCCTTCACGCTTTACAGGGAAGTCGCTGTCGCTGTTGAGGCAGAGAGGGGGAAATGCCCCTGTTTGGCTGAAGGGTCTCCAAGCCCCACTGGGGACAGGGAGCTTTGCAAAACCAAACCTGGTGAAGCGTCCGGGAGGCTTGGTAATCGCTTGTCCGAACGATGGTGTAAAATGCATGTGATTCCTTGTGCAAATCTGCACAGATAGTCCAAGTATCTGTTCATTTGCTTCATAAAAACTCTTTCAAGTAATTCTGGTCTGAACTTCCTGCATCTGTGATTGGCACCACCTTTTCCGTGGCCAGCTGGGGAGGCTCTCTTGTGTGTGTTTTCTGAAAGCGTCCCTGCAGATGGGCGCCTGCCTTAAAGCTGCAGACGACAATTAGGGCCCTTGTGTGTGGAGCCGAGGTGGTCAGCATTAATATTGTATATGAACAGCTGAGGGCGAGGGGGTGCGGCCTCAGGCAGGCGCTGGCAGATGGAGCAAACAAAACCCAGAGCCACTCTCCCCAGCACCGGCGGACTCTGCGTCTCGCGCACTCGCACACACTCTGGGCCAGATTGTGAGACTATTTCACGCTGAGACATCAAACACCCGCCCTCTGATACTGTGAGACACATACGCACGCACACAGACGCACGCTGGGAGGATTCGGAGGGCTCACACACTGACTCCTGCTCCAACACAGGGTTAACGGCGCACACGGAGGAACTCACGTGTAACGGAACACGAGCAACTGCCCAGACACAGCCCTCCGTTCCCGATGAGCCTCTCTGCACACACAGACCCGAGGGCACACACACTGCTCCCCACCTCACCTCCTCTCAGAGCCTGGCCGCCGGCTGCACCCACACCCTCCCTCGCTGCCCCCCACCTTCAATGCCAGGCCAGCCCAAGGACAGGTGCTGCAGGCTCTCAGCGGGCCCAGGGAGGGGCAGGCTGGAGCCCTGGGCCGGCCTCTTTCAGGAGGAGCCTGTCTGTCACAGAGAGAAGGCTGGGAGCTGATGGAGACCTGTGAGCAGGCCGGGAGGTACGCACCCAGAAAGGTCCCGCAGAGTGTCATCCTGGCTGAGCAAGTAAACGTCCACCCGAAGCTGGACACACGGTCACTGCATGCTGGGAAAAGTTGCTGCACAAACTTCTGTGTCCTAGGGCCCTGGAGAGCCCCTTCTCTCCCAGCCAATCAGAGCGAAGAGCAGACAATCACAAATTAACGCTTGCCAATGAGGCTCCCTTCCCCACACAATGGGCCCAGCCAGACAAAGAGCCCCGCCTGCAGGTGGAGAAGAGGAACAGCCAGCCGGGAGGCGCTCCCAAAGGACCCTTCTCCCTATCCCCCACTCCTTCCTTTCCTGAGCGCCTCCTCCCCTCCCTCCCCCTCCTCTTCTCCCCTTCCTTTCCCTCTCACCTGCTTCCCCCCGCCTTCCCTCTCTACCTACTTCACCCCCCACCAAGTCAGGACAGAAACTAGGTGGGTGACCAGTGGGATGGGGGGGAGGCTGAAGTCTGGGGAGTCCTGGCCTGTCCCCAACATCATCACTGGCTGCCTGGGGGAGCAGGCCCTGGGGCCCTGGAACAATGGGCTCCCCACCACCAAGCTAGGGAGCCGGGGGGGGGGGGGGGGGGGTAAAGGGAGGACCAGAAACCCACCTCTCAGGGAGGGAGGGTCAGGAGGGAGAAACTTGAGTTTGGCCTCTGGCAGCTCAGCCCAGACCAGTGTAGGGAGGGGCAGTGGTCTTTCTAGGACTAGTCCTCCTGCCTCATCCCCAGTCCCCATCCTCACTGCCTGCGAGCCTTTGTTTACGCAAAATGTGGCCAATCCCACACTTGGCGACACTCCCAGCTCGAAGCCCGGCTTTTCTCGCCCTGAGACAGCTCAAGTCTCACCTCTGGGAGGCCTCCCCCCACCCTCCATCTGGCTACTCCCCTGCCTATCAGTGGGGCACAGGCTGCTGATGGTCTGGGTGTGGAGTGGAGGCAAGACACACCGTAGGGGGCTGCTCGGGACTCCAGGCTGAGCCTGAGCCATTGGTGGGGGCAGTGCCACTCACTAATGGGGAGGAAGCAGGTGTGTGGGAATCCATGTGGGCTCCAGGCTGAGGCGCAGGGCCGAGATCAGGCTGGAAATGAAAGGTGAGTCCTCTGATTGGTGAGGTGAGTGAGGAGCAGTGAGAGAGGGGCAGGTGGGGATCCCTCCAGGCGATCATTGTCGCTTATCTGCAACCACCCCGTGCTCTAAGAGGACAGAGCTGACCTGGGAGCGGGGAGAGCCGCTCCGCCCCTCTGGCCTCGCTGCCTCCTCCTCCCAGTGGGTCCCAGGCCTGCGGCACTGACTGGCTGATGCCAGCTCCCATCACACACCCCTGGCTGCCCAGCCTCAGGGACCCAGAAAGTCCTCCTGGCACACAGACACAGGTGCCTGCAGTTAGCAATTTGATCCCTCCACCTCACCCCACTCCCTGACCTTGGGGAAAATGAGTTCTTTTGGATGGAGTCAATTAAGATTGATTATTTAAAGTAACAATGGGGAATCTATGAAATGCTTGTGCTGTTTCCTTTAATAAAACAAAATGACCTCCTAATCCATCAGATGACAAAACCACTTGGACAAGTTCAGAGTCAAGTGAAACAAAGTCAGCTACCCTCTGAGGGCTGCAGGGCCCCAGTTCTGCCAGGCACACACCACTGAGTCAGAACCCTGGAATCCACACGGGGACCCCCAGCGCTGCCCTGGAGCTTCGGGAGCATTTGCCTCTGGACACAGGCCCCGGGGAGGGCTGCCTGTCTGTAGGGCTCCGTTCCAGCTGAGCTGTCAAGGGCAGAGGTCACTCCAGCCCTCTCAGAGGCCCTATAGCGATGGCACCTCCTCCCCATGTCCAGAAGGGCAGCACTGCGCTTGGCCACCAACCAAGGGAGCCCTTGGGACATCACCCGTCACAGCTCCATGTCCCCTCACCACCAAGGTGAGGGCCCTCCATGCGGCCGGCTTCTCACTGCCAGCGGAGGGCAGGCTGCCCCAGGCGGGGGCCAGGAAGCTGAGTATCGTGTCAGGTGGCCCTGCCCCCATCAGACAGATGCAGACCTGACCAGGAAGCCCCACTGAGACTTCTAAGTGCGTGTGGGACCTTCTGAGGGTGTGGTGCCAGGACAGAGCAGCCCCCTGGTCGCAGGGAGGACAGACAGAGAAAAAGACCTGCAGGACAGGCAGCAATGGGAAGGGGCAGAGATGGACACGGGCAGAGGAAGGAGACAGGTGGGGACAAAGGAGAGCAAGGCAGAGGGAGGAAGAAGCCAAGCAGGCTCAGACAGACAGATGGACAGAGGAGTGGAGTGGCGGAGAGGGAGGGAAGACAGGGAGCCATCTGGTGGGCTCTTCCCGCACCTTGTCCTTTTTGTGGCCTTCCACCCTCATCTGCGTGTCACCTTCCCTGCTCCAGGGTCTGTGTGAACAGCTTTGGAATTCTGCTCCCAGAACAGATGGCCGCAGAGATAAAGTGACCGGAGCTGGACAGAGTGAGGCAGAGGCCATTGCCATGGCAGGCCAAGTGGTGGCATCTGCTTATTGGTGGCCATGAGGCTGCTGCCCACAACTGTCAAGTCAGCTTATGGGGGACCCTCAGCAGAGCCTCGGGGAGTGCCCAGCAGCAACAGTGGAGTTCGATGGAGCAGGGCCACCGCATGGCTGCAGGCTGGGGTCTGAGGACAGCAGCAGCCCGGGCCCATGGGAGAGACTCCCTCCACTCAGTCCACAGGCGGGGAGGGGGGGGCGGGGGGGTCAGGACTGCTGGCCCGGGCGTTCTCGCTGCACCAGCCCCTGGGAGAGAAGGAAGAACAGACCGGTCAGCCCGTCTCAGACACAGTGCCCTGGGTGAGGGTGAGGGGCAGGGCCCTCCCCTCCCAGCCGGCACCCAGAGCCCAAAAGAGGGAGAGGGCAGCAGGCACCAGGGGAAGGAGACAGGTGGGGACAAAGGAGAGCAAAGCAGAGAGGGAGGAAGAAGCCAAGCAGGCTCGGACAGACAGATGGACAGAGGAGTGGAGCGGCGGAGAGGGAGGGAAGACAGGGAGCCGTCTGGTGGGGGCAGACCTGGGCGCAGCAAGCACAATAGCCTCCTGAGGGAGCCAGCGGCTGGCCTGAGGTGGAGGGAGAGGCGTCACCCATGCCTGGCACTGTGCAGCGCCCTGCAAGGCCAACTGTGGCTCCAGACCAGCATGTGGCTGAGTGCCACGGCCACAGCTCCCAGACAGACTCACACACTCACATACACACTCACAGCGCCCAGTGCTTCGTCCCGGGGGCTCCCTGGGGACGGCTCCCGCCCGGGACTCCACGCCGCCTCCGCCTGGGCAGCCCAGGGCTGTCACCGGCCAGGAGCCGGGGCCAGGCCAGCACTAGCAGCTCTGTCCAGGGCGCCAGGCCACACCTTTCCCTGCACCACCGCCTTCACAGGTGAGAGCAGCTGGGAAACTTCTGAACCCTGTGCAACCCTCCCACCCTCACACACACACACACACACACACACTCACACACACACTCACACAACCACTCACACAACCACTCACACACAACCACTCACACACACACACACACTCACACACACACATACACACACACTCACACACACACTCACACAACCACTCACACACACACACTCACACAACCACTCACACACACACTCACACACACACACACTCACACACAGACACACCCTCACACACACACTCACAAACACATTCACACAACCACTCACACACACACTCACACACACACTCACACACACTCACAAACACACACACACACCCTCACACACAGACACACACCCTCACACACACACACACCCTCACACACACACACACACTCACACACACTCACACACACACTCACACAACCACTCACACAGACACACACACAACCACTCACACAGACACACACACTCACACACTCACACACACTCACAAACACACACACTCACACACACACACTCACACACACACTCACAAACACACACACTCACACACACACCCTCACACACCCTCACACACAGACACACACACTCACACTCATACACACACACTCACACACTCACACACACTCACAAACACACACACACCCTCACACACAGACACACACCCTCACACACAGACACACACACACACACACACACACACCCTCACACACACACTCTTTCACACACACACTCACACACACACTCACACACACACACTCACACACACTCACACACACAACCACTCACACTCACACACACTCACACACACTCACAAACACATACACTCTCACACACGGACCCCCCCTCACACACACACACACACACACACACACACACACACACACACGGAGCAAGGCAACCTCGTGTCCAACAAGAGGCCTGAAGACATCCAGCCAGCCCCACACATGGGCTCCTGGGTCTGGAAGGAGAGACAGGCTGACAGAACACGGAGTTCCGGCTGGGACAGGACCTGGGGGCGCGGCTGCCAGGCGAGGGCGCAGAGCTGGCCGGCAAGGGGTGCTGTGAGCCCAGAGCTTCCCCAACTGTCAGCACGGTGGTCACCAGGCCCTGAGGACAACAGCACATGAGACTCCGCTGGCCACCAGGTCCGGCCTGAGAGGAAGCAGACTGCCCGGCAGTATCCCCAGGGTGGCCGCTGCCCCTGGGAACCACCCTTTTGAGCTGGACTCGTCGGTGTGTGACTGCTCGATCCAGCACAGCACTGCGCCGGCCGAGCCTCAGCACCTGCCTGGCCATTTGAAGGGAGCCCCGAAAGTCTTCATGGGAGACCTCTGTGATGTGCAGCCGGACCTGAGGGCCACCTCCATCAGCACAGGCCCTGCAGGCCATTGCCCAGGGCCATGTCACCCCAATTATAGAAAAAGAAGGGATGTTTCTCTCGGAGAATCATGTTTCTCTCGGAGAATCCAAGATGGCTGCTCGGGTAGGCACCTAGCCGAGCTGCACACAACAATTTCAACAAAATACAACTAAAATATAAAATGGACATCACCCAGAACTACAGGAAAGTTGACTGACTGGAAATTCTACAACGAGAAGCAAGGAGAAAACCAGAAGGAAGCGCGGAGGAGCTGGGAAAGCCTAAGGTACGGAGACACGCGGCGCGGAGAGGACGGAGCCGGAGAGGAGGGAGGCGGAGTGCCTGGCGGGCGTTCCCTGGCGGGAAGGAGATAAACGCTCCGAATGTGCTGGCCCCCATTCTGACTGCTCTGAACCCCAGGCCTAGGCCAGACCCCGGGGACCCAGGCTCACACAGAGGGAGCCGGGCTGAAAGGCTGAACCCCGGGGAAGAGGCGAAAGGAGGTCCCGGCGGCTGCGGCGGCGCCGCGCAGAGAAGGGACAGCCGGCTGTGCCTCGGGATTGCCTGGCGGGAAGGAGACAGGGGTTCCAGTCTGCTCTGAACGCCACCTCCAACTCCACTTCCAACTGAACTGAACCCCAGTTTCGGGACCATTGGGGGAGAGACTAGACTGTTTGGTAGCAGGCGAAAATCGAGGGCGCCTTTCTCTCAGAGGCGCTTACAACAAGTACTGAAGGACCCTGAGTCTCAGGAGTCGCATAGGGCGGGGCTGACGGAAGCCAAAGCTGTAGGCTCCACCCTGAAACCCCGCCCCATCAGGAAAGCTGCCTGCGAAAATGCCTAAACCAAATAGATCACAAACGAAAGAAATGGAGGACAAAAAGCGACTGGATATAGAGTTCAAAACCACACTTATAAGGTTTTTCAAGAGTTTCCTAGAAAAGGCCGATAAAATAAATGAGACTTATGAGGATATGAAAAGGGATCAACAAGAAATAAAGAATACATTGTCTGAAATAAAAACTATTATACAGAGTCCTAAAAACAGAATAGAAGATCGCAAGAATCAAGTCAAAGATTTGGAACATAAAGAGCCAGAAGATACTCCTCCGCAGAAGCTAGAAGGCAAGAGAATCCAGAAAATTGAGAATCAAGTCAAAGATTTGGAACATAAAGAGCCAGAAGATACTCCTCTGCAGTCGCTAGAAGGCAAGAGAATCCAGAAAATTGAAGATGATGTAAGAAACCTCTGGGACAACTTCAAACGATCCAACATCAGAATTATGGGGGTCCCAGAAGATGAGAGAGAGCAAGATATCGAAAACATATTGAAAGAAATAGTGACAGAAAACTTCCCCCACCTGGGGAAAGAATTGGACTTACAAGTCCAGGAAGCACACAGAACTCCAAATAAAAGGAATCCAAAGAGGACCACACCAAGACAAATCATAATTAAAATTCCAAGAGCAAAAGACAAAGAGAGAATATTAAAAGCAGCAAGAGCTAGGCAGATAGTTACCTATAAAGGAGCACCTATACGATTGTCAGCTGATTTCTCAACAGAAACCATGCAGGCCAGACGGGAATGGCAAGAAATATTCAAGGTGATGAATAGTAAGAACCTACAGCCAAAGATAATCTATCCAGCAAAGCTATCACTCAAATTCGAAGGTCAGATAAAGAGCTTCACTAATAAAAAAAAGCTAAAGGAGTTCATCACCACCAAACCAGAATTATATGAATTGCTGAAGGGGGTTCTTTCAGAAGAGAAAGTAAATAAAGATAAAAATTATGAACAACAAATACGTAACTATCAACAAGTGAATCTAAAAACCAAGGAAATTAAAAAAAAAAATCTGATGAACAATATTAACTGTTGAATATAATAGAATCAGAGGTATGGAAGGGGAGTGAACTGATGTTTCTTGGGGAAAAGGGGAGAAGGGGATGTGGGAAGAGACTGAACATAAACTGTGCACCTATGGATGAGGACAATGGGGGGTGGGGAAAGGGCAGAGGGTGGGGTGGGAAGGGACATTTGTATTAATATGAACAATAAAAATTAAGAAAAAAAAAAAAAAAAAAAAAAAGAAAGAAAAAGAAGGAGGCTCAGAGAGCCACGAAGGGTGACGAGGCTCCGGGACGAGCCCATGGCAGCCCAAGGGCTCCCCAGGGATCCCACAGGCCAGAGCCCACCCTCCCCCCCTGGCCTGGGCAAGGCTGCAGCTCTGAGGAGGCAGCAGGAGAATGGGACTCACGCTGAGTGGCCATTGTCCCACCACCTGTGCTCCTGCTCCCCACCCCCAACCCTCAGCTGCACAGGCAGGCGCACCTGTATGCAAATCCCTCCGAGGGCACAGAGGAGGGCGGGCCCAGCAGGCCAGGGCGCGGGAGGAGGCAGGGGGCACAGGCCCCACCCAGAAAGGATAAGCAGGATCATGGGAGGAGGGGCTTCAAGGAGGGGCTCCCCCTCTGAGCTGGGGAGCCCCGTGGCTGAGGGACAGGACATCTGGGCTATGGGTTTGCATGGACCTGGGCACAGCAGTCACTGCTTGAACTGGAAGCTGCTGGCCCTCCAGTCACTCAGCTGCAGTTTCCTTGGAAACATAACAAGGGCCTGAGTTCTCATAGGACAATCCTGAACATCGCGGTGGCAGGAGGTGGCGGTGACAGTCACTAAGCGTGGCAGCAGCCTCCTGGTGATGTCTCCGGGCTCCAGGGAAGCCTGGTTCTGCGGTCCGTCCTGCATCAGCCCAGACGGACTCGCCGGAAGCTCGAAAACCAGGGCCCGCGGCCCTCAGGGTCACACACAGCGCAGGCAGAGCCGGGGCCAGGCCCAGGGCCCACTGCACACCGGCCGCGGGATGTGGGGGCCGGACAAGCAGTCCCGAGCCCTGGGGTCAGAGGGGTCAGGTGGCAGAGACGCAGCTGGACGTCCAGGGCACACGGAGGGCCCCTCAAGAAGACCCTGTCCTGTGCCCTCACACTTGTCTGTGGCCTAACCGAGGGCCCTGGCAGGTGGCACATCCTGAGCCTCGCTTCCAGCCAACGCTCTCAGACACCACTAGGCTCCAACAGACAAGGCAACGCACTCCCGAAATTTCCTTCGTGCAGCTGGACGCACATCACCAGGGCTTGCAAAGCAGACTCTAGTGCCATCCAGAAGGCGAACACAAATGCCAGAGGCCTGGTGCCCAGCCTCCCCTGCAGGGTGGTGGGAGCCCCTGGGGCCAGCATGCTCAGCCACCCACCTGCAGGAGGGGCTGCCATGTCCTCTTCTGGGATGGACTCCAAAGCCAGTTCTGAACTCAGCCTCAGCCCAGGCCACAGCCACGCCGCCTGCAGCCACCTGCCCCCTGTGGATGGTAGCCCCAGTGCCCTTGTCTCAGTGCCTCGATGGTGTTTTCACATTTATCCTGCAGCGTGGGCCACTGTGCTGGAAACAGCTTCACAGGAAAGTTAGAACCAGCCGTGGGTCAGAGAGCACCAGGAGAGAACGGGGCGTTCAGCAGCCCGGGGGTCCTTCCATCTGCCCCTCTCCTCGCGCCTCGTCCCAAGGCAGGGCTGGCGGACACAGCCTGCTCCACCCAGAGGCTCCCGCCAGGGGCCGGTGCTGTCAGGAGGAGTAGGAATGACGGAGTGGCTGCAGGGTGAAGTAACTAAATGGACCTGACAGGACGCCCTGTGGGCATGAGCACGCCTCCTGTTCACACTCACCTCCTGTTCACACCACCTCCTGTTCACACTCCCAGGGACCGGAACCAGATGGCCCCACCATCTCTAATGTAACCTTAGGGGGTCTGAGGCCCCCAGCCTGAGCCCATTACCTCACACCCCTCAGTGCCCTTCCTTAGAGTACCTTCTGGGGTGCACACTTGCTCAGCGGCAGCTGTGGGGACACAGGGCATGGACTTGTGCTCCTGCCTAGCAGGGGCTGCCAGCCCACACGGACATGGACAGCACAGCAGGGGCTGGACACAGGGATCCTCTCACAAGTGGAGGCAGGTTGGCTCCCTCGTGTCCTCCATTGGGGTCAAACACCCCAGAGCCCACCCAAATCCAGTTCAGCTGTCCACCTGGCTTAGTCCGGGCCTGTGAGGGGTCTCCATGGAGGCAGACAGGCAGGCCCCTCCCTGGCTGGAGAACAGGAAGGACCCTTCCTCCTGCCCATGCCCAGCACCTCCCTGCACCCACCTGGCAGCAGCTACTACCCTGCCTGTGTGCCCCCCATTAGGCCCCATCCTGCCTCCCCCCGGCCCCTGTCCCTGCCTCCCAGTGCTCAGCCACCCTGGGCTTGCTCCCACCCAGCTCTTTCCACTCCTCCTGCTGCTCCCGCTCTGGGAAGCTGCCAGCGGAGGTCAGCGTGTCCTTGGAGCCCCAGGCCCTGGCCCTTCTGCAGCAGCCTTATCACAGTCGGAATCTCCCATCGGTCACCGCTTGTCCAGCACCCAGCTCCTCAGGGGCCGGACGGGACACTCAGGCTGGCTCAGAGTTTCCGAGCCGAGCGGGTGGAGAGGGGGGCCTGTGGGGGGACTGCTGCTTCCTGCACGTCGAGAGCGGCGGTGAGGGCCTCCCCTCCCCGAGGGAGAAAGGCTGTCTTTGAAAGCTGGGCTGGAGGGAGCTGCCGGAAGGCCGGTCTGGGAGTCCCACACAAAGGGCTCTGTCTGCAAAGTTGGCCCTGCACCTGCCCCACGCTTTCCCATCCTCTCACCCGGAGGGGGCCAGGCCTTCCGCAGGGAGCCCGCAGGACCCGAGGCACCGCCTCCATGTGGCCTGGAGCTGGCTCAGATGGGTGTTGCCACATGCAGGGCACAGGCCTTGACACTCACTCACCCTAGTGTGCAAAGTGCAGAGGCCAGAGCCCCAAACAGAGGCTGGGGGAGGGCAGAGGTGGGGAGATTCCCCACCCCCCACCCCGAAACTGCAGCAAAATGCTCGTCTTCAGACCACAGAGTGAGAGCAGCTGCTGAGAGCAGAATGTCACTGGCAGCGCACCCAGGGCCCTCAACTCCCAGCATGGGGGCAGGGCAGGGGGAGCGGTGGGGGTGGGAAGGGAAGGGAAGGGAAGGGAAGGGAAGGGAAGGGAAGGGAAGGGAAGGGAAGGGAAGGGAAGGGAAGGGAAGGGAAGGGAAGGGGGTGCTCAGAGGGAATCTGCACTCAGCACCCAGCACCCAGCTCAGGGGCTGAGCTTCTCACCAGCATCCTGTCTCATCTCCTCCACCACAAACCCAAGCCCAGGCGTCTCTGGGTCTCTCCCCTGGGCTGCCATCCTCCCCTCCTAGGACCCAGGAGACAAGGCAAACCCTGAGCTGCATCTCCAGGCTGGGCGAGTTAGCAGCAGCTGCCGGGCTGGGGGACACAGAGGACCAGGGCAGGTGGGGCATGAGTGCAGTCAGCAGCCTGCAGAGCCTGGCGCTGCATCTCCTAATTGCTTTAAAGTTGAACTAATTGACTTACTGAAAACAGAGTCTGGGGCGGGGGTGGAATGGGGGAGGAAAGGAGGTCCTGGAAGTCACAGCCTGTCCCCCAGCCAAGCTAAAGACTCCTATTCCCAGGGTCTCAGCTGGTGGCTCTCTGTCTGCTGGTGCCAGGCCTAGCCCAGGCCCCAGCCAGGTATGGAGCTGGGCTTGGTTGGGGCCACACTCAAACCGAGGGCAGGATACAGGCAGGGGCTGCCCAGGCCCAGGCCCAGCACCAGGGGCCACAGTCAGTCAGGACAGGTCTGCCCCACCTGACCAGAAGGCCCAAAAAGCAGACCTTCTGCCCTGGCCAGTGTTGCTCAGTGGATAGAGTGTCAGTCTGCAGACTGAAGGGTCCTGGGTTCAATTCTGGTCAAGGGCATGTACCTCGGTTGCGGGCACATCCCCAGTAGGAGGTGTGCAGGAGGCAGCTGATGGATGTTTCTCTCTCATCGATGTTTCGAACTCTCTCTCCCTCTTCCTTCCTCTCTGTAAAAAATCAATAAAAATATTTTATTTAAAAAGCACACCTTCTTCAGGGCCCCGAGAGAAGGGCCAGCAGACATCTGGGAAAGGGAGGGAGTGGGAATAAAAAACCCTTCACCAGCTCAAGACATAAACATGAACATGGGTTTTTGTTCCTTCAAAAGCAAGCCTCCAAACCCACTAACAGCACAAGTTTATGATTTCCTTCCAAAGCTTCCTCCTCCAACCTGAGTGTTCAGTGGTCTGAAACCATGAGGGGCTCACAGGACTGAGAGGGACTATCTTGTCCCAACCCAGGCAGGGTCCACCAGGTGCTGTTCCAGTGGAGACCAGAAGATGTCACTGTGGGACATGGGTCCTGCACAGCCCTGTAACCGCTCCTGGATCTGTGATCTCTCTGCTGTCCCATCCCCGTGGGCCACAGTGGGGACAAGGATCACGGCACTCGTCAGTTTAAGCAAGACACAGTCCAAACCTGGGGCCCTCCGCATTGCTCTCCTGTGCCCCCACAAGTCTCCGGGCCTTGTGTTAAGCCTGATCTTTCACCTGCGTCAGAGGGGTGGCAGTTTCACTGTCAGGCAACTCCCCTCTGCACACGCCCAGCCCATCAGAGTGGCTCTCACAGTGTCTGACCTGAAATTGAAGGAACTGGTGGGATGGAAATGGTCTCTCCTTTTCCTCCCAAGAGCCTGCCATGCAAACATCTCCTCCTGCTTGGCCTTGCACCTAGCTGGCTCCCACATGGAGGGACACCCTCAGAGGGATGTTGGGAGAGGCCTGTCCACGTCCTCTGCACGGAGGGCCCGGAGAGGACCACAGACATGCCGTCCAGAGGTGGCTCAGCCCACCACAGGGTGTGCGAGGCCACGCTCGGGCCTGCGGTGGGAAGTCTGTCCGCCCAGAGGGCTCCTCTCAGGCTCCCCGAGGAGGTGAGGCGGGGAGAGATTTCCTGGGAGGACTCTTGCCACACCCTGTGCATAGGAGGGGATCGAGATGGGATGAATGAGAAAAGGAACAAACATCTGAGCAGATACAAGGCCCTCGGGGGAGCCAGGCCCGCACTGTGTGACACGCACGCCGCGGAGCTGAGTGTAGGAGCAGGTACGGAAAAGGCGCTTGGGGAGCCCAGGCAGGGGTGGGGAGGCCACGGACAGGCTGAGGCTGCGGTAAAGGAGCCGGGAGGGAGCAGGGCCGTGTCAGAGGGGGCGCAGGGCCAGCAGAGCACCGGGCTGGCGGCGGGGGAGGGCTGAGGCTCCAGGAGGCAGGTGGTCCTGGAGGGAGTGGCTCGGGAGGCATGGCCAACTGCGGGCCTGGGGTGCAGGGGACTGGGAGCGGGACGTGAGGTAGAAGATAATAGGCTGATTGGCAGATGCGTAAACAGCAATCTCTTGATGGAAACATGTTTACGGTGCAATTAGCAGCTGCGCCATAAATAAAAATGTGGCTGCGATGGAGTTGCTGAGCCGCAGGAATAGCCCCCGTGCCTGAGCCAGGCTTTAAACCGAGGCTCCGCGCAGTGTCTGCCTGAGCGTCACTGACTGCATCCCCCTCCAGCCACATCCCCCCCCCCCCCCCCCCCCGCTCCGCCCGGACCAGGACCGAGGGACGGAGCGGCCCCTCCCATCCGCTGCCCAGACCCTGCGGTGCCGCCAGGCACACGTCCCACCTGAGCTGTGCCCGACTCTCCCTCCTCTCTTGCTCTTCCTCCTACGAGATCCTGCTGGCACCGTCCCCACCACAAGGCGGGCCTCCTTGTCCCAGCCTCCTGATTTTTCTCTTTTTAAATTTTTCAAGCACAAAAATGTTCAAACACACAGACCACGATAAACAGTCTGAATTCACCGTCACCTCTGAAATTGGTCTGTATCATCTCTGCACATTTTCCATTCCACCATCCACACACACATCCAAGAACATCGTGTGCCAGTCTTTGCCAGTTACATTAATGTGATCGCCAGAGTCAAACCCTTCGAAACGTGCTTTTACCGCTCAGCGTGATGGCCGAGGTCAGAGCTGATCTGCCCGGCGCGAGCCTGCGTGTCACTACGCAGGACGACCCCAACCTGTGCGTCCTGCCCAGGGACACGCAGGCCACTTTTTGTTGTGACAAGTACATTCCCAATGGCTCTGCCTCCTTGCTGCTGAGTGTTACAGACGCCCTTGGGTGGCATGGATGCCCTGGGTGCTGCGGAGGCCCACCAGGGCTCCTGGTGGTGGCGCTCTGGCCGCAGCATGAAGCTCACATCTACTCCCCGCTCTCGGAGAATCAATTTCCGTTTGGCCAGCCTCTTGTGTTTTCTGGTGATCAGTGAGGTTGGGTGTCTCCACATAGAATCTGGGGCAGGAAGTACCACACATTCAAGTTCAGTCGTCAGCCAACAGCCCAGAGCTTCGGGATGCCAGGAGCCTCTCCCAGCTCGCTCCCGCAGGGCTGGGCACTGACCGTCTCCGTGCCAAACCGCCCGGCGTCCTTTCTCAGACGCAGCTCAGCCGTCTGGGGCGCAGGGGACAGCCACGTCTCCAGCTCTGCTCCCTCTGGCAGCTCGTCTCTGCACAGCCTGTGGCCCCTCTCTGTGTTGCTGTAAATTCTCTGTGAAGGAGTAAACATTTCCCCACGCTGGGGAGTAAGCCTTGCTGGCTGTGTGCTTTACAAGCGTCCATGTGCAGCTAAAGCTCCTCTTTCCTATCTATAACCTTTCTGGGACCTCGGCCCCTAACCCAGGCACGGCCGCCTCTGGCTGTGGCTCCCGGGCGCAGGCCTGCCCCTGCTATAAGTAAATGCTCTTCTCTCGGTTCCCAGGGCCACTGCCTCCCTTGCAGGTGTCCCTGGTGGGGCCAGAGTGGGGACAGTCCCACGTGTGGGGACAGAAGCCTCCTCTCCACGCAGGGTTGGAGGAAGGACCACCAAGCCTGAGGATGAGGAAAAAGGTGAGCTGTCCCTTTAATTTCTTCCCGGACAAAGTCTCCAGACTACAAAGCAAGGTTTTGATTTAAACATCCATTCACGGAGCACAGCTTCAGCAGGGTCTCGTCAAAGGCTTTAATGATTTAAAAAGACAGTCTTGTCGCATGCGGAAGAGGTGGGAGAAGCCCCTTGGCTGCGTGGGGAGTGCAGCGCAGAGCGGAGGCCCGGGCCTGTGAGGGGAGAGCTGGGGCCCACGGGTGCTGCCACAGGAACCAAAGACCCAAGTGCGCAGAGGACTTGGCTCTGGACGGCAATGCGGGGCCTCAGGGTGCCAAGGCCCGGCTCGCGGCCTGACCTTGCCGGGCTCCTGGGTGGAGGCAGCTCTCCCGGTGCCCACAGCTCCCACAGTTTGTGGTAAGGAAAAGCAACTTGAACTTTGATGGCTTCTTCCTTCCTCTCTCTCACAATCAATAAATAAAACTGAGAGTGCTGGCCATCCCTGGTGGGCCACCGGGTCAGACAGGCAGCATCTGCCCGCCCCACGGGTCTCCCTGTGTCCTCCGGGCCCCGTGCAACTGGGGGCCTCATGATTCCTTCGTTCCCACTGTCACCAGAGGGCCTTCCTTCTGCTCCTTCCCAGCCAGGACACTCCAGGCCGTGTGCGGGGCCTCCTGGGGTCCCCCCACACACACACTCCCACCAGGCGCACGTTCCACAGCTCTCCTGTCCTCCCCCTTCTCCTCTGTCTGGGCCACAGACTGAGGGGTCACCTGATCTGCACCCCACATCCCACGGTGCCCACACTCAGCTCAAGGCCATCTCAGTAACCCGGAGGCCCCTGTCCAGCCACACCACTCCATGGTCACCAGCAGCTCCTACGGGACAACAGCCAAGTCCCTTTCCCAGGTTGGTCTCCCTGGGACCCAAACTCCTGCTCCCCACCCCCACCCCACTGTCAGGCTCCACCCACAGGGACCCCACCGAGCTGGGCACTGAATTTCTGACAGTCAGAGCAAGTGTTAGAGAAGCATCAAAGCTGGCAACCAAAAACAATTGTTTTCAGAATTGGACTTCTCACCAATCAGAAAGTATGTATGCGCCCCTATGGTCATAGCAGCACAATGTACAGTAGTTAAGATCTGGAAACAGCCAAGTGCCCATCAGTAGGTGAATGGATAAAAAGCTGTGATACATTACACCATGGAATACTACGCTGCCATAAAAATAATCTCTTACCCTGTGAGACAGCATGGAGGGATCTGGAGAGGGTCACGCTGAGTGACATAAGTCAGTCAGAGAAAGACAAGTGTCAGTGATATCCCTTATGCGGAATCTAAGTAACGAAATAAACTGATGAACAGAGCAGACCCAGAGCCATGGAAGCAGGGAGCCGAGTGTGGCATCTGGGAGGGGAGGCGGGGAAGGTGGATGGGTGGGGTGTGTGCACATATGCATGGCCACGGGCAGGAACAACGGGTGCCTAGGGTGGGGGGTGGGGGACAGGGGAGGACTGGAAGAGTCAATGGGGGGAAAGGGAACGTGTGTAATACTTTCAATAAAAAGAATTTTCTTAAGCTTTTTATTTTTGCTAATTGGCAGCAAGCAGATAATAATAAAATGCACTCATCAAACCAAAGGAAAAAAAGAATGGGTTTGGGGTTTTTTCTCAAAAGAGTCCGTCTGATCATACTGAGAAAATCGTCTTTTGAGTCTTTGTTATACAGATTTAAGGCTTAATGTTTTTGGTTGAATTTTTATGTTAGGAAGCGTCACAACTATTTTGGCAAAGGCTCCACACACCTGTGCCGGATGGATGGATGGATGGATGGATGGATGGATGGATGGACGGATGGACGGATGGACGAACAGACAGTGGTGCAGCGTGGTGCCCTTGCTCGTGGCCCTCTTAGGGAGGAGGCTGGAACCCTGTGCACACCAATGACCTCCCTGGCTCTCCCACCCCCACAGACCTGGCTCTGTGAAGCTGCACTTCGTCCAGACTGGGTCAAGGTCACTCACCAGACCCAGCCCTTCTTCCCTCCCATTCCCAGCTCAGCGACTACCATCCAGCCATCCCATCAGCCTCCCAAACTCAGCCCAGAGTGGAAGGGACCTACAGGTGCACCCATTCGGCCTACCTCCTGGTTAGGATTGGTCTTAGGGGAGCCCCACAGAACGGGTATTTATTCCCCCAGCCTCTGCAGGATCCCCGACCACTACTCTTCCCTCCTGATGGGCAGCCTCCTCCAGGTCCTCTCGGGGTCAGGGTGGATCTCGTACCCTGAGTGGCTTCTCTGCGCCCTGCATACACCAGAAGGCCTTTATTAAATTTCCCAAACTGACACAGATCCAGGACTCGAATCTTTTTTCTTTTTTAATCCTCACCCAAGGATATTTTTTCCATTGCTTTTCAGAAAGAGTGGAAAGGAGGGAGGAAGAGAAGAAGAGAGGGAAAGAGAGAGAGATGAAGAGAAGGTTGCCTCCTGCATGTGCTCTGACCAGCACAACCCAGGTATGTGCCCTTGACCGGGAATCAAACCCACAATCCTTCTGTGTATGGCTGATGTTCTAACCACTGGGAAACACTGGCCAAGGCTGACTTGGATCTTATACCAAAACTAGTGGCCTTGTGTACAGATTCGTGCACATTTAAAGGAAATTAATTAGAAGAAATATTTTAATATTGCTATTCTTTATAATATAAGTGTCAACCAAATTCACAATCAACAATGACAGATCAAAACACACACATGGGATTGGCACCAGTGAAAGTTTTATATGTATAGTGCATGTGAGAGTCAACTTAGTCTTTTTTCTTAATATTTTATTGATTTTTTTACAGAGAGGAAGGGAGAGAGAGAGAAACATCAATGAGAGAGAAACATTTATCAGCTGTCTCCTGCACACCTCCTACTAGGGATGTGCCCACAACCAAGGTACATGCCCCTGACTGGAATCAAACCTGGGACCTTTCCTTCCCCACGCCAATGCTCTATCCACTGAGCCAAACCAGTTAGGGCTCAACTTATCCTTTTATAGATATCAAACAAACTTGCTTAATTAGACCTGCTTTCTGATTTAGCTAAACTTTTTCCAGCCCAGTGAAGCACCCCAGCTTCTCTTTCAGGTATTTGTCAGCAACACAGCAGGAAATATCAATAAGAAGCAGATTATTATTGTAGATCACACAGGGAGAACAGAGGGTAAATATTTAACTGCAGCAGTGACAAGGCCTGAAGTCATTTTCAAGGTCCACCATTTCTTACTTCTTTTTAGCCAGGTCAAGTTTCTAAGCTTTCTAAATCTGTTTTCCGGCTAATGAAAAGAAAATAGGATTCCACCGAGTCTCCTATCTACCCACTCCAGGACTGCTGTGAGGATCGAGTGAGATGAGGCACGGGAAAACACTTTACAGATTACAGTGTGAAATGTTTGCACCTGGCTATAAAGCAAGTTGGGTTCCAAGGAGACTAGTCACTAGTGAGAGGAAGCTGGGTGTTGCTATATGACATCATTACCTGGCACCCACAATGACCATTTCTAGGCTGGGCTGGGCTGTGGGCATAGTTTGCGCCATGGGGTCTTGGCAGCATTGGCTGCAATTTGGTGGGCTGTTGCTCTGGGTGGTGGCAGGGCCCATGTCTCACTTGGGGGAAGTTAGGTGTTGGTTTGTTGGCGCCAGGCCCGTGGTGCCATTTGTTTTTAAACTAGAGGCTCGATGCATAAAATTTGTGCATGAGTAGGATCCCTAGGCCTGGCCAGCAATCAGGGCTGATTGGTGGGGCAACTGGCAGAGTGATTGGGGCCCCTGCTCACACCTGCCTTGACCTGGTGCTGCCCACTCACCTGCTCCACCATCCTGCCGCAGTACTGCACTCATCGGGCCCTTTGGGACTGGCAGCACCTGCACAGCTGCCCGCTGCCAGCACTGTGTCACCAAGCCTGCCATGTTCCACGCCTTCCCTGGTGGTCAGTGCACGTCTAACTCCTGGTCAGTCAAACTCCTACCCATGGTGGCAATTTGCATATCAGCCTTTTCTTATATAGGATGGCCAGTGTGCCTCATGGCAGCTCCTACATTGAGCACCTGCCCCCTAATGGTCAGTGCATGTCATAGCTACTGGTCATCGGACACTTAGCCATCCTACCTAATAAAATAGTAATATGCAAATTAACCATCACGCTGCTTCACAGCCACGTCCACCAGCCACGCCCACC
This sequence comes from Pipistrellus nathusii, assembly GCA_963693515.1. Classification (NCBI taxonomy): domain Eukaryota; kingdom Metazoa; phylum Chordata; class Mammalia; order Chiroptera; family Vespertilionidae; genus Pipistrellus; species Pipistrellus nathusii. Next base: position 314,702 of record OY882864.1, read on the forward strand.
TGCTAATCAGAGCGAGTATGCAAATTAACCCCAACCAAGATGGCTGCGGCCACAGAGGCGTGGGTTTCTGTGGCCAGAAGAAGCCAAGCTTTCCACTTGCCCTAGGAAGCCTAAGCCTCCACTCCAGGCTACAAAGTTTCAATTATAGAAAATACATAAGTCCCAAACAGAAATGGCTGCGGCCATGGAGCTAGCAGGAGGCTTGGCTTCGCTCCAGGCTACAAAGTTTCAACTGTAGAAAGAAAAATATATCCCAGATACCAGGTCCTCCACTTGGGTCGCCAGGGGGCGTGGCTGGCCTGCAAACCACCACAGGCCCCTCACTCAGGCTGCCCCACACCCCAATGGAACCCCCCACTCTGATCCAGGACACCCTCAGGGCAAACCAACTGGCCCCCACCCATGCACCAGGCCTCTATGCCATCTAATAAAAGAGTAATATGCAGCCGAAGCCGGTTTGGCTCAGTGGTAGAGCGTCAGTCTGCGGACTGAAAGGTCCCAGGTTCGATTCTAATCAAGGGCATGTACGTTGGTTGCAGGCACATCCCCCATAGTGGGTGTGCAAGAGGCAGCTGGTCGATGTTTCTCTCTCATCGACATTTCTAGCTCTCTCTCTCTCTCCCTTTCTCTCTGTTAAAAATCAATAAAATATATTTTTTTAAAAGAGTAATATGCAAATTGACCATCACTCCAACACACAAGATGGCTGCCTCCATGTGGTCAAAGATCCTGCCCCCCTGTGGACACAAGATGGCCACCACAAGATGGCCAGCAGGGGAGAGCAGTTGGGAGGGACCAGGCCTGCAAGGGAGGGCAATTGTGATTAATCAGGCAAATAGGGGAGAGCAGTTAGGAGGCATCAGGCCTGCAAGGGAGGGCAGTTGAGAGGGATTAGGCCTGCAAGGGAGGGCAGTTGGGGGTGATCAACCCTGCAGAGGAGGGAATGCGGGCAAACAGGCTGGCAGGGGAGCAGTTAGACATCAATCAGGCTGGCATGGGAGTGATTAGGGGGTTATCAGGCTGGCAGGCAGAAGCAGTTAGGGGCAATCAGGAAGGCAGGCAGGCAGGCAGGCAGGCAAGCAGTTGGGAGCCAGTAGTCCTGAATTGTGAGAGGGATGTCCGACTGACCATTTAGGCCGGGATTAGACCTAAATGGGCAGTCAGATATCCCTCAAGGAATCTCAGATTGGAGAGGGTGCAGGGTGGGCTGAGGAATAACCCCCCACCCCAACCCCTGTGCACAAGTTTTATACGCCAGGCCTCTAGTTTATATATATATAGATAAATCCTAACTTGATTTAAAAAAAAAAAAAAAGCATTTAAGATAATCATAAAGTACTAGAAGAGAACATGAGGACAATATTATGAGCTCACAAAGCCCACCCCATAAAGATTAATTACCTTACATAATAAAAAACTTCTACACAGCAAAACCACTTTAAACAAAGACAAAAGTAAAATAACAAACAAGGATAAATATTTGAGGATAATGCCTTCCTATATAAAGAGTCTGTACAAAAAACTAAGACAAAGTCCAACAATTCAATGAAAAACATAGGTCAAGAGTCGCTCTATCTGACTCATGGTAGAAGACACTAATTTTAAGATGCAGTTTCTCTTTTTTTTAATAAATCTTTATTGTTCAGATTATTACAGTTGTTCCTCTTTTTTCCCCCCATAGCTCCCATCCACCGGTTTTCACCCCACCCCATGCCCTTACTCCCCACCCACTGTTCTCATCAATAGGTGTACAATTTTTGTCCAGTCCCTTTCCATACACCCCACACCCCTTTCCCCTGAGAATTGTTAGTCCACTCTCTTTCTATGCCCCTGGTCCAATTATATTCATCAATTTATTCTGTTCATCAGATTTTTTATTCACTTGAATTTTAGATTCACTTGTTGATAGATATGTATTTGTTGTCACTTTGTTGTTCATAATTTTTATCTTTATCTTCTTCTTCCTCTTCTTAAAAAATACCTTTCAACATTTCATATAATGCTGGTTTGATGGTGATGAATTCCTTTAGCTTTTTCTTATCTGAGAAGCTCTTTATCTGACCTTCAATTCTAAATGATAGCTTTGCTGGGTAGAGTAATCTTGGTTGTAGGTTCTTGCTATTCCTCACTTTGAATATTTCTTGCCACTCCCTTCTGGCCTGCATAGTTTCTGTTGAGAAATCAGCTAACAGTTATATGGGTGCACCCTTGTAGGTAACTAACTGTTTTCCTCTTGCTCCTTTCAAGATTCTCTCTTTGTCTTTTGCCCTTGGCATTTTAATTATGATGTGTCTTGGTGTGGTCCTCTTTGGATTCCTTTTGTTTGGGGTTCTCTGCATTTCCTGGACTTGTAAGTCTATTTCTTTCATCAGGTAGGGGAAGTTTTCTGTCCTTATTTCTTCAAATAGCTTTTCAATCTAGCTCTTTCTCTTCTTCTGGCACCCCCATAATTCGGATGTTGGTACACTTGAAGTTGTCCCAGAGGCTCCTTACACTGTCTTCATATTTTTAGATTCTTTTTGCTTTTTGCTTTTCCAGTTGGGTGTTTTTTGCTTCTTCATATTTCAAATCTTTGACTTGATTCTTGGGATCCTCTAGTCTCCTGTTGATTTCTGTATATTATTCTTTATTTCAATCATTGTATGCTTAATATTTAGTTGGTCCTTTTTCATATTCTCGAGGCTCTCACTAAATTTATCAGCAGTTTCTAAAAGATTCTTTTCTTAATATATTTTATTGATTTCTTACAGAGAGGAAGAGAGATGGATAGAGAGTTAGAAATATTGTTGAGAGAGAATCATCAATCAGCTGCCTCTTGCACACCCCCTTCTGGGGATGTGCCCGCAACCAAGGTACATACCCTTGACTGGAATCGAACCTGGGACCTTTCATTCCGCAGGCCGATACTGAGCCAAACTTGTTTCGGCTAAAAGATTTTTAAATAACATTATAACCATGGTTTTGAACTGTATTTCCAATAGTTTGCTTTCCTCCATTTCTTTCACTGTGACCTGTTTCTTTGTCTCTGAATTTTGGCTGCTTCCCTGTGTTGATAGAGTGTCTTTGTGTGCTAAATGTCCTATAGAGCCCAGTGGCTCAGCCTCCCTAATTACCTGTGGTGCACCTCTTGGTGCACCTCTTTGTGGGCTGTGTGCACAGTTTTCTTGTAGTTAAGCCTTGATTGTTGTTGGTATCGCTGGGAGGAATTGGCTGTGAAGATCAGCTGTGTCTATGATGGGAAAACTTCTGTGCTGGAGACACCCTTTTGGGGCAAGACTTGCTTCACTGGGGCTTTGGTGCTCACTGAGTCTGCCCCCTGAGTGTGTCCCTTATAGATCTGAAAAGTTGTAGTCTGGATGGTCTCTCTCTGACCACTTGTCACATTGGCTCTTGGCTCTCCAAGGAGAGAGGCCGGCCACCAGGTGATATCTGCAGAGATATCTGCAGATTCCTTCTCTTTGTTTGGGGTTTGGAGGTGCCTAGATGCGGCCCAGCTGTGAAGCAATGCAAGCTGCTGTCCAGCCTTGGGTCTGCTTTTGAAAGCTCTGGCTCTTTAACCCAGCTGCAGTACATTACATTTCAGATTGCAAAGGGCCAGGCCATTCATATGCAAAAGCCTCTGCACACAAATTAAGTGGGCTGGGGTCTCAGGTAATCACCTGGGTGGAGCAAACAGCAATGGCTGACCCTGCCTGGAAGAAGTCCCGTTCCTCTGTGCTCCACGGCACCATGCAGGAACACTAATCACTGCAAGCACCTCTGAGAGAAAGCTGTCCTTGAGTTCCACCCGATACCAGACAGTCCAGTTTCTCCCCGTATGAGTCTGAATTCCCAGAATTCCACCCAGAACTGTAATTCAGAGCAGTCGGGAGCTTGTGTCTCTTTCCTGACTGAAAAAGACAACAGCGTACTCAGTTGCCAGCCCTCTCCACGCACGTGCCTCCGTACCTCTGCACTTTATCTCTGCACCCCCGTTCCTCCTCCAAGTCTCCGTGTGCTTTTCTCTTTCCTACTAGTTGTAGAATTTCCACTCAGCCAGCCTTCCTGTGGTTCTGGATGATGCCTGTCTTGTCTTTTAATTGTAGTTTTGAAGTGGTTGTGTGAGGCAGCAAGTTCAGGTGTTTTTTTGTTTTTGTTTGTTTGTTTTAATATATTTTCTTGATTTTTTACAGAGAGGAAGGGAGAGGGATAGAGAGTCAGAAACATCAATGAGAGAGAGAGTCATCGATCAGCTGCCTCTTGCACACCCCCCACTGGGGATGTGCCCGCAACCAAGGCACATGCCCTTGACCAGAATCGAACCTGGGACCCTTCAGGCTGCAGGCTGACACTCTATCCACTGAGCTAAACCAGCCTCGGCAAGTTTAGATGTTTTTACCTATGCCACTATCTTGGTTTCCTCAGAGTTTCTCTTTTAACCCTATTGTCAAAGATGCAAAGACATGTTGCAACACAGACAAAGATGCAACACAGACATGTTGAAAGGGTGTTGGGAACAAAATACTCCATCCACTTCTGTGGGCCAGTATGGGGTGAGCTCACAAGGCCATAATCACTGTACACTCACCACTGGGAAGTGCACATATTCAAGGACATCACTGTTACTGTCATCTATGCAAAAAAAGTGGGAGACAACCCCCCATCCACGGATAGGGGTATGAGCTCTGTGGAGAGAGGCCAGCATGGCACAGTCCAGAGGGCCCTTCGGCAGACGGAGGCTAATGGGGACGACAGGGACAAACATTTCCTTTTCACAGGTCCCTCGCTTTTCTGTCTGACTCTGCTCTGCAAGTATGACCTACTACTCCTTCCCCAAAAGGAAAAACAAAATATATTAAAATATTTAAATAATCATGTTTGAATTCCTGTTTCAGTTGCCAATCAGAGGTTCTGACTATGGGGCCTGGGGTGGGGCCCACCAGGAGGTTCTCAGTGCTGGGGGTCAGGAGCTGGGAGCAACAGGTTGCCTCTTCCTTCTGTGTCAGCCCTTCCCACAGGGGTGTCACTGGCCCCTAGGAAGTCTCAGCACCCACAGGTGGCCCGCAAGAAGCCCTGCAGCTGTCCCAGTAGGCAAACGTGAGGAGATGCTGCCACCCTCTGGTGGGTGAAGGAGGCAGTGGCCGTGGCTGCGGGCCAAGATCCAGACCCTCCAGCCCCCAGGACTCGCCCAGGACAGAGACAAGCAGAAGGTCCCCACAGGAGAAGAGTGGAGCCAGAACAGGCACGTGGGAGAGGACGGATGCACCCCTCTCCTGCCTCCTGCCCTGCCCAGAGACCAGGCTCAGCCAGACGCCTCCAGCCCCACTGCACAGAGAGGTGCTGGCCAGACAGCCCCCCTGTCCACTCTGAGACCTGCCCCTGCATCACAGAGTCCACCCGCCGAGGGTCCTTCCTGCTCTGCATCTCGCTGGGCATCTGTGGGCATCTGTCCTGGACACACCCACCCTGTGATCCGCCCACAAACATGCACACGCCTGGACCCAGGGCCCCCAGAACACCACTCCCCTGCCGCCTGTGGGCTGGATGGTGTCACCAGTCCAGGACACACTGGGAACGCTCTGCCCTCAGCACTCCGCGCAGTCCTCCGCACGACCTGCAGGGGGACCCACACAGCCTTTAAGATGAGGGTCCTGGTTACCTTCAAAAATGTGTCTCGGCATTTTTCTGAGGAAGTTATTTAGCTGGTGGTGGTTGTTCAAAAGCCTCCACTACCTTTAGGGAAAAGCCCAAACTCCCCTCCAAGACCCGCCCCAGCCAGGCCACCTGGGAGCCCACCCTGCCCTCCCACGCGCTGCGTGGGCCCTGGTGGCTTCCCTCTCACACGATGGAGCACTCCGATTCCCTCTCACACGATGGCGCACTCCGATTCCCTCTCACACGATGGAGCACTCCGATTCCCTCTCACACGATGGCGCACTCCGATTCCCTCTCACACGATGGAGCACTCCGATTCCCTCTCACACGATGGAGCACTCCGATTCCCTCTCACACGATGGCGCACTCCGATTCCCTCTCACACGATGGCGCACTCCAATTCCAGATGCGGGCAGGTGCCCTCGCGGTTTGGCTCAGTTAAAGTGTCAGCCTGGGTTCAATTCCAGTTCTCCCAGCAGCCTCTCTCCCTCTCTCCCCTGTGCCTCACCTCTCTGCCCCGCTACTCACCCCAGAGACACAGCTCAGAGGCCACCTTGCCCTAACTCCCATTGGGAGGGCCTGTCACAGACAAGCCTCCAGAGTTACAAACATCAAATCCAGAACACTCCTCCTTAGGCGCAGGGACCCACTTGTCCCTGATCCCTCAGAGGCCACAAACCAAGACCCAGAGCTCCTTTGGCGTTCAAGAAGGGGCGATAGGCTCAGTCCAGAGCGGGCATCGCCACTCAGACAGGCCCTCTCCTCCCAGGTGTGGCCCGGGGCCTTGGCCGCACTGGGTCACCTGCTGGGCCAACTCTCCGGCCCTCTGCCGCAGTGCTCAGAACTGGCCACTGGGGGTCAGGCTTGGGCTGTATTGTGCAGAACCGTGAGGCGGAAGCAGGAGGTGGGAGGCAGGAGACCCTGCTGTCTCTCTGCCTGGGGCAAGGCTGCTCCTGCTGGCAGAGCTGACCACAGGCCTCCTGGAAGAGGGCCCTGAGGCGCTGCCTGTGCCACACACACTCACTCCAGCCACTGGCCACTCCTGGTGCCACAGCCCCTGCGGACCAGTATCTCCCATCAGAGCCTCCCAGACTGACCGACTGCGTTGGCCCTTACCAAGGTGGCCTAGCCCCTTTGGCGCCTGACCCCTCACACGGTGCCAGTACTGCTGGCCCCGCATTCGCACAGGGGGGCTCACCATGCAGGCGGCGCCCCGACTGCAGGCCCACCTCTCTGTTCCCTACTGATGTCACAGCTTGATGACACACTGAAGCCAAAATTGGGGGGGGGGGGGCAGTCTAGATTCAAACCTCTGTCCTTCCCCAGGCACCAAAAGCAATGGTGCATGGGCCCCAGGATCCAGGACTGTCCCCACAGACGCTGCAGGACCCGCCAGGAGGCCAGACCAAGGCCCTCCCACCCCTGTGCTGACCGCATTGTGCACCTTGACAGAGACTGAGATCCCAGGCAAGGCAGTGAGCTCTGACAGACCCGCCTCGGCGGCATCAGCGCAGCCCTGAAGCCCTGTGGCTGCCACACTCGGCGCCAGGCAGGGCACCACGCCCACATCTGTGTGGGAGGCCTGCGTTGCTATGGCAACCCCAAGACCGAAACCTGCTTCTGCCAGGTCTCCCTCTCCTGTGGAAAGCTCCTTCCACTGGGTGCCAGCCTCTCCCTTCCAAACCCCACCACTGAGCATGCGTGGCCCACGGGGGGTCCCAGACCCAGCCAGGGCTCCAGGAGGCTGGCACGAGGTGAAAGGGGCCCGGATAAGAGGGTTCCTGGCCCCGGCACCACTCCCTTCTCCGTCTCACTCAGTCCTTCAGACAGAGCCACCGGCAGGCCTCAGAACGGAGGCCACCACCCCTCTCCCCACAGCGGCCAGGGATAGCAGAAGCAGCCTCTCGTAAGCCCTGGACAGAGGTGCGGCCCCAGCCCAGCCCGGGCCTGGCGCACAGTGGGACACCACCAGGCTGCGTTACCCAGACCAGCAGAGGGGCCGCAGGCACAGAGCCGGCGGGACCCTGGGCAGCTCCCCTGGAGGCCGGGGCGCAGCAGGGTCCGGGTAAGGTCCCAGGCGAAGAGTGCCTCCCTCCGTCAGCCTGAGGCCACAAAGCGCGCCCCGCAGCTCCCTCTGCCCCGTGCCCCCTCTGCTCCCACTGCGGCGCCAGCCCCGAGCTCCTCGCGCCACGCCGTGCCCGGAGCCCCGGCGCCCGCGGCCCCTCGGGTGCTGCTGGAGGCCCTCGGACCGCCCGGCCAGCACGCGGGTCCCACAGCCCAGAGCGGGCATCGCCGCTCAAACAGGCCCTCTCCTCCCAGGCGTGGCCGCACTGGGTCGGTGGGGACACAGCGGCTGGCTGCTCCGGTCGTCTCCCCGGTGGGAGGGGGCGGTCCCCGAAGCCCAAGCTGTGGCCTGGCGCTGCGCTCCCCGCCGGCTCCACGGCCGGGCTCTGGGCCGCCCAGCACCGCCCTCGGTGCGCAGGCTGCTTTCCGTCTCCATGACTCAAGCTCCCGGCAGTCTGTCCGCCGCTTCTCAGGACCCACTATTGCCCCCCTCTCAGGTGGCCAGGGGCAGGACTGACTCCTCACCCAACTCATACTCCGCCTGGTCACATGGTCCTGGCATGTCTGAGCCAAGAGCCCAGACCCACGCCCTCTCTCGGCCTGAAACACCTCCTCCTGCGGCAGGCACACTGCAGCGCGCTGGTTCCATCGCGGTCGGTCGGTTGGTCGGTTGGTTGAGGCAAGACCCTCTGCCAACGAACGAGGCGATTCCCTCTGGACAGCGCGCTGCGGTGCTGGGCAAAGCCTGGGCAGTGCTCGCTGGCGTGGCCCTCGCTCAGACAGGGAACCCGAACCGCCGAGACACTGTGCTGCCGCCTGGCACCTCGCAAGCCTCCTGGGGGCCTGCCCGGGTAGGAACCTGAGAGCAGCTCCCAGAGGCTCGGTCCAGATGCCCCCCAGGGCTGCGTGGGCATCACGGTGCTGAGGATGCACAGGGCCAGCTGTCGAGGGGCCGGGAGGGGCCCCGTTCTCTCCTCGAAGCGCAGCACCAAAGCTGGCCGCCCCAGGCCGGCGCCCACTCTGCCTCTCCCTCTTGCGTCACAGTCACACCTGAGGCAGCGGCGTGATTTGCACATTCTGTGCCCCCATCCCCAGTTCCTGGAGGGGAGGCCCCGAGACCCCAAGACGCAAGAGAGCAGGTGTGAGGTGAAGGACAGAATCGGTGTGAGACCCCGGTGGGGAGTGAATAGACAAAGGCAGCAGAGCAGGAGTGAGCCCTCCCGCCCAGCTGCCCGCCAGCCACAGCGGGCAGAGCGGCCCCCAACCTCTCCCGCGGAGAGCAGTCCCCAGGACAGCACACAGCCCCCCACCCCACACCCCTCAGCTGGGAGGACCTGGGAGCCAGGGCCCCCAAGATGCAGGGGCAGGCAGACCCTCTCCAGACCCTACCCCAGGCACTGCGGCCCGGGAGGAGAATGCCGACCTCCCACCTCCATGGAGACACGGACAGGGAAGGTCAGCGTGCTCTGGGCTCCTGGTCCCAGGGAGAAGCCAGCCTCCCCTTCTGGTCCCCAATACCACAGCCTTTGCCCAGACCCACCACCTACCCCGGCTCCCCTGACAAGGCGGCCCAGGGCCACAGCAGCCCTGATGGGCAACGCTCAAACTGAGTCCCACCCCAGTAGCACCTTCGCAGAGTGGGGCCACCCCCAAAGCCGCACAGGAGGGTCAGCCTTTGGGCTCAGGTGAGAAGGGGGAGCTTAAAGGAGCCCAGAACAGACCAGGGGCTGGGCTGCAGCCTGGGTCAGAGGGTTGGGGGCTAAGAGGTGCGGCCTGAGATGGAAGTGAATGTGGGGAAATCAGAACTATCATGGGGAAGGGGGTGGGACAAGGACTGAAGGTGCGGGAGCAGTCGGGTTGAATGTGGGAGGAGGTAGGGGTGGGTGGGGCCTGGGGTCAGGGATGAGGTGAGGCCAGGAGGAGGTGGGCCCTGGAGAGCTGGGGGAGATGGCCCACTCTGGAGGTCCCTGGCTCTGCCCACCCTCACACCCGCCTGGCCCGCTGCTCCTGCTAGCCGGCGCCGTCTCTGTGCAGTCGCCTGGACACGCAGCGATGTGCTGGGGAGGCGCCTGACGAGCACCGCTCCCAGGCCTCTGCCTGACCGCCACTCCTCCCTCACTTCCCCTTGATGCTAAATTTTTGTTTTAACAGCAAAGTGCCGGTCATTGGAACTTGTATAAAACCACACCTTAATACCTCAATCAATAAAGTCATTTTTAAAAACGCGCCTTGGGCCCGGAGCAGCGGCTGCCAGGCTGGGAGCGGCCAGGCCCGGGGGAGCAGGCGGGGCTGGTGCGGCCAGGCCCGGAGCAGCGGCTGCCAGGCTGGGAGCGGCCAGGCCCGGGGGAGCAGGCGGGTCGGGTGCGGCCAGGCCCGGAGCAGCGGCTGCCAGGCTGGGAGCGGCCAGGCCCGGGGGAGCAGGCGGGTCGGGTGCGGCCAGGCCCGGAGCAGCGGCTGCCAGGCTGGGAGCGGCCAGGCCCGGAGCAGCAGCAGCCAAGTCCAGAGCAACTAGGTCGGGAGCGGCAGTGACCAGACCCGGAGCAGCTGGTTGTGGAATGAACCAGAGCAACAGAGGCCAGGCCCTGAGCAGCCAGGCCCAGAACAGCTCGCTCCCTGCCTGCCCCTGCCCCACGGCTGCTTCTCAGACATGGCTGGAAACTTTCGTGGGAACTTGAGGGTCTGCTGAATCAAGTGATGAAGGCTTAGATCTGGATGTGTTGAGTTAGTTTAGGACTGGGGTGTTGATCTGTGAGTGCCTTGGGTGGGGCCTGGATGAGGCTGGTTGACCTAGTGGGAAATGTCTTTTGTGTGAAGTGTATCATTGGGCATGTGGAGGTATTATTGATATGAGAAAATGCTAAGTAACTGATTTACTATCTGAAAAGGGATTTACTATTGGGGAAATTGAGGGAAGAAGAGACTGAACATAAACTGCACCTATGGATGAGGACAATGGGGGATGGGGGGGGACGGAGGGTGGGGTGGGAACCTGGTGGAGGGGGGAAGAAATGAGGAACCTTTGTAATAATATGAACAATAAAGATTGATTTAAAAAATAAATAAATAAATAAATAAATAAATAAATAAAAATAAAAATAAATAAATAAATAAAAAATAAAAAATAAAAACGCGCCTTGGCCCATTGGCCTTGACCAAGCACCTCAGCTCTAGGTCGCCTCACACCCTCAGAGCTGCTCCGGGAAGGAGAGCAGGGCTGGGTGCTGAGAGCCACACCATGTGGGAGGACCCCTCCCCCCCACACACACACACACACACACACACTGGATCCACAGGAGAGATGCAGGCTGCTGTTTATGGATAAACTGTTTGTGCTGAATAGAAGGTAACAATACACCACATGGACTGGTTGCACCCCGTCCCGGTGTGGGGGCGGGCAGCGAGGGCGCGGGGAGGCGGGAGGAGCTCGGGGCGGTGGGAGGACCACACATGCTAGTCCCAGAGAAGCTACCCCACAGCCCACCGGGCAGGAGGAGTGCGCCTGGGGGTGGGGCGGGGAGGCTCAGGCGGTGGCAGACAGAGCTCGCGTGGCACATGCATAAGTACATGGGCACAGGGGGCACAGGCACACGTTCACGAGTCTGTCTCAGCAAGAAGGTGCCTGTGGAGGCTCAGCCCTAAGGGCCAGGGCGCCGCAGCCGGCCAGCAGGTCTTTACTCCCCAGGTGCTTAAGTCACATGATCCAGGGCTGCAACTCAGCTCACAGGCGGAGGCAAATCATCTTGTCAACGTTGCAGGACTAGTTGCAAAGTCACCAAGCTCCAGCTTCTGTCTGGTCTGCAGGCTGGGGCTCCGGTGACCACACTAGGGCCCCACCCCCACCGGCGCCCGCAGCCCAGAGGGTTCTCCGGCGTCACTCAAGCCAGCTCTCTCACCAGTTCCAAAGGTGAAACTACCCTCTGGTTTGGCACCAGGAGTTCAGGCGTCCCCCAGGGACACCTGGAGGCTTGGAAATGAAGCAATGGGTCAGTCATTGCAAGTGCAGAGCAAAACCCCTCCCACTGCCACCCTTTCAAGGCCACTCGGACCTACGGAGGGTGCCGGGTCCTCCCAGCAGCACAGCTGGGGACCTCTGATTTCAAGCAAAGGAGAGACTGAGAGGAAGAGAGCCCCAGGAGGACACAGCATCCTGGGGCCCTCAGCATCAAGCAGTCAAGACCAGGTCCACAGGGCCGCTTCAAATGACAGACGGAGCAGCCTGCAATAGCCCCGCCCACCCACAGGCCAAGCCGGCCTGCACACGTGGCCCCGCGGCTGCAGCGTATCAGTCCACGGAGCGTCTGGGGAAAGGGCTCCTTGAGGGCTGGAGGGACATGGATGTGGGGGACCCGGAGATGGCACCAGTGATTCTCGGGCAAGTCCATGTCAGCAGCTCCCAGCTCTGGGCCAGTCCCACTGCCCTCACGCAGACCACACACAGCACAGGGCCCTCAGGCTGCACACACTGCTGTTCCGCCTCCAGGGGTGCCCGCCAGGGCCTGCCGTACTGCGGCTGTGGCAGAGGGGAGGCATGGAGTCCCATGGATCGTGGGTGTGTCCGTGAGCTCTGGCCAGGCTCACTCACTGGTGAGTTCTTTCACATCCTTCCCCCATCCCGGAGGAGTGGGTTAGTGTGCCTGGGGCCCTGGGGCAACCCTAAGCAATGGGTCTCATGGTGTCACCAGGCCCTTGGGTCACAGGGAAGCTCCAGAGTCCGGTGATGCTCAGGGTCAGGTGGTCATCAGCCTAGAGAGCAGTAACCTGGGTGAGCTCCGTGTTGGGTGTTGATGGGCTCTGCGGGCTGACGGGCACCATGGGCAGGTCCACGCCTAGTCATGCAGGCCTCGGCACCGTCTCTGAGGTCTTGTGGGCGAGGGCCGCATCCTTGGTCGTGCTGCGCACACGCTCAGACCCCGGCCCCTCCCGGCGCAGTGCAGACGTGCAGCAGAACTTGCGGAAGCAGGCCTTGAAGTTCTCATCTAGGAAGGCGTAGAGGATGGGGTTAAGGCAGCTGTTGACGTAGCCGAGGGCTGTGCAGAAACGTAGGATGGCCACCGCCGTCTCACTGCCCGGCTGGACTCCCAGGCCTTGGACCAGGACGAAGACCTGGACTGGCGTCCAGCAGCCCACGAACACCGCCACTACCACCAGCACCAGCCGTGTGATGCGCCGTAGGTTCCGGTCCTTCTCTCGGGAGCCGGAGAGCAGACGGACACCCCGCAGCCGCCGGATCATGAGGCTGTAGCAGATGGAGATGATGAGCACGGGGATGATGAAGGAGAAGAGGAAGATGCAGACAGCAAACAGGGGGCCCCAGTAGTCCTGCGGGGTGGGGATCTCCACCAGACACTCGATCTCTGCAGGGAGAAAAGCAGGGTCAGGAGGAGCCAGGGAACATGGCCCTGGGCAGGAGGGACCACCCGACTGACCTTCATCCTCGACCTGTGCCGAGCCCATGATGGCCACCGGGATGCCGACGACAGAGGCCAGGGCCCAGATGGCCACATTGACAGCCTGGGCCTTGCTGGACGTCCGGACATCGAGGGCGCGGATAGGGTGGCAAATGGCTACATACCGATCCACACTCATAGCGGTCAGCGTGAAGGTGCTGGTGAACATGTTGTAATAGTCGATGGCAATGACTATCTTGCACAGGGCATTCCCGAATGGCCAGAAGCCCAGGAGCACGTCTGTGCCCTGGAAGGGCAGTGTCAGCAACACCAAGGTGTCTGCCAGGGCCAGGTTGAAGATGTAAATGTTGGTAGCTGTCTTCATCTTGGTGTGCCTGCAGGGGAGGGGAAAGGACAGCTTCATTTGGCCACTGTCTAGATCTGGGAGCAAAGCCACCAGGAGGGCGCCCACTCTGAGGCTTTTGTTAAACACAGGCTCCTGGGCACTGAGCCCGGGGCAAACAGTGTAATAAGCTTCAAGTCCTCCTGGCACACAAGAGGGCTCTACGCCTAGGACAGGTCTGCTGGGGAAAGTGGGTGTGCGGGGAGCAGAGCACACTTGACATTGCATGGCGTGAAGGGGTAGGATTGTGAGCAAAAGAGCCTGCTCCTCCTTCAGAGTTTCCCCCAAGACCCTTTGTGGATCAAATCCTGTCCCTGCAGCTGCCAGAATTCTCTAGCTTCCCAGACCACATTGTTGTCCAGCCATCAAGACAGGAAATGGCAACTGTGATGGGGTGGTGCTTATGAGGTCTAATGGTATCCAAGCTACTGGAATAGGGCTGGGGAAACTGGGCGTTTCAGAAATATTTGTGATAGTGGTGGAGGTCATGGTGATGGAGGTAGCAATGGAAGTGGAGGCAGTGGGGGAGGTGGAGGTGGCAGTGGAGATGGAGGCGGCAATGGCAGTGAGGCAGAGGTGGTGGTGGAGGGGGGAGGCGAAGGTGGTGATGGAGGTGGAGGTGGAGACGGAGGTGAAGGTGGAGGTGGTGATGGAGGTGGAGGCGGAGGTGGAGGTGGTGGTGGTAACAGAGGTGGTGATGGAGGCGTAGGTAGAGGTGGAAGCTGAGGTGAAGGCGGAGGTGATAATGGAGGTGGAGGTGGAGGTGGAGGTGGAGGTGGAGGTGGTGATGGAGGTGGAGGTGGAGGCAGAAGTGGAGGCGGAGGTGAAGGTGGAGATGGAGGTGGAGGTGATGATGGAGGTGGAGGTGGAGGCGGAGGTGAAGGTGGAGATGGAGGTGGAGGTGGAGGTGGAGGTGGAGGTGGAGGTGGAGGTGGAGGTGGAGATGGAGGTGGAGGTGGAAGTGGAGGTGGAGGTGGAGGTGGAGGTGGAGGTGGAGGTGGAGATGGAGGTGGAGGTGGAAGTGGAGGTGAAGGTGGAGATGGAGGTGGAGGTGGAGGCGGAGGTGAAGGTGGAGATGGAGGTGGAGGTGGAGGTGGAGGTGGAGGTGGAGGTGGAGGTGGAGGTGGAGGTGGAGATGGAGGTGGAGGTGGAGGCGGAGGTGAAGGTGGAGATGGAGGTGGAGGTGGAGGTGGAGGTGGAGGTGGAGTGGAGGTGGAGGTGGAGGTGGAGATGGAGGTGGAGGTGGAAGTGGAGGTGGAGGTGGAGGTGGAGGTGAAGGTGGAGATGGAGGTGGAGGTGATGATGGAGGTGGAGGTGGAAGTGGAGGTGGAGGTGGAGGTGGAGGTGAAGGTGGAGGTGCTGATGGAGGTGGAGGTATTGATGGAGGCAGAGGTGTTGATGGAGGTGGAGGTAGAGGTGGAGGTGGAGGTGGTGGTAGAGGTGGTGGTGGAGGCGGAGGTGGTGATGGAGGCGGAGGTGGAGGCGGAGGTGGAGGCGGAGGTGAAGGTGGAGATGGAGGTGGAGGTGGAGGTGGAGGTGGAGGTGGAGGCGGAGGTGGAGGTGGAGGCGGAGGTGGAGGCGGAGGTGAAGGTGGAGATGGAGGTGGAGGTGGAGGTGGAGGTGGAGGTGGAGGCGGAGGTGAAGGTGGAGATGGAGGCGGAGGTGGAGGTGGAGGTGAAGGTGGAGATGGAGGCGGAGGCGGTGATGGAGGTGGAGGCGGTGATGGAGATGAAGATGGTGATGGAGGTGGAGGCGGTGATGGAAGTGGAGACGGTGGTGGAGGCAGAGGCGGTGATGGAGGTGGAGGTGGTGATGGAGGTGGAGGCGGTGATGGAGGTGGAGGCGGTGATGGAGGTGGAGGCGGTGATGGAGGCAGAGGCGGTGATGGAAGTGGAGGTGGTGATGGAGGTGGAGGCGGTGATAGAGGCAGAGGCGGTGATGGAGGCGGAGGTGGTGATAGAGATGAAGATGGTGATGGACATGAAGATGGTGATGAAGGTGGAGGTGGAGGCGGTGATGGTGGTGGAGGTGGTGATAGATGAAGATGGTGATGGAAGTGAAGGTGATGATGAAGGTGGAGGTGGTGATGAAAGTGGAGGTGGAGGTGGTGATGGAGATGGAGGCGGTGAAGGTGGTGATTGAGGTGGAGACGGTGATGGTGTTGGTTGTGCCAACAGCAGAGGTGAGAGTATTCCATGTCAATTCCACTGCCACAAGGGAATATGAGGTTTACTCTTGTCTCATAAAGAGGGATTGAGAATAAGCAATGAAGACTTCATGACCAAATAGTAACAGCATAACAATGATAAAGGCAAAGTCCTGTGCCAAGCTCTTCACATTGATTTTATCATATTTAAGTTTCCCAAAGTGCTATTTTTGTTGCCTCCTCTATGCAGGAGGACAGGCAGGCTCACAGGATTGAAGTGGCTGTCTGAAGGCCACAGAGCCAGTAAGCAGCAAAGAGGGCCAAGGGATTGAGAAGAGCAGCCATGGACAGGAGAGGAAATGTGTCAAAGACACACGAGGTACAGGGCTGTTATTCAAAACACAAAGAACCAATACTCAACCATAAGGATACGGACAACTGGGTAAGGAATGGGCAGGACACCTTGCTAGAACCTCACCAAAGATGACAAACACAATGAAAAAGCAAATGGCAAGATGCTCCACGTTTTAGCCCTCGGGGAAGGGAAGTTAAACAAGGAGAGTCCACTGACACCCGGCGCGCCAAACCCAGAGCACTGACGCCGCCGAGTGCTGGCGAGGACGGGGCGGCGCGGACCCCTTCACTGCGGTGGGAACGCAGCCGTGCGGCCGCCCTGGAAGGCAGCTCGGTGGCCTCACACACTGCACAGCCTCTGGGACCCAGCAGTCACGCTCCCTGGTGTTTGCCCAGAGGAGCTGAAACCTGCGCATGAATGTTTATGATGTTTTATTCAGAATTGCAAAACTTGGAAACAACTAAGAAGTATTTCTGTGAGTGGGGAGAGGTCAATGAGGGAAAAAAGAGACATTTAATACTTTAAATAATAAAGAACTTAAATTAAGGAGGAAGAGGAGGAAGAGGAGGAGGAGGAGGAGGAGGAGGAGGAGGAGGAGGAGGAAGAGGAGGAGGGGAAGAACTTTTGTGAGTGGATGGACAAATAAACTGTGGCTCATCAGACAGTGGAATGTTATTCAGCACTAAAAAGAAATAGCTCCCTGGCCAGGCAGCTTAGCTGGTTAGAGCATCAGCTCAATATGCCAAGTCCGCAGGTTCGATCTCCAGTCAGGGCACATACAGGAATCAACCAATGAGTGTATCAATAGGTGAAGCAACAAGTCCATGTCTCTCTCTCTCTCTCTCTCTCTCTCTCTCTCTCTCTCTCTCACACACACACACACACACACACACACACACACACACACATTAATAAATAAAAAATAGCCCTAACCGGTTTGGCTCAGTGGATAGAGTATCGGCCTGGGGACTGAAGGGTCCCAGGTTTGATCCAGTCAGCGGCATGTACCTTTGTTGCTAGCACATCTCTAATAGGGAGTGTGCAGAAGGCAGCTGATTGATGTTTCTCTCTCATCAATGTTTCTAACTCTCTATCCTTCTGTAAAAAAAAATCAATAAAATATATATTTTAAAAATAAATATAAAAATAAACAAATGAGCTGTCAGGCCATGAAGAGACAGGGAGGAACTGAAATGCATGATTGAGTGGAAGAAGCCAATCTGAAAGGCTGTGCGACATCTGGAGAAGGCAGCACTGTGGAGACAGTAAAGACCATGGTGGCTGCCGAGACTGGTTTGGCTCAGTGGATAGAGCGTCGGTCTGCGGACTAAAAGGTCCCAAGTTCGATTCTGGTCAAGGGCATGTACCTTGGTTGTGGTCACATCCCTGGTAGAGGGTGTGTAGGAGGCAGCTGGTCGATGTTTCTCTCTCATCGATGTTTCTAGCTCTCTGTTCCTCTCCCTTCCTCTCTGTAATAAAAAATATATTAGGGGAAAAAAAGACCACGGTGGCCAGGGGCTGGGGGAGGGCGAGAAGGGGGCAGAGGGTTTTAGGGCCGTGAAACTTCTCTGTGTGGTACTAAGATGGTGGGCACATGTCATTACATGTTGTCCAGCCCCACAGAACGTGCAACCCCGAGGGCGGCTGCAGTGCACACTGTGGCTCTGGATGATGATGTGTCAAAATGTGCTCATTAATTGTAAAACTTGTACTATTCTGGTGGGAACTTTGGCCATGGAGAAGACTGTGCATGTGTAGAGTGGGGAGTATGCAAGAAATCTCTGTACCTTCCTCTAGATTCTGCTGTGAACCAAAATCTGCTCTTAAAAAGTCGTCTTTTAGAAAGACAGACCTGGAACAGTGGTCAGTACTGGGAAGGGAGCAGCTATTCCTCCCATTCCCTTATCTGAGCCTGCACACCACACACACCAACATAACACCATGTGCATTGCATACTCGGTTACATGTACATGTTGTGCAGTTGGACATGTGTGTGAGCAATTGTGCACATTTCTATATATTAGCACACATGTGTGTCCACTTGCACATATAAGTGCAAACACATGTACACTTACACCATTGGGCATGTATGTACACAATGGTGCATTCATGTATATAGTCATATTTGTGCGTATGTGTACATGTTAACATGTTATATGTGCACACTATGTGGCACCCTCTGGTATGTGCGTGCTCACGTGTGTGTGTGTGTGCTCACACGTGTGTACACGCATCTGCCCTCCCATGCTGTCTCTATATGGTGCCCATCCTGTCTTTGCATGCTATCTCCCCACATGTCCCCCATACTCTCCATGCTGTACCTCCACGGTCCCCACACTCTCCCCATACCCTCCCCGGCACTGTCCCCGTGATGTGTAGGGGCCTCATAGCCTGGCCACCCAGCTGGGCCCCACAAGCTTTCTCATTCTGAGCACACCGATGCTGAGCCGCCCAGCGCCAGGCGTGAACAGCAGCCTGGGATGGACTAGCAAGCGCTCCTCTCAGGGTCACTGAGGGCCCATGAGCCCTCATGGCTGGGAGCACCATCTATCAGGAGTCAGGGGACTGTCTGGGGCACACCAAGGCTGGGCCCTCGCCTCCCTCTCCAGCCCAGGGCCCCTCCCCTGAGGAGCTGTGCACTCCACGCCAGGACAGCCAGCCACCAGCCAGGCCAGCCAGCACAGCCCCCTCCTCGTGGGGCTCACCAGGCGGGGATTTCGGCAGGGCCCAGCTTACCTGAGGATGACATACATGACGAGGCAGTTCCCCAGCAGCCCCCCGACACACACAGCCAAGTAGAGCCCCACGATGGTGACCTTGAGCCCGAGGGGCAGGAAGGCCGCATGGCTGACATTGAGCAGCAGGTCAGGAGGCAGCAGGCTGTGGTTGGGGCTCAGGAGGCCGTCCTGCAGGTCACCGCTGTAGACCTCCCCGGGTGGGGTGGGGAACAGGCACTCCATGCTGCTGCCCTGCCTGCGCAGCCGCTCGGAACCTGGGAGGCACAGGGACACGTGACCACAGCGCCTGACACCCACCCAGCTGAGGCCTCCAGCACCATGTGCATGACCCGCAGGCACGTGAGTCCCCCACGGGCAGCCACAGTCCCAGAGGGACATGCTGCCCACAGGGACACAGGCCCACAATGTGCACACACAGGAACACACAAAGCACAGATCCATGCCTGCCGATACAGGGACACACAGCACACAAATGTGCATACACAGAGGCACAGGCACATATGCAGACATGAGGCACAGACGGGGACACAGAGAGAACATGTGTACACACACATGCTCAGTTTCACTTGGTCTGCAGGTCCCCACATGGGATGTGTGGGTATAGGTATACATGGGGACATGATTCCCCGCAGGGACTCCTGCGCATGCAGCTGCCCTGTATGCTCACAGGCACAGGGACACATGGGCACGCGCGCACACACACGCCCAAGCTGCCTTCCTGCGCACACAGGCACAAAAGGGAGCAGACATGCCCAGGAATACCTGAGACAAGGACACAGGGGGCACGAGCACAGCCTCCGCCCGCCCCACCCTGAGCACAGCCGGTCACCCCACACCCACAGCCAGCGGCGCAGGCTTACCTCGCACCCCGGGGAGGGGTGCCCTGAAGACCTGGCGCCGCCTCCGAGCAGCTGCGGCTCCTGCCCGAGCAGCCGGGGCTGGCGGGTCTGGCGGGTCTGGCGGGGCCGCAGCAGAGGCAGCTGCTCCTAGCAGACGCAGAGCAGCCTCAGCCGCAGGAGCCGCGGGAGCCGCGGGAGAGGCTGCCGCTGAGGGGGCGGGGCTGCGCGGCTGGAGGAGGGGCTGCAGGGAAGGGGCCGCCAGCCCTTCACTGGGGGGGGGCAGACACAAGGACCAGGGCACACATGTAGAGATGAATGACAGAGCCAAGCTCAGACACAGACATAGGGACACAGATGCAGACAGGAAGGTAGACAAAAGGACAAACACAAGAACACATGGTGACTCAGAACAGGCACATGGACACACACACACACACACAAGGACACAGAGACACACACACACAAGGACACAGACACACACAAGGACACAGAGAGACACACACACACAAGGACACAGACACACACAAGGACACAGAGAGACACACACACACACAAGGACACAGACACACATAAGGACACAGACACATACAAGGACACAGACACACACACACAAGGACACAGACACACATAAGGACACAGACACACACAAGGACACAGAGAGAGACACACACACACAAGGACGCAGACACACACACCCAAGGACACAGACACACACACACAAGGACACACACACACACATACAAGGACATAGAGAAGCTTGGTCCAGAGAAACGAGGAAGTGTACATGAAACACACAACTGGGACATAGCTATGGGGCCATGTCTGAAATGCAGAGACGCCTGGGAGGGGCTCAGAGCGCCTGTTTGAGGCTCCCAAGGGAGCTGAGCTACAGCGGGCCAGCAGGTGGCAGGGTGCCCCTTCTTGGCCAGCCTCGGGTGGATCAGTCTTGTTGTCAACAAGCAGGATACCTGGACTCTACTGTGTGTACCTGCTGTGTGCCCCACATGCCTCCAGGCTCCAAGCCAGTCCACACATGAACACATCCACCCGCGTCACCGGCACTGCTATCAGCATCGCCTTTGTGCAGCGAGAGCATCAGGACTCAGAGGTGTGAAGCCACCTGTCAAAGTGGCAGAGGCAGGGTTTGAACCCAGGTCATTCTGTCACTTTGAGGCACACTAAGGAGGTCTGCGCCACAGTTGGGCCCCAGAGAAACATCTGAGTATCCTTCTCTCATGCCTGGCCTCAGCCAGCACACAGCTGCCAGCCCCCTGGGACGCTCCATCCTAACACCAGAGTCACATGCCATGTCAGGAGCCCCTCAACTGAGTTGTCAGCCCCGCCAGGCATGGGGTCAGCCTTCCTGCACAGGCTCTGCCCACACATCCCAGACCCTGTCTGAGCCTCCGTCTCCAAGTTGGGGATGTGGTTGCTAGGTGACTGGTGCAGCGTCGCTAGGATATCTGGGGAATCAGAAGAGGGCAGTGTGAGCAGATGCCTCAGGACTCAGCATCCCAAGCTGTCCCCTAGGACCTGTCTCTGTATCTTTATAGCAGCTGACTCAGGGACACGTGTGGACTTGGGCACAACATACAGGCTCACATGTCTGCAAACAGGCACATGGGAAACACACAGACATGGGCACAGACACTCGCAGGGATGCACAAACACCTGAGCTTCATGCAAACCCATACGGCACACGGTTAGACACGAGAGAACAGGCAGGCAGAAGGTAACACACATGGGCACCATCCTCTCCAGGGGAAGCTTGGTCCTGCTGACTTCAGAGCCCAAGAGGCTCACCTCCTACAGCTGCCCCGGCTAGGCTCCCCACGGTCTCAGCAGCCAACCCTCGTCCCTCCTGCATCCAGGGAACCTCTATGGAAAGACGGGGGCAGGGATGGACAGTCCTTTGTGGAGCCTGGGGTGGGCTCCACAGCTCAGAATGTAGGGGCAGAGACTCCTAGTTCACCCTCACCAGAGGCCAGAGCAAGCTTGCAGCAATGGGGGACAATGAGCAGCCTTCCGCTGAGACCCCTCCACAGCCGGGTGCTACCCGCTGGCGGCTCAGGTCCTGCACTTCCAGTGCCAACGGCCCTCAGGACACATCTGTGAGTGAAGGTGAGAATGGCATAGGCACTGTGGCAGCCACCGATACTTGAACAAATTATGACTTAAAGCACTAATTTGGGCCCAACATAAACTGTGGGATGAGCATATGAATTAATGAATTCCAGAATAAACTGATGAGTGCATGAACAAATTACAGAATCAACTGAGATGTGAATTGGTTATACAAGAGTATGGAGAGAAAGGGCTCAGCGCCAAGGTCCTCAACTTGCCCTCAAAACTAGCCTCAAAGAGCGCCGGCAGGAGGCGGAGCGCGCCCGCACAGCGCCCCTGGTGCCCCAGGAAAGAGCTCGCGGGACAAAAAAGCGGGGCGCTGCCGTATCAGGTGGCGATGGGTCCGCTCACCCGGACCTCGGTTCTTCCCACGCCCCCAGGCTAGGGGCCACTCGCTGAGGCCGGGCTTGGGGAGGGGCGGAGCTCCCCGTTGCCGGGCAACCGCGCATCACAGTCCCGCGTGAGTTCAGGCTTCGTTGGAGGCTCAGACTCCCGAAGCCAAAATGTACGGGGTGTCGGAAAGGGGAGGGGGGCAGGACCTGGCCCGGGGTCTGGGGCCTGGGGCGCTATGGGCTGGACCCCGGGAAGGGAGGAGTCCTAGAGGGGAGACCTATGGACCCTGGTGAGCCCTCCCCCTCAATCCCCTCCTCCCTAGACCAACGGGGGGGCAGACCAGGAAGATGGGTCTCCCCGGAAGCAAGCCCGTGTCCATTGGGCTCTGAGCCTCCCCTGGGGCTCCAGCACTGGAGGCCTGGAGCCCAGAGGGTCTGCCAGCGAGGGTCTGCCAGGGACACGGTCTGCCAGGACACGGTCTGCCTGGACGGTCTGCCTGGGACAGTCAGCCTGGACGGTCTGCCTGGGACTGTCAGCCTGGACGGTCTGCCTGGACGGTCAGCCTGGGACGGTCAGCCAGGGACATGGTCAGCCTGGGACGGTCTGCCAGTGAGGGTCTGCCTGGGGCGGTCAGCCTGGGATGGTCTGCCTGGGACGGTCAGCCTGGGACGGTCTGTCAGGGATGGTCTGCCTGGGACGGTCAGCCTGGGACGGTCTGCCAGGGACACGGTCAGCCTGGGACGGTCAGCCTGGGACGGTCTGTCAGGGACGGTCTGCCAGTGAGGGTCTGCCTGGGACGGTCAGCCTGGGACGGTCTGCCAGGGACACGGTCAGCCTGGGACGGTCTGCCAGGGACACGGTCAGCCTGGGACGGTCTGTCAGGGACGGTCTGCCAGTGAGGGTCTGCCTGGGACGGTCAGCCTGGGACGGTCTGTCAGGGACGGTCTGCCAGTGAGGGTCTGCCTGGGACGGTCAGCCTGGGACGGTCTGCCAGGGACACGGTCAGCCTGGGACGGTCTGTCAGGGATGGTCAGCCTGAGATGGTCAGCCTGGACGGTCTGTCAGGCCTCCGAGAGGGTCGCACTGGTTGCGCCTTGGGTGGGGCCTGAGGGCAATTCAAGGGACACAGCATTTTCTCGGAGGACAGAGAAACAGCCCACGGGCAGGAGTGGAATTTCCTGCAACTCCCAGAAGAACAGAAAGTTCTAGCAGGCCTGACAGGCTGAAGGGTGCTGCTAGGCTTGGCCCGGCCGAGGCTGGAGGCCAGGCTTAGGGCGGCTTCGGGGCCTAGAGGGGGCGGCATTGCCCTCGGACGGCGTGCGGGCCGGTGACGGCGTCCTCCTCCCTCAGCGGCCGGGATGCCAGGGCCCGGGATGCCGGCGGCCGCGCCGGAGGCGGCGAGCAGGGAGCCGCTGGGGACAGCGGGGAGGGGCGCGCCGGGCGCCCCGCCCCGGGAAAAGCGCGCCCAGGGGGCACCGGCCAGGGAGCCCCCCGCGCCTGGCTGGGCTCTGTCCCTGGAGGGCCTGGAGGCCATGAGCCCCCAGCAGCGCCACCGCCACCTGCTCTTCGGGGACCTGCTTGAAGACGTGGGTGCGGCCGCCTCCATCTTCCCGCGCGAGTCCGCGGAGCTGGGGTACCGGATGCCCGACCCGCGGCCGTGGACACAGTCGCTGGAGCCGGCGGCAGCGCGCCAGGACCGGCTGCTCGGCGTCCTCAAGGCGGCCGAGGCCCGCGGCCGGGTGCGCGCCTTGCGGTTGCGCTACACCTACATGCGGGTCAGGGCGGCGGCCGCGGGGGGCGGGCCCGGAGGAAAGGGGCGGGGACAGCCCAATGGGGAGGGGGGGCCCTGCGGGAGCGGAGGGTGCGGGGCCCTGCGGGAGCGGAGGTGCGGCGGGCAGCGCTCGGGCTCAGGAGCCCCGCACGGCCGCCCCGCAGGCGGAGGAGATCACGCTGCTCATCCAGCGACAGAAGTCGGCGCGCGCCGCCATTCGGCTGGAGCTGTTCCTGCCGCCGCAGCTGAAGCCCACGCGCATCCCGGACCCTCTGGACCGCCAAGAGGTGCCCGCCGGCCCGGGGAGGGGCGGAGGGGGGCCGCCCGCGCCCTGCACACCTGGCCCCAGCCCCTCTCCCGCAGCGGAGGCGCGTGGAGACCATCCTGGAGGAGCAGGTGGACAGCAGGAACTTCCTGCACTGACGGCCTGGCGCAGGGCCGCGCCCCCTCCTCCCGCATAAAGTCCTCTTCTCCAACGCCTGTCTCTCTGCTGCCTGCAGCCCGGGGCAGGGGCCCAGAGCCGGCATCTCCCACAAAGCGGGGAGGTGCAAGGGAGTGGTGTCAGGTAGACAGGGACAGGGACACCCTAACCTGACAGTCCCCCGGCAGCAGAAGGGACGAGAGCCTGGCTCACAACAGGCACCGCTACAGGGAGAGAGGGCAGCCCCCACCCCGGCTGCAGGTCCCCCACGGAGGGGGGTTCAGAGAGCAAGTGACTGCACATGCCAGGCTGCCCTCGGGCACAGTGGCTGGCGGTCCTGGGGAGAACCAGAGGTGGGGAGGGAGGGGGCCGGCCCTGCACCTCTGGCTTTCCTTTCCATCTGAATGGCCGCCTCTGCCCTGTCCATCTCCCTGACCAGCGCACGCGCGCGCGCACACACGCACATGCGCACACACACACGGAAGGACACTGCCCTGTCCCATTTGGATGAACCCACATCCTGCAAATCTTCTAGATTCTGAAGAGCCTCCAAGTTTCTGGACAGACCTTGGAGAATATTCCTGCTGTTTGCAGAGCCCAGGACTTCCCTCAGCCCCCTTCCCCCCCTTCACCCCTCACCACCTCCAGACTGCAGTGGGGGCTTCAGGGACTGCACAAGCTCCACCCCCACCCACCTCCAATAGGCTGCAGTGCAAAGACCCTGGAGGGGTGCATTCTTTACTCCCTGGAGTCAGAGCTGGGGTCTGACAAGGAAGCTTGCTCAGTGGTCACTACCCCTCTCTAGCCCAGCTCAAGGGGGGCCCACTGCAGGTGGCCTGGGCCCTCTGTACTCCCAGCAAGCCCTCGCCCTGGAATGACCCTTCGCCCTCTCTGGGCTCTTGCTGCCTTTGGCCTGGATCACACCCAGGACTGTGTGTGGAGCTGGAGTCTGGAAACTCCAGGAGGGTGGGGAGTCCTGTCAGTGCTGTGGGAGGGAGGTGTTCAGGAAGGAAGAGGCAAGGAGGAAGGAGAGATGGACAGGGAGGCATTCTATCCGGGAGTGATGGCCGCTCACATCCTGACATGCCCTGGACGGCAGCAGCCCTGGCTCCGCTGGCCCAGCTCCCTGCAATGGGGACCCCAGTGTCTGTCTCCTGAGAATGTGCTGAGGGCCTAGGATGAGTCCATGTGTTAGTAAAAGCACATTTCATTCCATCGCTTCTCTGGGCCTTCATTTCTTCATCTCTACAACCGAGACCTCAGGAGCTCCGCTGGGTGCCATGCGGCCACACAGCACTACTCCACCAGGGAGGGCACTGCCTGAGGCAGGCACCAAGGGCGGAAGGACAACACAGACATGCCAAGCCCTAGGAGGCCAGCAGCAGAGCAGCCGCACAGGCGGCCGTACACCACAGGTCCAGCCGGCACTTGCCAAGGCGGGACCTAGGTCTGCAGAGGAGGCCGAGGGAAGCGCACAGGAAGGTGGCCGGGCCTGGAGGCGGCAGCTGCTATGAGCAGCCCGTGGACTAAGACTCAGTGTGTGGGGCTGAGAGGGATTGCAGGTTCCCAGGGCAGCAAACGTATGCTCTGGAAAGAGGGTGCTGAGTTCGAATTCCACCTCCACCATTATATATATATATATATATATATATATGTATATAATATATAGATAATATATATTAATAAAGATATATATAATCAATAAAGATATATGTATATATATATATCTTTATTGATTTCAGAGAGGAAGGGAGAGGGAGAACAAGATAGGAAACATCAATGATGAGAGAGAATCATTGATGGGCTGCCTCCTGCATGCCCACACTGGGGATCGAGCCACAACCGGTGCATGTGCCCTTGACCAGAAATGAACCCGCTGGCAGACACTCTATCCACTGTGCCAAACCAGCAAGGGCATCTGCTCCGCCATTTTCTTGAGTTTCTGCCCAGCCTGCCTGGGCTCCTCCATGGAATGTGGGGACCTTCTACAGACACAGACTCCCTGGAGGAAGTACAGGACACCCAGGAAGGCCGAGGGAAGGGGGTGGAAAGCAGGCCCAATGGCCAGAGGACACGAGGAGAGGCTCAAAGAGGCAAAGAGCCACAGCCAGCCGCCACCCATTTCTCAGGAGGGCGGAGCTGCTGCGCCAAGGGATCAGCCTGGCGGAGTGGCTCACCCAATACTGGCCTGTCTTTGTGGGACCTCCGGTCAGGACAAGCCCCTGGCCTCTGCCCCTGTCCTAGCCAGCCTGTCAACATGGGCCCAAGCATCACTCCAGGCTCTAGGGCCTGTCGCCCCTCTGCCCCCTCCCCTGCCTCTTCACCTCTCACCCAGGACACGCAATCTGCTCCAGGCCCGTCTGTCACCCCCCGCGAGGCCCACCGGAGGAGAGTGTGTGAAATCTGCACTTCCTTTCACACCTCGAGTTCTGGTAGCCTGTCCACGGACGACCTGTGCAACCGGAAGCCGTTTGGTGAGCAAGCCCAGCGTCGGAGCTGTGCTGGCTGCCGCCTGCAGGGCACCCGCTGGGATCAGGCCCCGAGCATGGGCGGGGCCCCCGCGACGCTCCCAGAGCGGGATAGGAACTGAACTGCCAGCTGTGCCAGCTAGAACGCCCGCCGCCGGCGGCCGTGGTGCAAACTGTAGGACACCTCGGGGCAACGTGAGGGGCTAGAAGGGACTCGGCCCAAGGCCCCACGGATGGGACATGTGATGACTCCAGATGCAAGAGCCCACTCCACCCCGCCCCGGCACCCAGGGCCCGCCCCTTCCTTGGTAACCACCAGAGACGGGGCTCGTCCCCTCATCTCACCGGGGCCGCCTGGCAGAGGCGGGCAGAGAGGAACGCGCGGCCTGGCGGGCAGAGAGGAACGCGCGGCCCCCTTCGGAGCAGCGTCCAGGCGCCCGCGTCAGGCAGCGCCGGGCGCCGGCCGAGCCGCCGGGCATCCCACAGCCTCCGCGCCTCCAGCCGCAGCCCGGGTGCAGGCGCGGGACGAGGGCGGGGCCGCTGGGCGCGGGGGCGGGGCGGGACCGCGGGGGCGGGCGGGCAGGGCTCGGAGGCGGGGCCGCGGGGGCGGGGCGGGCAGGGCTCGGGGGCGGGGCCTCGGGGGCGGGGCGGGCAGGGCGCGGGGGCGGGGCCGCGGGGCGGGGCGGGGCGGGGCGCGGGCTCGGGGCGAGGAAGTGCCGCGCTTTAGGGAAGCGCCGCGCCTGCGCACAGCACCCGCCGCTCGCTACGACGGCCGGCCTCGGCCCAGCGCGGGAAGCCCGGCGGTGAGCGCCCCGCGGCGCTGGCCCGTGGCCCCGCTCTGCGGCCGGGCGTGCGGCCGGGCGGGCTCTGGCTCCGCACCCCGAGGGCTCCGCGGCGGGTCCACGTGGCCGGGGCCGGAGGGACGAGTCCCCCACGCGCGGGGGAGGGGTGCACTCCGGTTCCCCTTTTCTGCAGCCGGAGCCGGGGAAGCGATTGCTCAAAGGGCCGGAAGAGCCGGGTTTCCGCGTCTCCCGCCCCTCGGCTGGCGGGAGGGCGGAGGCGGGACCCGCCGTCGGATCGGGCAGCTCCTCGGACCCGCGAACTCAGAAGAGGCGGCCCCCACCCCGATCGACAGGCCGGCAGCCGCGACTGGAGCCGCGGGAACCGCCGCCGCCGGCGCCCCCCTGCGCAGCCCGGAGCCCGAGCGCACCTGGCCCTCTCGCCTCGGGTCGCTGGTGAGTGGGCGCCACGGCGACTTCCTTGAGGTAGGGTGAGGGCCGCGGGTCCCTGCGAAAGGAGACAGGCTTTTCCAGGCCGGGCCCTCGAGGAGGGTCCCCGCCGCCGCTGGAAAGGGGGCTGGGGCGAGGGTCCCCGGGGTATTGGCCTTGGAGGAGCCAGCCTGGGGCTCCCCCACCAGCCTAATTGGGGGGGGGGGCGCAGCAGGGAGGAACTGTACTGAGTAGCATCCGAAGGGAATGGAGCTCGAAAGTGATGGCAAGTCTACCTAGAGCAGCACTGGCCGCCTGTCCAGCCTCCTTCATCCCAGAACGGGGAGGGGGCTTCCAGGGGATGAGGATGGGGAAGGAGCCAAACGCCCTCCAAATGCCCGGGTGAGGGGCAGGAACCCAGCCCGGAGGGAGGAGGCAGCCCAGGGCCTCCAGCCTGGACAGCAAGAACTCGCCCCCTTCGGCCCCGGGCCTGCGCCCTCAGAGGCCGCTCCAGTTCGGACTGAGTCGGAGATGGCAGCCCGCAGGTGCTGGGGGCTGGGGGACAGGACGAGGCCCTGCCCCGCTGCCGGGTGGGGTGCAGAGGAGGAAGAGCCGCTCAGCCTGGGGAAGTACAGCAGCCCGGGGTGCAGCAGGGGCCTCAGAGGCTGCCACACCCCTTCCTTTCCCTAGAAACCTGACCCTGAGGGGAAGGCTGTGGCTGCTGCTTCCCCATCTGCTTGCTGGGAACCCCTTGGACCAAGTTTGAATCCTACCCTCTACCCTGCCGTGACCTCGGGGTCCCAGTTATGGGGCAGGGCGGGGCCTCTGTGCCAGGCCCCGGAGACAGGGTGCCCTGAGCATGTGCGTGTGCCATCGCCTGCGCACCTCACACCGGGGCCAGGGCCTGCTCCAGAGCTGCTGGCTGGGGACTGCCAGGGCCTGTCCCTGAGCATCCACCCTCCTCTGGCCACAGCTTAGCACCCACAGGGACCACGAAGGATTAAAAGCCCCTCAGCTGAGTGATGAGAAAATCCAATGAAACCAAGTCGTGAGCCTCCTGCGGCTGAGGCCGGCAGGGGTGGGGGGCTCAGGAAGGTTTGCGAGGCAGGTGGACAGGGCTCCCAGGCCCTGTGGGCCCTCACCTGGACCAAGATGAGTGCAGGCAGGGGCTGTGGAGGGGAGACATTCAAAACTGCCTCCAGGGTGCCGATTGGCTGCCCTGTGCTGTCGCTTCCGAGGCGCAGTACTTGGGGAGCCACAGTCGCCTCCCTGGAGACACATGAGGGCTGCTCGGCTCCAGCCTTCAGGACCCCCCCTCCCCCTGCACACACACGCACTCCCTGCCAGAAAGGCTGCGGACACAGCCCTTGCCTCCCCGGGGTATCCCGCAGTTCCAGCTAGGGAGCAGGATCCCCTCCCCTCCCGCTGAGCCCCTGCACCGCTCACCCCACATGTGCCCGCTCTGTGGAAGGGGGGGTAGGGAGGCGGGGAAACCTGGGCAGTGAGTGGCCGGCTGGGGTTTGGGGCTACCAGGGGGGCCAAGTCGCTGAGGACAGAAAGCTCGTGGCTCTCCTCACCGTGAGCCCCACTCCCGCCCCTCAGGCCCGCAGGCTGCAGCACGCCCCCTGCCGAGTCCCAGTGACGGGGCAGTGCTGTGGGGCCCACGGGCAGATGTGGATTCCTGGTGGGAAGCAGCCTACTCACCCCCCCATATACAGCCTCCACAGAAACCCAGGACGGAAGGAGCTGGGATAGGGGTTCTGCATGTCTAACCACCATCCCTGTGCCCTCACTGACAGCCCCAGACTCTTGGGGCCCCCAGTCCCCTTGGGAGGGGCCAGGAGCCGGAAACCAAGAAAGAGGAACCCAGGCTTCCGGCTTCCCAGGGACCGAGCGGATGGGGGAGTCCCAGAGCCTCCTGTGGAGCTCTCCACAGCCTCGGGTCGGCTGGCAAGGCTGCAGGCAGGGGAGCAGGCCCTGCTGGGGCTCCAGGAAGGAGGGGCAGCGCCCCAGACCCTCCCGGGAACCTCGGGACCGGGGTCTCGGGTTCTCTGAGAACCGTGGCCTCTCCTCAGACCCCCAGGTTGTGGTCAGGGTCCCGAGCCGGCATCACGGAGCCCGAGCGACGACCTCCACCCACCCATGCCCACCGCGCATGAGGCCGAGAAGCAGGTGCACCTCCTCCACCCAGCCTCGCCCCCTCAGGGACCGGGGGGCAACGAGGAACTGAGGGACCCCCGGCACCAGGGAGCGTGTCCATCCGTGACTGAGGCGCCCGTCTCCCCCAGCACACAGGGCCCGCGGAGGCAGACCAGCCTCCCTCCATGTCCAGTCATGCGGGGGCGCCGGCTGCCCCCAGCCGCAGCCCCTGCTGCTTGTGCTGGTGTTGCTGTTGCAGCTGCTCCTGGTACGTGGGGGTGGGGAGGGGTGGGCTGAGCAGACCTGGGCCCAAGACCCCACTCCCTGACCCTCGTGTGGCTTCCGAGGCATCACCCGCAGGCAGGACACCTGCCACCCACAGCACATACCAAGGGCTGCTGGGTTCTGGTGGCTGGTAGCCAGTGCCCGGTGTGTGCCCTTTTATTCAGCCCACGCTTACTGCCACCACTGGCAGCCTGGCCTGCAGACCCACAGACT
The DNA here is from genome assembly GCA_963693515.1 of Pipistrellus nathusii. Classification (NCBI taxonomy): domain Eukaryota; kingdom Metazoa; phylum Chordata; class Mammalia; order Chiroptera; family Vespertilionidae; genus Pipistrellus; species Pipistrellus nathusii. The sequence continues at coordinate 345,230 of OY882864.1, forward strand.
GTCAGTGGAGGGGGCTGAGCAGAGACCTGGCCTGGAGACGGTGGGGACAGACCCCCGGGGCTTGGGCGGCATCTGGGAAAGCTGTTGAGTTGTGTGCCTTTCAGAGGCCTGCCCCCCTCAGGCCTCCAGCCCTAAATTGTTGAGTGGACAGCACTGCAAGGAACGGGGGGGGGAAGGAGGGGGCCTGACCTGTGAGCAAGTGAGACGGGAGCCAGGCCCAGGATGGCTGAAGGGGGCTGGGGTGGGAGATTCTGAAGTTAGGACTCACTGCGAGCTTGGCTTTGGAGGCCAGGGCGGGTTTGGGGTCCGGCAGGCACCGCAGGTGCGGAGTTCACGTGGACACTTTGGTGTGAGGTGTCCGCAGCCAGGTGCTTCCCCACTCCATCAGCAGGGCCGTGGGAGAAAGCGGGTGAGGTCAGGCGGGGTCACTGGGAGCCCGTGAAGGCCCCAAGGCGAGAAGACACAGAGGTCTTGGGTCAAACGTAGCTGGAGCAGCCATGGTCCGGGGGCGGGCGGAGGAGCAGACCCTAGGGCCGCCACTGCAGTGGGCTCATAGTGCGGGAGCCCCAGGCCTCATGTCCACACATGCTGAGTGTCCACGTTCACGCACGGGCCCTCGTGTCTGCCATCAGGAGTGAAGGGCGGCGACCAGCGTGGCGGGCTTCCGGGGAGAGCAAGCTGCAGCCCCTCCCCAGCTGCGAAGCATGGTGAGTCGGGGCAGGAGCACCCGTGGGGGGCGTCCCGGGGAGCGGCACGGGCTTGACGTGGCGGGTGCCCCAGCAGCGCTCCGAGCCCCGAGGAGGTGCAGAGCTGGGCACAGTCCTTCGACAAGCTGATGCACAGCCCGGCGGGCCGCAGCGCCTTCCGGGCCTTCCTGCGCACGGAGTACAGCGAGGAGAACATGCTCTTCTGGCTGGCCTGCGAGGAGCTCAAGGCCGAGGCCAACCAGCACGTGGTGGACGAGAAGGCGCGGCTCATCTACGAGGATTACGTGTCCATCCTCTCCCCCAAGGAGGTGAGCCTGGACTCCCGCGTCCGGGAAGGCATCAACAAGAAGATGCAGGAGCCGTCCGCGCACACGTTCGATGACGCACAGCTGCAGATTTACACGCTCATGCACCGGGACTCCTACCCCCGCTTCCTCAGCTCCCCTGCCTACCGTGCCCTGCTGCTCCAGGGGGACCCCCAGTCCTCCCATGAGGCCTAGGCCACCCCCCGTGGGCAGAGACTCAGGTCACCTTCCCCATGTAGCAGGGGTGTGGGCTCACCAGGCCCAGCTCCCTGAGGGCAGGCCAGGAGCCCCCCCCCCAGGGCTAGTGCCCTGGGGTCCTGCTAACAGGACGGGTGCTGGCCGGCCAGGGGTTCCTGCCTGATGAGGGACAGGATCCACAGGCTCAAGAGGCCCGGGCCAGAGAAGCGGCAGTGACGGGAGAGGCCTCGCACTGTCCAGTGTGGGACTCGGCCGGGCCTTCCAGTGGAGCGCCCTGCTCCCGGAATCAGACCCGGGACCTCCACACTGGGCGCCAGGCGGCAGGACCCAGTTTCTCTCCTCTGTGCCCATTCACTTTGAATCTGGAAACATGTCCTCGCTGTTTTATAAGGAAAAAAGTTTTCATATTTATTCCATCCCACCTCCCCAACACAGGATATCTGTTATTGAAGATACTTTTAAAGCAAGTCTCCGCCTTCCTGTCCTCCGGGCGGGAGAGCAGCTGTCTGCTCACCCTCACTAAGGGCCCCACAGCACCTCGCCGGGACTGGCAATACAATGGCACGCTCTGCCCAAGCCTCGGGGGGGCAGGTCCTGGAACGCCGCAGGGGCAGCACCCATGGGTGGACCCCAGTGCCAGACACTGTTCATTCCCATCTCAGGAGGTGCTGGCCACTCGTCCCTGAATTTCTGGGACGCAAAGGGGTTCGATGCTGCATGTGGTCCGAGGCGCTGAGCTAGTTGGGGGACCTGCCTCCCAGAGCAGAGCAGGTGAAGACTGGCTGCTGGAAGGCCGCCTGCCGGCGGAGGCTGAGGGACCCAGGCTCGCCCTGGGCCCTGCCCAGGGGGGAGGCCGGGTCCTCTGTGTGCCCACGGCCCCCTCCACCCAGTCCCTCCAGCTCTGGGTCCCCCACCGCCACACCGTGTCCCTGACTCCAGAAAGGAGGGTTGTCCCCAGAGGCAGTGGGAACCCAACTCACAGCCCAAGCTCTGTGTACCACCAGAACCAAAGCCCGGGGCAGTGTGGTGGCAAAAAGAAACTTTAATAGTTTGGAGAAAGGTGCGCTGCAGAGGGGGGGCGGATGTCTGCCTTCTGGGCACAGCCAGGAAGGCACAGGCAGGGCTCCAGAGAGGCTGTGTCCACAGGAGGCGAGGAGGGGATGGCCAGCGCTGGCCGCCACTGCAGGCACATCTGCATGAGGGCTCAGCAGAACTACAAGGAATGGGGGACACTCAGCTGGGTGACCCTGAGGGCAGGCAGGGTCTCCCCCACCTCACCAGCACTCCCAGGAGGCTGGCTGAGCAGGGCGCCACCCGAGTCACACCATGCAGCCACCACACGGGCTCCCCACACACCTTCCAGCGGTTCCCACACTCATTGCAGACAACAAACGTGGTCATTGGCTCATCGGAGCTGCGGGTCTGCACCTGCGGGAGGCGGTGGTGAGTACCCACTCCGTGCAGCTGGTCTTCCCTGGAGTCACACCCAGAGGCCACCCATGCTGGCCTCGCGCCCAGGTCTCTGTGGCTCCCCCAGCGACCCTGCATGCTGCCCCTGCAGCGAGGCCTCCAGTCTGGGTGGGCTCTGCAGCCGCCACCAGGCCGCACAGCCCACCCCTCCCACCAGCAGCAACAGTCCTTGGGCCCCTTCAGGCAGGGCTGGGCCAGGCTCCCCAACTTTAGTCTACAGCAAGCAGGACCCACCCCTCAAGACACTGCTTACCTGGGCGAGGGGGAGCCCCAAACGTGACCACTCCCTGGCTTGGGCCCCAGCCCTGGCACCATTCACACCATGGGGTCCGGTGTTGGGGGGACCCACCCACAGGGCGCTCTGAGGGCGCTGGGTCCTGAGGGGGCCGCACACCTGCGTGTAGGTACAGTTCTTCTTCCTGCACTTGCTGCAGGTGAACAGGTCTGTCTGGGTGCCCCCCGTGCGGGCCATCTGGTGCTCTCGGATGGCCTCCTTGGTCATGGCCTTGCGGATCTCCTTCAGCTCATCACTGGCCATCTCCTGGGGGGGGAAGGTGCTTAGCTGTGCAGCCGGCCTGCAGGCAGCGCCCCCTCCCTGGGAGGGCCGGGGAGCACCTCCGACGTCATCACCGCGATCTGCTGGGGCGTGATGGTGCCACACAGCACGTTGCGGCGCAGGTCTGGGTTCTTGGCGTCCTTGAGGTTGGCGATGCGGCTCCGCACACGGTTCTTGTACTTCATGTCCGTGTTCCCCACGTCCCGGAAGATGCGTGCGGGCACTTAAGGACCCGCTGTAGGCTGAGGTTGCTGACCGCCACCCACCCCACTGGGCCAGGAAGGGCCTCCCGGGGGCCACCAGGGCAGGGCTGGGCTGGGAAGAGGAGCCCGGCACTCTGGGTCAGCCTGCTCCCCAAGTCAGGTGGTGAGCTGAGGGGCTGCTGGTGGCCCACCTGGACCCAGTCCTGGCTGGGTCCCAGCTTGGTCACCCACAAGGCCATGACCAAGGAGGCCCAGGCCGCAGCAGCGGCAGAATCAGTCCTCTGCAGGCTCAGGATGAGCCTGCCTCATCACCCAACGCCTGGCAAAGGCGCCAGGACAGTGGCCGCCAGGGGAGCTGGGCCTGGCGGGCCTGGTGCCACCAAGGACCCAGCCGGAAGCCCCGCACAAAGGATATACTCCTCGATCTGGGCCGACAGGCTCTCGCAGTCCGCGCTGATGGCTGCGTGGTCACCTGCAGGAAGCAGCTCTCCAGCCCCTGCTGGCTCCAGCCACCCCCTCGGCGCCCAGCACCCGGTGGCGGCGGTGGGTTGGGGACACTCACGGTCCGTCTGCAGGGCAGCCGTCAGCATCTCCCGGCACTTGTTCCGCACGGCGTCGCAGGTGACCGGCACCGGGGGGAACGTGGTCATCCTCGGGGCCGGCAGCACCCTGGGCAGCTCCAGCCTCTTGCGGCTGGAGAGAGACAGGACACTCGGGCCACATGAACTCATGAGACGCCGGTCACCGGAAAAGCCAACGTCAGAACCTGTCTCCTCTAAATGCCTTCAGCTCCACCCTGAGAGCAGCCAGCAACCCCATTGTATCTGCGGTCTGCCCCCTGTCCAGAGGTAGTGAGGCCTGCTGGGTAGGGTGCCCCTGACAGGGCGCTGGGGGACACAGCACACCCCGGGAAGTGCAGATCATGGGGCCACAACACCCAGCGGCCTGTGCCAGATCGAGGGGAGGCAGGTGGGGTCGGGTGTCGCCAAAGCCAGGTGCCCCCCAGCACTGCTGCCCTCAGGGCTGGGAGCCCTCCCTCAGGCTCAGGCCGTGACCCCACAGGGAGGGAGAGGCCACAGCGAGTGCTGCAAGTTCAGGGTGTGCAGCCTGAGGACCAGACCAAGCACGGCCTGCAGCCCGCTCAGGGCACAGCAGCTCTTTGCAGCCAGGCCCAGCCGCACCTGCGATGGGGGCTGAGACGGGTCCAGAGGAAGGAAGGGAGGCACCGACAGGCCAACCAGGCGGCCTGGCTGCTGGAGAGCCCCTCCCCCTTCCCCTTCCTTCACGTGCCCTCCACCTGCCAGGGCGGACGCCTCCCCAGCTTACTACCTGGAGTCCTTGGCCTCGGAGCCCTCCTTGGAGGATGTGGGCAGAGGCCCGCCCCTCCTCCGGTCCCTGGCTTTGGCATCTGAAGCATCTGCAAGTGCCAGAAAGGAGGGGGTGTGGCTAGCAAAGGGCAGGGCCAGGCCAGGGGGGAGCAGATCATCACCAAGGCACAGTCTCAGGCCGCTTGCCAGCCGCCCGCCCCCGCCCCTAGGCCCCAGTGCTGAGCCTTCTTGCTCCCTGCCCAGCCTCAAGAAGATGGCCCCACACCTTCCTCATGCACGTCCCCCCTCTAGCAGGTGCCTGTGGGCCTTTCTGGGGTCCCCCAACTGCCTGTCCTGCTGGAGGAGACTGCCATCCACCCACAGTGATTCCTGTACAGTCTCCCTCACACATGCGCGCACACACACACACACACACACACACATACACACACACACACACACACACACACACACACACACGGACAGTCTCTGCAGGTGAAGCATTTGGACTTGGACAAAGCTGAGGCAGGACTGGGAGTGAGGGCACTCCCCAGCTGGACCTCGGGCACCAGCGAGGCCCCTCCCCTGAGCGCACCCTGCTAGGCTCCGGGGACACTGGGCTCCTTGGGACCTTCTCGTGGGATGAGGTTCCCACCCGCCATCAGGCCACGGGCCAGCGGAGGCCCAGGACACAGGTCTGCCCTCTGCAGGCTGGGGCAGCGCAAAGGCAGGAGCGGCTCAGGGCCCTGCGGCGGGCACCTCTGCAACACCAGCGGCTCCTCAGTCCCCAGGAGGCGGCCCCAACCCCTCTGAGGGGGACCGCCCCCTTCCCCTGCCACCTCCCTCCTCTTCCCTCCTTTCCTCCCCCTCCCTTCACCCCTGCCTGGGTGGTTCCCTGTCTCCTGCCCAGCTCTGCACTCGCCTCCACTCTCCCCTCTCCAGGCTCCACACAGCAGCCCGCCCCGCCCTCGTCCCTCCGCCCCTCCCAGGTGGCTCCGCCTGGGGACAGGCCGCTGACTCGCACCCAGGAGCTTCTTCCAGGACTTGATGAGCGACTTGGCCAGTGCGATGACCTCCTCATCCGAGCTCTGCTTCCGCAGGGCGTTGACGGACATGCCGACCCGGGTGGACTGCAAGGCAAGCGTGTGGGCTGGGCAGCCGCCATCCTCCTCACAGACCTCGGAGGCCTCCCCAGGTGGGGCTCAGGGAGGGGACACTCCAAGGGCTGCTTCCCCGTCCCCCGTGCCTGGACTTGGGGAGCTCAGTGTGAGGGCAGGTGGAGGTGGGCCACCCTGTCCAGCCCATCTCAGAACAGAACAGGCAGGGACGGTCCCCTTGGGAAGGTCTGTGCTGACCAAGGACGGGGCCAGGGAGCCCTGCGAGGTGCAGGCGCTGGCCCGGAGCTGTCCTGAGCAGGGCACGAGGGCCTACCTGAAGCAGGTGCAGCGTGACCGGCATGGCCTTCAGCTCCCGCAGCAGGTCCACGGCTCCCTCCTAGAAAGGGGGGTGCCTCATGAGGACGCCGAGGTCGCGGTGCACGCCCAGCCCTGACACGAGGGGGGACAGGGCAGTGACGATGGAGAGCACCTGGTCAGGTGCCGGGGAGGCACTCACCCAGCATCCAGGTCATGTGACTTCTCACCCAGCCTTGACCACTGACCAAGCCAGGACGACGGGAAATGCCTGGGGCCACAGCCAGGTGAAGGGTGGCCCAGGTGCCTCTTTCTAGCGGCCCACTCCCCTGTGAGAGGGGTTGACCCAGGACCCAGGGCACCTTCACCACACCCACCCCAGCGGGCACAATCCTCAACCCCACTCACCCTCGTCAGTCTGCAGGACTCTCGCAGGCCCTGACCAGCCACCCGCCCCGCCTGGATTCCAGACCCCGGTCTTTCTCTGCCTCACCCCCACCCCCCTTCCGTTTTCGCAAAGCCCTCGGGCGCCTCCAGGAGCGAACTGCTATTGCCATACAGGGCCATGGCTCCAGGGTGCCCTCCCTCTCGCCACAGCTGTTCACGTGACACCTTCTCAGCATCCTTCTCCCTGCTTCTCTTCCCTCCAATTCTCATCAGCGAGGTTTTTGTGTGTCTCCCCTGACGTAAAGGGGCAGAGATGACCCCACCTGGCCACCCAAGCTTGTGAGAGCCTCCGATGTCCCAGGTCATGGGAGGGCTTGGCCCACCCCCACCACCAATCTGGGTGGCATCTCTGCTCAGGCTGCAGCCCTGGGTGATCTCCTCCAAGCAGTGCCACTCACTGCTCATCTTCCCCTGACAGAACCTCAGGCTCCAGAATGCCAGCTTTCTGGGGCTCCAGACCAGAGACACAAGCTCATTCCTGACATCCCAAGCAGGGCCCCAACACCCACAAGGGCTTTGTGGGCACTGGAACCCCCAAGAGCCTTTGTCAGCTCTCATCCCCACTGCACAGCACCCAGCCCACCACTCACACGCTGCGTTCACTAGCCTCGCTGCTTCCCTCACTGCTCCCTGAGGCTGGGGGTGAGCATCGCTCCTCCCTGCACACCCTCCCCCGTCCTGTAGGGCCCCACCCTGCCCTGCATGGGTTCCAGGACCCTGCCATCCCCCGCTGGGGGTGTTTATTAGTCGTTTTGTCTCCTTCACGAAAAATAGCTGCGTCCTCTGGTCATCTCTGGAAAGGGACACATACCATTCCCACATTCCTGCTCGCTGCCCACTACCTCCCAGGGGTTTGCACATAGCGGAGGGGATGCGGCTCCTGGCAGGGTGAGCGAGAGAGTGGGAGCCAGCCCCTTTCCCAGCAACCAGGTCAACCAGGGACCCACATGCAGCCCTGCTCAGCCCAAACTGTCAGTGCAAGCACCGGGCCAGGATGATGCAGGGATTGGAGCCCAGGACCTCCCCTGCTGAGGTCACCACTCCGCCTGGACCCAGGCGCTGGGTGAGCGGACAGCGGGCCAGCCAGGGCCCTCTCCGCCCACAAGGCTGCCGCGGAAGGCATGCAGGGTACCGAGGCCTCCGAGCTGGTGGAACCCCATCTGCCCGGCCTCTGGCGGCAAAGGCTCCCGGTGGCAGAACAAGAGGCCAGGCGCCCGCCAGGCTCCGGACCTCGGAGGGCGCTGCCTGGAGGCTTCTACTGCCCACCCACTCCCGGCTGCTGCTGGCCGAGTCCTGGCTAAAGAGGGGAAAGCATTTATTAAGGAAACCTGGTTCTTGTGCGGCGGGGACAGGGAAAGGCCTGTGGCCGCTCCTGGAAGGTGACCATGAGGGCCCAGGCCCGCAGGCATCCAGGGATCAGAGGCCCATCTCGCACGCCAGTCTCTCGGAGGCCGGAGTGGGTGCGGGACAGGGATGCAGTGAGGTCGCGGACCGGAGGGGCGGGGCCGAGGGAGGGCGTCGCGGGCCCCGCAGTTGGGGACTTGCAAGGGGCGGAGGCCAGGCCTGCGGGATCTCAGCCTGCCGTTGGGGTCTGAGTCCGGAGCGGCGGCTGCGGACATAGTCCAGGCCTGATCGCGGCCTAACTGGGGGTGCGGGGGTGATGGGCAGGGCTGGCCCGGGGCAGGGGTCTCGGCTCGGCCACCGGCGGGGTCTCGTCCTGCCCCTCGGGTAGTCTCCCGGGCCCTGATGGGGGCTCGGCGGGCTCGGCGGGAGCTCGACGGGGCTGGGGTCCCGGGGTCCTGGCGGCCCGCGCCCCTCACCGCGGTCTTCTTGGTCACCATCTTGTCCAGCCTCCGGGCGATGCGCGTAATCTCCTCCTCCTTGCCCATCATTGCCTCAGGGGCAGCGCCCCCAGCGCCCGCCGCGCCAGCCTCAGCCTCTCGGCCCAGACGCCAACCCCCGGCCGTCACCGCCTCCCGCACCCGCCGCCGCCGCCGCAGCCCTGCCACGGGAGGGAGACCCTCTATTCAAACCCTTGGCCCCCGCGCCCGCCGCGCTGCTAACTGGGACGTGTAGTTCTCACTCCCGCCCGCCTCGCGGGCGCTCCCCTCGCTCTGGACCACAACTCCCAGGAGCCACGCGGGTGCGCACTGCTTCTTGGGAATTGTAGTCCTGACGCTCGCAGTCATGGCAGACTTACGGAACCAAAGGACTCGCAGTCCCATGAGCCCCCGTACGGACCAGTTAGCCGGTGGAGGGCGCTGCTGTGGCGCGTGGGGCTACGACGTGAGTACCAGCTGCGGCTTGGACCCGAGACGTATCCCCATCCCCCGCAATCCTTCTCCCTGAATTGGCCAGGGACTCACTGCGCGGGAGACTCTAAGGCCAAGGCACCTTAGAGTCCTTCCCCTCTCTCCACCCCCTCTGAGCCCTCCTCTTCCACCACCCGCTGTGGCAGGGCAGCCGCATTCTGACTCTGGTGCCCAAGAGCCAAATCCTGCAGAAGATGCCCGGAGCGCTCAGCTCCGGATTTGGGCCTCTAAAGCTTCGTGCAGGGCGCCGCCTGGAGTGCCGAGGGAACAGTAACAGGCTCCGGAGTCTGGGAGAGGCATGAGCAGGGTGGGATTAACAAGACACCAAAGGCTGTGTGGCCAGGGACCCTGGCTGCCACTTCAGATAGTCATTGACCACTTTGTGCCTCAGTCTTCCCACCTGTGAAATGGGATGTTGATAGTATCTACCTCACTGGGCTGCTGTCAAAATACTGTGAGCAGATTCTCATCATGCACTGAGAACAGGGCACAGGAGAGAGCATGAGCAATTAGGCTGTCACCACCTTTGCTGCTGGAGCTCCAGGGGAAGGGCCAGACTGCGCTGAGTTGAAGGGATGACCTAGCCCAGCGGAAGATTGGGGAGGAGGGGAGAGACAGGGTCAGCATCTCTACCAGATGTCTACCACCTCCTCAATGATACAGATGCTGGGTGATTTGCTGTAGGGGGCACAAGCTTGGGGGAGAGTAGAGGCCAGGGGACTGAGGTCTATAGTATTGTGGGCCCACAGTCACTAAAATTCAAGTCAAGTAACTGTGAGGCCAGATGGAAGACGGAATGTTCAGATGACACCAGCTGACCATGACTTAGCTATAACTGAGCTTCCCAGCAGCCAAAGTGAAAAGGAAAACAAAGGTTATGAAATTCTAGGGAAAAGCATGGAATTCCTCATAGGGAGCAAAGGTTTTCCAGTGTAACAGGAGAACACAGCAACCCCAATTTACAAACCAGCACTGATCCTGGCCCTCGCGTGAGCCTGGGCCATCGCTCTGAGCCCCGCCCATCTTGAGGCCAACATCTGGTAAGAGAGTGTGTGCAGCCTTTGAGGGTCCAACAATACCAGTGACACCAAGGAGATTGGAGCCACACCCCCTTCAACCCCTCCACAGAACACAGCTGGCTAAACAAGGCGCTGGCAGGGACCTGTACACAGGACCCAGCAGTAGCCCCGGAGGACCCTGTCCCAGAGGTCAGGCTTCCAGGTCGGAGCCGCCTGCACACGCTGGAGTTCAGGGCTCCCGTCACAGGCCCCTACTTGTCCTGCCCATTTCCTTGGGCCATCTCCCACAGGGATGTGTCCACGAGACTGCCCAGCCAGGCCCCCCAACAGGCGGGGTAAGTGGATGGAGAGTGCTCAAAGGGAACTCCCCTTCAGGCTGGCACCACTTCGGAGCCACCACGCCGGGGGTCCAACAAAGGCTGGAGCACAGGGAGAAGTAAACCCACTGGTCAGCGGAGCAGCCGTCTGCCTCTGAGCAGGAAGGTGTGTCCTAGAGACCTCAGAACAGCTTAGGTCCCTAAGAGTAGAGTCAAAAGGAGAAGCTGAGGCCAGCCACTGTGGCTCCATGGCTGAGTGTCAACCTATGAACCAGGAGATCAGTTTGATTCCCGGTACATCAGGACACATGCCCAGATTTCGGGTTCAATCCCCAGCGGGGGGCATGCAGGAGCTCATTACTGATGTTTCTTTCTCCCTCTCCCTTCCTCTCTGAAATCAATAAAAACATTTTAAATTTTTTAAAGGGAGGGGATGAGCACAGGCCTCTCGGGAGTCTTGCCTGGGATGTCGCCTGGGCGTCAGCACAGCCCTTGGAGCAGGCTGCGGCCAAGGAACCAGCCTCAAGGCCAGTCCCCACCTACTCTCCCCAAGGGCCGCGGCAGCACAAAGTGCTGGGGAGAGCGCGGCCGCCGTGCAGACACCCGCAGAGCCAGCCCGAGGGCTCAGCCTGACCTCCCTGGGTAGGCCGCCCTGGCGAGGGACGGTCTCCAGCATCCTGTGCGAGGGGCTTTGCATAAGGGACACTGCTGTGCGTTTAGCGGCCCTGAAGGCTCGCTAGTGCAGCCCTGAGTATCCGCTCGTGCACGAATGCAAGGTCACGGAGGAGAGAGGCACTGCTCCCTTGCCAGCCAGAGTGGGAACCCAAACTGTGTGCCCACGGCCCTCCGTCTCCGTGAGAAGCCGGGGGTCCCCACCTTGGGGGTTGGGGGCACAGAGACAGCTTGTAGGAGCAGGTGTGTCTCAGTGCATCAGAGGCCCACTGACACTGCAGACCGCGGAGAGCCAGGCGCTGCGGCCCCTCCAGGGTGATGGCCCAGAGGCGGGGCCGCGGCGGGAGGCGTGCCCAGCAGGGGCAGCCTGTGGGGCTGAAGCGGGCATCCAGGGAGATGGCCCAAGGAAACGGGCAGGACAAGTAGGGGACAGATGGCTCCAAGCCGGGGGCCTGGGGACCACAGCCCTTCCCGTGAAGGAGCCCTGAACTCCAGCGCCTGCGGGCGGCTCTGACCTGGAAGCAGTCGAGGCGGGGCAGTGTGGCCCTGTGTAGTGAGCCAAAATCCAGGGTCCGGGTGGGGTGACCCTGCTCCAAGGCAGCATGAGCAGTGGCCTCTAGGTGGCAGGAGTGAGCCATGGACCGGACCTGCCTGTCAGCCAGGCGCGCACCTCCGCTGAGTGGCCGCCACGCTGAGGCAGCCAAGTGGGATGTGGTCCGTCCTGCAGGCGGCCTTCCCTCGTGGAGGCTGAAGGTGGGTCCCACCCTCACCAGGGCTCAAGCTGAAGTATCACTGGCCAACCCCCAAACTCCCAACTCCCCACCCGAGAAGTCCCTGTCCGTGGGCCCCTTATGAGTTCATGACCCCCAGAACCTTGCTCACCTCCGACCCCTGATGGACCTTACCCGACCTTGGGAACTCCCTTCTCCAAGGAGCTTCCCCAACATGCGCCCGACGGGGAGTCTGATGCGGACCCTGCCTCCAGGGGCTCTGAGCGGCCACAGCCTCGGCGAGTGCTTCACCGCCAGCTCCCACCTCATTCCGGGCTGGGTTTGGAGCCAGGAATGTGTGGATGTGGGGAATTGAGGTCTCCTTGTTAGAAGTCAAAGGTTAAGAGAAGTAAGGGATGGGAGACAGCACACTTGCCTCTTAGAGTTTCCAGCCAGTCCATCAGCCAATCACCTTGGCCCAGGTCCAGACCCCTACCCCATTCTATTCCAGAAAGCCCACCTCGGGGCTCTCCCTCAGCTCCCACGTGTGCCAAGGGGCGTGCATGGACAGATACACACCCCCAAGCCCAGGCCTGCCCCCTCCCCCCACCGCCGGCTGCCCTCCCCTCGGGATTGTATCCTCTCCAGGCCTTCCACCCTCCACCCCTTCCCTGAGAGGGACGGGGTGACCTCAGCCCTCTGTAGGAGGCCCACTCTGTCCAGAGGCCCACTCTGTCGGAGAGGGCCCAGAAATGGCCCTGACAGGAGTCTGGGGACACCCCAATGACACCCTAGGGTCCATTCCACACAGGCCCCACACACCTTTAGCCCAGAGCCTGCTCCTCCCGTCCTCAGCCCACAGAAACATCGGAAGCTCAGGCCATTTATTTTTCTATTTGTGTCCCCTGCCCCCGCCTGCCAGAAGCCGCCGTGACCCCAGCCGGAGGCATCCGTGCTTCCCTCCTGGCGGGGCGGGCCTTGGTGGGAAGGCCGGGGCTGCTACGCTCACAGGCCTCGGTCCTGGCCGCAGGCAGGCAGGGCTCTTGCAGCCCAGGAGCACGCCATCCCTGCCCTGCAGGCAGCTCTCCCGCAGCACCCTCAGACCCTCTGCCCTCCGGGCGGCCACAGCTCCGCACAGGGGCTCCGTGGGACTAGGAACACCTACTCCTCTGAGGTCCGGAGGGCAGCGGCCGGGGTGTGGGTCCTGGAACCAGTGCCTGCCGGCTCTGCGCGCAGCCTTGCTGGGCCTCGGCCTCCCAGTCTGCAGAATGGGAAGAGCCACCTGCCCAGAGCAGGCTCTCTGGAGTTTCCAGCCAGCCCATCGGCCAATCACCTTGGCCCAGGTCCAGCTTCCCACCCCCTCCCCCTCTACGCCGTCCCACCGCAGCACTCGGAGGGAGGCAGCATCCCCTAGAGGCTGGTGGCTGCTCAGGCGGCTCCAACAATGCTTCCCCCACACAATTCCCAGAAACGCGCCCTCCCTGCCCTGCCAGCCCGCCAGCCGGCGGCCACTCCACCTCCCCTCGCCCTCTGTCCTCCCCTCTCCCTCCCCAGGCAGCAGCAAGTGAGAGCTATGGGTGAAGGAGGAGGTCAGCAACCCTGGGCCCAGGCACACAGCCCTGCCCTTCTGGAGAGAAGTGGAGGGGCCTCGTGAGGGGGGTTGGGGGCGAGGGGACAGGCCTGGGAGGTGGCCTTGGCCAGGCCCAGACCCCTGCCTTTGTCACCGACTCCACAGGGCGCTATGCTGGCTGTGGAAGCTGTCAGGTGGCAGCCCTCTTCTGCTCAGAGCCCCCTGCCCCACACAGCCCCTCCTGCTCTCCCACGGCCGGCCCGTCCCGCCCGGCATGCGCCCACGCTGGTCCCTCTGTGTGAGCACTCCCCTGAGATCCCTCATGACATTCACGTTTCCTTCAAGAAGCAGCTCAAGAGTTGCTTCACAAAAGCAGTGGCACCCGGACACAGCCCCTCTCCTCTGAGCGGCGCCTTCCCTGGAGCAAGCACAGCCGGCCCCATGTCCGCACCTGTTCGCAGACTCCCTGATCGGCTCCCTCACGGGGAGCTCCCCCGGCAGAGACTGGGTCTGATGTGTTTGCTGCCAAGGCCCCACTTCCTAGAACAGGGCCTGGAGGGACAGAGCAGTCAGTGGTGGAGGCCTGGGCCCTGGCCTGAGCGAGGAGGGGGCGTCCCTAAGAGCGCAGCCCAGCCTGTCTGACAGCCCCCCGCCGCCATCACAGCCGCCGGTCACTACGGTGACCACCTCGGGGCTCAGCTCCTTCTTTCCCTGCTTCCCAGGGGCTGAGGACTGTCGCCAGGACCTCCTGGGAAATGTGGGGCCAGGCCCGCCAGGGGCCGCTGCTCTCCCGGGGCTGGGATACCCACGTGTGCCACCACACGCCCCCATGCAGGGCAGACCGAGAGCCACGGAGGGGAACAGGTACAACTCCTGCAGAGCAGGCAGCTCAGAGCCAGACGCAGGGCCCTGAGATCTGAGGAAAGAAGCCGCACCAGCAGCTGCTTGTGCCCAAATTGGGTGGCACAGGGTGGAGCCAGGGGCAAGAGCACCGGACGATGGTACAGACAGTGTCTGGCGCCTGCTTGGCCAGGCCGGCCCTCCGGCTCCCTCGCCTCAGCTGCAGCCTTCCTTCCTGAGCTCGTGTTTCCTGGCTCCTCCCTACTGTTGCCAAGGAAACCTAGAGCCACCCATCCCCAGCCTAGTTCCCATGGAGCCCTGCTGAGCAGAGAGGGGGCCACACAGCATGCAGCAACAACCCAGGACACACAGCCACATGGGCCCCCAAAGGCTTACACAGCTCAACACCCCGACTCCTGTTCAGCGCAACACCCACGAACACTGCACCCCCACCACGTGTGCCCTGACCCAGCCGTCCCCAACTGTCTGCCACCTCCAGCTGCTCTCACTCCAGGCCCCCCAAGGCCTGTGCTCCCACCCCCACCCCCCTGCCCAGTCCTGCTGGCCCGGCAGCATTCAGCCAGATCAACACCCTGCACAACAGCCCGTGTCCCCACACACCGAGGCCCAGACAGCCCACACCCTCTGCTCCCCCAAGGCTCAGATCTCAGCCGTCCTGCGCCCACCGCCACTCGGACACCAGTCCCACACCCGCAGCTCTGCCCGGCTGCAGGCCCGTGTGCCTGGGAATCACAATGACCCCACACCAACCCACTAGAGAGCTGCCCCGCATCTTGCCCCCCACCCCACCCCCGCCTCCCAAGGAGAGGCCCACGGTGCGGGAGCCAGCACCCGGGAATGAGCAGGAGGACCCGCTGGACATGGCCCGAGTCCAACTGGGCCTGAGCGGCCACATGTGCCCTCTTGCTTCCAGGTCGCCGGGTGGCCTGCCAGAGGCGTGTCCCCACGCAGAGGCCCAGGCTGGCCTCCCTCCTCCTCGGGGTGCAGCGCAAGGACCAGCAGGTGGGCCTGGCCAGGCCTGCAGCCAGGTCTCAGGACAGGAGGCGGGATCTGAACTGGGGAGCCGGGCTCCTAAATGGAGGTCTCAGGACCAGAGAGTCCCCTCCGCCTGGTCCTGGATCCAATGGGACCCACTCCACCCTCTGGCGCAGGAGGGCCCAGCCCACAGGCCGGTAATTGGTCCCAGCTTGCTGCTCCTGCGGCAGGGCTGTGCCCCGGGCAGTGCCTGGGAGGTCTGCCACCCCCCGAGCCCAGCCAGCCCCCACAACAACCAGAGGGGGTTACCCAGCATCCTCTGCAGGCTTCACCAGAGGCTGGGGGGTCCAGTCCAGGCTGAGGGAGGGAGCGAGCAGAGGGCAGCAGAGCAGTGTCTACACGACGTGCAGGCCAGCCACACACGTTAGAGAGCTTGCCCTCCACTGTCCCTTTTGTCTGGGGAGTTAGGGGCCACACACAGGGCCCCCCAAGGGTGGGCAGCAGCCAACTGAGTCTCAGGCCAGCCTGGGGTGGGTCCTGGAAGCATAGGAACGCCCCCAAACTCATTATCACCCACACTTTGGACAGAGCAGGGACCACAGCTTGGCGGCCAGAGAAGTCTTGGGGACCCCCTGGTGGGTGCTGAGGGCAGGACCCCATTCTAGATCCTGTTCAACCTCCAGCACTAGAGCCCCCCTCGCCCCAAACCCAGGCTGTCACAGCAGACCACACACAGCCCAGACCCCACATCTGAGCCCCGCCCCGCCCGCCACACACAGCCAGCCACACCCACCAGCCCGGCAGAGCCCTGGGGAGTCCTCGCCCCATTGTTCTCCCATTTGGACAGTTGGGCCTGAGGGGCCAGGCTGTCCACACCCTTGCCAGGCAGCTCAAAGGAGAGAGCAGTCAGACCCCCAAAGAGGTAGGGGGCACCCGGGAGCTCTCACCTTGCCCTGACCAGTCCCACCCATAAGACGTGACATCCAGACACCGGAGCTGAACAGGTGGACCAAGAGGGAAGGTTACTGGCTGGGGCGCGGCGAGGCCTGGCGAGGGGCGAGGAGATGCCAGGCTGCCTCAGAGCAGCTGGACACCTCTGGGCTGTCAGGGCAGCAGGTGTGTGTGTGTGTGTGTGTGTGTGTGTGTGTGTGTGTGGCAGGGCCCCTTCAGGAACTGAAATCCTTTCACAAGAGGGGGGCGGGGGTACTGCAGTGGGGGATCCCAGATGCCTCCTTTCTGAACCCCAATGACCATTGTTCCAGAACAGCTGCTGCCAGGCCAAGCCAGACCTTGGAGACCCTGACCACACCCAGAGCCTCCACCAGACAATGACCCCTCAAACCCGCCCTTCCACCTGGAGGCTCCTCCACTCCTGCCCACAGGGCTCACCCCTCACTGTCAGAGGGGAGCCGGCCCCACTGGGAGGGGCTGTGCACCTGTCCACCAGGGCCCTCCGTTCTGGTCTGCCTCCCAGGGAAGCCAGTTCCTCAGCTGCCTGAGCATCGGCTGGGCGCAGGTCCTGGACCAGTGGCTGGGCCTGGGACATCAGAGCCAGCCTGGAACTCCGCCCTTCACTCCTCCTCTGGCTGTTGGATGAGACCCTACAGGCCCAAATCACCAGGGCCCTCAGGGGACCCCCGTAGGGTCCTGGGCAGCACGGCCTTGGGGGAGCCGTAGGCCCAGTGGGGTCCCCCCCAGTCAGAGGGCAGATTGCATATGGCCCAGAGGGGCCACCAGGGACAGAGCTCCCACACCTGGCCAGGGCTCCTGACACCCTGGGGGGGGGGAGGGCTGCGCAGGAGAAACAGCGGGAGCCTGCGCTGCCT
The DNA here is from genome assembly GCA_963693515.1 of Pipistrellus nathusii. Taxonomy (NCBI): domain Eukaryota; kingdom Metazoa; phylum Chordata; class Mammalia; order Chiroptera; family Vespertilionidae; genus Pipistrellus; species Pipistrellus nathusii. The sequence goes on from OY882864.1 coordinate 362,097, forward strand.
GGGATCCTTGCTCCGCCCTCAACCGACCCCCCCTCAGCAGGACCCAGTGGGAAGACGATGGGGAAGACCTCTGGCTCAGAGCCCAGGCCCCTCCTGCCAGGGGTGAGGGGTTGGGGGGACAGGGGGGCTGGTAGGAGGGCCCCCCCCCACCTGCCCAACCCTGGGTCCCCCTCACTCTCCTCTGCTGCCCTGGTGGCCTAGGTGGGCAGGTAACCAGCTGGGCTGGCCCAGGCCCACCCCGCACCCAGCAGGCGGGGAGGCGGCATGAGGCCCTTTGCCCAGGTGTGTCCTGTTCTGAGTGGGTTTGGGAGGGGGAGGGGGACGTAAGGACCATCTTCCCGTTAACCCCACGGACAAGACTGAGTCCCGTGCGTGGAGGGCCGCGGACATGACACCCCTGTTACCGGAGGGCGCTTCTCACCTTTGAGCTAGGCTCCGGGAGGAGGACACGGGCAAGCGCGGCCCTTCCTCCAGGAACCTGGGGCGGGCAGCCCCTCCCGTTACCCCGCGGGCGGCTCCGTGGGCGGGGCGGCAGCTCCTCTGAACAGCCGCCAGCCCCGACGGCGCCCCCAGCTGCGGCCACATCAGTGCCCTTCGCGTTGGGGTCTCTCCTCCGAGCCGGGCGGGACGCGCCGGGAGGGACAGCGAGCCCGGGAGGGGGCGGCCTCGGCCCGCCCCGGCCCGCCCGCCGCCCCGCCGATTGGCCCCGGGCCGCTATATCTGGGCGCCGCCGCGGAGCCGCCGGCCCGCCGGCCGCCCGCCCGCCCGCCGCGCCCGCGCCCGCTGGGATGCAGAGGCCGCCGCCCGGCCAGGCCGCGCCGCACCGCCCGCCCGCCCGCCGCGCCTGTGCGTGGGCCCCGCCGCCCGCCGCGCCCGCCGCGCCGCCCAGCCCGCCGCGCAGCCCCGAGCCCGGCGGCTATGGCCTCGGCCCGGCCGGCCGCGGCGAGCGCCTGGCGGCCGACGAGCTGCGCGTTCGACGGCCCATGAACGCCTTCATGGTGTGGGCGAAGGACGAGCGCAAGCGGCTGGCGCAGCAGAACCCGGACCTGCACAACGCGGTGCTGAGCAAGATGCTGGGTGAGTGCGGGCGGGCTCCCGGGGGCGGGGGCGGCGGGCTCCCCGGGCGGCGGGCTCCCGGGGCGGCGGGCTCCCGGGGCGGCGGGCTCCCGGGGCGGCGGCGGCGGGCTCCCCGGGGCGGCGGGCTCCCGGGGGCGGGGGCGGCGGGCTCCCGGGGCGGCGGGCGCGGGCCCCGGAGTCCCCCAGGCAGCGCTGACCGCCCCCCGCAGGCAGGGCGTGGAAGGAGCTGAGCCCCGCGGAGAAGCGGCCCTTCGTGGAGGAGGCGGAGCGGCTGCGCGTGCAGCACCTGCGCGACCACCCCGACTACAAGTACCGGCCGCGCCGCCGGAAGCAGGCGCGCAGGGCGCGGCGCGCGGAGCCGGGCCTCCCGCCGCCCGGCCTCCCGCTGCTGGGCCCGCCGCCCCCCGGGCCGCCGCCCGAGCCCTTCCCCGCGGCGCCCGGCCCGGGCCGCGCCTTCCGCGAGCTGCCGCCGCTGGGAGCCGAGTTCGACGGCCTCGGGCTGCCCACGCCCGAGCGCTCGCCGCTGGACGGCCTGGAGCCCGGCGAGGCCGCCTTCTTCCCGCCGCCCGCGGCGCCCGAGGACTGCGTGCTGCGGGCCTTCCGCGCGCCCTACGCGCCCGCCGCGCCGCCCCGGGAGCCCGGCCGCTACGGGGCGCCCCCGGGGGAGGCGCTCAGGACCGCGCCCGCGCCGCCGCCCGGCCTCTACTGCGGCCTGGGCGCCCCCGGCCCGCTCTCGCCGCCGCCCGAGGCCCCGCCGGAGGGCGCCGAGCCGCTGGGGCCCGTCGCCGACCTGTGGGCGGACGTGGACCTCTCCGAGTTCGACCAGTACCTGCACTGCGGCCGGGCGCGGCACGACGCCGCCGGGCTGCCCTGCCACCTGGCGCTGGCCAGGCTGGGCCCGCGCGCCATGTCCTGCCCCGAGGAGAGCAGCCTCATCGCCGCGCTGTCCGACGCCAGCAGCGCCGTGTACTACAGCGCCTGCATCTCGGGCTAGGCCGCCGCCCCGCCCTCCTTCCCTCCCTCCTCCTCTCCCTCCTCATCTCCCTCCTCCTCTCCCTCCCCTCGTGCCCCCCCTCCCCGCCTGCAGCCGCCGGCCGCCAGGACCGGCCTGCAAGGGTGGGTCCGGCCTGCGCAGGCTTTTCCTGGACGCCCGGTCCTAGAACCTGTGGGCTGGCCCTGCCAGGGTTAAGCTTTCCAAGCGTCTAATCTTTTCCTGCAGTGTTTTCTAGAACCAGGCTGTGTTTTTACCTTGCCTTTTTTTATATACATAATACACTATATTTAAGTTTTAAACTTTTACACCCTGTCTTCCAAGGGGTCTCAGTAATCAAAGCATCAATGTAGCAAGGGCTTTTCAATGGGAGGAACCACCTGTTAGTTTGCTGTAAAGGAGGAGCCAGAGCTGGTCCCCTGAGCCGGGCGAGGCCACAATAAAGCGCCGCCTCTTCGCCCTGAGCTCGCCTTGTCTGTGGTCGCTGGGGAGGACGGAGCAGTCCCCGGGGGGGGCCCTGGACCTGCCCTTCCCTCCAAACCTCCCTCGAGAGTCTGACCCCAGCTTGGACCCCACTTTTTCACCCTGCCCTAAGAGATGGTGGGAGGCAGGAGCTGTGGGCACTCCCCATCCTCCCAGCCCTCCATTTCCCTTCTGCCCTGCCCCATTTTCACTCAAGCCTCATGGGGTCAGACTTCTGAGCAATCCCCTCACCCAGGTTTCCTCCAACTTGCCTCCTCCTCAAACTTCCTTCGTGCCCAGGGACTGCCCAAGATGGCCTCGTGGACGGAGCGGGGGTGTGTGTGTGTGTGTGTGTGTGTGTGTAACACTGTACACAGACACACATCCTGGGCCCCGCCTGTCATTTTCAACCCGTGTCTCCAGAGCAGGCAGAGCCATGACACACCCGTGATGCCCCAGGCCACCTGTCCAGACCAGGCCACCTGCGGCAGGGGGCAGGCCGCAGCCTCCAGCCGCCCACTCTGAAGTCACATGGTCTCTGCCCTGAGGACGGGCCTTCCCACCCGCCTCCTCCGCCCAGCCCCTGCCCAGCGCCCCCAGGTTTCGGAAAAGTCGGCAGCAATCACCTTCGTGGGTGATTCCCCTGGGGTGGAGTCCAGTAGCACCCAGACTGACCCCTGCGCCAGCTCCTCGGCACCGAGCTGGTCTTCCAAGCCAAGGGGAGAGCACGTGTTCCCTGGTCTGTCCGACCCCATGTATATTTAGGTCCCTGACCACCCTGATGGGGGGAAGGTACACTCAGTTTCCCATGAGCATGTGCCCTGGGGAGATGGTGTCTGAGATGTACAGGCCCTGTGATGCCGGTGAAACAATCTACACACCTGTGGGCATGCTTGTAAGTCAGTACGTACGTGTGTGTGCACACGAGGCCCTGAGCATAGCTGCGATGCTGAGAGTGTGGCCATCCATGAAGGTGACTGAGCGGTGTGAGACTGTGCACACGGTGTGCAGCGAGCCGGGGCCCGGCCGCTTGTGTGCCTGTGTCACAGGCGGGGTCTGCGGCCCAGGTGTGTGCGGCTGCTATGGGGGCCCTGCTCTTGGAGGTAGGTTGACATCAGTCGCCTGTGTGTTAACTGGCATGAGCCCTGCATCTCAGCAGGCAGAGCTGGGGAACAGGATCTAGGCCCCCTGTCCTCCATCAGCAGCAGGGCCCAGAAAACTCAGAGACGGATGGAGAAAGACCAGCTGAGGGAGCCACAGATGGACGCAGAGGTGGGACAGGCCCCCAGTGGTGGAGGGACAGACAGAAACAGCCCACAGGACACCAGAGCAGCACCCGCTCCTTCAGAGCACACGGGCAGGCAGGTTGAGACACTGAGGGCGGTGCCGGCTCTTCTGCCCCAGCAGGGGAGGGGCTCAGAGGCGCCCTCTGGTCCTGGGCTCTCCCAGGGAGCATGCTCATTGCCCTGGAGTGCTCAGCCACACCCACTCGCCCAGCTCAGGAACTCCTGTCCGGCCCTGACGCTGCTGGGGACAGGCGGCCCACCCTGGAGCCCGGCCAGCTTGGCCAAGGCGCCTGCCATGGCCCTCCCGGCCTGGGCACACAGCTGGAGCCCAGGAGCCCCCCCTGCCCCTCCCCTGCTCCCGGCCAGGCCTGTCCTCCGCCCAGAGCCAAGTGCACAGCCCGAGGTCCTCCCTGTCGGGGCCACCAGGGCCCCTGCCCAGTGAACCATGGACACACAGAAAGGTGCCAGGCCAGCTACGGGGCTGAGCGGGGCTGTCTTGGCCGTTTGCCGGCTTAGGCTGGAGCAACCTTCACACCTTCATTGTGGGCTCTGCACTCCGCCATCTCACCCAGAGGCCCAGCCCAGGCAGGGGAATGAGGAGGCCCGTGGATGCCTGGGTGGCAGGACCCACTACCCAAGGAGGGCGCAGCCCAGCAGCATTCTCCCCAGGAGCCACCCTCAGCCCCTGTGGAGGAGTCCCCACCAGGAGCAGGGTCTGGACAGGGACGCGGGCCTCTCCCCAAGGGCAGCGTTTGTACGAGCCGCTCCTCGGCAGTGGCGCTGGGCCAGGGAGGAGAGAGGGTCCCCTCGGAGGGAGGCCCTTTGTCCAGATCGCGCCCGGGGGCTCCCCATGGGGCCTGCTCACACCAGCCCGTGATGCCAGCTGGTCCTAGGCAGGACCACAGCCCAGGGCCTAGGTGGCTCCGGCTCCAGGTCAGACTTTCCACCTCTGCCTCCTGCTCCACCTACCTGTTCCCCAAGGGTCAGAGAAGGGAAGTCCCCACCCCACCCACCCACCCCGCTCCCGCTGAGTCCGGCCAGCCAGGAACAGGCCCAGGCAGCCCAGTGCCCGGCGGGAAGTTCTAGCGCCCAGTCTGGCAAAGCCTTGGCTCCCACGCCCAGGACCAGCCTGGCCCTGGCGTGACCTTCGGGGTTTGAAGCCTTCCCAGCAAGCTGCCCGTGGGAGGAGTGCAGGGAGGTGGGCAGAGGGCAGGCCCGGTCACCACCCTCAAGAACACTGGTAAGAGATACACCGCCACCAACTCGGTGCTCACACACCAGCCCGTGATGCCAGGCTGGAGATCGAGCAGGGACCAAACCACCCTGCCCTCCCCTGGACAAGCACCAGGCAAGCCAACCGCCCAGCTCACATGCTACAAAACCCACACATTTGTTTTGTTTTATTTTTTTTTTTTATTGATTTTGTACAGAGAGGAAGGGAGATAGTTAGAAACATCGATGAGAAAAAGAATAAAACAAAAAAAAAAAGAAAAAAAATAGAAACAGTGATGAGAGTCATTGATCAGCTGCCTCTTGCACACCCCCTACTGGGGATATGCCCGCAACCAAGGTACATGCCCTTGACCAGAATCAAACCCGAGACCCTTCAGTCCCCAAGACGCTCTATCCATTGAGCCAAACCAGTTTCGGCCAAAACCCACACACATTTGTAATGAACAGCTCAGTGTTTAGTACATTCACAGGTTGCACAAACATCACACTGACTTCAGTGTTTTTCTATAGACCGGCAGCAGTCCTGGCCCCTTGTTCCTCACCGGCCCCTGCGCAGCGCCATCTTCGCTGCTCCTGCTCCGGGCACCGCGGGCCGGACTCCCCACAGAGCTGGGTGGGGCACGCAGCACAGGCTGCGCAAGGCCCGAGAACTCGTGTCGTCCCTGCCGAGGCATTAGGGTGATTAATCAAATGTCTGACCAAATGTAGCAGCTAATTTTTAAGTTGCTGATTTTGTCTGGCCTGAGGACGGCATTACAGATATCCAAACGGCCCACGGCAGAAGCAAGGTCCCCACCCTGCAGTGGGTGCGGTGGCCTTTTGAGTCATGCTTTGCTCACTTAGCATCACATTTTCAAAGTTCACCCATGTGCCAGCATCATTGGGCTGTTTCTTATTCTTTTTTATTTATTTTTTATTTTTATTTTTAAAATATATTTTATTGATTTTCCACAGAGAGGAAGGGAGAGGGATAGAGAGTTAGAAACATTGATGAGACAGAAACATCAATCAGCTGCCTCTTGCACACCCCCTACTGGGGATGTGCCCACAGCCAAGGTACATGCCCCTGACTAGAATCGAACCCGGGACCCTTCAGTCCACAGGCCGACGCTCTATCACTGAGCCAAACCGGTTTTGGCATATTTATTTTTATTTATCTCAGAGAGGAAGGGAGAGGGAGAGAGAGAAACATCAATGATGAGAATCATCTATCGACTGCCTCCTGCATGCCCCCTACTGGGGATTGAGCCCGCCACCCGGGCATGTGCCCTGACCAGGAATCTAACTATGACCTCCTGGTTCATAGGTCGTTGCTCAACCACTGAGCCACACCTTCCAGCCTCATTAATTTTTTAAAAAATATATATTTTATTGATTTTTTACAGAGAGGAAGGGAGAGGGATAGAGAGAAACTGCAACCAAGGTACATGCCCTTGACGGGAATTGAATCTGGGACCTTTCAGTCCACAGGTGGATGCTCTATCCACTAGCCAAACTGGTCAGGGCAGCCTCATTCATTTTTAAGTCTGAATAATATTCCGTCGTATGGACAGACCACATTGATTTCTTGACTCATCAGTGATGGACAGTGGGTTGATCCCGCGTCTTGGCTACAGTGAACGATGCAGTGACATTTTGTGTGGACGTGTCTGTTAAAATGACAAACGTTTGTGTCTGACGAACACGTCTGAGCAAGGAGACGAAGCACCTCAAATCTATGTGCTAGGGCAGCTGTCCCCAAAGGGGGTCCGGAGCCTCTGAGCGCCAATCCCATGGCCCCTCAACCAAGGCCCACCCAGGCCTGCCGCAGGCCGGGCTGGGGGAGAGTCTGGCCCTAGGTGTGGGAGGCCTGACCCAGGCCGGGTGCGGGCCCCAGGTGCCTCCTCTCTGTGCCAGCCCACAGGCCCGGCTTCCGCCCACCCTCCCCTTCCACAGCCAGGCCCCAGGGAAGCCCTGCGGGGCCCAGGCCCAGTTCCCAGAGGCGGCGCCCCGCCCGCCCAGGCCTGCGACCTGCCGCCGGCGCGGAGACAGGAAGGGCCGCTGGGAGGAAGCGCAGGAAGCAGCGCGGCTTATCTGGGGCGGCAGCCGGACCCCTGGCCGCTCGCCGGCGCAGGCCGGGAGGCGGGCTGGCCCTGGGGCGCCCTGCAGCTCCAGCCCACACAACTGTCACCCTGGGCGAGGGAGGGCGAGTCCCTGAATCCGGCTGCGCCCTCCACCCACCGGAGAGGAGCAGTGCGGGCCAGCGCCTGCCCAGGGCCGTCCTCCCCAAGCACATGCTCCGACCCTCACTCCCCACACAGGCCTTCCCAGCAGGTGCGGCTCCGGGCCGGGTATTTGTGTCTGTGCTCACAAAGCCGGGCCTTTTCCCAGGGAGGGGCAGGATGGGGACTGTCGCTGACATTCCCCAGGGTCCCACAGGCCGCTGGCAAGGACAATGGCCGCAGCACCTGGCACCCACACTGTGTTTGCTGAGCTTCCTGGAGCGGGGCCTGTTTGTCCCCGCAGCCCAGCTGGAGAGGCAGCCTCCTCACACCTGCAGGGCCAGGCCGCTCAGGCTCACACGCAGGGCCCTTGCTGGCAGGCTGTGCCCAGGTCTCCCTGCAGGTGCTTCCTCGGGCTCCCGCTTGGGTACTGTCCAGTCCTCCGCACACAGCACAGATATGGGGGCAGCCGTGGCTCCAGGGACCCAGAACTGCATGCGAGGACCCCAGGGAAAGCTCATACCCCGCGCCCCCCCCCCCCCATGGGCCTGTCGGCAGCGTGGGAAGGGGAAGAGCAGGGGCGTGGAACACACAGTGGCGAAGTCAGGATAACTTTGGTTTTTCTAACCCAGAGACTAGTTTGTGGATGGCCCGGGTTCCAGATGTTCTTTCAAAAGCTCCCAGTGTGGGGAGTCCGCGGGCGGCTACTCTTCAGTCAGCTGGCCCCTCCCCCACGCTGTGTGGGGCCTGGCTCCCTGCTTCGGGAAGTTGCGCAACCCTGCTAGTGCCCTGCAGCCCCATCTGCTGCCCGCTCAGCCCCGTGTCCCAGTCCCCGCCTCCTGGAACCAGCTGAGAAGGCGCGAGTGTGGGACAGGGCACCCCTGACCCCACCACGTGAGCCCAGACACAGGGAGGGCAGTGACACCGGCAGACGCAGGGACACAAGGGCCCGTGCACCAAGCCATGCCTGTGCGCGTGGCTCTGTCCCTGCGGCCAGTCTCACTCCAGTTCTGCCAGCACCGGTCAGACCCAGCCAGTGCATTTACTGAGTGCTCATGTGCTGTGGTGAGCAAAGCAATGGAGGGGTCCCGGTGCCCAGGCTGAAGAACAGCCAGCACCTTGGGGTCTGGAGGGCACCGGCTCTCCCTCTAGTCTGTCTCAGCAAGTGTGGCCCTGCCCCCAGACCTGACTGGTCGGGACGGTCCCACTCAGCCCATGAAGTTGTCCCAAAAGCCCGAAGCCCACCCTGACTCCCAAAGACATATATGCACACCCAGAACCTGAGTGGCCCTGAATCCCAGGCAATCCCCTCCTGAGAGGAGGTGGGGATGGCAGTGACACAGCCGCCTCCACGGATACCTGCGCCAGAAGCTGCGAGCAGCAGGCAGGCCGCCTGTGGGCCTGGAGGGAGCACGGCCCAGGCACGCTGGTTTCAGGCCAGTGACACTGATTTTGGACTCTGGCTTCTGGAATGGTGAGAAAAGAAAGTTCTGCTCTAAGCCAACGGGTTTGTGGTGATTTTTCACAGCAGTCTTAGGACACAGATACAGATAGTTTCTTTTCTTCTTTAATCATGAACAATCTATCAGTTTTTTTTTTTTAATCTTTATTGATTTCAGAGAGGATGAGAGAGAAACATCAGTGATGAGAATCATTGATCAGCTGCCTCTTGCATGCCCCACACCAGGGATTGAGCCCACAAACTGAGCATGTGCCCTGCCCAATAATTGAACTGTGACCTCCTGGTTCCTAGGTCATCGATCAGCCACTGAGTCATACTGGTCAGGCCAGATGGCTTCTAAGATGTGGGGACAGGGCCTGGGTCCCCCACACCCACAATACTGGCCCATCATCCAGGGGTTGGCATGTCGGAGGCCTCAAGAGAAAGGTCAGAGGGTGGAAGGGGTGGGTGGGGCATTGCAGGAACAGGAACATGGGCGCTGTGTTCTGCTGGCTCAAACCAGAGGCCTCCAACACGGGCCCCACAGGCATTCAATTTGCTAGGACAGACCGGGAGGGCCTCAGAGAGGGGAGCTCACTGGGCAGGGGAGCGGGGAGGCAGCAGCCTGGACCTCTATGTACACACTTAAAGGTAACCTCAGCACACACCTATGTGCACACTGACACACACCGGGTGGCCAGGGAGTGGGGGCATCTCACCCACTCATGTGGTCGTGGTCCAGGACCTGCATGGGGTTTGTGTGAACCACATGGGTGGATGAAGGGGCTGCCTGTTACCACCGCTTCCAGCACAGCAGGAGGCATGGTGGGTGGGCAGCAGCCAGGAGCGCTGGAGGCCATCCCAGGCGAGCTCTGCCCATGGCCCCAAGCCTGGAGCAGGCCCACGTGCTGGGAGCTGGCTGCCGGGAAAGACAGGGGCCTGGTGGGAGCCTCCTGCCCCTGCACTGACGCTAGCTCTGACCTTCTCCAGCCCCACACGGCAGGAGCCCGGGATGTGACTGCTCCATCCAACACAGGTCTGCTCCCCTCAAAGAGGATACAGGTTGCCTAGACCTCCTTCATGTCCCAGCCTATTCCTTCAACCTCAACCACAGTCATCCCCCCAGCCTGCTGCACTGGGGTCTCCCCTATCAGCTCTAACATCCCTCCTCAGCTCAGCCCCTCCGGCTGCGCCGGCCACGTGGGGCATGCCAGCAGAGGGTCCTCCATGGGAGTGCCGCCCCAGGGCTGCGCCTCATGGATGGCAGCGTCAGGAGGGAGCCGGGCTCACCTGCTGCCCACGGCACATTTAGGTGCCACCCTCGCCGCTGGGTCTTGCCCTCGCTCTTATACTTCCTGTGTGTGACCTGGTCAAGTCCCTACCTGGTGCCTCCGTTTCACCTAGAAAACGGACAACAGTTCCTGCTGCAGGACTCATGTGTTGACAGACCGTGGGCGCTGGGCAGAGTCTGCCAGGTCCTGATGGTCACGCCAACGGCTGCCCCCGAAGGCCTTCCTTGCACCCCCTGCCTCGGCTCTGCCAGGACCTGAGGCAGGGCCTCTCGTCTCCGGAGAAGCATCCGCCTCACCATTGCTCTGCCTGCCAGACTCCCCCTTGGCCACAGGCTGGACTCGGGCGGGGACAGACCCCAGGCCCATGCAGCCGCAAGGGGGAGAGCAGGGACTGGCACCCCACTCTGCAAGCAAACGCTGGGTCCCCAGGACATGACAGTGGTCTTTGGCCAGCCAGTCCAGTCCCACCATGGCCAGCCACCCCTCCCAGGGCCGCAGGAAACGGCCTGGCCCGCTTGCAGCCAGGGCCAGCAGCTCTGGCTTCCCTTCAGGCCCGTTTCCTTTATCCGGCTGTTTTGCTGTGAATTCACAAAGCCCAGCCTTCCCTTCCCCTTCAGCACACCCCTCCCCGCCCCAGAGGGAAGCCCAGGACACGCACGGCGTCCCAGCGCCTCAGGCCGAGCAGGAGCCCAGCGTGGGAAGGCGCCCCCTGCTGCCCGAGGTGGGAAGGGCGGCCTTGCCCAGGTGTAAAGGAAGTGTATCCAGGTTCCCCCAGTGCCCACTCCCAACCAAGCGGAGCCTGGGCAACCGCCCCGCCCCGCCCCCGCCGACAGGCAAACGGAACAAGCACTGGACTGGCGACACAAGCTGTTTATTGAGCCTCTGGGGGAGCGCGCTGGGCCCGGATAGGGCTCCGTCTCCAGGTCCCGGGCCCTGGGTGGGCTCAATGGCCAGCCAGGCCCACACGGAGCCCCCGGTGGTCACCAGACGAGACTCCTGGTAACTGCTCCATCCAGCACAGGCTGCTTGCAGGCGAGCTAGGGGCCCCGGCTGCCCAGGGCGCGCAGGGCAAAGAGCTTCTCCCAGCAGGTGGCGACGGCATCCAGGGCCCGCAGCAGGCGCCGCCTCCGGCCGCGGTGCGGGTGCCGGTGCCCAGTGCGCGGCTGGGCCCACCAGCCCGGGCGGCTCGGCTGCGGAACGGCCGGGCGGTCAGCACCTGGGCGCCAGCCAGGAGCCCCCCACCCCGCAGCCCTCGCCAGCCCGGGACAGGGCGTGCTGCCTGGTCTGGGCCACGGCGAAGCCCATGGTGGGAGGGAGGGCCGGGGACCCGCCCCGCCCGCCCGCCCGCCCGGGGCAGCGCGCACCTGGCGCAGCGGCCGGCAGTGGCGCCGCAGCACCGCCTCGGTGCGCAGGGCCACGGTCCAGGCGGCTCGCTCCAGGGCCCCGCGGGGCGCCCCCGCCACCGCTCTGCGCAGGGCCCGGCCCAGGGCCGCGATGGCCGCGATGACGCTGTGCTCCTGCGGAGGGAGGAAAGCGCGGGCTGGGGAGAACCCGAGGCCCAGTACGAGGCTGGAGGGCGTGAGCACATCTCCTCACCTTCTGGGCACCACAGGAGGGCCCCTCCCGACCCCGGCGTCCACCGGCCACGGCGTCAGTCTGGTTTTTCTCAGCGAAACGGAGCTGCCTGGGGCCTGGCCCGTCCCCTGCAGCCCCGGGCCCTGCCCGCCTCGCAGCGGCCTGCAGGTCCTCGGAGATGACGGCTTGGTAGTGGCGCAGCACATCGGGGACACTGCAGGCGCGGGGCTGGGTGGGGACCGAGGTTCTCAGCAGCGCCAGCAGGAGCGCCCAGAGCATGGGCTTGGGGGTTACCTAAAAGGCCGCCAGATCAGGGTGGGGCGCCAGGCCTGTGGAGGGGTCTCCCCTCGGGCAGCCTCACAGGCAGTGTGCTCCGCCACACCCTTGAGGAATCTGAGCTGGTGTAAATGCAGATGTCACCCCAACATCCAACAAGCAGCTGAGGCCCAGGCAGGGCCAGACAAGGCATGGGATGCACGGCCGAGGGGAGGTCCCAGACTGACAGCAGGCTGTGCTGGCTTGCTGGGGTGACCGCTCATTCCGTAAAGCCGGCACGGGGCGCACCTGAAGCTAGCATGCTGTCCCTGTGGCTGAAGGCAGAAGGGCCCGCTAAGCCGGCTCACCGCTGAGGCATGAGGCTAGGGAGACACGCTCCGGAGCCACAGCCTGGGGCAGGGCTGGCCTTGGCGGGTACCGCAGGGTGCCCCTCCCAGAGCCGGGCTCCCTTCTGTGCGCCCGGCCTCCTCCCAGAAGCCCCGGGCAGAACTGCCCCTCCAGGGGCTCTCCTACATTAGCTCTGACCCAGGCGATGGGGTCCCTGCACCCTAACCTGACGGGGACAGGGTGAGGTCTCGGAGCTGACGGCCACACCCTTCAGAGGTGGAAGGCTTGGGGAAACCCCCAGACGAGAAGGGAGGGGCGCACTGCTTAAGGCCTCCCTCCTCAGAACGGGGGCCGGCTCCCACGGTGGAAATCCACCCCCTCAGAAGTCCAGGCCTCACAGAGAAAGATCCGTCTCCAGCCCCAGCCCCCAAACCCACCCTCAGGATCCAACAGGGACTGGAAAGTTAATCAAGTGAACCGAGCGAGACCAGGACTCGACTCGGCTTCCCAGCCCTGGCTGAGAGCCCCCCGCAGCACCCCAGCAGGTACCCAGGCCTGGCGTCTGCGGGCTCCTGCACGGGCCCCTGGCCGCTGGAGGCGCAGATGCAATTAGCTGCGCCCCTTCCCCAACCTGGGCATACAGCGGGTGGCCAACCCGGAGTCACCCCTCTGCCGCTGTGGGTCAGAGGGCAGTGACAGGAGAACAAGTTGGTGCTGGAGGAGGGACGTCCAAGTGGGAAAGTTTGTGGCCCAGGGATCCTCAGAACACCCATCTGTCCTATCTCCCCAACAGGCACACACGCACACACACGTGCACGCACACGTGCACACACAGGGCCCCAAGGCTCAGCCCAGCCTGCAGACTCCCTGCCCCCAACCCTGCTGGCAAAGGCTCGGCTCGGCCCAGCACCTGCGGCCCCAGCACGCAGGGCCGGCTCCGCAGCCTCCAAGGGGGACTTTCCCAGGCGGCCCTCACCGGCCGGCGGGGCACCGAGGACCAGGCAGCCTCCGGGGCTGGGCCGGCTCCCAGCTCCCAGCCCCTGGGCCATGTGCGCCCCCTCCCTAGGCCCGAAGCTGCTCACCATGGGCCTCTCAGGGGCAGGCCCTCCCTCATTCCTGCCTGGGAGCCTCCAGCATGATCCCGGGGTCCTCAGTGGGGCGCAGGAACCTCTCCAGGTCCGCTCCAAGCCCAGCCAGTCCAGCCGAAGGCGTCCCCGGACGGGCTGCAGCAGGGCGGCTGTGGCTGGGCTGGCGGCAGGCGGACAAGGCTTTTGAAGTTGGCTCCTCCAGCAAAGGAGGGAGGGAGGAGGGAGGCCCCAGGATCCCAGCCTGCCCCCTCCCTCTCCCAACTCCGTATCCAATCGCTTCTCCAATTAACCTGACCCTGGACCCAGCAGTGCTGGGCTCTCTTCCCACCCAGTGGGTCCTGGATTGAGTCACCAGCTCCACAGACATGTGCTATCCCAAAGGGGGTGGAGAGGGGTGCCCAGTGGGCAGTACAGCCAGGTGGGGAAGGGGAGCCAAGTAGGGGACCACCTGCACCCCCCATCTGGGTCTCCCTCTGAGGTTGGCAGGGCTGTTTCTCCCAGGAACCTGACCACAACAGCAGCAGCGAGGGGACTTTATCCCCACCACGCCAGCACCACCCCTGACGCCAGGGGTCCTGCCCCGGCAGGTCCCTGCGTGGGACTTCCCGCTGGCCCCGCACCTGACCAGCTGCTGCCCCTCCTGGCTGGGCCCAGAGGACAGGGACAGCCTCTGGGACCCACTCGCCAGGGGTGGAGCTGAAGTGTTTCCCAGGAAGAAAAAGAATGTGCCTCCAAGCATCTGCGAAAACGATGCCCAAGACATTCCCGCGGGTGATCCTGATGCTCTGGACTTTCCAATTTCCCACAGGAAGCTCACCTGACATCAAAGCCAGAGGGGTGCCCAGAAGACACGCCCCGCTCGGGGCGCAGACCACCCACGTCCCTGTGGCCACAGCCAGCGACTTGTCTGTCCCTCCCTGAGCCTGTTTCCACGGCACAGACGAAGGAGCGCCACGAAGCTCAGGTGCCGGGCCTGGGCAGACCGCCTGCCTCTCCACGCAGGGCCTCAGGAGGTCCTGGTCCCTGCCTGCCAGTGTCCCGGGACTCCTGCTCAGCACACAGGCTAGGCAGCTACAGGTGCTTGAGGAGCTCTGCTGATTATAAAGCAACAGAAGCAAAGCCGCCTGCACATGTGAGGACATCTCACGGTGACATCTTCCTCCACCACCGGCCGGAGGACCTCCCAGGCGCCCTTCGGCACTGGCTCTGGAGGCAGCTGAGGACGTGGCTGTGTGCACTCAGACTCAGAGGTCTCCCCTCTCCTCCTGCGAACTGTGATCTGGTGACCCGCTCCAGAGGAGCTGCAGGCTCCAGAGGGGACAGACAAGTCACTAGCAAAGGTATACTTCCCACCACTTCCCCCCGAGTCACTTCCTCTCTGAGGCCGCCCTGCACACAAGAGCGCCCAGCCCTCCAGGCCAGACTGGCACACAGCACAAGCCAGGAGGCCCAGAGAAAACCAACAGGTCACCAACCCTCTCTGCTACCTAGAAAAACTTTAATTCCAGCCTCTCCAACCCTGTCCCCACACGGCAGGCAGGCACCTCGCCACCTGCCCTGAGAGCCCAGCCCCGAGGGACCGCCCAGTCAAAAGGTGTTCTTGATGCGGGCTGCCACCAGCACGAGGATCTCCCCGATCTTCCTCTGCCAGTTGGCGATGTCCTTGGACACGGCGCACCACAGCTCGCCGTGCCGTGGCTCGGCGTTCTCGCAGCGCCTCCTCACCTCCTCCCGCTGCTCCTGGATGGGGCCAGAGGGCTCTTGAGACAGGGCTCCTCCCGGGCTCTCCCTCCCCCGTCCCGCTGTGCCCCTCAGCCCCAGCTGGACCCTGCTGCTGGGAGCACCCCCCCGGACAGATGGTTTTGGGGCAGGCCTGACCCAGGTGTATAGCAGAGTCAAGCCCCTGCCTCCCTCAAAAGCAAAGTCAACTTCTCGTGGGCACTCCACCTGTGAGCCCAGCCTTCCCTGGAAGCCATACCGGGGCACCAGGACAATCCTCATTTCTACTGGGACCCCATCACCAACTGAGATGCGAACAGGCCGTTTAACAGGTCCAAACACCTACATCTCAGGCTGAGGCTACAGAGCTGTAACCGCAAACAGCTGCGGAGGACAAGCTGCCAGCAGAGTGCTGTCCCGCCCCACCTGCCCCGCCTGCCCGCCGCAGACCTCGGTGCCGTGCTGCAGCTCGAACTTGTAGAAGAGGGCCCAGGCATCCCCCAGGTCCGAGTCTATCTTCACGGTGCGGTGGAACCACTCCCGGGCCTTGGTGATCTTCCGCTCGCTCCAAAACAGCCTGTCGGAAGCCGAAGGGGGAGAGCCCAGGGTGAGCGGCCAGCAAGGGCCTGGCTCCAGCCTCCCTATGTGTGGGTGCAGCATGAGCCCCGAGACACGTCGTGGCCCCTCTGTCCTCCCTGCGAGCCCTGGGCTCCCCCGGAGGCTGGGGAAGGAGCCTGGCCACCTGGAAACCATGCAGGTCACAAAGCCAGAGCCAGTCCCCCAGTGCCTCCCCACCTGTTTCCGAGGAAGGAACCTGCACGCCTTCATCCCTCTCCTCCGGGGAAGATACAGGAGATGAAAGGAAACTGACAAAAATGTGAACACGGCTTTGATCTGGAAAGGAAGGGAGGCCTGGCCTGTTCCTGCCCATAGGCAGCCACCCCTGAGGAGAGGCCTCAGGCCCGCACAGGCACCTGGCACGGCAGGCACAGACACCCGTGTCCTGATTGAGGGTCAACAGCGCCCCCGCACGTTAGTGAGGACAGGACGGTGGGAGGACTTGCTTCCAGCCCCGCCGCCCTCTTTGCCAGAGGTCCGATGCCGAGGGCACACTAACCCTCCACCAGGCAGCTGCTGGGGCCGGTCTGTAACGAAACCGAGTAATTGGATGCAATGATAGCTTGATTGTTTTTTAAGCCTTGTGGTATTCTTAATTGCTTGGTGTTAGATAAACTGTGATTTAAAGAGCACAAACCCAGATAGCAGGCACACAGAACACCAGCCTGGGAACAGCAAGGAGTGACTTGTTGATTTTAGCAAAGCCTTTTATGAGGTTTATGGCCGTCCTATCTGAGTGGCACACATAAAGGTCACTCTGGGAGGCGGAAGCACGGCACAGGAGGGAGGGAGCCCTGCCAGGCCTCAGGAGCCTGTGGGAGGCCCTTGCCCCCACAGCAGTGAGAAGAGGTGCTGGGCAGAGCGCTAAGGCCAGCTGAGCATATCCCCGCTCAGGCTCTGACAGCCCAGCTGCCACCTCTCCCGGGTGAGCAGCAGCCCCAGGAGCCGTCCGTATGCAAGCCCTGCCCCGCACATAGGTCCCACTCTCCTCAGGAAGTCCTCCTGCGAGCAAGCAGGGAGCGGCAGCTCTCAAGACGCTCCACTCATGGGCCACAACCTCACCCAGTGCTCCCAAGACTCCGAGCTCCTTCCCACGCCCCACAGCTCACACCTCCCCAGGGAGCCTTGACCCAGCACCCGACACACAAGCTCACGAGACCATTTGCCCTGAAGGTGGCATTTTGCTGAAACCGGTTTGGCTCAGTGGTAGAGCGTCGGTCTACGGACTGAAAGGTCCCAGGTTTGATTCCGGTCAAGGGCATGTACATTGGTTGCGGGCACATCCCCAATAGGGGGTGTGCAAGAGGCAGCTGGTCGATGTTTCTCTCTCATTGATGTTTCTAGCTCTCTCTCTTTCTCCCTTCCTCTAAGAAAATCAATATATATTAAAAAAAAAAAAAAAAAAAAAAAAAAAAAGGTGGCATTTCCACAACCCAGACACTGACAGCCGGACCCACGGCCCCGACGGCTCCCAGGCCACCAAGGAGCGACATTCTGTCCTGGCCTGGGAGACCAGTCCCTTGCTTACACCCTTTCAGCCAGAGGGGCTCTGCTTAGGAATTAAACTGTGTGCACCAACATTCGACGTCGCTCTCTGTCTTGAAACCCAGGGCATGTGTGTGTGTAGCTACACAGTGGCAGACACAGAGGAGCAGTCGCATCTGAAGGGCTGGACAGAGGGGACCAGCTCATGTCCGCACGGCCTCTGCTCCAACAGGCCCCGGCGCTTCGCCGAGGGTCTAGGGCCCCAGGGCCAGGGCCCCACCGGCCTCTCCACTCACTTGGCCACGGCCAGGAGCACGTGGGGGTCGTGCTCGCATTTCTTCAGGGCGTCGACGCTCTTGGTCCTCCTCTGGGGCCTGGCCTCAAGGAAGATGGCTTCGGACCACAGGACTCCTGAAATTCACAGACGCCACACCTCCGATTCTGACCGTGGCTCGCAAACAGCCTGTCCGGCCAACACCGCAGCCGAGAGGAGCACCACAGACCACATAAGCCCGCCCCGCCACCCCGAGGGCACAGGCTGGTCAGCTTTCTGGGGATGACAGGCTGGAAATAACGAGGTCTCACTCCTGCGGCTCAGTAATTCCACATCCAAGTCAATTGTAATAAAACCATCAGAAATGCTAGTCAAGAGTCACACAGAAAGGTTGTAATACTGAATTAAATCAGATTAAAAATTTAGAACAGTTGAGCGGTGCTGTCATATTTACAAAATTTTGATTTTTAAAAAAATATATTTTATTGATTTTACAGTGAGGAAGGGAGAGGGAGAGAGAGTTAGAAACATCAGTGAGAGAGAAACATCAATCAGCTGCCTCCTGCACACTCCCTGCCAAGGATGTGCCCGAAACCAAGGTACATGTCCTTGACCAGAATCGAACCTGGGACCCTTGAGTCCACAGGCTGATGCTCTATCCACTGAGCCAAACCGGTTAGGGCAATATTTACAAAATTTTATAATTTACATCCTTGAAGAGTCACCGATAATAGAAAATTCTCACCAACTTTTCAGCTTTAAAAAAATCACATAGCCGAAACCGGTTTGGCTCAGTGGTAGAGAGTTGGTCTGTGGACTGAAAGGTCCCGGGTTCGATTCTGGTCAAGGGCATGTACCTTGGTTGCGGGCACATCCCCAGTAGGGGTTGTGCAAGAGGCAGCTGGTCGATGTTTATCTCTCATCGACGTTTCTGGCTCTCTGTCCCTCTCCCTTCCTCTCTGTAAGAAATCAATAAAATATATATATATATTTTTTTAAATCACATAACTAAACATACTAGCCCCAGCCATGTTGCTCAGTGGTTAGAGTGTCGGCCCACATGCCGAAGGGCCATGGGTTCGACTCCCAGCCAAGGGCATGAACCTAGGCTGCAGGTTTGCTCCCTGCTTCGTTAGCGCGCCCGTGGGAGGCAATCCAGTTGATGTGTGTCTCTCACATCAATGTTTCTTTCTCTTTCTCTCTCTCTCTCTCCTTCCATCCTTCACTCCCTCCCTCCCCTCTCTTCTACTCTCTCTGGAAAGCAATGGAAACAAAACAAGAACTAAACGTACTTTGTTACTTTACAAAAAGCTCTAAGTAGTGGTCTCTGAGCAGTGGCTCAGAGGTGGTTTCATTCCCTTTCACTCCAAATCCGTTCACACTGCATGTGCGTCCCTCACAGACTTGGGGTAACACAGTAAAAGGTGAAGGAAAGAAGTGGCAGCACCTCAGAACAGGAAGTGGAATGCCCCTGACGGCGAATTCGGTTGCAATGTCTCAATGACTGTGTCAATAAACCTTCTGACTAAAGGGACTCATGCAAACCACCCAGGAAGTGCCTGCAGCCTGCCCGGCTGAAGCCGGCCTTACCGGAGCTGGGGCACTCCTGCAGCGCCTTGGCCATGAGCGTGTTGGCGATGTTCTTCAGCCCCGCACGGTACTCCAGCCTCACGGACTCCAACCTGAGGACACATGCCAAGAGGGAGGTCTGTGCCTTCCCGTGGACACAGCCTGAGCACAGAGTTGACCAGCGGGAGCTGCCCTCGCTGCCACAGGGAGCAGGGACGCACTGGTGCCACACTGTGGGCCCATTGTAACGGCCCTGCCCGGAGCCTGGGGCCCTGACATCGTGTTTCCTCAGGGCATGGGCACTCTTGGTCTTCCTCTAGCGCCAGGAAGGTGGGTGGGAGGACAGGCGGCGTGTTGCGGCGGCTGTGAGTGCACAACACAGGGGCGTCTCCTTCAGCCCCCGCTGCCCGCTCCAGCCTGGACTCTGACCCTGCGCTGACCCCTGTACGCAGTTTCCTGTGGGCAAAACTCCTATTCATCCCTCAAGATCTCTTCTAGACGCCATGTCTTTTATGGAGCAGCTCTGAGACTTCCTCCATCCTCGCTCCCCCATCATTAGCTGCTGGCTCCCCTGGACACCTGCTCTCAGACAAGCTCAACTGCGCTGAGCACCTGGGCTGAACCCTCCTCACAACCGGGACCTGCCACTCTTCTTCCTGTGAAGCCGGAACCGGAAACACTGCCCAGCGGCTGCCCATGAGCACTGGCGAGGGCGCCCGAGCGTGAGCTGGCCTGAGACTCACCACAGTCCGGGGTTCTTCGGGTTCTTCAGGCGAGACTTCTCCAAAATGGCCCGAGCTCGGGTCAGCTGCCCGATCTTCTCCTCCAGCCGGGAAAGCAAAAGCCACAGGGGTGTGGAGTGGGGACATTTCTTCAGCTGTGGCCGAGAAAGACAAGAGAGAGGGGCTTAGCTGGAATCTGGGAGGAACTGTGACAGCTATGGCCAGCTCCTCAAGCCAGAGTCAGGCTGCCCATGTACATGGAGACCCATCCACTTCATGCCTTGGTTATAGGTGTTATGTGCAGGCTGTGCTGGGCACATGTGTATACAGGGTGCGTGTCTGTTTATGTGCACGGCTGTGCACTGCTCATGTGTACAGGGTGTGCACACAGCAGTTGTACATTAGAGACAGCGTAACCTGCACTACAAGCAGTGCTCACAGCTTTTAAGGACCCCGAGTCGGGTTGTCACACACCATCAGGAGTGCCAGAAGCACTGCCCTGAGCAGGGGATGAGGCCCTGCAGGAGCGAAGCAGGTGCTGACCACTGGGCCCAAGTGTGCCGCATGCAGAGCTCACCCCCTGGCTGTAGGCCTCCCGAGCCTTGTCCGTCTGCTCCTCCTGCTCTTCGATCTGCCCCTTCATCATCCACAGCTTGGGGAAGTCCTCGTAGTGCTTCAGGGCCTCCTCACATAGCTCCTGTGCGGCCTCAATGTTCCCCAGCACCCACTCCAGCTTCACAGACTTCATGAACACCTGGGGAGGCACACATCAGTCAGCCTCCCCACCGCCTCTGGCCCAGCCTCTAGCACCGAGCCCGGGCTGCCCGGCACCTTTGTTGCCTAAGGTCACACAACAGGTCGTCTTAAATGCCTTTTGTTCGGCTATTTACCATGTAAGCTGCCTTGTAGCTGTGTGAGCCTGCAGTGTCCTGGTCTCAGCCCCCCCCCCCCCCCCGACACTGCAGGACAGGAGGCCCCGCGTGGCCTGAGCCACTCTGCTCACCCGGGCGGTGGGTGCGCTGCTCCGAGCCTTGGCCAGCAGCCGCCGGGCCCGCTCATACTCGTTGTTCTCCGATTCCAGCTTGACGGCCGCCAGCCAGATCTCCTCACTGTTGGGGTTGGCCTGGAGGGTGAGCCCAGCACAGCCACAGTGGGCACAGGACAGAAGTGAGTGAGGCTGGGCTCACTTAACACAAACAGCCTCCTGGGAGCACCCTGGCCACACCTGCTGACCATGCCAATTCGAAAGTGGCACTACAGTGACTGGCAGTGGCGTCAGGGCAGATGGGGGAATGAGACAGCAGAGGGCACAGCCAGCCCCGTGCCAGTCCTTCTCTTGGAATCATACTAGCCGGTCACAACAGCTCCACCTGTATACAGCACCCCAGTTTATACAAAAGATGCTGCAACTACTGACAAATGCCCCATCACAGAACACTGCACGGGCCCCTGTCTGTGTGACAGCCTGGCTGGTGCAGATGCCTTGGGTAATGCTCCCACGTGTGACCCACGTGGCGGGGGGGCGGGGGCGGGGGGGGGAAAAGAGGGGAGGAGTGCTTGAGGCAAGAGGCGCAGGGCTCCCTGCTCCAAGAACTGGAACACCTAGCTTCCATGTCGAAGCCCCGCCGTCACTTACTGTGTGCTCCATCCTCCGCCCACCCCGCCCCGGGAATGTCCCTGCTCTCCCTGTGTTCTGTGTTCTGGAACATGTGGCCGGTGGTCACACAGAGTGGTGGTGACCAAGAGGCATGTGTCTACCAGCTGGGCCATCTTCCCTGTTCTCAGGTCTTCGTGGGCGCCAGCTGTCTGCACAGCAGCCCGAGTCCCGTGCACTGTGAACACGCACGGCCCTCGGGCCAGCACTGCCAGTGGGCGGGAGGAGACCAGGGGAGGTGCGTGCACCGGTGCCCTCACAACACAGCCGACCTCACCCACCTGGAAGGCCAGAGCCAGGATGCTCCTCGCCGCGGGCACATCGCCCGCCAGCCACTTGGACTTGGCGCCCATGAGCCACAGCACCTCCGCCTTGGGGCAATGGGCCACGGCCCTCTGCAGAAGTGCTTCCAGCGACTCCCTGCAAGATGGGCCACGTCACCACAGCGCACAGCGCTGCAGCCGCGGCGCGGGCGCTGAAAAGACAGTTACTGCTCCAAAGTCCGGCCCCATCAATGATTGACCAGCTTTACGATGGGGAGAGTGCGGGGAAATCTCCTCTCCACAAAGGCTCTAAAACCAACACTGCGGAGGGTGCTACAAAGTGGCGCATTGTTCACATAGCAGAGCGGACAGAGGAGCGTCTTGGAACCCGTTTACAGCCGCGCGGTCTGGGTGACAGGAGGGCCTTTCATCTCCGCGCAGATCCGCCGATAAAGCTCCCGGCCTCCGCCCGCGCCCTGGCATCCAGGCACCGTCTTCCCGAGAGCAAGTTATTTGAGGTCATACTGAGCAAGACCGCCAGCCTGGGTAGCAGCTGTAAAGCCCACCGCCCCTTTCCTTGCCACCTGGCACAGGTGGCCTCTTCAGACCTCCGCAGCGAGACCCTGTGCAGGAAGCGGGACAGCACACAGCCCGGGACCAAGACCCCAGGCCCCAAGCACTTGCCTCCCTCACCCTCCTGAGCCGGCAGATGGCACAGGTGCCAGATGAGAGGAGGGGCTGCTCTGAGCCAGGACCAACAGCAGCAGTGCCCCCAGGGCCACAGCTGGAGGGCAGGCTCTGCTAAGCAGAAACATCCGAGGCGAACTTGTACAGGGTGAGCTCAAAACGTCCCCAAAGGAGTGAACGCCGCAACACAAACCAGCTGGTAGGAGTGAGGAGGGGACAAAAGCACCAAAGACAGGAAAGAGGTCTCAGTGGTCCCTGGGCAGCCCTGGTCCATCAGCAAGGCCACCCCACCAGCATGGGACAGCAGCAGTCATCCTGGGCAGAGGGTGCACAGTCAGGATGCACAGTGACGTGAGCCAATGCCCCGCCAGCCTCCTCGCCACCAGAATTGCAACACCTAATCTAATCAGCGGCTGTGGCACTGAGGCAGGTCTGAAGGTTTTTCCAATTATAGACACAATTAGAGAAAATTGTGAAGGACCTCCTCAGAGCACAAAACCCAGCTCCAACCCAAAGCCAGCAAATTTAAATGAAAACCATGCCTGCCTGGGCCCAGATGCCGCCCCACCCACACTGATGGAGCCAAGCTGGCAAGACACGGACTCCGGGCCCTGAGCTCCTGCACCAGGAACCCTGAGGCTCGGCTGCAGGTGCTCCGCTCTGGCAGAGAGGCCCCCTGCGCCTCAGTGCCACAACGATACAACAGCGATCACCCTGTCGCCCGAGGAGCCACAGGCACAGCTCCAGCTGCCAAGTGCCAGGCCAGGCACTCGCCCGTGTGGGAGCATGGCCTAGAGCTGGAGCAGCAGCTGCGTGCAGGGAGTCCCCGTACCTGGTGCCATGGTTCTTCTCAAAGTAGGCGGCCCGCAGCCACACGCTCTTCTTGCTGGGGAACACCTGCAGAGCGTAGGCGTAGATGGCACGTGCGCACTCCAGGGCGTTGTGGGCCACACACTGGAGCAGAGACAGGTGTAAGGACGGGCAGCCCGCACTGGCCTCGGAGCAGGAGGTGTGGTGCCCTCCCCAAGGCGCCCTCCATTAGAAACCATACCACACAGGAGGATGGGGTGTGAGCACAAAAGTGGGAGCATGTGGCGGGGCTGCAACGGGGCGGCCTGCCAGCCCAGACAGACCATGGGAGCTGGTGTGCGGAACACCCACCCACCACGGCTGCAGGGGGGCGGGTGGGCACGGGGTGAACACATCCATGCATGTGAGGTCCCTTTGAAAAAAGTGCTGCATGTATTTTAACTGTAAGTCACACACACCACAGATACGCAAAGTCCTCTCCTGTCAAGAACAGGCTTTTGTCTTGAGATGAAAATCCACTAGGAAGTATGTCAGGAACAAAGCTTTGCCAGTAGGACGTGAACTGGAATTGGACAAGCAGCCTCACACTGTGCATCTTCGTACAGGAGGGCCCGAGCCACTTCAGACTGGGTCCCTCCTCAGTCCCACGGCCTCTGCCGAGCCCGCACCACACACACCAGGAGGCCCTGCCGTGGGCGTGTCCTGACCTGGTGAAGTGAGAATCAGGTCCGGGCACATTGGCCTGCACCCTTACCATCACTTCTGACCAAGGTCCCGGAGGCCAGGCACAAGGCTTTCGGGCCTCCGTCCACCACGGCCATCGCCCCACAGGCTCACATGACAGCTCGGCCAGGCCTGCCGGGGTGAGCGCCCAGGACAACGCTCCGCACTCCAAGCACAAACCCCTGAGCGGAGCAGCTGTGTGCTTGCGAAGGGGATGGAAACAAGGACACCGCACCAGCTCAGGCCACCCCCCCTCCCACTCCCACTCCCACTTCCCTCTGCTACTGTCTGCAGGGCGACGCCCACCACACCCTCACAGGGCAAACAGTAAGGAAAGCAAACAGGCACAGTGTCTAACTGCATTCGGAATAAATAGAGGCTCGGCAACCAGGGGCTGGGGTCCTCTGGATGTTTAGAGAGTTTCTCCCAACACAGAGGCTGTGTGGATGTCCCGATGGGCTGGACCCCAGCAGCAAGCTAACCAACTGGTCGAAGCGTCTGCCCCCTGGTGGTCAATTCGCATCATAGCGATTACTCAAACAAATGACTGGACACTTAGCATATTTAGGCTCTTATTATATAAGGATTCTTCATACTTTTATATGTCGTATTACATATTAAAAGGTTGTAACAAGGTGTAGCAGTTGGCTTGTGTCTCTCGACCCAAATGTGGTGTGTGGTCAGTGGGCACAGGCCATCTGCAGGCCAGCTTGGTAGCCGGGACACGGCCAACACCGCCTTCAGGGGAGGGGCGGGGGCCACAGTGCACACAGGACTTGGGACGATGGCCATGGTGGACAGACTCCCAGAGAACCGAGTTGGACCCTCAGTCTCTCCTGATGCAAAGGGGTGGACGCCACATGAATGAGGGAGAGAGGGAGGCTGTTCTTCACTGTAGAATTCCTACTAATAAACTCTAACCAATCAGAGGAAACAACATTTAAAAAACCTCCATTTGACAAATACCATGGCAATAACTGACAGAGGCCAAACTTAATGGGCCCGCAGGTCAAAGTTTGGCGAGAAACAAGATGTGGGGAGTCTCAAAGTGTCCCCCACGAAACACTGCTTAATTAAAAGGGGAAAACCAGTAACCTTCCCTTGGCGAGCCTGGCAAGCGCCCCCTGGACTGGTCAGGATTGAATGGGTGCAGACGTCCCCCAGCACAACCCGCCGGGAGGACGCAGTCCCCACCAAGATGCAGAACCTCAACCCGCCCATGAGACACGTGCAGGCCGAGTCCAGGGGCCCCGCAGAACCATGGCCGGACGCCTCAAGCACACCAGACTCGCGGAAGCCAGAGACACGCCGGAGCCCTCCCAGGCCATGGAGGCCCGAGGAGGTGGCCTGGCAGCTGTGCCCCAGACTGAGGCGAGCTGCCGCTGACCTCCGACAGAGCCCGCGTGGCTGACAGTTCTGCACCAACACCCACCCAATGGGGATGAGCTCATGAGCGCCCCCTTCAAGAACACACACTGAGGTCGGGAGATGTAAAGGGCCATGCCATCTACAACTCACTCTCAAAGGGTTCAGAGAAGAATGAGGGGCATGTGTGTGCATGTGGAGAATGAGAAAACAAATGTGGTAAAATGGGTAAGTCTGGTGGATTCTGGGTGAAAGGCATAAGAATGCTTCATAGAGTTTTGCTACTTTTAGATAAAGCTAAATTATTTCAAAATAAAAAGCTAAAAAAAAGGATTGCATGCAAGGGATAAAATACTTTAACTGTGTTTATGACTGTGACCCTATGTCTTCTCTGGACAACTGTCCTAAGGAAATAGTCTCAAAGTACTAGGCAAAAGCTGTGTGCAAAATGTTTTCTGAGTGCCATTTATAACAGAACCAGGGTGGGGACCAGACAGATGCGCAGAGGTAAACACTAAGGAAGCGTGTGAACCTGGGGCCCGGTCCTCCCAGAGCTCCGAGGTGAGTGTGTGCTACGAAAGCAGCTCTTCACGCGGACCTGTCCCTTACGACGCAATGATGGCTACACGCCAGCACATCAGAGGTTCTCAAACCCAAGCAAAGAGACTCCAGGCCCGAGGACCAGACTCACACTGTCGGCGTCTTCCATCCAGGTGTGCTTCCGGTCCTCCTCCTCGATCCCAATGCCAATCACAGCTCGCATGACCGCCTGACAGGTGGCCACACTGCCCGCCTTGTCACACTCCTCGGCATCCTGAGAGGGAGGGACACAAAACTGAACCCACAGCAAGTGCAGGCTCCACGGGCGGCGAGCACCGAGCGCCCTGCTCCTGCAGACGCAGGTGTGTGAGTTCCACAGATTCTGACTGTCCTGCTCACTGTGTACCCATCCCTGCACCCAGCAGATCAATGCTCAACAAACCTTCAGCAAGCACCTACTGTGCAAAAGGGCTATGGAGGCAACTCAGTGGCAAGAAGAGGCTCCTGCGCTAAAGAAACGTGCAAAGAGCCTGGAGGACAGACAAGGTCACACACTGTGTCTGCTGGTCTGGAACAGGGACCTGTGGGGCGAGCTGAGCCTCACACAGTCGGCAAGGTAGAACCTGAGGGAGGGGCCGCACAGGAGCTTTCAGGGGGCGGGGCTGCTGGCCGCAGGGGAGCACCGGGCTTCCCAACAGGAGAGAGGAGATATCAGGAGACACAGACCTATCACTGGTGTCTCTTGCACATCAAATGGAAAAGGACCAATAACATAAGAAACATACAACACACAGTTCTCTAAGAAAACAAAATGACTTTTAAATATGAAAAGAAATTCAAAGCTGCTTTTTTTGAAAATTGATTTTTAGAGCCCTAGCCGGTTTGGCTCAGTGGACAGAGCATTGGCCTTCAAATTGAAGGGCCCAGATTTGATTCCACACATTCCTGGGTTGCGGGTTCAATCCCCCAGTAAGGGGCATGCAGGCGGCAGCCAATCAACGGTTCTTTCATTGCTGATGTTTCTCTCTATCCCTCTCCCTTCCTCTCTAAAGTCAATAAAAACGTATTTTTCTTAAAGTTGATTTTTAATATATTTTATTGATTTTTTACAGAGAGGAAGGGAGAGGGATAGAGATAAAGTTAGAAACATCAATCAGCTGCCTCCTGCACGCCCCCTACTGGGGATGTGCCTGCAACCAAGGTACATGTCCTTGACAGAATCGAACCTGAGACCTTTCAGTCCCCAGGCTGACGCTCTAACCATTGAACCAAACCGGTTAGGGCTTAAAGTTGATTTTTAGAGAGAGGGAGAAGGGGTGAGAGAGAGGAACATCAGTTGGCTGCCTCCTGCACGCCCCCTACCGGGGATATGCCCTGACTAGGAATGGAACTGGCAACACTTCAGTGCATAGGACCATGCCCAACCAACTAACCAGCCAAGCAACACCAGCCAGGGCCAAAGCTACTTATTATTTTTTAAATATATATATTTTGTTGATTTTTTACAGAGCAAAAGAGAGAGGGATAGAGAGTTAGAAACATTGATGAGAGAGAAACGTCGATCAACTGCCTCCTGCACACCCCTCACTTGTGCCCGCAACCAAGGTACAAGGCCTTGACCAGAACCAAACCTGGGATCTTTCAGTACGCAAAAAGCCACTTATTTTTAAAAAGCTCACTAAGATATCCCAAGTGCCATTTCATATATATCAGAACAGTGGCCTTGAAACACAGCCAGCACACAGCTAACACCTTTTGTCATCCCTTTTATTTTTATTTTTTGTTACTCCTCACCCAAGGATATTTTTTCCATTGATTTTTAGAGAGAGAGGATGGGGGGAGAGAGAAAGAAAGGAGAAGAAAGGAAGAAGGGAAGAAGGGAAGAAAAGAAGGAAGGAAGGAAGGAAGGAAGGAAGGAAGGAAGGAAGGAAGGAAGGAAGGGAGGGAGGGAGGGAGGGAGGGAGGGAGGGAGGGAGGGAACTGGTTGCCTCCCATACTGAACTTGAAACCCAGGTGTGTGCCATTGACTGGGAATCAAACCTGAGACCCATTACATGGGGCCCAACACACAAACCACTAAGCAATACCAGCCAGGGCTGTCTGTCACCCCTTTTGGTTTTTTTTTTTATAATGTTTTGATTGATTTCAGAGAGGAAGGGAGAGGGAGAGAGATATAAACATCAATGATGAGAATCATTGATTTGGCTGCCTCTTGAAGGGCCCAGGTTTGATTCCACACATGCCTGGATTGCGGGCTCAACTACTGGGGATAGAGCCCTAACACAGGCATGTGCCCTCCTGGTTCATGGGTTGATGCTCAACCACTGAGCAACACTGGCCAGGCTATTTCTAGTCGCAAAGTGACACGAGCAACATATGTCCACATGCTGAAAGGGCTTCAGAGCACCTAACCTCAATGTGCACTTGGTTTGCCACTACACAAGCTTCAGTGCGATCAAGGAAAGCCCCATGTGCCAGCCCTGTCCTAGCAGAGGCCACGTGCGGGAGGACATCCATTTTTGGAGCTGCCGCTGACCCTGAGCGCAGCTGCAGGCCCACCTGGATCCACTGCTCGCGGTTGATCTCCACCCCGTTGGCCCGCAGAGAGGTGATGGCCCTGTCAATGATCTTCTCCACCATCTGCGTGTTCCCGTTGGCTTCCTCCAGCTTGGCAGCCGTGACCCAGATGTGCCGGTCTGTGGGGATGTTCTCACGAGCCTTATTCAAGACCTTGCGGGCATTTTCATAGGTCTCCAACCTTGCCAGAGCGAGCCAAAGCTGCGTGGAAAGGCAGACATGAGACCCAAGGGACAGGTGCCGAGCCTGCCTCAGTGGCCCCACGGTGCTCCCCAGGCCTGAGCTCTCAAGGACCACCCGAGCAGGGCCCACGGACGTGACAGCAGCATTTTCACTCTGAAAGTTGCTCAGTGAGGCTGCTGATTTACTTAGAGACGGTCTCCTTACCGGGAAAAGAAACGTATGCCCTGTGTGTGGAGCGGGAGTGAGCAGGACAGGAGGCCACTTCCCTAGCTAAAGATCACGTGGGTGTTCAGCCTCCTGGGCTCTCACCCCCCAGCTGGTGACTCGGCAGCATTTCAACACCACGCATGTGTACAGGCTCTGTTTATTTTTATATAAAGAATTAAGATTGATTTTGTTTGGAAAATTTCGCAATTCCCCTCAGGATAATGAAATACATACTGGATATCATAAAACCAAGACTAAAAGCACTGCACACTGCTGTGAACTTTAAAACTAGAGAATTCCAACTAGCACAGAGGCAAGAAGCCGACTTTGTGCTGGGTTGGCAGAAAGATGTGTCAATGATTTCTATCACTCTTTCCCCTCAGGTCCCATCTGCAAATTCTGCGTGGCCCAGGCCTGAAGGAGGGCTCCCACAGAGCCCAGAGCGGTCGGGCTGAGCACGGCCAGGCTGCTCTGCCTGCAGCTGTCAGGCGGCGTCCCGTGGCTTTTTATTGCACCTGGGGGAGCTCAATGCCCAGCTGATGCCACTTTCAGGTCCTGGGCCTGGGCTCAGCCTCAGTGGCAGTGATGAGGCTGAGGACTCACCTCCACGCTAGTGGGGCAGCACTCCACGGCTCGGCTGAGCATGATTCTAGCATCTTCAGGCTCTTCCAGCTCAACTGCTGCCTTCCACAAGCGAACAGAATTGGGTACATGCTCCAGGGCTGGGAAAGGTCACAGAAAAGGGGAAGTGATGCTGCTGCCAGCAGGTTTAGGAGGCCTGGTCCTAGGGACAGCTGGGACAGCAGGCCTGTCCTTTCTAGGGGTGCTCCAAGGCCTGGGGCACAGCAGACAGCTGAGGGTGGTGCATCCCCTCCACCCCGTACACACTGAAAATCAATGTTAGAAAACAGAGCAACAGCCGAAACCGGTTTGGCTCAGTGGTAGAGCGTCAGTCTGCGGACTGAAAGGTCCCAGGTTCGATTCCAGTCAAGGGCATGTACATTGGCTGCGGGCACATCCCTAGTGGGGGGTGTGCAGGAGGCAGCTGGTCGATGTTTCTCTCTCATCGACATTTCTAACTATCTCTCTCTCTTCCTCTCTGTAAAAAAACTCAATAAAATATATTTAAAAAAAAAAAAGAAAGAAAGAAAAAGAAAACAGAGCAACAGAGGCCCCCACAGGCAGCCACCACACAGGAAGCCCAGCAGGAGGTGAGTGAGGAAGCGAGCGCGAGGGCAGAGAGCATGAGAAGGGAAGACAAATGATCCTGGGACGTGCCCCGAAGGCCGTGTGCACCCGAAGGTGGCTCAGTCCCTGAGACCCCGGGATGGTTTACACAAAGCTCTGCCAGGCTGTGTCAGGGCCACCTCGAGCATAAGGGACAGGCCAGGCAGGAAAAGAGGAGTCTGAACAAGAAATGCCTGTGACAAGCCGGGACAAGCTGGGCCCTCACAGGCAGATGTGTCAGCAGCCTACAGCCCTTTGGGTGGGTGGGGGGGGGAAGGAGGGGAGACACACAGGTGTTGGCCCTGTGCTCAGTGACCAGACGATGAGGGCTGCTGCAGGCTGCCATGCCAGGGGCCAGAGTCCATGCTATATGTGAGTGCCCTGGTACACAGAGCAGCATGGTGCTGCACGCCAGGAAGCAGCCCATGGCCCAACCCCTGGCATAAGGCTCCCCACCCACGTGTACCCTTACAGGGGAGGACACTGAGACTCAAGTCAAGCACTACGCTCAAGCTCACTCAGCCTCAAGCCTCAAACCAGCAGAAGAAACTGAAGCTCTCCCAGCAGAGCCCCAGGACGTCAGCTGCACTGAGTGTGGGCGCAGCCGACACACAGACCAGAGGCTGAGGGTTGCACGGTGCCCTGTCATCAAAGGCGGCATCTTCGTTTTCAAACATCAGCCCTTTCCAGGGGTGGCTGCCAACTGCACAGGGAGGCAGCACGGCTTTTTCAGGCATCTGGGAACAGGAGCTGCTTCGGAAAACCCTCTACGGAGGGGCAGGGACAGGACCATAACCAGAGAGCGGGGGCAGGCCAGCTAGGGTTCCCACATCCCTCCACTTGAGCACAGCTGCTCCTTGACCCAAAGAGCTGAAGGCCTGCGCCCCTCCAGGCCGGGACGGCCGGTGTGTCCCAGCCTCCCGGCAGGGCCTCCTCCATGCCCATCCTCTCTCCACACATCCAGCCAACTGGAAACGAACCCAGGCTGTGCGGGGAGCATCATCACATGGTGCAGGCGGGCCACAGAGCTTTCCTGAGTAAATAAATGATAACTGCCCAGTTCAATGTGTTTGTCATCAGAGACTTCGTTTTCTGGCTGAAAAAAGGTAGAAGCTGATTTCTACCAAAGAAGGTACTAACTTTCTGCTCCTGGCTCCATTTTAAAGAGTCTGGCTCTGAGAATTTAATGGATAGCAATGCTGCGATCAAGAAATCAGAGGTGAGGCCGAAACCGGTTTGGTTCAGTGGATAGAGCATCAGCCGGTGGACTGAAAGGTCAAGGGCATGTATCTTGGTTGCGGGCACATCCCCAGCAGGGGGTGTGCAAGAGGCAGCTGATCTTTGCTCCCTCTCTCTTCTGCTTTGTAAAAAATCAATAACATTAAAAAAAAAAAAAAAAAAAGAAAAGAAAAGAAATCAGAGGTGAGTCCTGGCTGGTTTGGCACAGTGAATTGGGTCCCGGGTTCAATTCTGGTCAAAGGCACATGCCCAGGTTGCAGGCTCACTCCCCAGTAGGGGTCGTGCAGGGGGCAGGCAACCAATGATTCTCTCTCATCACTGATGTTTGTATCTCTCCCTCTTCCTTCCTCTCTGAAATCAGTAAAAATATATTTTAAAAAAGAAAGCAGGAGTGAGAGAAAAACTCTGAGCACATGATACACACTTGCAGGCAGAGCCACACAAGGTGGATGCCACCTGGCCTCTATCGAACAGATGTAGAGTCAGAAACTACGCGATGATGCCGGAAGGCCTGACATCACACTCCTCTGACATGTGACTCAAACACAAGAGCTGGCCACCACCCACTGAAAACTGCCCCCACCCCCACAAATGCATCTTCTGCGCCTGCGCTGAACCCAGGCTCCCTCCAGCTGACTGGCATCTGCTCTGGAGCAAACAATAGCAGCAGGCCCACGGGGAGGCGAAGGGCGATCCTGTGTATCAGTCCCTCAGGATGAAAACACAGCATCCTCCAAAGCTGCATCTGGGCAGTGATTCCTGGATGGAGTCAGTTTCCCTGGCAACAAGCTGTGCAAGGGGACCCACTGCCTCGTCTACAGTACCAGGCAAGGTGAGGGCGCCACCCGCTGCCATGCAGGAGTCCCGCCGGACAGGAAGGAGCTCATCGCCGCAGAGCTCTGGTGCCGCTCCCTGCCAGACCCCAGCTCCTGACCCTTGGGGGTGACTGCTGCCCACGGGGCCTGCGTGACACTGGCGCAGCTTGCCCTCCCACAGAGCAGGTCCTGAACCAGCATGTCCACCGTATCTGGGCCACAGCGACGGCCAGTTGCACCGCAAGAAAAGGCAGGAGTGGGATTTATGCCAGAGCGCCTCAGCCAGGTGGACACTCCCCCACAGAGGAAAGGGCAGGGGTAACCCAGCCAGAAAAAGACCTGAAGATGCCACCCCCTCGTTACCTACTCCCAGCAACACCTAAGCAAACCCACGGAAGGAAAGCTGCTCTCCCTGGGCACGGCCCCGGGGGCGGAGGAGGCAGCCCCACACACGGAGACAGTAGGACATGGCTCCGGGAGGCGCCCGGAGGCTCACCTTTCCGAAGAACCCGCTTCTTGGCACGAATGTCTGTTTCCAGCTCTGCTGCTCTGATGTAAATCCTGACAGACTGGGGGAGGTGACGGACAGCTTGGGCCACCACAGCCTTGGCAGTGTCCCCAGGCTGCAACCTGGCTGCTTCCAACCACACATCTTCACTCTGCGGGCAAACAGGAGAAACGGCATGCTACGTGCCAGCCGGAGCCCCGCCGAAGCGGCAGCCCCTAGGACTTGCACACAGCCTCAGGACACGTGGCTGGCCCCTGGACCATACCCTATCCACGGGCTTTTTAAAAGACTTTCTAGATCTAGCCGAAGCCAGTTTGGCTCAGTGGTAGAGCGTCGGTCTGCGGACTGAAAGGTCCCAGGTTCAATTCTGGTCAAGGGCATGTACCTTGGTTGCAGGCACATCCCCGGTGGGGAGTGTGCAGGAGGCGGCTGGTCGATGTTTCTCTCTCATCAACGTTTCTGGCTTTCTATCTCTCTCCCTTCCTCTCTGTAAAAAAATCAATAAAATATATTTAAAAAAAAAAAAAAAAAGACTTTCTAGATCTAGATGATGATTCTTGAAGGATGAGGGGTTTTTTTTTCTGTGTGTTTTTTTAAATATATTTTATTGATTTTTAACAGAGAAGAATGGAGAGAGATAGAGAGAGAGAAACGTCGATGAGGGAGAAACATCGGGGATGTGCCCACAACACCAAGGTACATGCCCTTGACCGGAATCAAACCCGGACATTTCAGTCCGCAGCCAAACCGGTTTCAGTCACTGGAGCATTTAAAAAAATATATTTTTTTAATTGGTTTTTAGAGAGAGAGGAAGGGAGCGGGAGAATTACACACTAATGAGAAAAACATTAACATGGACTGAATGTTTCCTGCACCCCACTGGGAATCAAGCCCCACCCATAGGTGTGCCGATCAGGAATGGAGCCAGCCACCTCTCGGTGTGGAGGGTCTACACTCAACCACTGAGCCGCGCAGGCCAATCCTTGGTGCTTGGCCTCAAACACAGCTGTACCACAGACCTCGTACCGCCAAGGCTGGGTCACTGGCCACACTGCAAGGAGCCCAGCAGGAGCCCAGGTGGCATGGACAGGCCCTCTCTGGTCACGGCACCCGGCTGCCAATAGCGTGGGCACCTAGAGCAGCCCTCACGGACCCCCGGCTGGCGACAGCTGGCTTAGAGGGTCTCACTTGCCTTTTTTTTTTTTTTTAATAAACCTTTATTGTTCATATTATTACAAAAGTCCTCATTTTTCCCCCTCCACCAGGCTTCACTTGTCTTTTTAAAGCTTATTTAACCACTCCACCTCCACAAGGGTGGCACCTTCTAAGATCAGCACTTATCTTTAGCACTTTCATGTGAGGGGGGGTGGGGTGGGAGGCTGATCAGCCTCACTCTTTCCAGCTAAGGCTATCCTGCCTTAAACCGTGCC
The DNA here is from genome assembly GCA_963693515.1 of Pipistrellus nathusii. Classification (NCBI taxonomy): domain Eukaryota; kingdom Metazoa; phylum Chordata; class Mammalia; order Chiroptera; family Vespertilionidae; genus Pipistrellus; species Pipistrellus nathusii. Next base: position 395,961 of record OY882864.1, read on the forward strand.
TGCTGGAGAGAGTCCCTCCTGGCCCCACACGTCTCACCTTGGGGCACATCTCTGTCCCCTTCATGATAAGGTTTCGAGCGACTTGCAGCTTCCCAGTGACTTCTTCCAGGCGGGCGGATGCAATCCAGGCGGGCGGGTGGTGAGGGTTTGTCTCCCGGACAGACTTGAGGAGCAGTCGTGCCTTTTTGATGTCACTACAGGGTGAGGAGGCACAGGTCAGGCCGCCACGCGCTGAGGTGTCCCAAGCCCAGAGAGAGCACCAGCACAGACAGCACTCCTAAGAGCGCTGAAGCTGGGGGACACCCAGCTCACCCTGGCCAGCACCCCAGCCTGCAGACAGGCACGGAGCACGTGTTCGATGAAGGGATAAAGATGGATTTAATGCAAAATCAAACAGCCACACCACATACTTCTGAGAACACCCACATCCTATTTGACTGCATGTTTTTCAAAGAAAATCCAAACATTCTAGGCAACCCGAGTCCCGCTCTGACCCCCGTTCCTCAGAGCACTCACTTGATGTCCCCTCCGTGGGTCGGGATCATGGAATTTAAATCTGTCAGGTAGCCTTTGGGGTCAACTACAGTCTGTCCACTCACAGAGTCAGACACCTGCAAAACAGGCCAGGCACTCTGGTCAGAGGGGCCCTGGGACCCTTCCCACCCGGGCTGCCAGTGGGTATGAGAACTTGAGAAGCAGAAAACACCTTCATGTAAACAACAGCTTGTGATGATGATAACCCAATTTCATCTATACAGAACACAGATTTATATTAAAAAATAAAACCATGCCCTGCATTTTGGCTCAGTGGATAGAGTGTCGGCTTGCGGACTGAAGGGTCCCAGGTTCAATTCCAGTCAGGTGCATGTGCATTGGTTGCGGGCATATCCCCAGTGGGGGGCGTGCAGGAGGCAGATGATCGATGTTTCTCTCTCATCGATGTTTCTAACTCTCTATCCCTCTCCCTTCTTCTCTGTAAAAAAGTCAATTTTATATATATACACACACACACACACACACACACAAAACCAACCTAGCCTTAGCTAGTGTGGCTCAGTGGATAGTCAGCCTGTGGACTGAAGGGTCCCGGGTTTGATTCTGGATAAGGGCACATGCATGGGTTGTGGGCTCATCCCCATTAGGGGGTGAGCAGGAGGCAGCCAATCATGGTTCTCTCTCATCACTGATGTTTCTATCTCTCTCCCTCCCCCTTCCTCTCTGAAATCAATAAAATATATTAAAACAGACAAAAAACCCGAACAAACAATTACAGCAAGGCAGCAGGGTGCAAGGCTCATGTGCAGAAGCCAAATGCTTTCCTAGGTGCCTTCAACCAACACATGGGATCTGAACTTAAAAACCCTATCCCGTTGTTTCTTTTTTAATATATTTTTTTTTTTTTGTAGAAGGAAGAGAAAAACATGGATGAGAGATAAACATTGATCAGCTGCCTCCTACACACTCCCTACTGGGGATGTGCCTGCAACATACATGCCCTAGACCAGTATTGAACCTGGGACCCTTGAGTCCATAGGTTTACGCTCTATCCACTGAGCCAAACCGGTAAGGGCCCCTATCCCATTCTTATAACAGCACACAGGACGTTTTCACTAATATATATAGAATCTAACAAACACATCCAAGACCTGTGTGAGGGAACTACAAATTCTGATGAACAGAACCGAAGAACTTGGTCAATGAAGAGAGATAGTCCATTGTTCACGGATAGGAAGAATTAATACTGTCAGGATGTCAGTTCATTCCAACCTGATCTGCAGATTCAATACAATCCAATCAGAATCCCAGCATGTTATTTTGTGGGTACTGACAAACTGATTCTAAAGTTTATATGGTGAGAGGGCCATAAAATCTAACTGAGGATAGCCAACACAGTACTGGAAAAACAGAAAAACAGCCTGGCTGGTGTGGTTCAGTGGTTTGAGTATTGACCCATGAACCAGGAGGTCAAGGTTCAATTCCTAGTCAGGGCACATGCCCAGGTTGCAGACTCAATCCCCAATGTGGGGTATGCAGGAGGCAGCAATCAATGATTTTTTCTTGTATCACTGATGTTTCTCTCTTTATCTCCCTCACTCTGAAATTAATAAAAATATATTTAAAAATAAAGAAAGAAAGAAAACAGCCCTCGCCAACGTGGCTCAGCGGGCTGAGCGTCCTCTGTGCACCACAATACCACAGTTGGATCCCAGGCCAGGGCACATCCACGATGGTGGGCTTGATTCCGGTCGAGGCACGTATAGGAGGCAGCCAATCAACGATTCTCTCTCACATCTATGTTTCTCTCTTCCTCTCCTTCCTTTCTCTCCTAAAATCAATAAAAACATGTTTTAAAAAGTCATAAACTTCTCCTAACGCTACTTCTTCAAAACAGACTCGTCCAGCCATACACTCAGGGGGCCAAAGAGCTGCAAACTCGTGAGCCACAGTTTGCTGATCATGGCTTTATTTATTTATTTATTTATTTTTTAAAATATATTTTATTGATTTTGTACAGAGAGGAAAGGAGGGAGATAGAGAGTTAGAAACATCGATGAGAGAGAGTCATCGATCAGCTGCCTCTTGCACAGCCCCCCTGGGGATTTGCCCGCAACCAAGGTACATGCCCTTGACTGGAATCGAACCCGGGACCCTTCAGTCCCCAAGCCGACGCTCTATCCATTGAACCAAACCGGTCTCGGCCAATCATGGCTTTAAAGCATTTACCAGCAAGCTTCAGTGCCCCGCCCCCCCTCCGCCCCAATTCTCTGGCATCTGGGGGGGGGTGGGGGGGAGGATGCAGACATGCCTGTGTGCGTGCACGTCTCTCCAACACCAGTCAGAATCACATACATTGCTCTGCCATCCATTGTCATGGCACGAGTCCTCCCCCAATTTGTTGGTGCTCCTGACTTTAGCGTGCACAAGTTTTCTACTTATATACAATCCAGCTTGAAAGTATCTTCCTTCCTGGTTTCTGCTGTGCACGTCCTAATTAGAATGGGCTTCCCATTTCCTGGGTGTTCCTTCCAGAGCATCGATGGAGTACAGCCTCCTAAGGGCTACGATTATCGAGGTGCAGGGAGAAGCATGTGCACTGAGAGCGCGCATGCCAGGCGCCTGGCTGCTGGCACTGATCACACCCGCAGGCGGGCACCACCATGGAATGTAGACCTGCCCCTGTGCAATGGGACGGGCAGCACAGCACCGCGGGTCTGCTCACCTGTGACAAAGCCTTCAAAACATGAACTTTCTACAAGAATGTATTAGTTTTATTATCAGGAAACAAAAACTTCAAAATATTACTGTAGAAAATGTTAGAGGACATGAACTCTCACCTGGCTCAGCCTCATGTCCATCAGCGTGTTCCTCGCTTGGCCAATCTTCCTCATGTCCAGCTCCCCAGTGCCAGGTGTCATCAATCCAGGTGTCATTGCACCTGGGTACGGAGTGTTCAGTCCACCAGGATACGGTGTGTTAAGACCTCCAAATTGCTGGAGAGAGAAGGGGTAAGATGCTGACGTCCCTCAGGACGTATGTAGCTGTGCAGACCGACTTGGCAGCAGTGCAGCCCGGACCAGTGAAGCACCAGGTCCGCCACGCCCTGTGCCCCCTCAATGTCTAACGGAGACCAGAGTAGAGGCCCATCCCTCCTAGCAGCTCGCTCACAGTTTGTCGGGGGTCCACGGACGTATGGTTCTCTCCTGTCTGCAAATGTTTGGCGAAGAAGCTGTCAGGAACAGGGGTCAGTTTCTCGTAGCGTGGGTTCCGCTGGCGTTTGTTCCTGGCATCGCCAACCTCAGGGATGCTCAGCCACTCTTCCTCTGTGACTTCTGCCAACTTCCTCTGAAAACATCCAGCCCCCAAAATATTAATTCCCCGGCAGAATTTCACATTGCTCAAGGAAAACTATCCTCTCCCTGGCCCCGCCCTCCAGATCATCATACTTAGAAAGGATCTGATGCAGAAACGGTTGTCTACTCATTAAGAAAAGTCAACTTGCTGATCTGCTCCACTTCACTCAATGCAAACTGTTCTGTCAAAGCCCAGAGGACACATCTTAGAAATGTATACACAGAGGTAACCTTACAAAGAAAACACCCACATCGGTCCCTCCTCCTTCAGCAGGGAGCCTCTCGGCACACAGATATATAACTGAAGAGGCTACAGCAGGACCTTCTTCACCCGAGTGAACTCAAGAGCACAGTTAGGAACGTCCCAGCAGCCCCACCCACACAGGCTGGCTCTCTGCGGGCAGCCTGGGTGCCCTCCTTCTCTTACTTTGAGATCTGAGAACTGCTGTTGGATTTTGGGGCGTTCCATTCGGTACTTTTCAATTTCTTCTTTCTCCCTTTGCTCCCTAGGAAATAAAATGTGTGCACGCATGAGAAATGCTGGGCATCTGAAACAGTCACTTTATTACACTTCTCAATTAGGCCACCAAATATAACTCAAGTATCTACCAACTGAAAACATGCAGAAATTCACTGAAATAAAAACAAGTTGTCTTACTCGGATATAAATACTTGCATTTGAACACAAGTATGTTTGCTGCTTTACAATTCTACAAAAAAGCAAAGGCAGAGCCATCCTATGAATGCCAGTGCCCTCTCCTCCTGAGATAAACACACGGTAAGCCTCCCGGCCTCCCGGCTCCAACCAGGCTTCAGGAAGGGAGCTGAGACTGGTCTAGACACCGGGAGGAAATCTGAGGTTACATTTGAACACAGAATAACAGACACTAGAACAAAGTATCAACCAAGCTCAGCAAACAGGACTTGACAGGAACCAAGCAGCTGCCCAGCTGGCGTGGTTCGGTGGTTGAGCATCAACCTATAAACCACGGTTCGATTCCTGGTCAGAGCACATGACCACGTTGCAGGATTGATCCCCAGTAGAAGGCATGCAAGAGGCAGCTGATCAATGATTCTCTCTCATCACTGATGTTTCTCTCTCTCCCTTTCCCTTCCTTTCTGAAATCAATAAAGATATATTTTTAAAAATAAAACTTCCTCACACTGAGATTCACACTTCCCTGTACCAGGTAAGAGAAAGGTATCTGTAGGCAGGAATCTGAATGGACTATGACAGACAATGTGTGTGGAAGAGAGAAACCCTTCTCCAGAAGCTGGAAAGTCAGTCACCACGGCCTCTGAAACAAAGGTGCATCTGTCAGGTGTTCTGGCCAAAAATGCTGCATGTGTCAGCCAGGCTCAGCTCCAGGGTCCACTGCACAGGAACAGAGCAGGACAAGCTAAAGGACGGGTGCTTCTACAATGGACTGATCTCTTCAGAAAGCCGATGTCACCAAAGGTTCAAAGGCAAAGGCAGGGGAAAATGTCGGAGACATGACACGGGAACTGGTTTGACAGTTTGTTGGTTTGGGAGAAAAGCAGCTCGGCCACACTTTGAGACAAGCAGGGAATATGGACATGGCCCAGGTCAGGTAACAGAATCGGGTTCATGCTGAGTGGGACAAAGGTGCTGACCAGTGTGGGAGACAGACTGCTCAATGCTGAGGGAGAACTGACCCTGAGTGACCAGCAAAGACCACTGCAGGGGTGGGGAGGGAATGTGCAAACTGGACAGTGCTGTGGCTCCGCAGGGTGGCATGTTTGCCACACTTTCTTTCTACTTGTTTCAAGTTTTCATAATGAAGTTCTGAAAAGCAACCACTTACTTAATACGACTTTCCACAGGTATCCATACCAGTTTTTAATGAATGACTTCCAGAAAGTTGGAATCAAAGCTTAATATGCAAACCATGTACACTTAACTACCATACTTGTGCACAAGCATAAAAACACTCCCGTCAAGTCCTTGTGGTTAGAGTGCCAGTCCTAGGACCAAAAGATCTGGGTTCAATCCCCAGTCAAGGGCACTTTCCTACGTTGCAGTTCTATCCCAGCCTCGGTCTGGGGAAGGCAACCAATCAATGTATCTTTTTCACATCAATGTTTCTCTCTCCCTCCCCTGCTCCCTTGCACTCCCTAAAAAAAAAAAAAAAAATCTATGGAAAAAATATCTTCCAGGAAATTAAAAATGAAGGCAGAGTAAGTGGATGTTGCACAGACACAAATTGGAATTGCAACTAAAATACAGAAAAATTTCTTGAATAATCAATGGAAGACTCGTAGGAGAGAACCCTCCTTCCTGAGGACTGAAAGTGGAGACTGCATGGAGACTGGTAAGAGGGACAGAGGCATGCAAGGGCTGGCCAGACACCCCACATATAAGTTCAGAGAGAGATCTCAGCTGTGGGGGTTTCCACTGAAAACTCTGGGATTTAATCTCCAACCTGGGATCCCCAGCAGAGCACCAGAACTAAGAAGGGTACCCATATAACATCTAGCTGTGAAAAGTAGTGGGGATGCCATCGGCCAGGGAGAGATGGCTGGAAATTCAGACCCCCCTCTTAAAGGACCAACATACAAAATTCCCGTGCAGCCACTCACCTTGTGCTCCGGCACGGGGAGGGCCGAGTAGGCTGGAGCTATATGAGCAGAAGCCAGGGTTGGAGGCTCTGGATCTTGGATTAGACCTCAGAAGGCAGACATCCTGATTTCCTGTGCTGAGTCATTCCCTCACTCTGCATAAGTCATCTTTCTCATACAGACATTTGGCATTTTTTTCTGGGGGGAGATAGCTGACCCACCCAATTGGAAAACCCCTTGTCCCAAGGTGTGGAGTTGCTGACGGCCATTAGAAGACTGAGAATAATTAGCCTTCTGGCAGAAGCAATCAACCAGCCCTATTGGGAAAAATTCTTATCATACCTGTGGACAATTGCTTAAGGTCTACTCAAGGCTAAATGCAATCAGTCTGCAAGCAGGGGCAGTCTCTAGAGGCTTTGAGTCTTTGCCTGATCTAATTAGTCAGTGTTTGGCACTGTCTTGCACTAGATATTGAAAGGCGTAGCAGATCTACCTAAAACATAGTCACAAACCCAAAACAGGTACCCAAAATGAGGAGACAAAGAAACAACCCCCAAATGAAAGAATAAGAGAATTCTCCAGAAAAGATAAATGAAATGGAGATAAGAAATTTATTTGAAAGAGTTCAGAATAATGATGATAAAGATGCTCAACAGCATGACAAAAGAAATAGTAATTATGAAAACAGAAATAAAGAATAACAGCACAAATAAAGAACACGTTGGAAAGAATATACAGCAGAGTAGGGGAAGTTGAAGATTGAATCAGTGAATTAGAAGATAAGGTTGAAAAAAATCACTCTATGAAACAAATAATATTAACATAGCAGGTGTATCAGAAAAGGCAGAAAGGGAGAAAGAGATAGAGAACATATTGAAGAAATAATGGCAGAAAACTTCCCTAACCTGGAAAAAGAAAAAGTCACAAAAGTTCAGGAGGCACAGAGTCCTAAGCAAGAAGAACACAAGCAGGCCTATGCTCAGACACATTGTAATTAAAATGCCAAAAATTAAAGACAAAGAGAGAATCTTAAAAGCAGTAAAAGAAAAGAAAAAAAAGGCTAACGTAATTTATCACAACATACCAACATTACAAAAAATGCTAAAGAGGCTTTCTTCCGCTATGCTGGCAGTGTGAGTGGGACAGAGCCCATGCTAGTATGTTAGAGGCTCTTTTGTTTATTGCATCGGACTCGGCTCCCTGGTGGTCCTTGGGCATCACGAAGTCTGGACGTAACATATGGGGGATTCGTCCGGGATCCCCAGGACCATGAGGGACGCCAATCCGGAGAGCCTGACTGGCCGCAGTAAGTGTGTGCATGTCTGTGTCCTTGTGTGAGCGCTCTGGAGGGACGTGGAAACCCCTTGTGTCATTGGTGCCCGAATACATCTGGCAGATGTGCCATTAAGGCCAAGGGCTGGAGGATTCGGAAGTCGTTCTGACCTCCCAGGAAGGCCCCTCGCAGGCAGGAGAGATGTGGAATCCTCTCCTAGAGGGCCCCTCACATGCGCGAGAGGGATGGAAACCTCTCTCAGGATGAGGCGAGCGGTGTGAGCCCATGCCTCACATGCAGGAAAGTGACGGGAGACTTTCCCAGATCTGATTTTGGTGTCGGCGGGTGGCGAGGCGCCCCAGGATGGAGCCGGTCAAGTGTGGCCTGCATGGTGGTGCGGGGCCCCCTGGTGGCATTGGGTCGGGGGGGGGGGCCTTCCGCGGGGCTTGGTCTGCATGTCGAAGCGCAGCTGAGCAGCAGCAGCCTACCTCGAGGGCAGGCACCTTCATTAATTTTGCTGGCTGCCTGGAGAAGGGGAGGTGGAGCCGGGAAGCCACTGGGGCGACCCGGGCTCCCTCCCTGCCTCCTCGGGGGCTGCCTGAGCAGCGCGGCTGGGGCGGTGGCGGCAGCAGCCTCGCTCTGGGGACCTGGGCCAGGGTGGCAACATTGGGTCCTGGAGAAGAGGCCTCACGGGCAAATTTCTGTGCTCTAGTAAAGGAGGGAGAGAAGTGGACCTCTCCCAAGTCTGGTTTTAAGTTGAAATGTTGATGTTGGGCGCCCTCTTGTTGGTTATTGTTTTTTTCTGTGTTGTGGAAGTCCGGAATGGCCAATGGCAGACTCGTTCTAGTGGGTGGCCAGCTTTCAATGTCGGAGGGCCACTGGTCGGCATGAGGCTGTTGTTTGGTTTGGCTTCCACGGAGTTGAAAGACTGTTCTCAGGAGCCCTCTGTTTCTGTGTTCTTTGTAAATTTGCTATTCCCTCCCCCCAAAGCAGGGAGGAGGTGGGGGAGGGGAGACACATGGCGAAGCCACTCCTCAAGAAAGTTTTTATGCATCTCGAATTTCTGTGCTCATGTAAAGAGAAAAGTCCAGTTCAAAACGAGTGCACATAGTTTTGGGCAGTACTTAACCTCTTTTCTGTGTACAGAATGAGCTTTTAAAAATAGTGGAGATTAACTGGTTTCCCAAGGCATTGTAAGCAGCTTTTGAAATTTCCCGCCCTGAGGCAGAAACTAGATGGTAATGGTAACAAGTTTACATATGAATGGCTGGGGTCTTCAGCTAAAGAATGTGTTCATTGGCATTTGAATGGCTACATCGATCTTTTTCTTTGTCCAATCCCTCCCCCAGTGATCTACAGGGAATGGCCAGATCTGTTGCTGAAACTTCACCTTAAGTTGCCAGCACCAGTTTGTCTCAGTGCATAGAGCATTGGCCTGCGGACTGAAAGGTCCCGGGTTCAATTCTGGTCAAGGGCATGTACCTTGATTGTGGGCACATCCCTAGTAGGGGGTGTGCAAGAGGCAGCTGCTCGATGATTCTCTCTCATCGATGTTTCTAACTCTCTATCCCTCTCTCTTCCTCTCTGTGAAAAATCATTACAATATATTAACAGTAAAAAGAAACTTCTCCCTAAGTAAGCAGGATGTAAGAGAAGGAAGAGACATAGGAAAGTAGTTTAGATTTGCCTCATGAAAAATCTAGAGGACAGAATTGCAGCTCTTAATTGATTATGCCTTGTATTTTTCTTAGAAATGTAGTGTTATTATTCTAAGAAATTCCAAATATATTTGACTTGCCAGCTTTAAAAGTTCAAAGTATAAATTGCGAGGAGTTACTTGCGGTAACTAAATGCCTAGAGTATGGCACGCTGAACTGTATTACATGTGTTAAAAATAAGCAGTAATGATCAAGATCTCAAGGATTGATTTGTTCTCATTTGTTAGATGAGAAATTTATGTGATGCTTACACTTAAAAAAATTATTTTAAGCCAAAACCGGTTTGGCTCAGTGGTAGAGCGTCGGTCTGCAGACTGAAAGGTCCCAGGTTCGATTCCGGTCAGGGGCATGTACGTTGGTTGCAGGCACATCCCCGGTAGGGTGTGTGTAAGAGGCAGTTGGTCGATGTTTCTCTCTCATCGACATTTCTAGCTCTCTATCTCTCTCCCTTCCTCTCTGTAAAAAACCAATAAAATATATTAAAAAAAAAATTATTTTAAGTCAGTGATGCAGTATTTTTTGAAGTCGGTTTTTCTGAAGTGATGTTTTAATGTAACATGTAAAACTTTTATATTTGATCTGTTTTGTTTTGCTTTATATGCCATTGTTGTCATTTGTAATCACATTGTAAGCTTGAATTTGGGCTTGTACCTGCATTTTGTATTTGTAAACTTTAGGGAGTCATTACAAGTTTATAATTTATTTAGAATTGTGCTAAAACAGCTTCTTTTTTCCTCCCTGGCTGCTGGAAGCTGAACCTTCATCATGAACGACACAGTAACTATCCGGACCAGGAAGTTCATGACCAACAGACTACTTCAGCGGAAGCAAATGGTCATCCATATCCTTCACCCTGGGAAGGCAACAGTACCCAAGACAGAAATTCGGGAAAAACTAGCCAAAATGTATAAGACCACACCTGATGTCATCTTTGTGTTTGGATTCAGAACCCACTTCGGTGGTGGCAAGACCACTAGCTTTGGCATGATTTATGATTCCTTGGATTACACAAAGAAAAATGAACTCAAACACAGACTTGCACGACACGGCCTATATGAGAAGAAGACCTCAAGAAAACAGAGAAAGGAACGCAAGAACAGGATGAAGAAAGTCAGGGGACTGCTAAGGCCAATGTTGGTGCTGGCAAAAAGAAGGAGTAAAGATTCTTCGGTGATTATCTGTGATGGTTGTGCAGATTTTTTTGCGAGAGAACTAATAAACTATAAACTTTAAAAGAAAAAAAAAGAAAAAAGAATTGTGCTAAAACAATATGGAAATAATTATTTGTATGATTTAACCCCCCCGCGACTGCTTGGACAATTTTCACTGATGTTCTGCGGGGGGTGGGGGTGGGGCGAGCTTAGAAATGCAGATAAATCTGTATCTGTAGGGAAAATGTGGCATTTTAAATTTCAAGCAACTAGAGGCCTGGGAACAGGGTACTGGACCTGCCCCCTCCTCCCTTGCCTTTTCTTTAAAATTTGAGGCATGGTTATGTATTTTTGAAGGATATAGAAAGATAGTTTAGAAGTTAATTTGAAATTATAAAAGGCCAGCAACTAATAGGAAGGAATTAGTATGTTTATTGTAGAAAGCAGGAAACCTCCTTGGACATCGAAGAAGGACTGTGGACCTCAGAAGGAACATGTACTGAAGGATCACAGCTGCTAAACTGGACAATGGGCCTTTGAGGAGCTAAAGAGGGCTCTCGTCTCAGCACCTGCCCTAGCCTTGCCAGATGTCACGAAGCCAGGCTTCCACCTCTTGTGATTGAGGTAAGAGGCATTCCAAAGAGGTTCTCACTCAGACTCTAGGTCCCTGGAAGAGACCTGTTGCCTATCTAAGAGACTGGACCCTGTGGCAGCGGGGTGGCCAGCGTGCTTCCAGGCAGTGGCTACCACAGCATTGCTTGTGAAGGAGGCAGATAAGCAGACTATGGGCCAAGCTTTTCTCCTGAACCAGCCGGTTTCATAATACTCTGGCCATCAACCCTGCCAGCCTGCTTCCAGATGATGATGGAGGAACCCATTCATGACTGCACAGAGGTAACAGACGACAAGGTACTGTTCACGGATGGGAGCAGTTATGTTCAGGATGGGACCTGATATGCAGAGGCAGCGGTAGTCACCCTGGACCACACCATTTGGGCACAGTTCCTGAACTTTTGGCCTTAATCCAGGCCCTTTGATGGAGATTCTGTGCCATCCACAGAGAAAAGAGGGTTACCAACTAGAACCGGAAGGAATTGGCTGAACAGAAGCAAGCCACCGAAGGACCAGGTAATCGGCGAACCCTCCATATGCAAGACTGTTAGTCCCAGAGGCTCTAGGTCAGAGTTGTCCAGTGACACCAGGTTACCCACTTAAGTGTCACCAAGACTTCTGAACTTCCATGAGGCAGAATTGCTAGAAGTACTGTCTGTGCACAGATAAATGCCTAGCAAGGTAAGGGAGTCCCCCTGGGAATTCAGGTCCCAGAGAACTTCCCCAAGGGACCATTGGTACCGTGTTTCCCTGAAAATAAGACCGACTTACATGTTTCCTTCTGAGTGAAATATAAGGCATCCCCCCCAAAAATAAGGCTTCCCTAGGCTAAACACAAGATTTGGTCCACTGATTCTGAAAGAAATGGAGTCACAAGAAATTCACCAGTAAATTCAGGAATTGGATTGTTATGATGATGTTCCAGAAGATGATGACATGATTGTCATTGAATAAATGAGGAAATTTTTGATACTGTAGGATTCACAGTTTGACTGGTTTGTGTTGACAACTACCGTACTACAGTACCATATACAGGTAATAAATTTCCTTTATTTTCATTTAACAATAAATGTGTACCGTATTCTTCTCCATGGAAAAATAAGACATCCCCTGAAAATAAGACCTAGCGCATCTTTGGGAGCAAAAATTAATATAAGACACTGTCTTATTTTCAGGGAAACAGGGTAGGTGGATTTCAGAGATTAAGCCACCAGCAATAAGGTCTAGTTTTTGTAGACACTTCAGATTAGGTTGAAGTATACCCCACTAGGATGGAAACTGCCTCTATAATAATCAAGAGATTACTCCAGATTATACCAGTATCAGATAACAGCCCCACCTTTGTAGCCAAGGTATCTCAAAGTATAGCTGTAGCATTAGGACAGGCATAAGCAGGACTCTGAAAAGGGGTTTAACTAAATGTGTCCTAGAATCGGTGAAAATTGGACCAACTCCCTGTCCTTCGACGTCTTATGGGCCAGGTGTACCCCCTACTGGGATGGATTTCCCTCCTCTTTTTGGATCGTGTATGGTAGACCTCCCTCCATCCTTCCAGGGTCAGGGAGAAGGAGAAAACTGGAACTGATAACCATTCCCTTGCTCAAGTCCTTACAGGCTTTGCAGTTTGCTTTTTCCAGATGCACTGCCAGTGCCCACCGCAGACCCTGTAGCCTGGGAACTCAGTGTGGGTAAAGAAATTCACTGCCCAAGGACTCAAAGGGATACTACACTGTTATCCTGAGCATGCCCACTGCTGTTGAAGTAGATGGTACCCAGACCTGACTACATGACTCCCAGCTCATGCATGGCCTGGATCCTGGCAACTAGCGGCCTCACCTGTGAGATCCCCAGCCTGGGCTCCACACAGGCCAGGAGGAGAATTGATGCCTGCAGGAGGGGAACTGGATTCAGTGAGGACAATACTGATGGGAACTGTGGTACTAAGGGGGTCTTGGTAACTGTATTTGTTATTTATGCTGAAAGGAAGTAGGCTGAGTCAATGATTTGACTCATGCACATAAAACAAGGGGGGAATGAGAGGGCAGGGTGGGGTGAGGATAAACTCCTGACTCCACTGTGGGGCAAGATGGAGTTATCCTCCATTTTGTGTAACTGGACCTTAGCCCTCACCCAACCAATCAGGGTCAGCCAAAGCAGTGACATCACCACCGGAGTAAAACCCCAGGGCTTTGCGAAATTCGCTCTCTCTTCTGCCATGCTGTCGGCATGAGTGGGACAGAGCCCATGCTAGCATGGAAGAGGCTCCTTTGTTTATTGCATCGGACTCGGCTCCCTGGTGGTCCTTGGGAATAACGAAGTCTGGGCGTAACAACACAATGGAATAGTCTGAGAAGTAAACATTCTAGACCAGTCTGGGAAAACGTGTGGTGGGAGGATGTTTATGAATCCATGTGCAGATAAAACACAAATATGTCTTGTATAATATACTCCTTTTTCCCCCCGAAAGTGTGTTGATAATACCCTGGTGAGTGAAACACACACTTTTCTTCCTAAATACATTGATCTCATTGTAAAAAAAAAATTAAAAAAAATGCTAAAGGGACTGCTGTAATAGAGGACTTTAAGTGCACACGGGTCATTCACACAGATAGGCCACATGTTAGGACACAAATCTCTACAAGTTCAAGACTGAAATCATATCAAGCATCTTCTCAGATCACAGTGGAATGAAATTAGAAATCAACTATAGTAAAAAATACCCAAACACATTCAAACTCATGGAGGCTAAATAGCATGTTATTAAGCAATGAATGAGTTACCAATAAAATCAAGAAAGAAATCAAACACTTCCTGGAAACAAACGAAAACGAACACACAACAACCCCAAATCTCTGAGACACAGCCACAGCAGACCCGAGAGGGAAGTTCATAGCACTGCCTCAAAAAACAAGAAAAACCAACAATAAACTATTTAACCCTCCAACTTAAAAGAACTAGAAAAAGAACAAGAAAAGCCCAGAGTAAATAGGAGAAACGAAATAATAAAGATTAGAGCAGAAATAAATGACATAAAGACTAAAAATACACACACACACACACACACACACACACACACACACACACACAAATCAATAAAACCAAGAGCTAGTTCTTTGAAAGGATAAACAAGATTGTAAGAAAATACTTTAAACAACTATATGCCAACAAATGGACAATGGGGATGAAATGGACATAGAAAAATACAACCTCCCAAAACTGAATCAGGAAGAATCAGAAAACCTGAATAGGCCAATAACAACTGAGGAAATAGGAGCAATAAAAAAAAAAAAAAACAACCTCTCAGCAAATAAAAGCCCAGGTCCAGATGGCATCACAGGAGTTTTACCAAACTTTCAAAGAAGAACTAAGACCTCTACTCCTCAAACTATTTCAGAAAATGCAAGAGGAAGGAACACTTCCAAACTCTTTTCATGAGGCCAGATTATCCTAATTCCAAAACCAGATAAAGACACTACAAAGGCCAATATCTCTGATGATCATAGATGCTAGAATCCTCAACAAAATATTAGCAAATCGGATCCAGTAATATATTAAAAAGGTCATACACCGTGACCAAGTGGGATTTATTCCAGGGATGCAAGGCTGGTACAATATTCACAAGTCAATAAATGTGACATATCACATAAACCAAAGATCATATGATCATATCCATACATGCAGAAAAAGCATTAGCAAAAACCCAACACTCATTTTTGATAAAAACTCTCAGCAAAGTGGGAATAGAGGAAGCATATCATCATGATAAAGATCATATATGACAAACCTATAGTCAACTCAATGGGCAAAAACTAAAACCAATTCCCCCTAAGAATGGGAACAAGACAGGGATGTCCACTTTCACCACACCTGTTAAACATAGTACTGGAAGGGCTAGCCACAGTGATCAGACAAGAATAAAAGGCATCCAAACTGGAAAGGAGAAAGTAAAACTCTCATTATTCACAGGTGACATGATATTGTACATAGAAAATCCTAAAGACTACTACGTTTAATAAGTGAATTAAATTCAATGGCTTGTTATTCCATTAACTAGAGGCCCATTGCACCTTCCTCTCCTTGGCTTCCAGCACCAGTTTTTCTCCGGCACCTGGGACCCAGGCCTTTGCTCCGGCCAGAGTCTGCCTTCTACATCTTCGCTGCAAACTCTGGAGTCTGCAGTCTTATCTTTGCTAAGGCACTCCGCTCCTATAGATCCCTTAGCCCCCTGCCCTCCCTCTCATAGCAGGCGTCCTGCCCTTCCCTGCCACTCTGCACTGGAGCAGATGGGCGCCGCCATCTTTGGCCTTCTAATTTGCATACTCAATCTGATTGACTGTGGGCATAGTGGAGGTACAGTCAATTTACATGTTTGTCTATTATTAGGTAAGATAATGAATTCTCAGAAAGAGACACTAAACAAACAATCCCGTTTACCATTGCAACAAAAAAATTAAGATACTTGGGAATAAAATTTAACCAAAGAGGTAAAAAATCAGTACTTGGAAAACTACATCGAAAAAAAGAGAAGATATGAACAAATGGAAGAATATACGGTGTTCGTGGATTGGTAGAATCGTGAAAATGTCTATACTACCCAAGGCAATCTACAGATTCAATGAAATCCCTATTAAAATACCAATGGCATATTTCACAAATATAGAACAAATACTCCAAAAATTTATATGGAATAAAAAAGACCCCGAATGGCTGAAGCAATCTTGAGAAAGATTAACAAAGTTGGAGGAAGCACAATACCAGATATCAAGACATACCACAAAGCCACTATAATCAAAACAGCCTGGTACTGGCACAAGAACAAGCAACAGACCAATGGAACAGAGCAGAGAACACAGAAATAGACCCAAGCCATTATGCTCAATTAATATTTGACAAAGGAGTCAAGAGCATATAATGGAGTCAAGCTAGTCTCTTCAATAAATGGTGTTAGGCAAATGGACAGATACATGCGAAATATGAAACCAGACCACCAACTTACACCATACACAAGAATAAACTCAAAATGGCTAAAAAATATGTCAGGAAACAAGAAACCATAGGCAGCAAAATCTCAGACATCTCTCATAGCAATATCTCCTAGGGCAGTGGTCGGAAAACTCATTAGTCAACGGAGCCAAATATCAACAGTACAACGATTGAAATTTCTTTGGAGAGACAAATTTTTTAAACTTAAACTTCTTCTAATGCCACTTCTTTAAAATAGACTTGGGCAGGCCATGGTATTTTGTGGAAGAGCCAGTCTCAAGGGGCCAAAGAGCCCCATGTGGCTCATGAGCCACAGTTTGCTGACCATAGTCCTATGGCAAAGGAAACTGAGGAAAAAATAAACAAGTGGGACCACATCAAAACAAAAAGCTCCTGTTCAGCAAATAAACCATCAACAAAACGGAAAGGGAGCCCACTGCATGGAAGAACATATTCAGCAATGATATACCCGATAAAGAGTTCATTTCCAAAATATACAAGGAACTCATACACCTTAACAAAAGGAAGACAAACAATCCAATTTAAAAATGGGCAAAGGGGTTCGAGCTAAACCCCGGCGCGGGCGGCAGCAAAAGCCCAGGAATGCAGGGGGTGACACGTCAGGTGGCCGCGCAGTGACGGTCTCGCTGGGCCCTCAGCGGGTCGCCCAGTGCTAGTGGCCCGTCCAGCCAGCCCGAGCACGGCATCGAACCCATCCGTGTGGCCACGCGCAACGGTGGGCAGCTGTGGTCCTAAGGACATGGGCGCGGGTGCGGGGAGCGGCGGCAAGCCCGCGCCTGAAGGTGTCTTGGTGGGTGCAAGGCCGCCTCATCCTGGGGACACTCCTACGGGCGCCTTTCCCGGACTTTGTAGGGAAAGTCAGGTGCATCACATGAGTGACCCCCACTGTCACCTGCAGGGAGATATGGGGCCCAGCAGGACTGGCTCGGGGTGCAGTGGGACAGGAAGTGGGGCGTCCCCCACTCGAGTTCAACCCCCAGCTAAGTGCTGCTGGCTTTAGAAAAAGGCACCCATGGGCCCACGAGGCGCCCCTTCTGCGTGTGACCGTGAACTGCAAGCCCGAAGCTCGGGCTCCGGCCACCGCTGCTCTCCCAGCGTATAGAGTCTGTTCCTATCCAATACCGGAGCCATAAAGAAAACAATCTGAGCTGTCATGATGAGGTGTTGCCACATCTGCAAACTTCCTGGCCGAGTGCTGGGCACCCTCGTCCTCCGCCTCTCTCTGGTGGCCTTCCTCATGCTGCTCCTGGTGGTTGGGGTGACCATTCTCCTTCCCAACAACAAAGATAAGAGGCTCTGGCGGCAGAGGGAGGTGAAGGCCCAGGGCCAGTCCGCCCTGGCTTCCTTCACTCTCATCATGCAGACGTACAGCAGGTCAGATCTGCTGCTGCTGCCGAGGTGCCGAGCTGCACAAAGCCATCGTGCTGCGGGACAATGCTGGGGAGAAGCCACCGGAGGGCTTATGGAACTCTCTGGGGCCGCACCCCGTGCCCGTGATCTTCAAACCCCAGACCACCATTAGGATGGGAAATCGGCTCCAGGCCTTCCCTGAACTGGAGACTCAGGCGGTGCTAAAGGTCAATGACATGCTAATTAGCGCCCAAGACCTTGTGACTGCTTTCTCCGTTTGGCAGGAAGCACGCTTCCACTGCGTCCCGCGCCCACAGCTACTGAGGCTTTGAGCGTGGGGGACGGTGACCAGTACTCCATGGTGCTGACTGGGGCCTCCTTTTTCAGCAGCAAGTACCTTGAGCTCTTCCAGAGGCAGCCCGCAGCCGTCCACACCCTGGTCGATGACACGCAAAACTGTGATGACATTGCCATGAACTTCCTCATTGCCAAGCACATGGGGAAGACTTCGGGGTGTTTGTAAAGCTTGTAAACATGGGAAACTTGGAGAAAGAAACCAGTGGGGGCCATTCGGGAATGTGGCACTGAGCGGAGCACTTCCTGCAGAGGTCTTACTGCGTCAATAAGCTGATCAGCGTCTACGGCGGCATGCCCCTCAGTGCTCCAACCTCATGATAGCTCAGTTCAGCTTTCCCTATGCCTACCACAAAAGTAAGCTGTGGCCGAAACCGGTTTGGCTCAGTGGTAGAGCCTCGGTCTGCAGACCGAAAGGTCCCGGATTTGATTCCAGTCAAGGGCATGTACATTGGTTGCGGGCACATCCCTGGTAGGGGGTGTGCAAGAGGCAGCAGGTCGATGTTTCTCATCGACGTTTCTAGCTCTCTATCCCTCTCCCTTCCTCTCTGTAAAAAAAAAAAAATCAATAAAATATATTAAAAAAAAAAAAAAAAAAAAAAAAGTAAGCTGTGAACACCAAGCAGAAACAACCTCACACAGCTTAGCAGTTGAGTAGCTTCTTCACACTGGTTGCTTGTTTGTTTTTTAAGCAACATCATGAACCTTTATCGACTCTGGAAGTCTCTACAAAGGAAAAAATTGCAGCACTTCTTGGATGAAAAAAGCCACATGAACTTCAAAACCCAAGAGCCAAGGAGGTCTGTTCACGCATGGACATAACTCCTGGGTCAGTGACTTGACCGTGCATTCTGAAATGGCCCTACGGTTTCTTTGATGCCTGGCATTTGCCTTAAGGACTCATTGTGAGCTGTTTCCAGGACCAGAAGCGTTTCAGCTTTTTCACTAAAGGACAGTCGCTTGCATTCAAATCCTAAGATGCTTCTTAGCAAAGCCCGTGAAGCTGGGAAAAGGCACGAGGAACGATGGGTCTCACCGTATCACACACTGGAACTTTCCTGACTCGGTGTTCAGCGTCCCTGTGGTCCCTCAGTCAGCCGCCCTAGGGCTGACTCAGCCTGGCTCAGCTTTGGGGCGACCGGCGTGCTTTTCTTTCTGCCCATAAGCCTGCGGGACTCTGGGCTCCCTGTGCGAGCTTGATCTCCACGAACGTTTCCTGCATGGATCACGGGAAAGTGCAGCTGCTGTTTGTATAAGCAGCTAACATGCAGCCAGGAGTCGATGTTTTACCAGGTTCATGTGGTGCTTTTTTGTCACTGAGCCTGACCTCGAGATGGTACATTGGTTTTTACTTTATAAAATATCCCTTCTGAAAGAATGATGAGTAGGCACAGGCAGAAGTCAAAACTCTAGTATCAAAAGGTCTTTACTGTGGGGGCATAGGGTATAACATGAATGCTCGAGTCGTGTGTGTTATACACAGTCTCTTGCATTCAGAACTTTTTTATTCCTCTCCCCACAAAAAGACTTAAGGCAGTGTTCATCATGAAATTTGGTTACACAGATACAGGAAAAAGGAAGGGATCTTTCTCACGGAGGAGGAACTCTGTAGAGAGTTTGCCAGGTCACGTCACATTGCCCACGCTGCTGTCAGGGCTAGTTCCACGGTGTGTGCTTGGTCCTTGCTCACCACTGGCAGCGAGGAGCACTTACGTAGGCCCTTCTCCTCCTCCCATAATGCCATTCTATCCCCACAATTGCAAAGCTATGAAAACATCATAATCCTGGTTTATGTTCCAACAATGAGGTATTTGTATAGTTAGTCCACTATGTCTTATTTCTTTTGCATTGGCGTGTGTGCTAATGCAGTCAGATAAAGAGTAGAAAGCAGAACCTCTCTAAGAACGTAATGTTAGTTATCTGCTCTGTCCTCTTGGGATTGCACTGTCATATAAATAAAAAGAGCTTTTACAAAAAAAAAAAAGGGGGGGGGGGCAAAGGCCTGGCTGGCGTGGCTCAGTGGTTCAGCGTTGACCTATGAACCAGATCATGATTCAATTCCCTGTTAAGGCATATGCATGGGTTGTGAGCTCAGTCCACAGTGTGGGGCGTGCAGGAGGCAGCTAATCAATGATTCTCTCCCATCGTTGATGTTTCTCTCTCTCCTCCCTTCCTCTTTGAAATCAATAAAAATAATTATTTTAAAAAATGGGCAAAGTATCTAAATAGACCCTTCTCAAAAGAGGACATACAGATGGCCAAGAGACACATGAAAACAAAGCTCAAAGTCACTGATCATCAGGGAGATGCAAATTAAAACGACAATGATGAATCATCTCACACCTGTCAGAATGGCCACCATCAACAAATCAACACATGACAACTGCTGGCAAGGATGTGGAGAAAAGGGAACCCTAGGACACTGCTGGTGGGAATGCAGACTGATGCAGCCACTGTGGAGAACAGTATGGCGTTTCCTAAAAATATTAAATATGGAATTGCCATTTGACCCAATGATCACACGACTAGGAATATATCCTAAGAAACCTGAAGCACCAATCAGAAAGAATGTATGCGCCCCTATGTTCATAACAGCACAATTTACAACAGGTAAGATTTGGAAACAGTCTCAGTGCCCATCAGTAGGTGAGTGGATAGAAGCTGTGGTACATTACACCATGGAACACTATGCAGCAGTGACAAAGAAGGATCTCTTACCCTGTGAGACAGCATGGAGGGACTGGAGAGGATCATGCTTTGTGAAATAAGTCAGTCAGAGAAAGGCATGTATCACATGATCTCACTCATGCAGAATATAATTATAAAATAAACTGATGAACGGAGTGGATCCAAAGACATGGAAGCATGGAACAGAGTGCGGAATCTTAGAGGAAAGGCAGGGGGAAGGAGGATGGGTGGGAGGTAATCACCAAAAACATTGTATGCATATATGCATATATGCATAACCCTTGGGCAGGGACAATTACATGGTGAAAAGCTGGGTCAGGGGATGGTGGGTGACTTGGAAAAAGTTAAGGGGGTGGGGAGAGAAGGGGACATACATAATACTTTCAACAGTAAAGATTAATAAGAAAAACTTGCCCTAGTTGGTTTAGCTCAGTGGATCAAGTGTTGACCTGCAAACTGAAGGGTCCCAGGTTCAATTCCGGTCAAGGGCACATGCCTAGGTTGCAGGCTTGATCCCTAGTAGAGGGCATGTAGAAGGCAGCTAATCAATGATTCTCATCTATCTCTCTTTCCCTTTCTCGTCCTCTCTGAAATCTATAAAAATAAAATATTTTTTATGCCGAAACCGGTTTGGCTCAGTGGTAGAGCGTCGGTCTGCAACCTGAAAGGTCACAGGTTCGATTCTGGTCAAGGGCATGTACATTGGTTGCGGGCACATCCCTGGTAGGGGGTGTACAAGAGGCAGCTGGTCGATGTTTCTCTCTCATCGACGTTTCTAGCTCTCTATCTCTCTTCCTTCCTCTCTGTAAAAAATCAATAAAATATATTTAAAAAAATAAAATAAAATAAAATAAAAATAAATAAAATAAAGTAAAATAAAATATTTTTTAAAAGATTAAAAAAATAATCAGAGAAACCAAGATGGCAGCATAGGGTAGACACCTGAATGCAGCCTACCACAATTTTGAATTTAGAACTGGAAAACAGGGGAAACATCGCCCTGAAGCGCCGGGCTGGCTGAGAGGAGGCTGTGCCATCTGGGAAGGAGAGAGAAGGCACACCGAGCTTCAGGAACTGTGAAGGTGCGGTGAACTGCGCCTGCGAAAAGGCAACCTACTGGCTTACTCCCAGCACGCAGAAAGGGTGGGCCAAGTTCACTACTGGCTTGCTCCCAGAGCGTAGAGAGGGTGGACAGCTACTGTGAGGCTGGCTTTCTTGTTCGGGAGGAAAACAGAATCACCCTATTGCTTTGATAGATGGCCCCAGACAGGGAGAGGCCAGACTGTCAGGCAGTGGGCAGAGATCTCTCGGAGGTGTGTGAAGCCAGCAGCCATTACTGTGGGACTCAGAAACCAGACCCTCATAGGGAGGGGCTGACCAAAGCTTGTCTGCACCACCCGAGACTCCGCCCCATCCAAGCGGAGCACAGAAGCCCTTCCAGTGGCTAGCTTTCTCGTTCGCCGCAAATAGGACTCTCCTAGGGAGGGGCAGACAGAAATCCGAAGCTTGTCTGTGCCTATACCAAAAAGGTGCGCGCACCTGCAACCAATCTCGTGGGATTCACCAAGACTTGTCTGTGCCACCCCGAGACTCCGCCCCATCCAAGCAGAATACAGAAAACCTCCTAGCTGAGACACTTCTGATCCTCATAGCCAATTGGCTTGGAGATCAACGCTTCCCAGTGATACCAACAATAAGCAAGGCTTAACAACAAGACTGCACACACAGTCCACAAAGGGCTACACCAAGACTGTCTACCTCAGGTAACTGGGAGGCTGACCCACTGAACCATGTAGGACACAAAGCCACCCTACCAATTCAGGGAAGCTGTGAAAATGCCGAGACAAGGAAACAGATCAGAAACAAAAGAAATGGAGGACAAAAAGTGACTGGATATAGAGTTCAAAACCACGCTTATAAGGTTTTTCAAGAATTTCTTAGAAAAGGTCAATAAAATAAACGAGACCTATGAGGATATGAAAAGGGATCAACTAGAAATAAAGAATACATTATCAGAAATAAAAAAATATTATACAGAGTCCTAAAAACAGAATGGAAGACTGCAAGAATCGAGTCAAAGATTTGGAACACAAAGAGCCAGAGGACAATCCTCCGCAGAAGCAAGAAGATAAGGGAATCCAGAAAGTTTTCAAGTTGCTATGTATGAGGATTCTCATAGAGCAACCGATTAAAAATACAAGCAAATATTGGAACATTTTAACTGAACTTATCCACAATCTCACCCTGAAACAATGTGAGAACAACGGGAGCGCAGCTGGCTCCACCGGCCCTCCGCGCCTGTGGGAGCGGCTGCTCAGCGCTCCTTGACTCATCTTCCCCGCCATCCGTGCTCGCGCAGGCCCAGCAGACACGCGGAGCAGGAGGCCGCTGCCCGAGTGTCTGGTGTGAGCTCAGACCTCTTCCCGAGCAGGAGCCGCTGGACGGCCCTCCCGCCCCAGCAGCCTCCGGCGGCCTGTGCTTACCGCGCCGGGCTTCACTGCGGCCCTCGCCGGGTGTGAACCATGTTCCATGCGTTCGATGTGTATTGACTTTCCAAAAACCAAAGGTAGCTTCGAAAAACCACGTCTGGAAATGTTTGGGACGTCACGCTAACTGACCTTTGGGGCTTTGAGTAGTACATAATTGACTTTATAACTGCGTTAATTGTATTGTCCAAGTGTTTGGGAGTTTTTTGCGCTTGTTATGTGGAAATAAAGTGTTTGATTAAAAAAAAAGAAAAAGAGCCGAGACCGGTTTGGCTCAATGGATAGAGCGTCGGCTTGGAGACTGAAGGGCCCCGGGTTCGATTCCGGTCAAGGGCATGTACCTTGGTTGCGGGCATATCCCCAGTAGGGGGTGTGCAAGAGGCAGCTGGTCGATGACTCTCTCTCATTGATGTTTCTAACTCTCTATCTCTCTCCCTTCCTCTCTGTACAAAAATCAATAAAATATATTAAAAAAAAAAAAAAAAAAAAAAAAAAAAAAAAAAAAAGAAACCTCTGGGACAACTTCAAAAGAACCAACATCAGAATTATGGGGGTCCCAGAAGAAGAGAGAGAGCAAGATACCAAAAGCATATTGGAAAAAATAGTGACAGAAAACTTCCTCCACCTGGTAAAAGAAATAGACTTACAAGTCCAGGAAGCGCACAGAACCCCAAACAAAAGGAATCCAAAGAGGACCACACCAAGACACATCATAATTAAAATTCCAAGAGCAAAAGACAAAGAAAGAATATTAAAAGCAGCAAGAGAAAAGCAGGTAGTTATCTATAAAGGAGCACCCATACGATTGTCAGCTGATTTCTCAACAGAAACCTTGCAGGCCAGACGGGAATGGCAAGAAATTTCCAGGTGATGAATAGCAAGAACCTACAGCCAAAAATACTCTATCCTGCCGAAACTGGTTTGGCTCAGTGGATAGAGCGTCGGCCTGTGGACTGAAAGGTACTGGGTTCGATTCCGGTCTAGGGCACGTACCTTGGTTGCGGGCACAAGAGGCAGCTGGTCGATGTATCTCTCTCATAGTTTCTAACTATCCCTCTCAATTCCTCTTTGTGTAAAATCAATTAAAAAACATTAAAAAAATTATTAAAAAACCAAAAACCTCTACTCAGCAAAGCTATCACTCAGAATCGAAGGCCAGATAAAGAGCTTCACAAATAAATAAAAAAAAAACTAAAGGAGTTCATCACTGCCAAACCAGAATTATATGAATTGCTGAAGGGAGTTCTTTAGGAAGAGGAAGAAGATAAAGATAAAAATTATGATCAAGAAATACGTAACTATCACTGAAACCGGTTTGGCTCAGTGGTAAAGCATTGGTCTGGGGACTGAAATGTCCCGGGTTCGATTCCGGTCAAGGGCATGTACATTGGTTGCGGGCATATACCTGGTGGGGGGTCTGCAAGAGGCAGCAGGTCGATGTTTCTCTTTCATCGACGTTTCTAGCTCTCTATCTCTCTCCCTTCCTCTCTGTAAAAAATCAATAAAATATATTTAAAAAAAAAATGTAACTGTCAACAAGTAAAACTAAAAGCCAAGGGAATTAAAAAACTCGATGAACAATATTAACTGGTGAATATAATAGAATCAGAGGTATGGAAGGGGAGTGGACTGACGATTCTCGGGGAAAAGGGGAGTGGGGAGTGTGGGAAGAGACTGAACAAAAACTGTGCACCTACGGATGAGGACAATTGGGGGTGGGAAAGAGGAACATTTGTAATAATCTGAACAATAAAGATTTATTTAAAAAAAAAAAAAAAAAAGAAAGAAGTAAAAAAGAAAAAAATATCCTTGGGTAAGGATTAACAAAAAACAAACAAAAAAAACCTCTTATCAAGAACTATGTTTCACTCTTCTGAAATGATCTTGAAAACATTGAAAATGCTATATATTATGGGAAGTTATAAAATTGCAAGTGTAGATGAATAGAATAAAGGTGGAGAAAGGAAGAAGTCACCCTTTTCTTACCACTTCAGTGCTTGACACCTCATTTTGTCTTCTCCAGCCTCAGACTAGAAATTATACCATTAATTCCTCTGGTTCTCAGGTCTTTGGATTGAATTTCACCACTCTCTTTCCTGATCTCCAGCTGGCAGATGCCAAATTATGGAACCTCTCAGCCTTCATAACCAGGTCGTTGGATGGGTGTGTGTACAGAAGATAGAAGAATGTGAAATGAATTAAGGCAACAAGTGGGAAAATGAATTTTGGGTAAGAGAAGGAACTACACCTGACCTGCTATAAAGGAGTCTATGACATGATTGAGACATCAAAAGCTTCACTTCTGAAGCTCTGTGATAGTTAGCCCTGATCTCATTTCTTAAAGAAAGGAGAAAAATATTCCCATCATCACTACCTGACATTAACCCCTTCTCTGGAACTGGTTCAGAAGATATTTTACTCACTTGTAAGTCTATATAATAAATGCTTGAGAAATGAATAATAAATAAATAAATAAATAAATAAATAAAATAAAATTGCAAGTGTAATGAGCAATAAAGAAGAAAGTAAAACCAAATGCCAATTGTCACTTTCCAAGCTTACAAATAAATGTCACCCTACCCCTATACTTAATCTCATTGTCCTAATATCCTAATACATAAAAACTCTGGGTCGAAATGACCAGTAACGACTGATGCACGACCAACCAGAAGTCAGTCCTGCAGGCATGGTGTCTCAGCACTGACTGTTGAGAGGGCTGGAAATCAGGGCCAGAGGCAGGCCGGAAGAGAGAAGCAGAGACTGATCTGTTGCCTCTGTGGCAGCTTTCGATCAGCACTCACTTCTCTCTTTCTCTCCCAGTCTGGCCAGCAGTCGCACCTTCATTTCTTTCCAGGCCCCATTGGTAGGCCCAGAGATGCTGACTGACATAGGAACCGACCAATCAGAACCAAATGTAGGTACTGTAGGGAGCCAATGGTTGCCTAGAAGGCAGTGCTTTTGACACTGACTGGCATAGAAATCTGAACCAAATTGGCCAGCAGAGGAGAACAGTTGGGAGTGATATTAGGCTGACAGGGGAAGGCAGTTGGGGGTGATATCAGGCCAGGAAGGGAGGGCAGTTAGGGGTGATCAGGCTGGCAGGCAGAGGCAATTAGAGGAGATCAAGCAGGCAGGTAGGCAGGTGAGCAGTTAGGAGCCAAGGTCCCAGTTTGCAAGAGAGATATCCTTAACTGTAAAGGGTGCAGGCTGGGCTGAGGGAATGCGCCCCCCCCCCCAATCATGAATTTTGTTCTCTGGGCCTCTAGTTCTATAATGATAATGCATTTTTAATTCTTTTAAAATATATTTTTATTGATTTCAGAGAGGAAGGGAAAGGGAAAGAGATAGAATAATCAATGATGAGAGAGAATCATTGATTGGCTGCCTCCTACACACTCCACACTGGCAATAGACCTGCAACCCAGACATGTGCCCTAACCAGGACCGGTGACCTCTTGGTTTCTAGGTCCATGTTCAACCACTGAGCCACATTGACCAGACAGAACACATTTTTTAAATAAAAAATATAAAGAACTTACAATGATAACTCAACATATATTAATCAACATTACTACACCTAACTCAAAGACAGTAACCCTGATGTGTAGTCAGGATAGTCCCCCAAATGCTGCTGGGTTCTGGAAGTCAGCGCAGAGTTTGTAAGATCTCCACTGCAGCCCCAGCCCCAGCCCTGCGTTTACGCAGGTGCTGGCATCACAGGCAAGACCCAGGTGCCTCAAAGCTGAGCTCACACAAACTATTCTTGCAACTTTTCTCCAAGTCTAAACAAGGCAAAACAAAACTTTTTTTAAAAAGCTGCATAAAAGACAGTGAAGACAGTAACGGTGTTACCTTCTTTCTTTCCTTCTCTCGTCCATCCTCTTATCCAGAGCTGCATAAATGGCATCCGCCTCCTCGTCATCCTTCTCGTAGGGCCCGCTTGAGAAGAGGCTCCCAGCATAGCCATTAAACTGGAACCAAAACACACCCAAAGGGTCAATTTATCTTTCTACACAACCCCCACCAGCAAAGACAGAGCACTTCCAGTTGCAAATGCTAAACAATATTCTGCAACCAGACAAACCCAAATTCAGGAGTAACAAAGCAGCTGTCAAGGGCAGGAAGATGAAGGAGTCTAAGCAGCCAAATACAACGAGGGGTTTGGACTAGGTTCAGGACCAGAGGAGGACACAAGATGAGAAACTGTGGAATTCAAGTAACACTTGTAGATTAGCTAAGAGTGCTGTGTCATGTCAATTTGCTGGTTCGGTAACTATATTAAGATCATGGAAGATGGAGAGAAGCCTGTGAAGGGTAGCGAGAAATTCTCCCCATTATTCTACAAGTTCCCTGGAAATTTAAAATTATTTCTGAACTAATTTTAGAAAGTTTTTCCTCTGAGAAAAAATGCCATGTTAGAGCATATCTGAAGAAAACTTCAATGGACCAAACACCAATTAATAAAGAGGGTGGCCCAGCTGGTGTGGCTCAATGGTTAAGCATCAACCCATGAACCAGGAGGTCATGGTTTGATTCCTAGTCAGGGCACATGTCCAGTTTGTGAGCTCGATCCCCAGTAAGGGGCAGGCAGGAGGCTCTCATCATTGCTATTTCTATCTCTCCCTCTCACTTCCTCTCTCTGAAATAAAAACAAACATCTAACAAAGAGGGTGAACACTAAAGCAACAGGAAGCAAATACTATCACTTAATCCCACTTTACATTTTTATCTTTAAACTAGAGGCCTGGTGCACAAAATTCATGCACCGTGTGTGTGTGTGTGTGTGTGTGTGTGTGTGTGTGTGTGTCCGTCCCTCAGCCCAGCCTGCACTCTCTCCACTCTGGAACCCCTCGAGGGATGTCTGACTTGCCTGTATAGGCCCAATTCCACTGGCAATTGGACATCCCTCTCAGAATCCAGGACTGCTGGCTCCCAACTGCTCGCCTGCCTGCCTTCCTGATTGCCCCTAACTGCTTCTGCCTGCCAGCCTGATCACCCCTAACCACTCCCATGCCAGCCTGATTAATGTCTAACTGCTCCCCTGCCAGCCTGTTTGCCTTCAAATTCCCTCCTCTGCCGGCCTGGTCACCCCTAACTGCCCTCCCCTGCAGGGTTGATCACCCCCAACCGCCCTCCCTTGCAGGCCTGGTGCCTCCCAACTGCCCTCTCTTGCTTGCCTAATACCCACAACTGCCCTCCCTTGCAGGCTTAGTCCTCCCAACTGCTTTCCCCTGCTGATGGCCATCTTGTGTCCACATGGGGGCAGGATCTTTGACCACATGAGGGCAGCTATTGTGTGTTGGAGGGATGGTCAATCTACATATTACTCTTTTATTAGATAGAATTTTCACTGACCAAGGCCTGAGAGCTCCCTTTCCCCACAGAGCATGTCTGCTCTAGACTTCTTTTCCAGTATACTTTCCTAAATTCCAAGGGTCCTTCTGCTTCTGTAACTTGTTCCCGAGTCTACACAGCCCAGACGGCTCACTTCTATTACCTCTGTAACTTTTTTATTTTTGGGAGTTTATCTGAATCAAACTAAAGACATATGTCAGGGAGCAAGATCTCAAATGCTCCTCTGTAACTTTCTAAATAAACTTGCTTTTATAATTTGAGAGGAAAAAATTTCACTGGCCAAGACAAAACACCAATGCAGTGGTTGTAAAAGCTGCAAGAACATTTAAAACAAAAACAAAAAAAGTTTTTATTGATTTGAGAAAGGGAGAGAGAGAGGAACATCAATTGACTGCCTCCCTCATGCCCCCAACTTGGGAGCAAGCCCAAAACTGGAGTATGTGCCCTAACTGGGAATCAAACTTTTGATCCTTTGGTACACAGCACGACACTCAACCAACTGGGCCAGGACAGGTTTGGAGAGGTAGCAATCTTTATATTTGTCCTGCTCCCCTCACTCCGCTACAGAAACCCCATGAATCGCTGCGAGTAAATGCACTGCCACATCGAGCCACCATCAGATGGCAACAGCACACAGGGTTCAGGGCTGCGCAGCTGTCTGGAGCTGGCCGGGAGCCCACACGTCACCTCGTCGTAGTTGGTGTCGTTCAGATCCTCATCGTCGTCATCTGCAGCCTGGCTCTTCTTCATCTGGTCCCCGACCGTCCTCTTGCCCGGCGGCGCATGGCGGTCATCCACAGGGTCATTGGCATCCCGGGCGGGCCCGATGTCTGACCGGGTGGTGAAGCCAGTGGCGCTGCAGAAGACCCCAAGACGCCATTTACCTTCTCTGCTCCCCCGCCACACTCTTCACCTCTCCTAACACCTCCAGAGACGCCGGGCAGAAATCACCCTGAGGTTACTCAAACTTGCTTTTGCCACCACATCCTCCTTAGGAGGGAATGCCCAGGGCATTAGACTGCTCTCCTTCCAAGCCCCAGGCCCCATTCCCGACAACCAGGCCCTCAAACCCAGGCTAACCCCATCAGAGTTCCCTTTTGTGTCCCCCTGTGGCTCCTCTGGGCAGTTTCACCTGATGAGGACAGTGCCATCCTGGCACCAAGGCAGACACCTGGTATCAGCTTTGCCTCCCTCAGTCCTTCTCCATCCCATCTGTCCCCACAGTGCACTGAGTCCAGCTCCCAACCCTTCCTTCTCAGACCTTGACTCTCAACAGCTGGGAACTAAGTGAGCCCCTCCCCCGACCTCCTGCAGCTCTGAAGCTCTGCTTTCCCAATGCCCCAGGGCCACGCTGCCATCACCACACTTCTGCTCAGTCTCCTCCTTATCTAGTCCCTCACCTGCCGCATCTATTTCCTAACAGCCTGTCACACACAGCGGCAGTAACCCTGCCACATTTCTGCATGCCTAAAGCCAGCTTTTCTTCTACCACTCCATCAAGCGTCCCTGGCCTCTGGACCCCAGAGTTCTAAATCTGTTACCCTCTGTGAACTTATTTATGCATTTGGCCCAACTCTCCTAGCCAACTACAGGTCCTCTGAGGGCATTGTCAAATATGAGGCCTACGTGTACCCCACAGATTCTAACACAACACCCCAAGGCGAGAAACCCAGTATCCTAAACAAAGAAATCATCAAACAGGGTGATAACGACTGCTCACTTATTCAACAATGTACGGTAGTGGTCTGTGGGACAGGGACCCAGTCCCTGCGCCTGGGGAGCTGAGAGCTTGAGCAAGAGGGCGAGCCGGCGACAGCAGGGCCAGGAGCCGCCACTCTCTCCCACGGGATGGGGAAGGCCCAGGGACGCCCCCCTCGCAGAGACCTACACACGGGCTGGGGCCGCCGCGAGGTTAAGCCCAGTCACCCCGCGCCTCGCAGCACGGCGACCTCAACCTGGGCCTGTCCTTCCCCAGGCGCTGGCCCCGCAGCTCCCACCCTCGGTGGCCGCGGAGCCTCACTGCTGCCTCAGCCCGGAGTCCGGCCCGGCTCGCAGCGAGCCCCTGCCCTCCCCGGGCCCGCCCGGCGGCCCCCGCCTCGGCTCACCCTCGGCCCAGCCCCGGCACGTAGCCAAGCGGCGCGGGCATGCCCAGGAACGGCTTCTTCTTCTTGTTCATGGCGCCGCCGCCGCCGCGGGCCGGGAGAGGAGGGGCGGGAGCGGCAGGCGGAGGAGGGCCGCGGCGGAGGAGGGCCGCGGCGGAGGAGGGCCGCGGCGGAGGAGGGCCGCGGCGGAGGAGGGCCGCGGCGGAGGAGGGCCGCGGCGGGCGGAGAGCGGCGGGCGGAGGAGGGCCGCGGCGGAGGAGGGCCGCGGCGGAGGAGGGCCGCGGCGGAGGAGGGCCGCGGCGGAGGAGGGCCGCGGCGGAGGAGGGCCGCGGCGGGCGGAGAGCGGCGGGCGGAGGAGGGCCGCGGCGGAGGAGGGCCGCGGCGGAGGAGAGCGGCGGGCGGAGAGCGGCGGGCGGAGAGCGGCGGGCGGAGGAGGGCCGCGGCGGGCGGAGGAGGGCCGCGGCGGGCGGAGGAGGGCCGCGGCGGGCGGAGGAGGGCCGCGGCGGGCGGAGGAGGGCCGCGGCGGGCGGAGGAGGGCCGCGGCGGGCGGAGGAGGGCCGCGGCGGGCGGAGGAGGGCCGCGGCGGGGGCCGCAGACGTCCGAAGCTGCGCGGCAGGAAAAAGTTGCGGGCCCCGCGTCACGCGCGCCCCGGAAACAGCGCGGTACGTGAGGAGCCCCGCCCACCTCGGGTACCCGGGGCGGAAGTTCCGGAAACGCATCTTCCGGTCGCGGCTAGGACGGAGGTGTGGCGGGCGCTTGAGCGGGAGCGCCTCCAGTGGTGCGGCGGCCGACCGCCGGCCCGGACGCCGCGGGGACCAGCCGGCGGGACCGGAGCGCGGCGGCACCTGCTCCGCGTGCCCTCCGCTCCGCTGCCTGCGCCGCCGGCTCGCCGCCTGCTGCCCGGAGCCGCCCGGCCCCGCAGGCCCCACCCGCCTGAGTGCTGTGCAGAGCTGGGGGCGGGGGCCGCGGTTGTGGGCACCCTGCCGGCGTGTGCTCTTGCCTAAGGGCCGATGCGGGCACAGACCCTCCACAGGCCCCGCCGCCCGTGGGCCCTCGCCGCTCCAGAGGGCGGGAGCCCAGCCCGGGGGAGCGGATGGAGGAAAGAAATGAACGCAGCGCAGAGGCTGGGGACTCAGCATGTGGGAGGGTGAGCCTAGCGCGTCTCCACTGCGAGAGTTGCTGAGCGTGGGGACAGGTAGGTCACCGCTGTGGCAAGCTTTAGGTGGACATGCATGACCACTCCGCGCACAGTCCATGGCGCCTTGGCTCACGCCCCACACGAACCTGGGCGAGACTCAGGCAGAACTCCAGCCGAAAGTCTGACCTGCCCTGGCCGGTTTGGCTCAGTGGATAGCAGCCGAAGGGTCCCCGGTGCGATTCCTGTCCTCGGTTGTAGGCTCCATCCTCCAGGACCAATTGATGTGTCTCTCTCACATCGCGTCTCTCTCTCTCTCTCTCTCTCCCTCTCCCTCCCCCTTCCACTCTCAAAGTCAACGGGAAAATACCCTCAGAGCGGAGGAACGGAAGGAAAGAACGCGGGCCTTCTGCTAGACCGGCAGCCCCGCTCGCTCAGCGCTTCTCTGGAGCAAACACACCCCTCTGCAGCCTCCTCCGAGGTCCTCTCTGCGCCGCCCTGGTAGCGCCAAGCCCAGGCGCCGTCAGACCCCGGGGCTGCGGGAGGGGACAGACCCTTTCGGTCCTGGAGTTGACAGTGCGGTGGGAGGCCAGGGGGGTCTAACTGACTTCCGGGAAGCAGTGCCCACTCACGGAGAGACCTATGGAAAACACGGGAAACGTGTAAATTAAGGAGTAGGTTAAAGGAGTAAATGGAGGTGGGAGAATGGAGGGAAGTGGCCTTTGACCTGGGCCCCGGGGGCAGAGTCCCAGGAGCTGGTAAGACCCTCCTGCCACGCAGGCGAGGGGCGGCGGTGTGCTGGCCTCCGCCTCGCACCTGCAGCCGCTCGGGCCCCTCAGCGCTCAGGCCCCGCCCCGCCCCGGCCGCCCTCGCCCTGCGGACCCCACGTTCGCGCGGCAGCCCGCGCGCCGCCGACACACCTCCGGCCTCCGGAGCGCGCCCGCGCCCGGCTCCGCGGCAGGTGCCGCGCCGCGCAGACTCGGGCCGCGGGGACCGTGCGGGCGCGGGCGGGGGCGGCCGGGGCGGGGCGGCGGCGCACGCTCCCCGGCCACACGGCCGCCCTGCGCGGTGAGGGGCGTGTGCGCGGCCCCATGTTCACGGAGCTGAGCACCCAGCTGAGCCCCCCGCGAGGCCGCGCCGCGGCTGTGCGCGCCGGGCTCGGAGAGCGCCGGGATGTGGACGGTGAGCGCGGCTGGCCGGGGTCTCGCGGGCTGGGGGCTGGGGGCTTGGGGCCGGGGGGCCGAGGGCGGGACTTCGCGGACTCTGAGCCGCGGCAGGGGGAGCAGGGGGTGAGGGGGGGGGGTGGTCTCGTCCTTGCTGAACGAGGTCCCTATGTCTTTGTCCTGCGCTGGGTTTGGGGTGCCGCGGCCCCAGGCCTTTGGGATCAACGCTCCCTTGGCTTGGGGGAGGTGACCGCTCTCGGTCCTGTCCCTAGGCTGGCACCGCCGTGAGGTTCCCTTTCTCTTCGCTCGGGGGTAAGACACGCACACACACCCCCTCCCCAGCCTTTGCGTGGGCCAAGGCCACAGCCAAACTCGGGCGCTCCCCCACCCCGTTTTCTGCTGTAGAATTAAGACGTTGGGCTGGGAGGAGAGAAGGACAGGCGTGTGGACGGAGATCCCACCTGCAGCTCGGTCCGGAAATGGGTGGGACCCGGCTGGCCGGGACAGGACCGGTGCGGCGCGGGCGGAGGCGTCAGACTGGTTTGCCCAGAGCAGCGCGCTCTCGCCCAGGCCCAGGCCGGGCCGCAAAGCGAGGCCTCGCAGCCCAGCCGGGCGCCTGTCCCCAGACGGTGCCACTTAGAATAAGTCTTTCCCACGGTACCTCAAGGCTGCGGCCACACTGGCCACACTCAGTCTGACCCTAGACCTCAAGTTTAGAGTCCCCTGGGGCCATCTAATAACAGAGGGGTGCGAGAATGAGGAGGAGGTGCCAAGTCCTATGAATGGAATGGGGAGGAAGAAGGGGGAGGAAGATGCCTCTCCCCTACTTCCATCCCCACCCCAGCTTACTGAGACCTGGACACTGCCAGACCCTCCCCTCCAGGGGTGGAGGGAAGGTCTCTCACTCTTTCGGGGAAGTTCTCTGCCTGGGAACCTGGTCCTGCCTGCTGAGTCAGAGTCTGGATGCTGTAAAGACCGGGCAAGCCTGGGCCCAGCTTTCTGTCGCGCCCCAGGGCCCTGTTGACTTGTGGGCATTACCCAGAGCCTCCCTCCCTCCATTCGCTCGTTCACAATGTTTCTGGGCACCTCCTGTGTGCCAGAACCTGTGCAAGTCCTTGGGAGGGGCCTGTCCAGGTGTCTGGCCTCCCCCAACTCATGTCACTAGCTAGCCCAGAAATTATGGTAAAACTAAAAGTTGGCAGGTGTAATAAACTTGTAGGGAGAGGCATCTCCAAGGGTCCTGAGTACATAGCTGCACCCTGCACCCTGTGCTGAGCAGCCTATGCCAGCGAGGCAGCGCCACGCACAGAAACCATCCCGGCCCGGGCCCTGTCGGAGGCGGGAGCAGGAAACCCGGTGTTGGCCGGAGTTCAGGCTTCTTGTCAACGAGCCACTGCGAGTGAGCACAGCCAGGCAGGCGGAGCTCCACCTCCAGGTGCAGAGCCTGGGCTCAGCCTGAGGATGGCAGGCCGGCCACCTGAGGCCTCCCCCCACACGGTGGGTAGCAGGCAGGTCCTACGCGTGTGCCCTGGCTCGGTGTGGCTTGTGCCAAGGCAAGGGTGAGGCCAGGCTGTCCCAGGGCAGCCCTATTGGCTGTCCGTCTTGGGCTCCTGGGCGGGCACATCTCTCTAATGCCAGCAGCAGTGGTCCTGCTCCCCAGAGCATGGGTGTTGACTTGTTTGTTCTCCATCTTCGAGCGAGGTGGGGTTCTCAGGACAGCTCAGGGTGCTTTCTCTTGGGAACCCCTCGTTGGGAAAGCGGCTCCTTCCTCTGAGGAGTGGAGATGGGCTAAGCAAGAAGAGTAGCCCCTGGCTTTGCCCCTGACCACTGACCAGTGCCCTGCTCCACAGCCACTGCCCACTTCAGCTTCTGCCGGACCCTCCTGGAGCACACCGTGTCAGCGGAGAGCATCCCCTGCCACCTGCCTCGGATGCCAGGCTCCAGCCTCACCTGGCATGACTCACGAAGCCAGAGGGCAGCGGGTGGCCGGCCAGTCAAGCTCCTGCAGCAGCCTGGCACCGAGGCCCCCCAGGTACCCAGCTGTCATCCCCGCTCGGCCCCCGCCCTCCCCACCACCTCACTGCATCTGCTGCCCTCTCCCCACAGGGCCGGCTGTACTCCGACCGCTGTGGCCTGTACCACACCAGCCCCTCACTGGGTGGCCTGACGAGGCCTGTGGTCCTGTGGAGTCAGCAGGACGTGTGCAAGTGGCTGAAGAAGCACTGCCCCCACAACTACCTCATCTACGTGGAGGCCTTCTCCCAGCACGCCATCACCGGTGAGGGGCCAGGCCCCAGGAAAGCCGTTTTCTCCTGACAGCCTCTCCAGGCCGTGTCTGCAGAATCTCACTGTCTCTCCCAGTCTCTCCTTTCCTCTGGCTTTTCTCTGCAAAGTCTCTGTCCATCCTGTCTCTCCCTGTCTCTCTGAATTGACCTGTCTCTGTCCCCCCCACCTCTCTTTCTCTACCCCTCCCCCTTTCTCTTTTTGTTTCTCCTTCTCCCTGCCTTTGGGTCTGGGCCTCGCCTCCCCTCCCCACTTCTCTCTCTCCTACTTCGCTCCTGATATCCACAGGACGTTGATCTGGGCGGACCCCTTTCCCGTCCCTGCAGGCCGGGCCCTGCTTCGGCTGAATGCGGAGAAGCTGCAGCGGATGGGACTGGCCCAGGAAGCCCAGCGGCAGGAGGTGCTGCAGCAGGTGCTGCGCCTACAGGTGCGCGAGGAGGGGCGGAGCCTGCAGCTGCTCAGCCAAGGTCAGTGGGAGGAGCCACGAATGCCTAAGAGACTTGGAGAGGTCTGGGGGATCGGGTTGCAAGTCGCCTACTCTTGCGTACAGGGAGGGTGGGTAGACCTCAGGAGCGTGGTTGTGGGACCCAAATAAGGGCTCTCCTACACCCACGGTGGTGTGGAGAACTCCAGAGGCCCCCGTTCCAACTTACCCATCCACCCATAGCTTCCTTCGGACACATGTCCTAGTTCCTGCCCAAGGCTTGAACCCCAGACCCCAGCACTGTGACCAGAGCCCATGGCAAAGATGAGGCACAGCCCTTCTCGGACCTCCAGGAGTCCCCAAGGGCCAAGCCTGGCCCAGTGGAAGGTGGGACCAGGATTGTCACCTCAGCCACCTCTGGTTGTGCACTGTGGGCTATGCCTGGGGGTGGGCTGGTGGGGGCTTCATGAGTGTGTGCCACCTCCCAGGACCTAAGCTCAAACCCACCCCTGGTGCTGCGGGCGGCATTTGGGGCAGCCACCTGGAGCAGGAGCGGGGTTTGGATGTCCCCCAGACTCCCAGGGAGTATTTGTTTATTTATATTCCTCCGGGCGTCCTGTCCTCTCCCAGGACGAGAGCTGTCTGCCACTCGTCCAGTTCCCCACTCTCCCAGCACTACCCACAGAGGACTACCCACAGAGGGGGATACACTGCCAGGCTCTGTATGCTGTGTGCCCACTCCCTGCCCTTACCCAGGCCCAGCAGGCCAACATGCTGCCCAGATGATGGTCACCAGTGTCCCTGGCCAGGCACCTGCCCACTACCTTCACTCATTATTTATGTGCCCCTCACATGCCGCATCTACTCCTGGGAAGTGAGGGTAGAGAGGTTCAGGATTGCCCAAGAGCCTAGGACCTGACAGGCAGGAGAGGGACCCGCGCCGGCACGGGCAGCCCGATCCTGGCCTTAGATTTGGGAAAGCTTCTCCTCTCAGGCTCATGGAGCCACCCTGGAGGCACAGTGATGGGCGGGCATTCCCCTGTCCTTTTCCAGGGAAAACCTAGATTCTCCTAAGAGACATCCCCTGCTGCCCACTGGAGGCCCAGCCAGTGTGAGGCGCAGTCGCAGGAGGCCTGCAGTGGGGCGGGGCTGCCGGCAGAGGGTCCGGGAGGCAGTCCTGAGCCTCCTGTCTCCTGCTCCCTGGTTGCTGCTCCTCTGGGGCTTCCGAACCTCCGGCACAGACGAGGCTGAGCCCCCAACCTGCTCTGTGCCCCGAGCTGGCTTCAGGAAACTGGCCTGGTGCCCATCCCCCTGGAAAGTCCCCTGCCCTGTCTGGCTGCCCTGAGTGTCCCCCACTCTGTGCCATTGCAATTCGCCCTTTCCAAAGGGCCCCTCCCGTCTCTGCCCCCTTCTCCCTCCTTTGTCTTGTCCCCCAAGCTCGTCTTGTCTTTCTTGTTTTTGCGTTCACTTTTTTTATATTCTGATAAAAAGACCAGAAATAAACCTGGTTCTCAAGTGTCCCAGTGTGGTGTCCAGTCAGCTGGCTTCTGGGGGTGGGGCTGCCCTGAGCAGGAGCAGGGGTTTCCCGGCCCAGCTGCCTCCTGCTGATGCCACCAGGGGGCAGTGGTTCCGCGTCGTGGCAGGCACCTGTTTAACCCAGGAACGAGGGGGAGGAGCCAGAGCAGAGCCTGGGCTCAGACCGAGGACTGCAGCTGGACACCGGCATAGGTGAGCCAGGCTCCTGGGCTGCTGTAACCAGTGGCAGCTGGGGGCTTCATGCAACAGGAACCAATTCCCTCCCGGTTCTGCAGGCCACAGTTTGAGACCAGCAGGGCTGGGGCGACCTCTTCCTCACCCTTCCCAGCTCTGGTGGCTGCTGAGGACCGCTGGGCCCAGAGACACGTCACTGTCCAGAACCTCACAGTCATGGTCACTCCGCCTTCTGTCTGCCTCCTATCTCCCTCTCACGAGGACACTGTCACTGATAATCCAGGACGACCTCATCTCAAGACCCTCACTTCATCACATCTACAAAGACTTTTTCCAAAGAAGCTCCCACTCACAGGTTCCAGAGATTTTTTTTTTAAAGATGTTTTTATTGATTTTTAGATAGAGAAAAGGAGAGGGATAGAAAGAAATATTGATGAGAGAGATCGGTCGGCTGCCTCCTACATGCTTTACACTGGGGACTAGGCGCAACCCAGGCATGTGCCCTCACCAGGAACTGACCATGACC
The DNA here is from genome assembly GCA_963693515.1 of Pipistrellus nathusii. NCBI lineage: Eukaryota > Metazoa > Chordata > Mammalia > Chiroptera > Vespertilionidae > Pipistrellus > Pipistrellus nathusii. The sequence goes on from OY882864.1 coordinate 433,726, forward strand.
TCCTGGTTCATAGGTTGACACAACCACTGAGCAACACCAGCAGGGTGGTTCCAGAGATTTGATGTGGCTATCTTTTGGGGACTCCCATGTAGTTTGCGACAGGGCAGTGCCCTAACATAAAAAACAGGTCATAGCACATGCTCTGACACATGTATGTAGGCAGTAGCCAGACACCAATAGTAACTCAGAGGCATAAACCAACCCCTGCAGTCTGAGCACACAGACACAAACACAGAGACACAATGACTCCAGCATCCAGAACCAGAGCAACACACTCCAACACTATCTTAGACACACAATGACCCCAACCTACAGAAACACACATGACATTAAATGAGACCTGACCTCCAGACATGCTGCAGCCTGAGCATACGTCTGCTAGGTCTGGACATACTCCACTCCCATCTGGAAACTAACACAAGTATCTTCTACCTGACACTGACGTCCAAAGAGGATGTTGCCTGACATACATGGTCACCAATATACATGGTCACTCGGACACACACCTAGCGACACTGACACATCACATACAAGGACATGCAGACTTACACAGGGAAAGCTGACAGCCTTGGATGTACCTCAGGACACGCATGCTGACCTCTCCCAAAATCGTATGTCAATCCTGTGGTCACACAGGCCTCTCTGGTTTCCAAGGGAAGGACTGACGGACTGACCTCTCCACAGGGTGCCCCAGCTTGCCTCTGCCTCATGGTGAGACCTTGGCCTTGAGGAAGCAGATCCCCAGGGTCCCTGTGAGAAGTGGACCTCAAATGTGCCATCTTTTGTCATGCCCCCAGCAGTGCAGCCAGACCTGCCCCGGGTGGAGGTGGGGTCAGTGGGGGTGCAGTGTGCGGCTGGGGTGGGAATGGCCTCAGGGAAGGAGGCGCACCTTGTAAGTAACTTCGTTTCCAACTAGCACTGCGTCCCCTTTCATTCATTCGCGCATCCTGGCGGGGTTGCTGTCCATCACCCCCACGCCTGACCTCAGCTCCCCTGCAGGGGGCCCAGTTCTGGGCACAGAGAAGCGAGGCAGTGGCCCCTGTCCAGGAGCACCCATCCAGAGCAGACAGCTGGTCTGAATGGTCAGCAACGCGGTGAAGCGCGGCCTCACGCCAGGAGCCAGGTCCCGAGGCGGCCACAAGCGGAGGCGCGGCGGCGGGATGGAAGAGGCCGGACCCGGCTCTGCAGGCCACGCCGCCAAGCTCGGCCAGGACCCGGGGCGCCTCAAGGCCGGGACGGAGCGGCGGCCGCTGGCTTCCATGCGAGCGCGCTGGGCCTGGGCAGGACCCCGCGCCCCTAGGGTGCCTCAGTTTACCCCACTGTCTGGAACAGCGCCTCCCGCCCATGGGCAGCAGAATGGCCACTTGGTGCTGGAGGCCCCCAGCCCCGCCGGCCGCCCCCTCCCTCCGCCCTCCGCGCAGGATACCGCGAGAGTCCCGCCCCAGCTGTCAAAGGCGGGAGGGGCGGGAGCGCGCATGTGCGCAGCCCGCGCCGCCGCCGGCCCGCGCCGCGCCCGCCCGCGCCGCCGTCCGCCGCCGCCCGGCCCCCGCCCCGCCTCCGGCCCGCGGGCCCGCAGGTAAGCGCCCGCCGCGCCGGCCAGCCCCGCCGCCGCCGCCGCCGCCCTGACCCCGCGCGCAGGGGGCCGCGCCCGCGCCCCCGCCCGCCGCCCCGCGCCGCGCCCGGCCCCGCGCTGGCGCTGCGGCCCTGCCCCCTCCCCTCCTCCCCCTGCCCCCTCCCCCTCCCCCTCCCCTCCTCCTCCTCCCCTTCCTCCTCCTGCAGAAAAAGTCGCCATTTTGGTTCATGCCTCCCCCTCCCCAGGCGCCCGCGATCGGCCCTTCCGGGGCCAGGCCGGCCTCCCCGCGCAGGTGACAGGTGTGCGGAGGCCCCCGCCGCGCCATCCCCTGGCGGCCTCTCAGGGCGCCGGCGCGGAGCTGGGTCCGGGGCCCAGGGGCCTGGCCGTGCCCGGTGGCTGCCCGTGGTCAGCGCGTGGTGCCCCCCCTTTTTGTCCCTGCCGGGCGCTCCGGAGGGTGGAAGCCCTTCCGCCTGTGGTGAGAGTTGCAGGCCTGGATGAAGGAGGGTCTCTGCCTCCTGGCCCCAGGCCCCCCAACTTTGAATTCTCCCCTCAAACCGGATAAAGACTGGAAAGGGGTCCCAGCAGGAATCTGCACCGAAGGCCCCTGGAGGTCATCACGGGGCTGGGTGACTGATGTTGGCGGGTCTCCTTTGGAAGTTGCAGGGAAGTTTGTTCAGAGCTTTCCAAACCTGTAACTCTCTCCAGGCCCAGGATACGGGCACCTCCTTGGCAATGGGCAGTGACCGTCCTGACCTCTGACCTCAACCTCACTGATAGCTTCTGTAACTCCCTTCCCATCCTCTCTGATCTAAGTTAGTTGGAAACTGCCAGGAGAAGGGTCACTTGTTCACATAGCCCCCTCCCCACCCTCTTCTGCAGCCTTGGGCGTCCCTATCAGAGGACCCAGCAGGACTGAGCTCAGAGCCCTCTGCTCATGTGGGAGGTGTTCCCTGTGGCTGGGTGGTGCTGGTGGCCCCGTAGATGGGGACAGAGAGGTTCAGGAGAGGTGAGGATGGTCAGTCAGGTGGAGGCTGGCCGAGGAGCCCAGCCTGCATGAGGCCTCCATCGGGGTGGAGGGGCCCCAGCAGGAGCAAACAGGAGAGGATCCACTAGCACAGGGACCGGAACCCAGTCCTGCCTCTGGAAAGGGACGCACATAGTTGGGGAGAGTGTTTAGGGGCCTCAGTGCCCGCATTGGCCATCTCCCACCTGTGCTTTGGGGAGGAGGATCCAGGGGCACCTGCCTGGGTAGGGTGGCATCGCCTTGGGTCTGGGTGGGGCTGAAAGGAAGGTGTCCCAGGGTGCCCGGCCAACACAGCCTGTGTGCCAACAGCCATGTGGTGTCATAATTGGCCCCAGAAGGAATGCTGTTAGCCTGCTGCCCAAGCACCTGCCTCTCCTGGGGCCGCCTACCCCGCGCTGGGCATGAGGTGCGTGGCTCTCGGCACCTCGGGGTTGTGTCCAGGACGCATGGAGCCCATTGGGCCTGGGGAGGGTCTCAGGAGGGGTGAGATCCTGCCGAGCTGATGGGGTCTCCTAGGGAGAGCGCAGCTGGGCAGTCACTCCCCTGAACTAGAAGCCCCCCATCACCTGCGTTCCCTGTGACCGAGAGCACAGGCAGGCTGGTTCCCTTTTCTGCCGCCAATGAGCAGGTTTGTTTGTGGGCGGGAGAGGGTGCAAGACAGCCGGCCCTGATGGACCTCACAGGTCTGTCCACTCGCTCTGCAGCAATGGCTGACCCTTTCTGTGTTGGAGGCGGCCGCCGGCTCCTGGGATCCAGCAGGAGCGGGCCTGGGAAGGATGGCAGCCAGAACGAGGCCTGGCTTCCCGTGCGGCACGATCCAAAGCTGGGTAAGAGGGTCAGGATGAGGTCAACTCCAGGCTGGCACAGCAGCTGTGCTAGGTGTGGACACCTCCTGAATATCCAGCTCTGGGTCCAGGTAGCTGCCTGGGCTCCTGAGAGCCTTCCCAGGGTGGGGGCGTCCGGGGGTCCTGGATTCCTGTCCTGGGCTGATGACAGCCTTCCACCCGCCCCATCCTCATCAGGGAGGGCAGTGAGGCTTCCCCGGCCTCACCAGCCTCCTGGGGAGCAGGGGAGACTCCAGGGAGCGCAGCTCCAAGCCTTGATGTGCTGTGTGCTGCAGGGTTGCCGGTGTCCCGGGGCGGGCACACAGTGCCTAGCCAGGCCCCACTCTGCTTTGACCCGGGAAGTCCAGCCAGCGACAGGACAGAAGGGAAGAAAAAGGGGCGTCCGAAAGCTGAGAACCAGGCCCTCCGAGACATTCCCGTGAGCTCCCCGCGGGCTGGGTGGGCTCATGCTGGGGTCTGCCTGTTAAGGCCTTTGCCCTGCCTTTGCTTGCCATCCACGTATCAGCACCACGCCCTGAGCCCACATCAATGGGCCACTCTGCCTAGGGATTCGTGGTGTGGCCCATGGTCGAGGGCCCCTCGCGAGCACCCTCACTGCTCAGGGTGGCCTGGATCTTGCTGCGGTCCTAAGGCCGAAGGGCTCCTGCAGTCTGCCTGCCCTGCCGGCCAGGGCAGGTGCTGAGTCTGGGGCTCGGGTCCGCTAAGGCCGGGGTGGCTGAGGGTCAGCAGCCTGGCCTTTCCCACGCCAGCTCTCCCTGATGAACCAGTGGAAAGATGAATTCAAGGTGCACTCACGGGTGAAGTGTCCCAACTCAGGGTGCTGGCTGGAGTTTCCCAGCATCTACGGGCTCAAGTACCATTACCAGCGGTGCCAAGGGGTAAGGGGCTGTGGGCTGGGGAAGAGGAGGCCTGAACCCACCCTGCCCGGCTGTTGGCTTGGGTGTGTCTGCACAGAGGCCTGGGCAGCCCATCCCACGCCTGCCCTCTCCACCCAGGGCGCCATCTCAGAAAGGCGGACCTTTCCCTGCCCCCTCTGTGAGGCCGCCTTCACCTCCAAGACTCAGCTGGAGAAGCACCGAATTTGGAACCACATGGACCGTCCCCTGTCTGCCCCCAAGCCTGGGCCAGTCAGCCGGCCAGTCACCATCAGTCGGCCCGTTGGGGTCAGCAAACCCATTGGAGTGAGCAAGCCTGTCACTATTGGCAAGCCCGTGGGTGTCAGCAAACCCATCGGGATCAGCAAGCCAGTGACAGTCAGCAGGCCTGTGCCGGTCACCAAGCCAGTGACGGTCAGCAGGCCTGTGCCGGTCACCAAACCAGTGACGGTCAGCAGGCCTGTGCCGGTCACCAAACCAGTGACGGTCAGCAAGCCTGTGCCGGTCACCAAACCAGTGACAATCAGTAGGCCCGTGCCGATCACCAAGGCTGTGCCAGTCACCAAGTCTGTGCCCGTCACCAAGGCAGTGCCAGTCAGCAAGCCCGTGCCAGTCAGCAAGCCAGTGCCAGTCACCAAACCAGTGACCATAAACAAGCCGGTGCCAATGACAAAACTTGTAACGGTTACAAAACCTGTGCCAGTCTCAAAGCCCGTGCCAGTCAGCAGGCCCATTGTGGTCAGTAAGCTGTTGACAGTCAGCAGGCCCGTGGCCATCGGCAGACACACACCGTCCTGCAAAATGGTGCTGCTGACCAAGCCTGAGAACAAAACTCCTCGGGCCACGGCAAGGGCCAGTGGGAAGAAAAGGTAAGGGGTGCCTTCCAGGTCAGGGGTAGGGTGCTCACTGGCTGCAGCCTGGGATAACGGCCACAGCGAGTCCCTCATCCCCCTGCCTCCTACTCCGTGCCTCCCTGCAGGGCTGCGGAAGGCCTGGACACCTGCCCCCGCCCACCCAAGCAGGCCCGGCCAGAGAGCGGGGAGTGTGGCCCATCCAGCGCAGGCCAGGGCTCAGCCTTCCAGCCCAGCACAGAGCCCAGCAGTGGCCCCCTTTCTCTGGGCAGCAGGCCCATGGGGGGCAAGGAGGCGCCAAGGGCCACAGGGCCTGTGTCCCGGCCTGAGGAGGGAGCTGAGCGCATGAAGCACAGTAAGACGGGGCGAGGGGTGCGGCAACAGGCAGGATGGGCAGCGGCCAGCCTCCCGATGGTTATTTGACCAGATCTTTTCTCTCCCCTGAGTCAGGAAGGAAGCAGAAGACACCCAAGAAGTTTACGGGGGAGCAGCCATCCATCTCGGGAACCTTCGGACTCAAAGGTGAGGCCCCTGTCAGCCAGGCTCCTGAGGGGCTGGGCTCACGCACGGTGCGCTCAAGCCCTCGGCCCACTCCTGCGCCACCCACATGTGCACACAGGCCTGGCCAAGGCAGAAGACAAATCCCGAGGCTCCCGTGCCAAGAAGCAGGAGGGGCCTGGCCCTGAGGACGTCTGGAAGAAGGTGCCGGCCCCTGCCAACGCTGTCAGCAAGGAGGTGCCGGCCCCCGTAGCCCACTCAACCCAAGGTGGGGCTACCGTGAGGTGGTTCCCGGCCACACAGAGCGGGGCTGAGTGTGGACCCTGGGCTGTGTGCTGGCGTTCAGGGCATCTGGGAGCCCAAGACAGCCCTGAGGCCCTGGCTCTGCCCGCAGGTGGCGCTGAGGAGCAGTGGCAGCGGGCCATTCACGAACGGGGCGAGGCTGTCTGCCCCACCTGCAGCGTGGTCACCCGGAAGACCCTCGTGGGGCTCAGGAAGCACATGGAGGTGTGTCAGAAGGTAAGCTGCCCCAGGGCTTCTGTGGGGAGGTGCCCAGAGCAGCTTCTCATGGGCCACCTGTCTGCAGCTGCAGGATGCCCTCAAGTGCCAGCACTGCCGGAAGCAGTTCAAGTCCAAGGCCGGTCTCAACTACCACACCATGGCTGAGCATAGCGCCAAGGTACGCCACAGGGCCCAGCTGCCCCCAACCTGACCACTGACACTCACCACAGGCCTTCCCTTCATCTCACCCACCCTGCCCAGCCCTGCCCGCTGACCCTTCACTCCCACACTGCCTGCCCATGGACATCAGTGGCTCCAGCTTGGGGCAGGGGCCCTATGGGGATTGGCACTGAGGCAGGGCCTGCCCCCCAGCCCTCTGACACAGAGGCCTCCGAGGGGAGTGAGCAGGAGGAGCGCGAGCGACTGCGCAAGGTGCTGAAGCAGATGGGGAGGCTGCGCTGCCCCCAGGAGGTCAGTGGGACAACAGGTGGGACAGTGTGGGGCGAGCACAGCCCCTTGCTGGCCTCTTACTGACCTGTGACCCCCAGGGCTGTGGGGCCGCCTTTTCCAGCCTCATGGGCTACCAGTACCACCAGCAACGCTGTGGGAAGCCGCCCTGCGAGGTAGACAGTCCCTCCTTCCCCTGTGCCCACTGCGGCAAGACCTACCGCTCCAAGGCCGGCCATGACTACCACGTGCGCTCGGAGCACGCCGCCCCGGTGAGTGGCGGTCCTGTCCTTCAGGCACCGAGCGTGTGTGCCCCCCACCTGCTCATGCCCGGCTCCCCGCACCTGCAGGCCACGTGGCTCCTGTCATTCACCTGGGCCTCCTCCCCTGCAGCCCCCCGAGGAGCCCCAGGACAAGCCCCCTGAGGCCGAGGACCTGTTTGGTGTCGAGCGGACCCCCAGCGGCCGCATCCGCCGCACATCGGCCCAGGTGGCCGTGTTCCACCTGCAGGAGATCGCAGAGGACGAACTGGCCCGAGACTGGACCAAGAGGCGGATGAAGGATGACCTGGTGCCTGAGACAGCGCGGGTGAGCGCCTGGGCTCTGAGCAGGATGTGCCTCCACGTGCGTTTCCTGTGATGGCCCTGCCTCTGGGCCGGGGCCGGCGTTGACCTCGGAGGCGAGGGCCTCTTTAGAGCAGTGGGCGTGTGTCTGTCAGCTCTGCCCCACTGCCGGCCTCACCCCGGTGCCTGCCTGCCTGTTTTCACAGCTCAACTACACTCGGCCAGGCCTCCCCACGCTCAACCCCCAGCTGCTAGAGACGTGGAAGAACGAAGTCAAGGAGAAAGGCCACGTCAACTGTCCCAATGACGTGAGCTGGGGCAGGCTGTGGGTGGGCGTGGGGGCGCTGGGACTTAGGGACAGAGCCCAGGTATGGGCCTGGGTGACAGCCTTCCAAGTGGCCGGCCTACCTGTGGTCCCTGGGCCTCTGCAGGGTGCTCAGACAGAACCCTGTTGGCAGAGAGGCCTCGACCTCAGCCCCCGAGGCCCAGCCCGCCCACAAGTCTCCCTGGGGTAGGAGCTATGATTTGTGTGGGGGCGCTGCCGAGAGATCCTCCCCATGACTGTCTCCCGCCCAGTGCTGTGAAGCCATCTACTCCAGCGTGTCCGGCCTCAAGGCCCACCTCGCCAGCTGCAGCAAGGTGAGTCTGGGCTGTCCTCCGTGTGCAGGGCTCAGCATTGCCCCGGGACCCACATGGGACATGCGACGTGGCCTTTTGGGCAGCCTCTCCTGTGAGCCCAGGACTAGCTGGTGCTCCGTGACCACCTCGGCCCAGGACCCTTTGCCATCCCCCAGCCACAGACATTAGTCAGTCAGTCCCATGTTGTTCTGCCCTCGGGCTGCTCCCGTGGGTGCCAAGGGGCATGTTGGCCTTCCCAGAGGAGCCGAGCCATCTTCCCGGAGCGGCAGGTGGGGAAGCCCCGGGCCAACCCCCGGGCGGGCTGCCGTGTCTTGCAGGGAGACCACCTGGTGGGGAAGTACCGCTGTCTGCTGTGTCCGAAGGAGTTCAGCTCTGAGAGTGGCGTCAAGTACCACATCCTCAAGGCCCACGCAGAGGTGGGTGGCGCAGCCTGTGCGAGGGGCCGCGGGGCCTTGTGCCTGGCTGGACTGGCTGGCTGTGGGGGTGGGCGGTCTGTTTGAGGGAGAGGTCAACGAGGAGAGACCCGGCCTCTCGCGCTTCTCGTCCGAGCGGCTTCAGCTTCCTGAGGGCCGAGCAGCTCGGTGCCCTCCATCCCGGGGCCTCTACGGCTGCTTTTCTCTCCCCAGAACTGGTTCCGCACTTCGGCAGACTCGCCGCCCAAATACAGGAGCCAGGAATCGCTGGCCCCCAGGAAGGAGGAGAAGAGTCTGGCAGGCGGGAAGAAGCGGGGCCGCAGGCCCAAGGAGCAGCTCCCTGAAGAGCCTGCGCCCAAGATGCCCCCCTGCCAGGAGGACTGGCCCCCGGGAGGCAGAGACAAGGGGGCCCGGGGCTCCACTGGCCGGAAGATGGGAGCCAGCAAGTCCCCCGAGAAGTGAGCACAGTGGTTGGCAGGGCCCGGCCCCATGCTGGCCGAGCCCTCCTCTGTCTGGGGTGGGGTAGCTAGCTCTGGGCTGCCCTGCCCGCCAGTTCCCCAGCCCCATCCTTGCCTCCTCCTCTGTCCAGTGGGGCAGCAGCTGCTGCAGGCCCCCCGGGGCTGGGGCTCCCTGAGAAGGGCCAGGGCAGTCACAGAAGTGCAATCGCCTGGAGGGCTCGGGCTGGCAGAGCCTGGAGGGGCAGAGGAGGGTCTGCAGCCTGGGCCTCGGTGCCGTGGGGGTGGTACAGAGCGGCCAGATGCCTTTTGGCCCCAGGCACGTGAGCGGCGTGCCCCACCTGCTTCCTCAGGCCCAAGGCTCGGGGTCCCTGGTTCTGGGCTGACGAGGGTACCTCAAGAGCCTCGCCTCTCCACCCAACACTGGAACCCCAGCCCCCCCAGCTACCTCCCTGGACAGACCCTGAGTCTGACCGCTGCCGTGCTGACCCGATGGTCCGTCCCCTTCACCCTGCCCGTCTCTGGTTCCTCAGCTTCTGTTCTCTACCTCTCCAGCCACCTCCCTGCCCATGTGACCCTGCTGTGCTTGGGCCGCGACCACTGGCTTGTGCCCATGGCTCTCTGCCATCCCCAGTGTATTCCCTGCTTGGGGCAAGGGGGGCCTCTGGTTTTCCGCTTGCAGGGCTGCAGGAGCTGGGCCACATGGAGCCCGCTCCAGCTTTGCCGTCACTGCGGGCCTGGCTGGGATAGCCTGCTAGGTTAGGGATAGGCCAGTCTGGGCCCTGGGGCCGTGGGCATGTGGGGCAGGAACAGCACAGCTCTGTGGAGTGACCACTGCAGGAAGCAGCCTTCTGTCTGCTGGTCAGGTTTGGCCTTGTGGCCAGGTTCCTGAGGGAACACCCTACCCTTTTTATACCTGCCCCTTTGTTTCTGGGTGTATGGTCTTTTGATGTGAGAGCTGAAGGCCGGGGAGGGGTTGGCCAAGGTCACAGTGGGTTGATGGGAGCTCTGTGCTGTCTTGGCTCCCTTTGGGGCCTTGAGGACAGCGAGGCCTGCTAGTTGGGTTCAGGCTGGAGTCCAGGGCACCTGGAGGAGTGGGTCGACACCTCTGGCCTCCTCCTGAGCCCCGCCTTCCAGCTGTGGCATTGCCTTGGGAAGAGGACACTCAGCGTCACTGGTTTGGATGGAGGCTATTTTCCATGGGGGTGGGTGGGCTGAGGGCTCGGCTTGCCGATCCTGGACGATGTGAATTTTGATATTTTCCTGTGTGCTTGTTTCTCCTGGGTGTGTAGTGGATGCCAGTCTTGTGGCTGTGACAAGTAACAACCTTTTTTTATTCTGTTTTTTATACAAAGACTTACAACAATCTGACATTTTGGTGCTAAGGATCTCCTGGTGCCAACGGTGGATCTGGAGGCTGGGCTAGGGTCCCTCAGGGAGGCAGTACTGACTGGGCACCCTCCTGCCCCAAGCTGCCATCCTCACCAGCCCTGGAGAGGAGGGGCTTCACGCTGGATGGGCTCTCCACACCCTGCATGGGGGCACTTCCCAGGCTGAGGGGCCAGGGCATGCTGCCTGTCTCTGGCTTTGTCCAGAGGCTCTGCTCTTGGGCAGCCTGGCTGAGGGTGGAGGGAGGGGGATAGAGATGTGGATCCTTCCTATCACACACAAGGCACACGGGGGTGACCCAGTATCAGGCAGGGTGGGCACCGGGCTGGGCTCTGCGACAGGAGGCTTCCTTCCTGTGCCCTGGGTATCACTGTGGTGTAGAGCCGGTGCAGGGGGCCAGGCAGCCACCACAGGGGCAGCCTCAGGAGGGGAGAGGGCAGCAGGCACCGACAGGACCCCCAGGCACCCTGTCTCTGCCCTTGTCACCAATGGCTGGAGGAGGTTGGACCTCAGCACCTCTACTGAGGACAGCCTGCCCCAGCCTCTCAGGTACTTGGCCCTTGGGGTGTAAGGGGCTGGTTTTTGCTGGGGGGTGTTTCCAGGTCACCCTCCAAAGTCCACAGATGGCCCCTGGAGTGGGACCCCCGCCTAGATGTGTGGGAAGAGGTGGGGGCTTGGATAACTTGAAGTTTGGCACTTTAACCCCCTAAAGAGGGTGTGGGGCTGCTGCCCAAAGTGGCTGGTGGGTTCGACCCCCTCCCGACTCCCCTGGCTCTGGTTGGTGATGCAGTGGCAAGCTGGCTGACACCTTCTGTGAGAGGGTCCGAGTGGCAGACTCCAGGGCGTAGTAGGCATGGACTGTGCCCAAGACGCAGCCAGGGCACAATGCCGGGTCCCTTTCTGAAGATCTACCTCTGGCCCTGCCCACCCCCTTCCCCTGAGAACAGGAAAGGGCTGGAACTTCACACAAAAATAGGATGCACTTTATTTGCTTGTGCAAAGGCAGATGGATGAGGGCGTCTCCTGATTGACTGGTGGCCCTCAGCTGTAGCCTGCTGCCCCCCACCCTACCCCCGTTCCTCTAGTTCAGAAGGGAAAGGACGGTCGATGCACCCTGACCTGCGGGAGGCAGGGCTGTCGCCGTCCTCGCTTTGCCGGCCTCAGGAGGCTAGTCCTGGAACCAGGTTCAAAGGGGCCGGCCAGTTCCTCCCCGGCAGCCACACATCCTGTACTTTGGCTTTCTTGGTTTGTTTTTAATGCCAGTTCTCCGTACATAAGTGCATTTTGAAAGAGAGGTCCCAGCTATCCCTTGTAACCATATATAAACATATATATTCTATCTACAAAGTGTTTATTTGCAAGATGTTTTGACGACGAGCTCGGGCCCTGCTCACCTCGTGACTGTCCCGGTCCTCGTCCCCGCCCCCAGGCCGAGTGGCACGGGCGGGCCATCAACTGTATGTATTAAAAATGACTGTATCAAATAAATGTTTATTGATTGTTTTCCAGGGACTGTGTGCGGCTGAGTTGGTGGCAAGCCGCGGGCTAGGTCCTTCCGGGCTGACGGAGCCCCATCTGGGGGGGTGGGGCTGGGGCGCCCGGCCGCGTTGCCTTGTGGGACTTGTAGTCCGCGGGACGCACCGGCCGGCTCCGAACTGCGGCGGGAGTGGCCCACCCGCCCGTTCGTCAGCACCGAGGCCTGCAGCTCATGGCGGCGCCCCCGGCCTCCGCCGCCGCTCCCCGCGCGGCCCCGCCGCCGGCCGCGGCCGGAGACGGGACGGACCGAACGGTGGCCAAGAGCGAGGACCGGTAGGCGTGGCGGCCGCGTGCGGCCGGGGTCCGCCCGTCCCTCCGCGCCGCGGCGGGAGGGCCGGGCGGCGCGGGGCTGAGCCCGGGCGGGTGGAGCGCGTCTCCCCGAGGCCGGCGGGTTTCCCTCCGCGGCGGAGGGAGCTGGGCACCCGGGCTGCCGCGCGTGCCTGCCGGGCGCCCCGCGGGGTCCGTTTCTCCCGGGACCGCCCCGCCCCCCGAGAGGCCGGCGCTCCCGGGCCGCGGGCGGGTGGCGCTCGGACTCCCCTCTGCCGCCCGCCCCCCGGGGGGCGCCCTCCCGCTTCGGCGGGGGTTCGCGCGGGCCGGTGGGCGGGGTGGGCGGAGCCTGGCGGGCTGGGCGGCGGAAGTGCCGAGAGCAAACTGGCTCCTGCTCGGTGCCTCCGGGGCCCGCGCCACCAGGGGGCGGTGTGGAGCTCCCCGTCACGGGCGAAGGCCGCCTCCCGGCTGGTCTGAGCTGGGCCCTGGGGAAGGCTCGCGGAGGGCTCCCCTGGGCGCCTGGGCTCCGAGGGCCGCCTGGGCGCTGCGGGGAGAGGAGTTAGGCCCGCGCCTGCCTTGGCAGCTCCCGCCGGAGTGTCGGCAGGAAGAGGCTGCGTGGGCTCTGACGGACATGTGTCCTCCGAGGCTCACACCCTCCCAGTGGCAGCGACTAAGAGCTTGGTACTAAGAGCTTGGTTCGGGTTGACAGGCTCTAATAGGACCTGTCGGTGGCACCTGCTGGTTCCAGGGTCTTTGATTTAGCCCGAGCTCAGAGGAGGCAGGGCCAGGCAAGTTCTTGAGAAAAGCCCTCCCTGAAGACGGGCTGTGGCAGCTACAGTCCGGGCCCTGCCCTGTGCACAGGACGGGACCCAGGACCGGAGGGCAGTGACTGGACTGCAGAGCTCTGGGGACCAGGGGTCTGCCCTGGCGCTGCTCACTGCCCTTTCCTGATGCTGAGGCCCAGCTCCCCTGCAGTCCCTGCACCCCCTGGAGGCCCGGAGTTGGCTCTGCTGGAGCCCAGGGTCCCTGAGCCTCTCCCTGCCCACCGTCCCACCTTTTCCTTCCACCTTGTGGCACACCTGTGGCCTGTCCATCTTGCCATTGTTTCTTGTGCCCGTAGAGGGTCAGCCCCATGAGGACAGGGACCTCGAACTCCCTTAACCCTGGACGTGCTGGTGGACAAATGGGCACCCGGGGTGGTGCCTGCTCCTCAGGCTGTGTCCTGGTTGGTCCAGGTGGGGTTGGGGCTGTAGCTGAGGGGTGCAGAGAGGCTGGCCCAGAGCATTGGGAAGGAGGGGTCCTGCCGGGGTTCCAGGGTGGTGGGGTGGGGATGCAGCCCCATTCCTGCACCTGCCCTGAGAAAGACACCTGAACCCTCTGTCCCTGAGCCCGGCCCTGGTGAACCAGCCCCTCTCTCCCTACCCGTTGCCTCATTTCACTCACTTCTCGGCAAACTTCCCTCAGCCGGGACGGGGTGTCCGGCAGGAGTGGAAGCCTTGGGTGCCGGCCCCAATCTGCAGTCCTGTCCAGCCTCCCCATCTGCCCAAGCCCAAGGTCAGGAAGGAAGCTCCTGTGGGCAAAGCCAGACAGGCCCGTCCTGCCTCCAGATGCCTCCTGGCAGACAGGAGAGGCCTGTTCCGATATCTGAACCCATTGGGGTTTTCTCTGGTGAGGTTCTGGCAGCCATACGGATGTTGTTGGAAGCTGAGTCAGGAGGAAAGCTGGCCCTGGCTGGTTTGGCTCAGTGGTTGGGGCATCAGCCCGCAGACCGAAGGGTCTCAGGTTGCATTCCCAATCTAGGGCATGGACCACCATTGCTGGTTCCATCCCAGCCCCAGATGGATCGCGTGAGGGAGGCAACCAATAGATGTGTCTCACATTGATGTTCCTCTCCCTCCCCCCCTTTCTCTCTCCCTCCCCCCCCTCTCGCCTTCTTCTCCCCCCCCCCCCCTTCTCCCTTCCTTCCATTCTCTGAAAGTGAAGGGAAAAGCGCCTGAGGATTGAAACAGACAGGGAAAGCCAGCGACAGGCAGGGCCTCAGGGGCAGGGTTCGGGACCTATGGAGACAGCCCTGCTCCTTTAGCGACTCCCCTTCCCGAACCCGCTCCCCTTCGCAGCCAGGCGGGGCATGCGGTGTCATCCCCCACATGAGCTCGGAGCCTCTGTGGAGGGCGGGGCAGGGGTTATTCTCAGAGGCTCAGGAGGGTAGAGTTTCAGATTTGTTTATGCCTCTAGGAGGCACCTTGGGGACGGCGGGAGGCCCAGCTCCGCAGCGACATTCACCACTGCTTGGCCAGCCCGAGCTCAGACGCCCCTGCACTGAGGCAGGCCCGGGCTCGGAAGCTCTTTTCAGGGTGTTTCAGGGTGCCCGGGGGCAGGTCACACCGAGGCTGCCTGTTCTCCAGCAGGGGCGGCGCTATTAACACCAGGCGAGTGCTCAGCCCCAACGGGGTGATCCTCTTACGCCTGTGACCTCGGCTCTGGGCCGGCGGTGAGCTGTTCCTTCGGCACAGGGGCCCGAGGGGCCTCCCAGCTGCTGCTCCCTGCCTCCCAGTGGGTCGCCTCTGCAGCCAGGGCCTGGCCTCATCCTGGCTGCCCACCCCCCATGGAGGGGCAGTCACGTGGCTCCTGAGTTGTCCTAGGGGGCTGCTGTGGACCGAAGGTAGTGTGGGGTGCCCCTGCAGACACCTCGGATCATCTGTCCAGCCATGAGCAGCCCCCCAGCTTACCCTGGCATCAGGATCTCAGGGTGCTGGGCCCTCGGAGCAGAAGGCAGGTGAGTGGCAGACCGGTTGTCCGCAGCCATGGGGAAGAGCCCGCCGCCCCTGCATCTCGGTCGATTCCTGTCGGGGGCGCTGCACATCAGGAGCAGGAGCCAGGCAGGTCTGGGGCGGGAGGGCCCGCCACCCGCAGGCACGGGGCTGCTCACTGCAGGCGGGCGTCTCCCAGGCCCGTCGCTGAATTGCCCTGTCATCGTAGTCACGTGCCCTGTCCGCCTGTGACCAGGGAACAAGGTCCGCCAGTTTGCCTCATCGAAATCAGATCTGCCCCTGTGAGCGGCTCGCTCTGAGGGCGCGTGAGGCTTTGCCCGGCTCCCAGAGAGCCAGGCTTGGAGAAGGCCGGAGCTGGCTTGGCTGCAGACCCGGCCTGACGCTTGCAGGCCCCTTGCATGCGGAGGCGGGCGGCTTTCTGGCAGTCCTCCTTGCCCACTTCCCCGGCCCGAGGGTCTGCCCAGGCTGCTGCAGTACCAGCTGGAAGCCGTCCTTGCCAGTGGTCATTGCAGGGACCTGAAGGCTCCCTCCGGAGGCCACCAGTCTGGGTGAGAAGCAGAGGGACAGCAGCGGTGCCAGTTCTGGCCTCCTGTCGGGTCCGTTCTGCAAGGCCATCCTCAGCTCGGGTGGCCTTGCTGGCTTGATCTTGCCCTTTGCAAACCATAATTCTCAGGGTTTCCTCCAGAGCAGAAAGCAGAGAGGGAGGGGCTTCCTTGTTGCCTGGATGCTCCGTCTGCCATTTCCAGGGTGACCGGGGCCTGGGGACACCGTCAGTCTCCGGGGCGGCTGGTCCGTGCCAGTCTGAGTCTCCCCGGCACTCACGTCCACGCGGTGCTGTGGCCTGTCCCAGGCCTGCCTGCCACCGGGTCATGCGATCATTAGCACCGGGTCTGGGCAGAGCCGAAGGTAATGGCTGTCTCACACCCATCCACACACCTCCACGGGGCCGTGTCTCTCAGCGCTGTGGGCTTGCCTGCCCCTTCCTTGCAGACATCGCCCTCTGCCCTCGAGGCTGTGGTGTGCCTGTGGGGGCCGCGTCGCCTCTTTGCTGCCCCAGCAGGTGCCCAGGCACCCTGGCACTGCGGCAACCCAGCCCAGGACTCGGCCTGGTTTTGATAACAAAGAGGCACACGCGTGAGGCGCTCACGAGGGCCGAAGTCCTGCTCCAGACCCGGGCCCAGGGCAGCGGTGGCTCTGCCCACTGTGCGCGGGCCCGAGGCAGGCAGGCTGCGGTCACATCGACATCTTCGTTTACTGCTCGCCCACCCACGTCCTGGACACCTCCCGTGTCCCCGCCCGCCTCAGGCCTTTCCTGAGCAGGTCAGCCAGGCCGCTCAGGCCTGTTGGTTTGGGGCCTCAGGCGGGAGGAAGTCCCCCCTGAGCAGCGCGGCACGTGTGGCTCCGCCCCTCCCCGCCGTCTGCGGGGTGCCCTCTCTGCGGGGTGCCGGAGGGCGAGAGGCAGGGCCTCCCGAGGGTCTCCCAGCTCAGTCTCCCTCCTGCATCGTCCAGTCCCTGCCCTGCAGGGTGGCACCCCTGCACTCCGTGGCGGTTTCTGTTCCTCTGAACCTGGGTGAACAGTGCCGGGGGCCACAGCCCGTGGGCCGGGGCAGCGGGTTTGTGTGCCCGCACGGGGAGCAGTCAGCCAGCCACGCCGAGCGAGCTGTTCTCCTTCCGGCAGCAGCAGCGCCGAGGCCCTGGACCGGCTGCTCCCGCCCGTGGGCGCGGGGCGCGCACCGCGGAAGCGCACCACCAGCCAGTGCAGGTCCGAGCCGCCGCTGCTGCGCACCAGCAAGCGCACCATCTACACGGCGGGCCGGCCGCCCTGGTACAACGAGCACGGCACCCAGTCCAAGGAGGCCTTCGTCATCGGTGAGCGGGGCCGCCGGTCGCGCCGGGGGCAGGCTTCCGGGCGCTGACGGTCGGAAGGGCTCCCCTGGCCCCGGCCCCTGGGACCCAGGCGTGCGGCCCCTCCTGGGCTCCCGCAGGCCTGGGCGGCGGCAGTGCCTCTGGGAAGACCACGGTGGCCAGGATGATCATCGAGGCCCTGGACGTGCCCTGGGTGGTCCTGCTGTCCATGGACTCCTTCTACAAGGTGAGGTGCGGGCGGTGGCCGCTCGCGGCCCCCCCCCCCCCCCCCCCCCCGGCCGCGCCCGCACTGAGCGCGCCCGCCCTCAGGTGCTGACGCGGCAGCAGCAGGAGCAGGCTGCCCTCCACAACTATGACTTCGACCACCCGGACGCCTTCGACTTCGGCCTCCTCGTGGCCACCCTGCAGAAGCTGAAGCAGGGCAAGAGCGCCAAGGTCCCCGTGTACGACTTCACCACCCACAGCCGCAAGAAGGACTGGGTAGGCCGCAGCCGGCGGGGCGCTGGGCACGTGGCGGGCACAGGCGCCAGCACAGGCTCCTTCCCTTTGCAGAAGACGCTCTACGGTGCCAACGTCATCATCTTCGAGGGCATCATGGCCTTTGCTGACAAGACGCTGCTGGAGGTGAGGCGGGCCCTGTCGCTCGGCCCTCCCCCAGGAGGGTCCAGGATGTGGTGTGAGCGGCAGAGCAGGTCTGCCACACAGATGAGAATGCCGCTGGTGGCAGGCCGAGGGCCACACTTCCTGATCAGGGCTGGTGCCTTGGTTTCCTTTCTGCCCCCACCGCGCACACCACGTTCCTGTCGGTGTTCTCTGCTATCCTTGCGGTCTCTGCGGCTGCCAAGATGGCTGTGGCGTTGGGGGTGATGGCTGTGATGGCTCCTGTGCATGTGGTGTCTGAGGGAACCGCCCCGTCTGTCCGGGGGTCCGCACAGGGTGCTCCTGAGCCCGGGGGCAGGGACAGCCTGGCCACTCCCTGTCCTGGCCCACAGCCGTGCGCTACCCCTAGCGCCCCCATGGCTTCTGTGGGGACAGACCCCAGACTCACCGTGTGAGAGCGTCCGTGAGGGAGGCTGCCTAGGGGAGCGGAGGTCGAACCCCTGGGGCCGGACCTGGCTGGCAGCACCCGCCCTCCAGGCCCTCATGTGCTCGGCTTGTGTGCTGCTCCCCTCCAGCTCCTGGACATGAAGATCTTCGTGGACACGGACTCGGACATCCGGCTCGTGCGGCGGCTCCGCCGGGACATCAGTGAGCGTGGCCGCGACATTGCGGGTGTCATCAAGCAGTACAACAAGTTCGTCAAGCCGGCCTTCGACCAGTACATCCAGCCCACCATGCGCCTGGCCGACATCGTGGTGCCCCGAGGTGAGGCTGCGGGGCAGGGCGCGCCCGCCCCCGGCCGCCCGCCCGCCCGTCACCCTCCTGCCTTCCCACCCAGGGAGCGGGAACACCGTGGCCATTGACTTGATCGTCCAGCACGTGCACAGCCAGCTGGAGGAGGTGAGCCCCGCCGGGACCCGCCGCCACCACCCATAGCCTGCCCACGGCCCCACGTGCTCCGCTGTCCGCTGTCAGTCCTGTGGGTGTGGACACAGCGGGGGTCCCTGAGAACGTGGGGCTCCCGGCTGAGCTGAGCCTGCCCAGAGGGGCCGTTCCTGTCCTCCCACCCTTTGGAGGGACTGGGTTTGGGCGCAAGTCGCACGTCCTGAGCCCCCTTAGCGGGACCCCGACCAAAGGTCACATGTTCTGGGCTGAGATCTGAGGCTCTGCCTGCCCAGGCCGGAGGGCGCCCAGGCGGAGGCTCTAAGGAGAGGCCCTCTAGTGACTGGGACTGTCCCCCATGTGGGATGCCCATTCCCGGGGCGGGGGGCACACGGCAGCAGCAGGCTGCCCGGTGACTGAGGTGAGTGTGCCGCCGCCATTGATGCACTGTTCCCTTGTCTCCTGTCACTGCCGCAGCGCGAGCTCAGTGTCAGGTAAGATGCCCCGCACTGTCCGCAGGCAGGCCCTCCCAGCACTGATCATCGAGGCGCCGGGCCGGCTGTCCTCGCTGCTGCGCCCACTCGGCAGCTGTCCAGCCACCGCTTCTGCCTTTCCTTTGGGCAGATGAAACTGAGGCACAGGCAGGCTCCGGGACTTGTCTAGCCACAGGCACGTCCCTCGGCAGCCAGAGGGCCGGGTGCACAGTTGCCTGATCAGAAGGGCGTGCCTGCCCAGGTGGCAGTGCCCAGCCCTCTGGCACTGCCCCCGGTGCTGTCCTGTCCTCCGTGAGGAGGGCGCAGGAGTGACCGCGCTCTGTGGAGTCAGGAGGTGCTGGGCTAGCCTCCTGGCGGGAGCCCCAGCTCATGCTCAGAGCCCCTGCGGCCGCTGCGGGGTCCCCGCTCGCCAGCCCCGGCCGCGGTCTCCTGGCCAGCTTCCGCGCAGCCCTGCCAGGCCCTCCTCTGCCAGTCCCGTCCCTCGGCGGCCACACCGCCCCCTCCGCAGCCGGGAGGTGCTGCCTGTGGGCCGATGGCACCTGGCCACCTGCCAGGGCTTCCCCAGCTGGTCCTGGCCTGCCCGGCCGCCGTGCTTCCTGCTGAGCGGCCTTTTCTCTCTTCTTTCCTCCTCTGTAAACCTGGGGGCCTGCCCTGCCCTTCCCTCCCCGACATGCTCTGCGCCTCCTCACCTGGCAAGCAGAGGAAGCTGCGCTGGGATATGTGAGGACGAGTGCAGTGCCTGGTGTGGTGCCTGGGGTTGTGCTGGGGCTGCACCCGCCTGCCTTCCCCTCCCCTCCCCTCCCCTCCCCTCCCCTCCCCTCCCCTCTCGCCTTCCCCTCCCCTTTCCTCTTCTCCTGCCTTCCTCTCCCTTCCTCTCTCTTCCGCTCCCCTCCCTCCCCTCCCCTCCCCTCCCCTCCCCTCCCCTCCCCTCCCCTCCCGCCTTCCCCTCCCCTTTCCTCTTCTCCTGCCTTCCTCTCCCTTCCTCTCTCTTCCTCTCCCCTCCTCTCCCCTCCCCTCCCCTCCTGCCTTCCTCTCTCCTCCCCTCCCCTCCCCTCCTCTCCTGCCTTCCCCTCCCCTTTCCTCCTCTCCTGTCTTCCTCTCCCCATCCCCTCCCCTCCCCTCCCCTCCTGCCTTCCCCTCCCCTTTCCTCCTCTCCTGCCTTCCTCTCCCTTCCCATCCCCTCCCCTCCCCTCCCCTCCCCTCCCCTCCCCTCCTGCCTTCCTCTCTCCTCCCCTCCCCTCCCCTCCTCTCCTGCCTTCCCCTCCCCTTTTCTCCTCTCCTGCTTTCCTCTCCCTTCCCATTCCCTCCCCTCCCCTCCCCTCCCCTCCTCCCTTCCTCTCCCCTGGCTACCCCTGACCTTCCCCATCCCTGTCCCCTTCTCCTGCTCCCTGGCTCCTCCAGGCATGGGCAGCAGGGGAGCTTCAGCCGACTGGCCCCCTCTCCTGAGGGCTCCACCTCCCCTGGGGAAGGGTCAGGGCTTGGAGCAGGGGGAACCGCTGCCAGTGTCTGGCCCTCGAAACCATGGGGTGTTGCCCTGCCAAGGCGGTTGATTGCATGTGTGACCGTAGAGCAGGCGGTTTAAGCTGCCGCTGGGAACGCCGTGAAGGAGGCTGTGAAGGCCCAGTGGCCTGGGCTGGGAGGAGGTCCCCGCCTCAGGGGCGGTGTCTGGAGGCTGAGGCCCGCCCACGCCTGGCCCTCCCCTGCAGCTGGCTTCCTAACCTCCTGTCCTTAACCTCCTGCCCCTGAGGCGGCTGTCTCGGCCAGGCCTCCCGGCTGGCGAGGACCCGCAGGAGGGCGCCCCCTGCCGCGCGGCGGGAGGCGGGGAGCGCTCAGTCCGCCCGTGTCCCCAGGGCCGCGCTGGCCTCGGCCCACCAGTGCCACCCGCTGCCGCGGACGCTGAGTGTCCTCAAGAGCACGCCGCAGGTGCGGGGCATGCACACCATCATCAGGTGAGCCGGCGGGCGGGCCGCGGGCAGCGGGCAGCGGGCAGCGGGCAGCCACCCTCGCTGACGCCCAGGCCCACAGGGACAAGGAGACCAGCCGCGATGAGTTCATCTTCTACTCCAAGAGGCTGATGCGACTGCTCATCGAGCACGCGCTGTCCTTCCTGCCCTTCCAGGTGCGCGGGGCGGGGGGGGGGGGGGGGGGGGCAGGGGCGGCCCCTCGCGCTCACCTTCCTGCCCTTCCAGGTGCGCGGGGCGGGGGGGGGGGGGGGGGGGGGCAGGGGCGGCCCCTCGCGCTCACCTTCCTGCCCTTCCAGGTGCGCGGGGCGGGGGGGGGGGGGGGGGCAGGGGCGGCCCCTCGGGCTCACCCGCGGCCCTGTGCTGTAGGACTGCGTCGTGCAGACCCCGCAGGGGCAGGACTATGCCGGCAAGTGCTACGCGGGGAAGCAGGTATGGTTGGGGCGCGGCGGGCCGGCCGGCGGGCTGGTGGGCGGCCTGTGAGGCCGCGGTGAGCGCAGCGTCCTCCTCAGATCACTGGCGTGTCCATCCTGCGGGCGGGGGAGACCATGGAGCCGGCGCTGCGGGCGGTGTGCAAGGACGTGCGCATCGGCACCATCCTCATCCAGACCAACCAGCTCACCGGCGAGCCCGAGGTGCGGCCCGGGGCCCGGGCGGCCGCGGGGCGGGGCTGGGCCGGGGTCCCCTGACGCTCCGGCTCCCCCAGCTCCACTACCTGCGGCTGCCCAAGGACATCAGCGACGACCACGTGATCCTCATGGACTGCACCGTGTCCACGGGCGCCGCCGCCATGATGGCTGTGCGCGTGCTGCTGGTGAGTGGGCCGGCGGCTGTGGGCGGCCGGGCGGCCGGGCGGGCCGGCTTCCCCACCCCGTCCCTCTGGCGCAGGACCACGACGTGCCCGAAGACAAGATCTTCCTGCTGTCGCTGCTCATGGCGGAGATGGGCGTTCACTCGGTGGCCTACGCGTTTCCCCGCGTGAGAATCATCACCACGGCCGTGGACAAGCGTGTCAATGACCTGTTCCGCATCATCCCGGGCATCGGTGAGGCTGCCGGCCAGGGCGGGCACGGGGCCTCCGGGCCCGCGTCCCCACCACAGGGTCTGCTGCTTTCTCTAGGGAACTTCGGTGACCGCTACTTTGGGACAGACGCCGTCCCCGAAGGCAGCGACGAGGAGGAAGTGGCCTCCACGGGTTAGCCAGCCGCCAGCCTCTGTCATCTGCGTCTCCACCCAACCACCTGCCTCCTGGCCCTGCTCAGAGGACGACATGGACTCTTCTGGTTAAACAACCTTTCCGTCGTAACTCATCTGTACCTTTCGAAAAATAAATACATTTTTAGAAAAACTGAAATTCTGACCAATAAGCTGGCGCCTGGGAATGCTGTTCTGCCTGAGACTGGGCTTGGGCATGGCCCCCGAGCTGCTAGCTGCATGGCAGCATGGAGGTGTGGTCTGGGGCCTGCGCTCTGGCGCCCTGGCCGTGCTTGCCTCAGGCTCAGGCCAGAGTTAGGAGAGGGGTCGCCCAGGCAGCCTCTGCAGGCAGCCGCCCCACCCCCAGTGTGTGGACTAGGCAGGCGGCCAGCGGAAGTCAGTGCGCGGGCAGCTGCAGGAGGGCGTGATGAGCGGGTCCTAGCCACTAGCCGGAACCCCAGGTGCAGGAGGGCCAGAGCGTCAGCTGGTCGCCTGTGCACTTCGTGCGGCTAGCCTTTGCCGCTCCTGGCTCCTCAGCTGCCGGTGGCAGGCCTGCCTGGGTGAGGGCGCACGATACTGATGGCTGGGCTGCTCTAAGTGAGCTGTCAGGCTCCAGCGCCCTCCCCCACCCTCCCGCCCTGGCTTTGGTCTCTTTCCTGTCCCCCAGTGTCTTTGGTCTCCCCGCACCCCACAAAGGCCATGTAATGGAAAAGCTTGTCATGGGCGGAGACAGGAAGTCACTGGGTGGGGTGTGGCCAAGGGTGGGCAGATAAAGGCGGGAGGCTTGTCCAAGGGGTGGCCAGGGTCCAGGGACAGGAACGACCTGGGGCCCAAGGTCAGCAGGAGGGCTTCTCCCGAACCTGGTGAGTCTCCCCATCCCTTGTCCCCAAGGCCCCGTCCCTTCGCTCACTCATTCTTGTGCTGAGTGCTGGGGACCTGAGGCTGTGGCAGGCCTGGCCCCTCCGGAGGTGCGACAGGGCCACGAGGCAGGGGAGACGCCATTCTGTGGATGAGGACGGGGGTGCACAGTTAGCCGGGTGGGGTAGGTCATTCCTGGGTGGGCCCAGTCCAGCTCCCAGAAAACTAACACGTGCATGAGCCGATACCACCAGTCACGCTCATGCAGCAGCAGCAGTCCACCCATAGACACCAGGCGTGTGTGCTCGGAGGAGGGTGCAGCCGCCCCCGCCCTAGGGGCCCGTCTCCTCCAGCGCGCCCCATCAGAAGCAGCTCAGGGAGACCTGGCCACGCGTTAGACTTGTTGGGCCCATTTCTTGCCAGGGGCCCCTGGCGTGGTGGGAGTGGGTCACCTTCCAGACAGCCGTGGCGGAGGCAATTGGGAGCCAATGGGAGGAGGGCAGTTCCTCTTGCACCGGGAGCCTCCCAGGTTCCAAGGTCCGAAGCTGTCCAGGGAGCAGCACCTAGAAAGCTACGGACCCACGAGGAGAGTCCAGTTTGAGGAGAAGACTCGGTGCCCTCAGGTGGATGTGCCCACCCCGGGTGCTCTCTGACATCGGACTGGGACTTGGGAGCCAGTGGCCTTCGAGTGCCTTTCTGAGCGCCTCACCTGGAGGAGAGAG
The DNA here is from genome assembly GCA_963693515.1 of Pipistrellus nathusii. Taxonomy (NCBI): domain Eukaryota; kingdom Metazoa; phylum Chordata; class Mammalia; order Chiroptera; family Vespertilionidae; genus Pipistrellus; species Pipistrellus nathusii. Next base: position 456,950 of record OY882864.1, read on the forward strand.
TGAGAGGACGGGGCTGCAGCCTGGACCTCTCCACAGAGCCTGGGGAGGGACAGTTGGGCAGGATGCAGACCTGGAGCCACTTCCTATACTGGTTCGGAAGCTTCTGGTGCACTCAGGAGAGACCTGCCTGCTGAGGGCTCTGCCAGCTGCCCCTGGGCAGTGCCTCCAGGGCTGACCAACCTGAGAATGGTGTCTCCAGGTCAATCTCAGGTTCGTCAGCCTGTGAGGTGCTGGCCCTTCCCCGCAGTGGCTTCCACAGGCACATGTGGTTGTCACACGGAGGCAGGCATGCTGCACATGCCCACAGGGTCTGGAGGACTGGCAGGGCCTCCTGGTGCCTCAGCTGGCACACCTGGAGGCAGGAAGCACCTCACTTGGATTTCTGGGCCCCAGGCCTGGTGCAGTCCCAAGGGCATCGGGGAAGACCTTCTGCTCTGGCCCCTGGGCCAGACGTTAGGTTGGAGGCCGGGGGGGGGGGGGGGGCGGGGGGTGTTCAGGCTCTTCTAGGTCAAGCTGAGTGGGGGAGGGGAGGGGAGGGTGCATAGGATTCAGAGGTGGGAGGTGGTGGGGCAGGAGGTAGCAGGTAGATTTGGCTGTGCTTGGGTTAAAAGGGAAGAAGGGGGCAATTCCCACATGGGGTTTGTGGGACCAGGTCTGTGATGGGGCTGGAGGAGGAACGAGGCTGGAAGCAAAGGCCACTTCATGGGTGACATATCCCCTGGGCAAATGCTAGACAGGTGGGCCTCCTCCAGATGCGGGTCCCTTGGCACATCTGCTCACCAATGGGCTTCCAGCTAGGAGCCAGGATCACCAGGTGCCACGTGGCTGGGTGTGGGGCTAGCTGAGCCCTCACCTTCCCTCAGGCTCCATGCACCCCAGTCCCAGTGGTGTTGAGGGCTGGGGAACAATGCATCTAGGGGAGAGGGGCCTTGTCCCAGTGGGGGGTGGTGCCTCAGACACTTCCTAAGCTCTGGGGAACCAGCATCTAAACTGGGGTGCCCAGCCAAAACCGGTTTGGCTCTGGATAGAGCGTCGGTCTGTGGACTGAAAGGTCCCAGGTTTGATTCCGGTCAAGAGCATGTACGTTGGTTGCGGGCACATCCCCGGTAGGGGGGAGCAAGAGGCAGCTGATAGATGGTTCTCTCTCATCGATGTTTCTGACTTTCTATCCCTCTCCCATCTTCTCTGTAAAAATCAATAAAATATATTTAAAAAAATAAACAAACTGGGGTGCCCAGCAGGATTTACCCCTCTAAAGCAGAAGCTTAGGGGCTCCCCCTCTCCGAGACTTGGAGTGGGCGTGCGGCACAGTGAGACAGGCAGACCACCACCAGGAGGGGACCTGCTCGCTGGCTGGCTGGGGTGCCCGGAGCCGGCAGCGAGGGGAGAACGTCTCACTTTGCGCATGGACCGCACGTGCCCTGCGGATCCTCCCCTGGTTCCCCAGGTCCTGCCGTGGTTACTGAGCAGAGGAAGTTCCCATGTGGTCCTGGCGCCCAGGTCCCAGGTCCCTGCCTGTCCTTGCCACAGGAACCCACGTGTTCCTTGCAGGCCATTCCCACCAGCTTCTGCAATAAACTCCTTCAGTGGTCATACAGACTGGCATGACCATGGGGTCAGCGGAGATCTGACGCAGCAGACCCGTGGTTTCGGAGCAGCTACTCAGGAGGTCTGGCCTAGGGCGCCCCCGGGGACCACTCACCTTTGGGTCAAGCTCCTCCAGCCCAGCGCTCGCCCCATCAGGTGGGCCACCTGGACACAGCCCTCCCTCCGCCAGGTCCAGGGTGGAGGAGGGGCGGGGGAAGAGGAAAAGGGTGGAGAGGCTTCCAACAACCCCTGCCCTTCCTTGTAGACCACACCCCTGCTAACTCCTGTCCCTGGTTGTGTCCCTGGCAGGGAGCCCTGCCAGCAGCGGGGCCTGGAGGACTGGATTACTTCATGATGGTCCACAGAATCCCACAGAGAAAATAATGAATATAATCGTGGTCTAATTAGGATAATCAGGAGAGTAAACAAGCCCTAATTAGTTTGACTCCGTGGATAGAGCGTCAGCCTGTAGACTAAAGGGTGGTCCCGGGTTTGATTCTGGTCAAGGGCACATGCCAGGGTTGCAGGTTTGAACCCCAGTAGGAAGCATGCAGGAAGCAACTGATCAATGACCCTCTCCTCGTTGATGCTTCTATCTTTTTCTCCCTCTCCCTTTCTCTCTGAAATCAATAAAAAAATTTAAAAAAAGAAAAGAAAAAAAGAAGAGTAGACAACAGGGAAAAATGTCTCAGAACACCAAGGTGGGAGGGGCCTGCAGCCCAGGGAAGGCGCAGGGTGGGGCAGGCCTGCTCCTCCTCGGAGACCTAAAACCACCACACCCCAAAGCGCGGCCGAGGCGCTGTGGTCCTTCAGCTGGTGGACACTGCTCAGAGTGAGAACACACAAACCAGACCTCCACGCCGGTCAGGGCGCAGGCCCAGATGCTTCCTGGGGGGGCAGGCCTCCGAGTGGCCCTGACGGGGGAACGAACCCACAACTTGGTTGTATCAGGACTACGCTCTAACCAACTGAGCGACTTGGCCAGAGCCCGTGCAGGTTTAACCTTTTCAGAATGTTTTTGCCTTGCCCTGAGCTAAGACCAAAGGCCCAGCCCTACCCCACGGACAGCTCTGCCCACGGCCCTGGGCCTTCCGGCTCAGAGTGGCTGCTAGCCCGTGTGCGCAGGAGACACGTGGCTGGACACGAAGCCCCAGGACACACTCATGGAAGCAGAGCTGGCACCTCTCATCTCAGGGGCAAGGCACAGGCACCAAAGGTGGTCTAAGTGCAGGGACATCTCTCCTCTTGCCATCAGCGTGGTGGGAGGATGGGCCCTGCCCAGGAGATACCCTGAGGAGGAATGGGCACCACCGGCTCAGAGACAGATGACCCAGGGGGGACGGTGGTGTCCAGGAGTGAGGACCCGAGTTTTTGCCACAGGGATGTCCCGGTGGGGCAGGCCTGAGTGGCCAGGTCCGAAGGTGGTCAGCACAGAGCGCCGGCGCAGCTGAGAGGGGCCATCATGCCCTCTGTGCCGAGCGCTGGCAGCAGCTCAGCAGCTGGGTGGAAGGAGTGGAGCTGCTGCCTCCAGGGGTGGGGGTGGCAGTGCGGGAGCCCCTGGCACTGCCCTCAGAGGGCTGCCCTGGTCCAGGCTCTCAGGGCTCCTTTTACACCCGGTCTCAGCAGATAGAAAGTGGAGGAGGGCCATCCGAGCCATCCCTGGAACAGGCAGGTGGGCGTGGCCTCCCGCCCCCAGGGGACTGAGGAGGGACCCCCAAGGTGGACTGGCCAACAGAATTCTTGCAGGGAGAACTAAATAAGACACGCCTGGTCTGCAGTGAAAACATTTATTTTACAACAGTTATCTTTATTCTAGGTCAACATTCAGACATACAAGATGGAGGTCACTGTGGGGAACATCCTAACCCTCCCACCTGGCCCTCATCCACTCTGAGGCACCCTGGCTCCGCCAGGTCTGCTCCCAGGACAAAGCCAGCGCGGACAATGCTTCCCACGCATCGCACTTAAGTTTTAAAAACGTCAATACATTTCAGTGCAAACCGCTTCCCTCCCTTAGTGTGAAACATGAGTCCCTCCTCCAGGGAAACAAAGCCTAAGGTGTGGCCAGGCCCAGGCCGCTCGCTCTTCCTGGCGGGGAGGCATGGCCCTGCTCCGCTCCGCAGCCCGGGCCCATCTGTGGTCCCAACAGAGACTGTGTAGACGCAGTTGGTCACTGATTGAATCTGATACTTAGAAAATTGGTTTTACATGTTCCAAAGTGGAATGGGTTTCTACACCGCCCAGATGTCACCCAGGACGTGTGATTGTGATGGGCACCCCGCCCCGATAAGCCGACACTGCAGTGGCTCAGGCACACGCCGGCACCTGTCCCGGAGCAGCCAGCAGAGGGCTCTCAGGACCCCCGCCCGGACTCGCCCAGAAGCAGGCTGTTTGGGAGCCAACCTTTATTGTACTTGCTGCACTGCCCCCGGACAGCAGCAGGCGGCCTGCTGCCCGATATATACATATACACATATGTACACACAAGGAGATACACCACTGTCCACACCTGCAGCACAGACGGCACTACCGTGCCTGGCAGGACTGTAAAAATGTAGCTTTCGCCAATTCCATAGGCGGAAGGTTCACAGCCAAAGTAACAAAGCAAGCAGGCAGTCCTGGGTCGCACGGGCTCACAGCTAAGAATACAGGAAGGAATGAGACCACCACCTGCCTCACCCCCGTCACCACCGCCCCGGGAAGGTGAGCCGAGATGAGAGCCAGGAAGGAAAGACAGACCCCTTTCCCCGCCCCTCCCGAGAGCCTGGTGGCGGGAGGCTGAGCATGCCCCCGATGCCGGCAGCACCGTGTGGGCTCCTTGGGCACAGACGGCCGGCGCTAGACACCGAGGATGGTCCTGGCAGGAGTCTGGCCGTGACACCCAGCCGCTGACAGCCCCGAGACACTGCCTGCTCCAGCCACAGCCACTCTGACCTCTTCCTGTACCAGATCCCAGCGGGGCAGCTGTATGGAAGGATGGGACAGCGAGGGAGGCTCACATACAGAGTGTAATATCTAAAGCAGTTTGAAATGAGAACAGAGCCAAAAGGAAGACAAGGCGAGACACGGCACTGAGCAGAAGAGAAACCTACACAACAGCAGCTGCAGTCAGACATGCTTCCTGCAGGGACCGGGCCTGCTGCCGGACCCTCAGGGCGCCCACAGCACTGGCTGCCCAGCAGGCCAGCCCTGCCTTAGCAAATCAGATGGGCTTCCTCTCACACAGACCCCAACACCCTGGGCCACACACACCACCTGCCGTCTGACACCAGCACTGGCCCCCCTGGCCCAGCTCGGGAAGGCACAGGGCTGCCCCCACTTAGCAGGACCAGTGTCTCTCCAGGCTCGAGAACTCTGCTCACCAAACAGGCCAGGCAAGCAGAGGACACGCACCAGGACCTTCGCCTTGAAACCAACCAGTCACACTCTGAAGGGGCCTGCCCTCGGGCCACCCGCGGTCCTCAGCACCATCACCATCATCTGGTTTTAGACTCTGAGAGGCCACCGCAGCACCTGGCGGGGACTCGGGGACACACATGGAGGGCCTGGCTGGGCGGAGGTTTTAGCCGGGTTCTGGATCATTCTGGGGAACAGCACTCACTGCCCAAACCACTTCAGAGCACTCCCGGGGACGGCGGCCACAGCGCAGGCTTCAGAGCGGGGCGGCACAGGGATGGCCTGGTCTCACCGCCTCCCTCGTTGCCCGGTGGGCCAAACAATGAGTTTCTTGTCCTTTTAGGAGAGGCCTGGTTTTAGCAAATTAGTTCTAACCCAACATCACCGTGCAGATACCCTCTCCTTGGACATCTTCATGATCACTAACCAAAATGAGCAAAAATCAAAATGGGACCAAGCAGTGCCCAGGTCCTAGGCTGGCCTGCAGGAGGGTCCTAGGACGGAGGGTTCTGCCAGTGGCCAGGCCCCCACACACAGCTCTGGCTAGCACAGCCTGGCGGGCAGCAAGGGCCACAGGGGAGGACAGTGGCTTCAGGAACATATCTGGTTTGTCTGAGCCAGGGAACGCCCAGTGCTCCCGTTTGTCCTTCACTCTCCTGGGGATGCAGCAGCACAGGAGCAGTGAGTACATTCCTTCTGCAGACACAGGCCCATGTGGGCCCCGTGAGCCTCCAGAAGCTGGTGTATGGCCAGCAGGGAACCTGCTATTTGGTACATCGTAACCCACATCTCCTCAGTCCCCGAAGCAGGGCACCCCCCCCAGGCCTGGGCCGGAAAGGAGGACAGACGTGCAGCAGCTCACAAAAGGCTCTGCCCACAGCAGCAGCAGCAGCGAGATGCTGGCTGACAAGCCAAGGGCGCAGGCCCCCGGGGCCACCTCTCCCATGCCAAGTGTGCCTCTGACCCCGCGACCTCCTCAGGACCCTGAGGGCTCTGGCTGAGGAGCAACTGCAGGAAGAGGGGGGCAGGGGCTCAGAAAGCAGAGAAGAGGCTGGGCAGCCAGGTGCCACCTGCAGCCTGGACTCAGCCTGACTGGCGACCTGGGCTGCGGCTGCTACTGTGGTGCTTTTGACATCCAAAATGGTTACCAAGAGGCCACAGGGCCTGGAGGGACGTGGAGGCTGACTCGGAGAAAGGAGAGGGGAGACGCTGGTGGTGGCCATCGGCCCAGCTCGTGGCACGGGGGCTCAGGCTGGATCCAGGCTGAGGAGGCCGCAGATCAGGAGCTCCCACAGTCCCCAAACACATTCCCCCCGAAAAGCCCGTCACAAGGCCATGCACACAAGGTGAGCAGCAGCTGAAGAACTGTCCTTGCTACCAACCCCCGGGGACGTGGCGAGGGCACAGGCCCCACTGGACAGGCCCCAGCTCTGCAGGCAGCACCTGCCCCGGCCCAGGAGCACGGGGCGGGGCGGCCCCTCCACTGCCGGGGACACCACACCACGTGGCTAGCTCATGGCGGCGGCCTGACAGCCCGGGCGGTGCCGCCATTGCTCAGTGCGGTCTCGTTGCAGCACGTCCACAACACAGACAGACATGGAACGGACCCCACACATGCTATTAGAAAGGAAAAACAGAAGACGGCGACCGTAGCTAAACTGCTTTAAATACTGCATGCTACGCACTTCACGTGTTGGGGTTGGCGGGTGGGTGGGCACAGAGGCGGAGGGTCCTTCCCGGGCCAGAGCGGCTCCCTCCCGCCTCTGTGACTACAGTTCATGATGCGAAGGTCGAAGTGGCCGGTGCTGATTGATCCGCACGTCACAGCGTCTCCTGAATTTAATTGAACCCGTCGGTGTGGTAGCTGGGGTGGGACTCGGCCGTGAGCTGGGTGGTCTCTGTGGCGGACGCTGGCTGTATGACAATCGGCGTGTCTGTGGCCTCTGAAAAGCAATCACACGCATTTTCATCGCGTGAGGATGGCGGCCTTCCGAGTGCACCATGCGCCCTGTCAACACATCCTCCTGTGACAATGCTCCGTCGCTCTGCTGGGGTCAGAAGTGGCAGGACAAGCACTTGGAGGGAGAGGCTTCCCCCCAGCGTGACCACCTCCTCGCCTCAGGCTGCCGCTGGCCCGAGGCCCACCCCACTGCTCGGTCCCCAGGACTACAGCTAGCGCAGCTGGCGGGCAGGGACAGCCCCGCGTCTGCTTTACCTCCAAATCCACGTTCAACCTCAACGGGCCCAGCTGCCACACACATCCTGGCCCATGTCAGTGCCCTCCTGTTTGACAAGACAGGTGGACACGGTTGAGGGCCCATTCTGGCACCACCCCACACACGCAGCCAGGCCCTGGGTGGCACTCACCCCGCTCGTCCGACTGCAGCTGCGCCTCCAGGTCCTCGGGGGACACGTAGAACTCGGTCTCCTCGCCCTCGGGCGCCTTGGGCTTGCACTTCCCGCAGCAGCAGTTGAAGCAGCAGCACAGGCAGCAGCAGCAGTAGCAGCAGGTGAGGAGCCCGCAGAAGACAAACAGGGCCTGGGGGAGGGGAGGTGGGCGCTGGCTGAGATGGCTCGAGACTGGCGACTCCCCAACAGGGCACCCACACACACCTGCTGTCACCCTATGAGAGTGACAGAAAGGCGGGTGCTCCTGTTCTCCTCCAGAGCGAGGAGTGTAAGAAAGGACCAACACGGGGTCAGGAGGGACAGAGCCTCCAGGTGCGTAAAGAAAACCGTTTCCAGAGGGGACTGAGAGCAGCCCTGCAGGGAGATATGGGCTGTCCTCGCACGTGGCGGGGCTTTGAATGAGGAAAGGAGGGTGCAAAACGTCAGTTGACAGGCACATAGCTGCCCACACACAGGATAAGCGGGGCACAGCCACCCACCGAGCACCACGGTCAGGAGGGAGAGCACACGAACGTGCAGGGGTCAGTGAGCCCGCCGCCCCGCCGCCCCGTCGGCTCCACATCCTCACCTTTGCCCACCAGCTGGACAGCACGAAGTAGGTGTTTACGTTCTCCTCCCCAAACTGCTCGGCCACGTAGAGCCCCAGGGAGCCGTACTTGTCGTAGATGTTCCTCTTCGTGGCGTCCGTGAGGATGGTGTGCGCGTTGTTGATCTCCTTGAACTTGTCTGCAGCCTCTGGGTTGTCAGGGTTCTTGTCTGGGTGATATTTCAGGGCCAGTTTCCTGCAGACCAAAACCATGGCTGGGTCTCATGTTTCATGTTCACCCACTGGGTGTAGGGCCAGGGGAAGGAACATTTGCCATGACCATCCCACTTTCCTACTCTCCACAGAAGTCAAGAACTGTGGGTCAAAGAAATCTCTGCCATTATTTCCAACTTTCCACAGCGCAAAGGCAACCCTGCCCTGCCCTCTAGTGTCCGAGCGGCTAACTGCACCTTCCGCACAAAGCAGCAGGCAGGGGTCTGATCGGCACTCTGTTGTGTGTTTAGTCATCACAGCTTCACAATGACACCGTACCTAAGGGTTCCGTTCAGGTTCAGCCAGATGTTACAACAGGGCAAGCAGACTGTCACCACTGCGTGGAACCAAGTCAGTCATTCAACGGCCAACAGCCCCTGCTCAGCACGTCAAAGCTGCTTGCTGCACGACTGTCTACTCCAGGGTAGACAGTCTGAAAAACTTAATGTACCAATTGTAAGCTACAAGGGAACACACTACACATACAAGGGTGTTAAACACTTTGTCAGCTAAGAAAAAATTTAAAAAATATATACGGTAGTTCTTGGTCGGTGCCAATCACACCAATGAGGCATGGCTCTTACCGGTAGGACTTTTTAATGTCGTCTGAGGTTGCGTTCTTGTCCAGCCCGAGAACATGGTACAGCGATTCCCCAGAGGTAGAGAGTGAGCGCTGCCGCTGGTCGGCCATGGTAGGCTAGTCTACAAGAAAAATTTGAAGAAAACTCAAAAAGTATAAAGTGTACAGACACGGAATCAACCACAGCACAGCAGTTTTCAATTGTATGTGCAGAGGGCTGTGATACCACTACCCTAAGTTGACTTTCAAAATTAAGTGGATTGATCATAACCCCTAGAGCAGAGAGTATGAATAGCTAAAAGAAAAATGAAGGGATTGTCAAAATGGATAAAAATGCAAGAGCCACTCACTATGCTGTCCATAAGAGACCCTCTGAACACTGAGAGAGAGAGAGAGAGAGAGAGAGAGAGAGAGAGAGAGAGAGAGAGAGAGAGAGAGAAAAAGAGAGAAAAAGAGAGAGAGAGAGAACAAGAGAGAGAGAGAACAAGAGAGAGAGAGAGACAGAGAGACAGAGAGAAACAGGGAGAAGCAGGTAGCCCACAGCTAAGAACCTTAATGCTGACCCCTTCCTTCCTCCACAACGACAGAACAAAAGGCAGCGCCCCCCAGCACTGAGGCCCAAGAACACCATCTTAGCTGTTATTCCAGTTTGGTCCTGGGAGCGTGTCTGTGTAGCATCCACTTATCTGCTGCCATTTTTCCCTGAAGAACACTATAAACACCACGACTGATTCTTATAGGACACCAACCTCTACAAAGCATACACTTTTTACTTTTTTTTTTTAAATATATTTTTTATTTCAGAGAGGAAGGGAGAGATAGAGATATCAATGATAAGAGAGACCATTGATTGGCTGCCTCCTCCCGCACGCCCCCTACTGGAGACAGAGCCTGCAACCTGGGAATCTGTGCCCTGACTGGGAATTGAACTGTGTGACCTTCTGGTTCATGAGTCGACAATCAACCACAGAGCCATGCCAGCCAGACCAGATCATACACCTTTTAAAAATCACAACATGCCCCAAGTTCAATTATTCACGAAAATATATTGGTCACTATTGCCTGTGCACTAGAAGAGCATGGGTCAAACTGAGGATGACCGGGTCAGGAGCGGCCAGGCCCGGGGGAGCAGGTGGGTCGGGTGCGGCCAGGCCCGGAGCAGCGGCTGCCAGGCTGGGAGCGGCCAGACCCGGGGGAGCAGGCGGGGCTGGTGCGGCCAGGCCCGGAGCAGCGGCTGCCATGCTGGGAGCGGCCAGGCCCGGGGGAGCAGGCGGGTCGGGTGCGGCCAGGCCCGGAGCAGCGGCTGCCAGGCTGGGAGCGGCCAGGCCCGGGGGAGCAGGCGGGGCTGGTGCGGCCAGGCCCGGAGCAGCGGCTGCCAGGCTGGGAGAGGCCAGGCCCGGGGGAGCAGGCGGGTCGGGTGCAGCCAGGCCTGGAGCAGCGGCTGCCAGGCTGGGAGCGGCCAGGCCCGGGGGAGCAGCCGGGTCGGGTGCGGCCAGGCCCGGAGCAGCGGCGGCCAGGCTGGGAGCGGCCAGGCCCGGAGCAGCAGCAGCCAAGTCCAGAGCAACTAGGTCGGGAGCGGCAGTGACCAGACCCAGAGCAGCTGGTTGTGGAATGAACCAGAGCAACAGAGGCCAGGCCCTGAGCAGCCAGGCCCAGAACAGCTCGCTCCTCGCCTGCCCCTGCCCCACGGCTGCTTCTCAGACATGGCTGGAAACTTTCGTGGGAACTTGAGGGTCTGCTGAATCAAGTGATGAAGGCTTAGATCTGGATGTGTTGAGTTAGTATAGGGCTGGGGTGTTGATCTGTGAGTGCCTTGGGTGGGGCCTGGATGAGGCTGGTGGACCTATTGGGAAATGTCTTTTGTGTGAAGTGTATCATTGGGCATGTGGAGGTATTATTGATATGAGAAAATGCTAAGTAACTGATTTACTATCTGAAAAGGGATTTACTATTGGGGAAAGGGAGGGAAGAAGAGACTGAACATAAACTGCACCTATGGATGAGGACAATGGGGGATGGGGAGGGGGCCGAGGGTGGGGTGGGAACCTGGTGGAGGGGGGAAGAAATGAGGAACCTTTGTAATAATATGAACAATAAAGATTGATTTAAAAAATAAATAAATAAATAAATAAATAAATAAATAAATTCAAGGAAGGAAAAAAAAAAAAGTGAGGATGAGGGTGTGAAGCACTGGAGCGCTCCCATGGACTGCGCCCCCTTCAGGATAGTCTGCAGCACTTCACCCACACTCATCACAGGTCCAGCAGCCCACTGCGGTGTGGCTCTCACCTACGCCTGCACAGACTTACACACGAAGGTTCACAACAGCGAACTCTGGAAACAACCCAAATGTGCATGAGTGAGTGAGTGGATGGACAAAAGGGGTCCAGGGGCTCATTCTGGGCCCCCTCCGGCTGCCGTGCAGCAGAAAGGCCATATACTCCCCAACACGTCTTGTTTTCTTCCCAACAAAGAGGGAACTATACACAGAGGGCTCCGTCCTGGGTGGGACCTGAGAGACAGAGGGCTGCACAGGACGCTCCTGCCTCCAGATGGCTGCCTGGGCCTGGCAGACGAACAGTTACCGAGGGCTCAGGGCCCAGCATGCCACTCCCTGGCCATTTGTCCAAGAGAAGAGAAAACACTCCCCAAAACCTGTGCACAAAACGCTCAAAGTGGAATCAGTCCGATTCCTCCAAATGAATGGACCATTCACTTAGCAATCACAAAACTGTGGACAACAGACGTGGGTGAGCCTCACATGGTTAATCGGAATGGGAGGGAGGTGTGCAAGGGCAGAGCAGGCCCCGTGGTGGTGGTTTGTTCAGGGGCCTGGCCCTAGAGGCGGACATACACTCCACACTGTGAGAGACCACGGCAGCAGCACACACGCACAGTCATGGCGACAGTGGGAATCTGGTGACACTGGCAGTTAGGGCCCGGTTGTGATATTAAACTAGTTTTGCAAAAAGTTACCACTCTGGGAAACTACATGTGTGTGAATCTACAGTTATCGCAATTAAAATGACAATTAACAGTGAGTTACCAGACCAGTCCAGGTGTCCTGGTGGGTTTAGACCAGCGGTTCTCACCCTTCCTGGTGCCGCGGCCTCTAATGCAGCTCCTCATGTGGTGATGACCCCCAACCATAAAGTCATTTCGTTGCGATTTCATAACTGTAATTTTGCGACTGTTATGAATCGTAATGTAAATATCTGTGTTTTCTGATGGTCTTAGGTGACCCTGCTAGCGATTCTCAACCTAAGACCATCGAAAAACAGATATTTACATTACGATTCATAACAGTCGCAAAATTACAGTTATGAAGTAGCAGCGAAGATGACGTTATGGCGGGGTCACCACCATGAGGAGCTGTAGTAGAGGCCGCGGCACCAGGAAGGGTGGGAACCGCTGGTTTAGAGCCTGGGAATCAGCCCGAAGCAGACAGACAGCATACTGCGGCCAGCAGCAAAGGCAGCTCTAATTCACCAGCCACAGGGAAAGGCAGGCTCACCGTGTGAGCAGCTGTGTTACCTTCCCTGCTGCTGATCAGCAAGCACCAGTCTACAGCCATACTGCCCTGAACACGCCCGATCTCTTCTGATTAGCAAACACCACGCTGCCTTTGCAGGAAATACCTGAGCGAAGCTTCAGTTGCCCACAAAGGAGGCTTCAAATATCTGTGAAAAATACCTGCCCAGCAGGACTAAGAAAGGCATGGAATACAGCCAACTGACTAAAAAGTCAGAGAGAAGTGAACAGCCAAATCGGAGCCAAGAGGAAATAGCTGGTGTGCCAGCGGAGGCCCCTTCAGCCAAGGCCACACCCACACCCCGGCTCCCGACACCGAGAACGCTCCAACGGGAAGAGGAGAGGTTTTCAGCAACACGAGTGCGGCCCTGCAGGGCACGTCAGAGGATGGAAGGCAGGTCTGGGGACAGGGCTCCGCACCCCACAGGACACCCTCTGTGGAGGGAGGAAGCCAAGGAGGAAATGTGATGGGTGGAGGGGCTGAGGCGCAGGAGAGGCCAGGCAGGCCAGCGCTGCTCTACTCTCCCCTCCCCAGGCCTCTTACAACACAACATGCAAATGCCAAGCGACAGGGAATTCACCAGAGACAGCAGGAGGGCACAGGATGGTCCCAGGGAGTACGGCCCCTCAGCCTTCTCCAAGGCCACGGGACCGCCAGCCTCGTGCTCCCGAGTCCGGGGTCAGGGACCCTGCCACCTGCTGAGGCGGGTGCTACAGCAGTATCATCGCTGAAGAGAACGAAGCACAGAGAAGGGTGATCAGTATCTGGACCTAAACCGAAGGCTGAGACTTTTTGCCCTAGGGATCCAGGTAAGCCACCTGACCACTGCTGAGGGCAGAAAATACAACAGGTCTCCCTCCCCCAGAGGGTGTGTTAGAATCAGGATGCGAGCATTCCAAGCCCAGTTGTGGGCCAGTTGGTACAGGGCTGAGTGTCTGTCCTTAAGTCACTGCAGACAGAAGCAAGGACACGCCCCCACCTCACAGCTTGGCTGGCACAGAGCCTGAGGACCCGCAGACAAAGCAGGGATTTGGGATGATGTTTACCTGCATCTTCTGGAAAACTCTCCACCACTAAGTACTATGCCACTTCCACCCACAGAAACACAGCCCCGCAAGTCTAACTACGACTCCTTATGGCACTGGTCCTGGAATGTTCTGGAGAATACAGATGTAACAAACTTTTTTTTTTGTTTTTAAAAAAATATATGTTTTATTGATTTTTTACAGAGAGGAAGAGAGAGGGATAGAGAGCTAGAAACATCGATCAGAGAGAATCATCGATCAGCTGCCTCCTGCACACTCCCTACTGGGGATGTGCCCACAACCAAGGCACATGCCCTTGACCAGAATCAAACCCAGGACCCTTCAGTCTGCAGCTGACACTCTATCCACTGAGCCAAACTGATTTCGGCCGAAGTATTTTTTTAAAAAATATATTTTTATTGATTTCAGAGAGGAAGGGAAAGGGAGAGAGACAGAAACATCAGTGATGAGAGAGAAGCATTGATGGGCTGCCTCCTGCAATCCCCCAACTGGGGATTGAGCCCGCAACCTGGGCACATGCCTTGAAGGGGAATCAAACTGTGACCTCTTGGTTCACAGGTTGTCGCTCAACCACTGAGCCATGCTGTCCGGGCATGACAAAGTATTTTTTATTCTCAGTTACTCAGTGCTGCTGAATACTTGACCTCTAGGCCCCACCCATGGGAAAACATGAACAATTAATACTGCCACATCCAATCAAATGCTTTTGTTTAAAATTAGAGGCCCGAGGAAAAACCAAGATGGCGGTGTAGGTGAGCAACTAATCTGCAGTCTCACACAACAATTTCAAAACTACAACTAGCTGAAACCGGTTTGGCTCAGTGGATAGAGCATCGGCCTGCAGCCTCAAAGGTCCCAGGTTCGATTCAGGTCAAAGGCATGTAACTTGGTTGTGGGCACATCCCCAGTAGGGGGTGTGCAGGAGGCAGCTGATTGATGTTTCTCCCTCATCGATGTTTCTAACTCTCTCTCTCTCTCCCTTCCTCTCTGTAAAAAAAAACAATCAATAAAATATATTTAAAAAACAACAACAACAACAAAAACTACAACTAATAGATAAAACATCTATCACCCAAAACCACGGGAAGGCTGGCTGAAAGAGAAAGGAGCAAAAGCGCTGAAAAGCTGAAAAGCCTAGGTACGGAGGCACGCGAATCAGGCTGGTGGCGGGCGACTGGGCACGAGACTTTTTTTCAACCAGAAAGGAAACAAACTGATCCCTTTAAAATCCAGTTTCTGGGGTCACGTGGGGGACCCAGACGCCTATGGGGAGAAGCTGGTCTGTCGGCCATCGGGTCCGAAAGTGAGGGTGACGCTCTATCCACTGAGCCAAACCGGTTTCGGCTAGTTGTAGTTTTGAAATTGTTGTGTGAGGCTGCAGATTAGTTGCTCACCTACACCGCCATCTTGGTTTTTCCTCGGGCCTCTAATTTTTTGCATAGGTGCGTGTAGCAATTATTGTTTACTGCGCTGGAGCGCAGGGACTTGGAAACTCCGAAAGGCAGAGCCGGCTGATGGCAGCCATTGCTGTTTGCCACACCCCAGCTTAGTGATGTCCTGAGACCCCGCCCCGCCCCCACTACAAACCGGCACAGGCTCCACACAGCTGCTATTGCATAAGCAGCGAAAATGCCGAGAAAAAGGAGATCTCAAACAAAATAAATGGAGAAAAGACTAGATATAGAGTTCAAAAACACAGTTACAAGGTTTTTCAAAAATTTCCTAGAAAAGACCAATACATTTAACGAGACCCTTGAGTATATGAAAAAGAAATTAAACTAACTAGAAATTAAACATATACTGAATGAAATTAAAAAAAATATAGAGACCCAACAGCAGACTAGAAGAATGCAAGAATCAAGTCAAAGATTTGGGTTACATAGAGGCAAATGTCAGACACTCTTCCACAGAAGCAAGAAGAGAAGAGAATCCAGAAAGTTGAAGATAGTGTAAGAAACCTCTGGGACAACTTCAAGTGAACCAACATCAGAATTATGGAGGTGCCAGAAGAAGAGAGAGAACAAGAAGACACTGAAAACCTATTTGAAGAAATAATGACTGAAAATTTCCCCCACCTGGTGAAAGAAATAGACTTACAAGTCCAGGAAACACACAGTACTCCAAACAAAAGGAATCCAAAGAGGACCACACCAAGACACATCATAACTAATATGCCAAGAGCAAAAGACAAAGAGAGAATCTTACAAGCAGCAAGAGAAAAAGTTAGTTACCTACAAGGGAGCACCCATACGATTATCAGCTGATTTCTCAACAGAAACTATACAGGCCAGACGGGAGTGGCAAGAAATATTCAAAGTGATGAATAGCAAGAACCTACAACCAAGATTACTCAGCAAAGTTATCATTCAGAATTGAAGGGCAAGATAAAAAGCTTCACAGATCAGAAAAAGCTGAAGGAGTACATCACCACCAAACCAGTACTATATGAAATGCTAAAAGGTGTTCTTTAAAAAGAGGAAAAGAAGAAAAAAATAAAGATAAAAATTATGAACAACAAATACATATCTATCAAGTGAATCTAAAAGTCAAGTGAATTAAAAACTTGAGGAACAGAATAAACTGGTGAATATAATGAATCAGGGACATAGAATGGGAGGGGATTGGTAATTCTCAGGTGGAAAGGTGTGTCTGTGTGGGGGGGTATGGGAAAAGACTGGACAAAAATAATATACCTATGGATGAGGACAGCGGGGGGGTGGGGGGTGGAGGGGAGGTAAGGGTGGAAAGTAGAGTGGGGATTAGGTGGAGGGGAGCTATGGGGGAGGGGGAGAGAAACAATTGTAATAATCTGAACAATAAATATTTATAAAAATAAATAAATAAATAAAATTAGAGGCCTGGTGCACAAAATTTGTGCATGGAGGGGAGAGGGGTGTCCCTCAGCCCAGTCTGCACCCTCTCCAATCTGGGATCCCTCTTACAATCCAGGCTGGCAGGACTTCTGCCTGCCAGCCTGATCACCTCCTAACCACTCTACTGCCAGCTTTATTGATGCCTAACTGCTCCCCTGCCATACTGTTTGTCCCTAACTGCCCTCCCATTCAGGCCTGGTCCCGTCGAACTGCCCTTCCCTGCGGGTCCAGTCACCCCCAACTTTCCTCCTCTGCCAGCCTGGTCACCCCTAACTGCCCTCCCCTGCAGGCTTGATTGCCCCCAACTGCCCTCCCTTGCAGGCCTGGTCCCTCCCAACTGCCCTCCCCTGCTGGCCATCTTGTAGTGATCATCTTTTGTCCACATGAGGCAGTCATCTTTGACCATATGGGGGCAGCCATCCTGTATGTTGGAGTGATAGTCAATCTGCATATTACTCTTTTATTATCTAGGATAGAGGCCTGTTGCATGGGTAGGGCCAGCTGGTTTGCCCTAAAAGGTGTCCTGGATCAGGGTGGGGTTCCCTTGGGGCGTGGGGTGACCTGGGCGAGGGGCCTGAGGTGGTTTGCAGGCCGGCCGCGCCCCTGACAACCTAAGGGGAGGCCCTGGTATCTGGAATTTGTTTACCTTCTACAATTGAAACTTTGTAGCCTGGAGTGGAGGCTTAGGCCGGCAAGGGCAGGCAGAAAGCTTGGCTTCTTCCATTGCCTGGGAAACCCAAGCCTCCCTCCTGCTCTCTGTGGGTGTGAGCACTGGGTGGGACCATGGTATATGGGAGCAAAGAATTTTCAGTAACCACCAGAAGCTTGCCCTGATGACAGCAACCAGCGCCCCATCTTGGTCTGGTGCCCCCGCTCACCTGTTCCACCATCTTGCCATGGCCGACGTTGGCCCTGTTCCATGCTCTGCCTCCTGCTGCTGAAGCCCACGATGGTCCACAATGCCCCATGGTGGTCAGCATACATCATAGCAACTAATTGTTTCACAGTTTGGTCTATTTGCATATTAGGGTTTTACTTATAGATAGATAGGATATATAAAATGCTAATACGCAAAGCATCCCTTTGGGAGTTTGACCAGGAGTTTTGATCTCTTGCTATGACGTATGCTGACCACCAGGGGGTGGTCGGAAGGAAGGCAGCTGGAAGGCCCTGATCGGTCCTGATTGCTGGCCAGGCACAAAGACCCTACTGGTGCACGAATTCCATAAGCCAGGTCTCTAGTATTTAAATAAGTAAAGGCAAAATGCTACGTGAATACCTTTGGAAGGTATCTGGTAATCGGGTGGTTTCTGGGAAGGACCAGGAACCAGAAGCTAAAGACATCCTTTGCTGGACAGCATTTCTTTATCTAATCCTACACCACTGCTTTTTTTTTTTTTTTTTTAATATATATTTTATGATTTTTTTTTTACAGAGAGGGAGAGAGAGGAATAGAGAGTGAGAAACATCAACGAGAGAGAATCATCGATCAGCTGCCTCTTGCACACCCCCTACTGGGAATGTGCCCACAACCAAGGTACATGCCCTTGACCGGAATCAAACCTGGGACCTTTCAGTCTGCAGGCCGACGCTCTATCCACTGAGCCAAACCGGTTTTGGCCACTGCTTGGTTCTTAAAGTCATGTTCTTTTCCATGCTTTTCTATATTGTTTAAATTAATAAACCCAGATATCGTTTTCATAAAAAGTTGTCACTAAGAAAATGAGCAGCAGAGGACCTTCCCTCACCTGCCACTGGAGGCAGCACTGAGAAGAGTCAGCTGTGGGCGTGTTCCGTGCAGGACCCTCCTCTCTAATAAGAATAGCACAGCGATGGAGTAGAGTACTCCCACACGCACTGCGTACCAACCGTGAAGAGACCTTCTGGGGCGAGAGAAACATTCTGCAACTTAATTTCACAAGCACAGCATACACCAAAAGTCAGGGACATTTGTTAGTATCTGTGCACTTCGAGGAATGCCAATTTTACCTGCATCAGAAAAAGGGGGCAGCTTGTCCTGGCCCATGACTCAGTTGGTTGAGCATCGTCCTGTGCACGGAAAGGTCTTGGGTTCAATTCCCCTTCAGACACATACTTAGGTTTTGGTTTCATTTCCCGGTTGGGGTGCATGTGGGAGACAACAGCACCATGTTCCACTCTCATATCAATGGTTTTCTTTCTCCCCCTTCCTCTCTCTCTAAAAGCAACAAAAGCATGCCCTCCAGTGAGGACTAAAAAAAGGGAGCAACTGTTGTAGTAGGATATTTGTTCCCAAAGCCGTTAGATACAAGAAAATAAAAAGGAGCATAAGTTCTCCACACCTTCACGGGGCAGCTACACCCACTTGCTCCTGCGGCATCGGTAACCAATACGCATAAAACACCAACCGGCTCTTTAAGAAAAAAACAGCTGCTACACACAGTTTTCACACTGGTGTTTTGTGTTTTGAGTCAGAAGAGAAAATAAATAAATGCTGTCCAAGCACAGAAATGGCTAAATTAAATTTCTATGCTCTTTCGCACACATTTCAAAAGTTAGCGTCTTGTTATGGATGAGCCACTACGAGGCAATGTGTACGTTTAAGTTTCTGTTCAACTGGAACACAGTCTTGAACCACAAGACAGATTTAGCCCACAAATGGAGATCTTGTCTTATTCTGAGGAAAGGTGATGGCAAAAGGGAGACAACAATAGAACCCAAGACCTTTCAGTGCATAGGAACATGGAGCGGTTGTCTCCCTCATGCACCCCAACCCGGAATTTAAGCCAAAACCTAAGTATGTGTCTGAAAGGGAATTGAACCCAAGACATTTCAGTGCACAGGACGATGCTCAACCAACTGAGTCACGGGCCAGGACAAGAAAGCAAGTTCTGTGAGGTTTTTTGTTTGTTTTATATTTTCATTTATTTTTAAAAATATATTTTACTGATTTCATGCCGGGACCGGTTTGGCTCAATGGATAGAGCGTCGGCTTGGGGACTGAAAGGTCCCGGGTTCGATTCCAGGCAAGGGCATGTGCCTTGGTTGCGGGCATATCCCCAGTAGGGGGTGTGCAGGAGGCGGCTGATCTCTCTCTCATCGATGTTTCTAACTCTCTATCTCTCTCCCTTCCTCTCTGTATAAAATCAATAAAATATATTTTAAAAATATATATATATATTTTACTGATTTCAGAGAGGAAGGGAGAGGGTGAGAGAGAAACACTACTGATGAGAGAAACATCACTGATCAGCTGCCTCCTGCACACCCTACACTGGGGGTCGAGCCCACAACTCGGGCATATGCCCTGATCAGGAATCAGGTTCACAGGTTGACGCTCAACCACTGAGCCACACCAGCTGGGCTTAAATTTTTATTGATTTAAGAGAGAGAGAGAGAGAGAGAGAGAGAGAGAGAGAGAGAGAGAGAGAGAGAGAGAGAGAGAGAAACACTGACTCGTTCCACTTATTCATGCGTTCACTGGTTGATTCTTGTATGTACCCGACTAAGTACTAAATACAAAACCTTCGCGTACTGGGATGACCCTCTAACCAACTGAGCTACTTGTCCAGGGCCTTTATGTGAGTTTGTTTTTTATTTTAAAAAAAAATAAAATTTTTTTATTGATTTCGGAGAGGAAGGAAGAGGGAGTGAGAGAAACATCAATGAGAAAAGAGAACCACTGATCGGCTGTCTCCTGCATGCCCCCCACTGGGGATTGAATCCACTTGCCCTTCACCAGATCAAACCCGTGACACTTCAGTCCACTGGCCGACACTCTATTCACTAAGCCAAACCAGAAAAGACTGTGAGTTTTATTTTTTTTAATTTTTAAAAATAAACCTTTATTGTTCATATTATTACAAAAGTTCATTTTTGCCGGGACCGGTTTGGCTCAATGGATAGAGCGTCGGCTTGGGGACTGAAGGGTCCCGGGTTCGATTCCGGTCGAGGGCATGTACCCTGGTTGCGGGCATATCCCCAGTAGGGGGTGCGCAAGAGGCAGCTGATCGATGACTCTCTCTCGTCGATGTTTCTAACTCTGTATCTCTCTCCCTTCCTCTCTGTAAAAAATCAATAAAATATATAAAAAAAAAAAAAAAAAAAAAGTTCATTTTTTTCCCCTCCATCAGGTTCCTACCCCACCCTCTGCCCTTTCCCCACCCCACATTGTCCTCATCCATAGGTGCACAGTTTTTGTTCTGTCTCTTTCCACAGCCCCCACTCATCTTTTCCCCCAAGAATCGTCAGTCCACTCCCCTTCCATACCTCTGATTCTATTATAGTCACCAGTTAATATTGTTTATCAGGTTTTTTAATTCCCTTGGTTTTTAGATTCACTTGTTGATGGTTACGTATTTGTTGTTCATAATTTTTATCTTTATTTACTTTCTCTTCTGAAAGAACCCCCTTCAGCAATTCATATAATTCTGGTTTTGCAGTAATGAACTCCTTTAGCTTTTTTTTATTTGTGAAGCTCTTTATCTGGCCTTTGATTCTGAGTGATAGCTTTGCTGGGTAGAGTATTTTTGGCTGTAGGTTCTTACTATTCATCACCTTGAATATTTCTTGCCATTCCAGTCTGGTCTGCATGGTTTCTGTTGAGAAATCAGCTCACAATCATATGGGTGCTTCTTTTAGTTAACTACCTGCTTTTCTCTTGCTGCTTTTAATATTTTTTCTTTGTCTTTTGCTCTTGGAACTTTAATTATGATGTGTGTTGGTGTGGTCCTCTTTAGATTCCTTTTGTTTGGGGTTCTGTGCGCTTCCTGGACTTGTAAGTCTAATTCTTTCACCAGGTGGGGGAAGTTTTCAGTCACTATTTCTTTCAGTATGTTTTCAATATCTTGCTCTTTCTCATCTTCTGGGACCCCCATAATTCTGATGTTGGTTCACTTGAAGTTGTCCCAGAGGTTTCTTACATTATCTTCAATTTTCTGGATTCTCTTGCCTTCTAGCTTCTGTGGAGGAGTGTCTTCTGGCTCGTTATGCTCCAAATCTTTGATTTGATTCTTGCGATCTTCCATTCTGTTTTTAGGACTCTGTATAACATTTTTTATTTCAGACAATGTATTTTTTATTTCTAGTTGATCCCTTTTCATATCTTCATAGGTCCATTTATTTTATTGGCCTTTTCTAGGAAATTCTTGAGAAATCTTATAAGCGTGGTTTTGAACTCTATATCCAGTCGCTTTTTGTTCTCCATTTCTTTTGTTTGTCTTGTCTCGGCATTTTTGCTGCTTCCCTGAGTTGGTAGGGTGGCTTTGTGTGCTAAGGTGTCCTACATGGTTCAGTGAGTCAGCCTCCCAGTTACCTGAGGTGGACAGTCTTGGTATAGCCTTTTGTGGGTTGTCTGTACAGTCTTATTGTAAAGCCTTGCTTGTTGTTGGTATCACTGGGAAGCGATGATCTCCAAGCCAATTGGCTATGAGGATCAGAAGTGTCTCAGCTATGCCAAAACCAGTTTGGCTCAGTGGTGGAGTGTCGATCTGCGGACTGAGAGGTCCCAGGTTCGATTCCAGTCAGGGGCATGTACGTTGGTTGTGGGCATGTTCCCGGTAGGGGGTGTGCAGGAGGCAGCTGGTCGGTGTTTCTCTCTCATTGATATTTCAGGCTCTCTATCTCTCTCCCTTCCTCTCTGTAAAAAATCAATAACAATATATTTAAAAAAAAGAAAGAAAAAAAAAAAGAAGTGTCTCAGCTAGGAGGGTTTCTGTATTCTGCTTGGACAGGGCGGAGTTTCGGGGTGGCACAGACAAGCCTTGGTGAATCCCACAAGATTGGTTGCAGGTGCGCGCACCTTTTTGGTATAGGCACAGACAAGCTTCGGATTTCTGTCTGCCCCTCCCTAGGAGAGTCCTATTTGCGGCGAACGAAAAAGCTAGCCACTGGAAGGGCTTCTGTGCTCCGCTTGGATGGGGCGGAGTCTCGGGTGGTGCAGACAGGCTTTGGTCAGCCCCTCCCTACGAGGGTCTGGTTTCTGAGTCCCACAGTAATGGCCGTTGGCTTCACACACCTCCGAGAGATCTCTGCCCACTGCCTGACAGTCTGGCCTCTCCCTGTCTGGGGCCATCTATCAGAGCAATAGGGTGGTTCTGTTTTCCTCCCGAACAAGAAAGCCAGCCGCGCGTTAGCTGTCTGCCCTCTGCGTGCAGGGAGTAAGCCGGTAGCGAACTTGGGCGGCCACCTTTTCACGCACAGTTCTCCGCACCTTCACAGTTCCTGAGGCTCAGTGTGCCTTCTCTCTCCTTCCTAGATAGTAGAGCCTCCTCTCAGCCAGCCGTCCAGGGCAACGATTCCCCCGTTTTCCAGTTCTAAATTCAAAATTGTTGTGGTAGGCTGCATTTAGGTGTCTACCCTATGCTGCCATCTTGGTTTCTCTCCGATTTTTTTTTTTAAACATCAATCGGTTGCTTTTCCATACACACCCCAGCCAGGGATCGAACCTAAAACCTCTGTGTATACAGGAAGATGCTAAAACCAATGGAGCCACACTGGCCAGGAACCACCTGTTTGAAGTAGCACCTCACAACTTTGCTTTACCTAAACCTGTTTCAATTAAATTTCAATGGCATTTCTGAGACCCAAGCAAGATCTGGGAGCAGCCATGCCACCTGAACTATATATCACAGGTTCATTCCCAATGCTCATTCCAGGAGGGTTCAGCCCCGTGGTAGGCTGGACTTTCGTTAATAACACTGCATCTTTAAGAACACACACAGGGCACCCATGCAGGTCTGTGCAACCTGGTGCAGCTGCTACAAACAGCAGGAGGCATTCACAAGCCAGCAGACACAGGAGCAGGCATCTGGTAAGCGCAGGGTTTCTACCCTGTCTGCCCTATCACGCTGCTGCCAGGGGTCCAAGGCTCAACTCTGCTTCTGTCACCACCCCACACTGCAGCATCCCCAACACCCCCAACTGCAGCAGCAAATCACAGCCCAGCACCAGCCTCTGTATCCACCAGCCAGGTTGACAGGCGACTAAGTGATGGGACCAACCCCGCCCAGGCAAAGGCTCCGCTGACCTCCCTGCTCCCTCCTAGCCAGACCTCTGGGCCCTGCAGAGCACGCCGGCCTGGGCAACCCTTCCTGTTAGCCTGCCCCAAGCACACCAGCAGCACCCGCTGCTGTATGTGGAGCATCCTGGGCCATGAGTACATTGTCTGTGCTATCAGTTTGTTTAACAAACATTGAAACATCTGCCACGTACCACTGTCCTCAAAGCTGGGATCTGCCAGCGAACAAAATAAGCAGAGCAGACAACACCCCTGTCCTGTAGGCATGTCCCCGAGGCGCAGAGCGCCAGGGAAGGCTGCATTCTGGTGAGCACTGCGCGCTGACTCCCGCGCCATGCATTCTGACTCGTGCTTGCATGTCACCTAGCACAAGTTTATAAAGTTGCTGTGGAATTCAACCTACTGCTGGGGGAAACCTATATACCAATTTTGGAAAAACAGATTTGAAAATATCTTAAAGGAAGTCCATTTCTGTTCCAAGTATTTCATTATATAATTTTACAAGGAATAAATGGAACATGTAGGCCATGACGTGAGCACCGATCTAAACACTAGAAAAGCAACAAAACCTGGACACTTCCTGCACTGTCCAGTGTCCCTGTCCATATCACCTGATTAGCTCCCTTGCTTTAAAATTTGTTCCGGTATGTTTCTCCCTCACCTATTAATTTAAATTTCTGAGCTTAAGAAAATGGCCTACCACTGTGAGTAGCCTTCTGCGAGCTGCTTCACTCTGTACGTGCTGGATGTAACTGTAACTCAATCATTTCCGGTACCGGACAAATTGCATGTTGTGAAATGCCCACAATTTACCAATCCACTGTCCTGGAAGGTGCCGGGTTGGTCCCAGGTCCTATAACAGTGCTGCTCTGCACACCCCTGAGCAGTGCCTGGGGTGCAAGTTTCCTGAGGTCAGGACCAGGCACGGAAGCCCCAGCATATGGCTGGGTCCTGAGGCTGGCTCAAGACCGGGAGATGCAGAAGTTGTCAGCAAGAGTGAACAAACTGTTACACAATAGCAAACAAGCACAAAAGGTACTCACATCTTCCTTCCTTAGGAAATCCAAAGTAAAACTACTACAATGAGATACCACCACACACCTACTGGAACCACACTTACTAGCTAGAACAGCTTTAAAAAAGACTGGCAAGACCAAGAGCTG
Source organism: Pipistrellus nathusii (assembly GCA_963693515.1). Lineage (NCBI taxonomy): Eukaryota > Metazoa > Chordata > Mammalia > Chiroptera > Vespertilionidae > Pipistrellus > Pipistrellus nathusii. The sequence goes on from OY882864.1 coordinate 481,332, forward strand.
ATGACGGTGAACTGTACCCAGACTTCACACAGCTGGGGGACACGGAATGGGCTGGCCATTCTGAAAAAGACTCTGGAAGTTTCCTATAAAGTAAAATCCAGACTCATCACATAAATCCCAACCCTAAGCATTCACCCAAGAGAAATGGAAATGGCTCACACGAAGAACCTGCTGATGAATGAGTGTCATCACCAAGCCCAGGACACGTGTCCTTGTGAATGGGGAGATAAGGGGCCCTGCCGTCCCCATTCCACCTGGTGACTCTTAGAACACCGAGTGGCGAGGGGTGTCAGCGCCAGGGCAGGGGGCAGTGAGGTCCTCTGAAGGGTGATGGTTATACAAACCTGAGACTGCACATAAAAAGTTCATTTTCTTCAATGTTTACTGAAAAATAAAAGAGAAGAATCTGGGCTTGTATTTTATGTTTTATGATTTACTTTTCTAGTCAGTCATTTTCATGGAAGTTTGCACAAGTACCAGCAGTCTGTGACATTGGAATTAAATATAAAAACCCGGTCCTTCACCGCACACAGTTCGGGAGGAAGAGATGCATGGGACTACCTGTGGACTCCAGAGTACCTGGCAGGCTCGATGTGTCAAGGATGCCAGCTGCTGCCCACTGCCCACTGTACCTCCACAATGCCGCGGAGATGCACAGAGTGTCAGGGAAGACTCGCCATGGACCCCCCCCCCCCACAGGCTGCTGAGGCCAAGTGCTCTGAGCGGTCCATGGGTGGTGCCGTGCCAGGCACAGAGCTGTGGTGGCATGGGCTGCATGCACACAGCCACACACTCACAGATTCTGAACATGCCAAATTTTTGTGAACTTACCCACTTACCCCATCTTTGTTTTGTCCAATAAATTTGTCTCAATCCCAAGATCAAAATTAAACTGTCCTATACTTTCTTCTAAAGTTTTGTCATTCATAGGCAGTCCAATTCGTTTGGACGTGAGACAGGCCAGCGCTGAGTCCCAGGAGCCCCGCGTCCCTCCAGCTCGCTGTAGATGCCCGATTGTTGACCAGGAACAACACGGTTTGAGCTGCACTGGGTGTTCCAGGTCAACGCTGCAGTTGGAAGGCCTCGTATGCTGAGGGTGATGTAGTTATGTGGGATTTTCCACTGAGCGGGAGTCGTCATCCCTAACCCCGTGTTGGTGCAGGACCCACTGTGTTCTCTTCCATTCTTAGCACACCTCATTCACACTTCTGCAGTTATCTGAGTTAGTCTCAAAAACTTTTACAAAAGCTACAAATGCTTTGGTATTTCTTTGTATTTTAATCCTCATCTGAGGATATTTTTCCATTGATTTTTAGAGAGTGGAAGAGAGAGGGAAAGAGAGAGAAATGTCAATGTGAGAGAAACACATCAATTAGTTGCCTCCTGCATGTGCCCTGACCAGGGCCGGGGAGGAGCCAGCAGCTGGGGCACATGCCCTCGACTGGAATTGAACCTGGGACATTCAGTCCACTGGCCAAAGCTCTACCCTCTGAGCCAAACCAGATAGGGTGGTATTTCTATACACACCATTAGATAACACTACTTAAAATGTTAATGTCAGCATCCCCAAGCCAGGTTTTTTGTTTTGTTTTGTTTTTAATATTTTCTTGATTTTTTACAGAGAGAAAGGAAGAGAGATAGAGAGCCAGAAATGTCGATGAGAGAGAAACATCGACCAGCCACCTCTTGCACATCCCCCACCAGAGATGTGCCCGCAGCCAACGTACATGCCCTTGACCGGAATCGAACCCAGGACCTAAAGTCCGCAGACCGACGCTCTACCACTGAGCCAAACCGGTTTCGGCTCAAGCCAGGTTTTAGGGCCTAAAGTCTGGGTGATGCTGACCAGTAGCATGAAGGCCACACAAGGGTCCTCACTGCCTCTGAGATGTAGAGGCCCCCCAGGACCACCACGTCTGCCCTCACCGCAGGGACAGGCAAGAGAAAGCCGATGCGCTGGGAGCAGGGACCCTGGTCCAGAATACACGCAGCATCCACAAGTGGAAGTAATGTTGAATTTTATGGATCTTCAGGTATAAACTCACAGACAAGCAAGTTCAAAAAATTTTAAAATAGCCGAAACCTGTTTGGCTCAGTGGATAGAGCATAGGTCTGTGGGCTGAAAGGTCCCAGGTTCGATTTCGGTCAAGGGCATGTACCTTGGTTGTGGGCACATCCCCAGTAGGGAGTGTGCAGGAGGCAGCTGGTTGATGTTTCTCTCTCATCGATGTTTTTAGCTCTCTATCCCTCTCCCTTCTTCTCTGTGGAAAATCAATAGAATATATTTTTTAAAATTTTTAAAAAATATATTTTATTGATTTTTTTTTTTAAAGAGAAAAAGGGAGAAGGAGAGATAGAAACATCAATGATAAGAAACATTATCAATTGGCTGCCTCCTGCACGTCCCCCACAGAGGATCGAGCCCACAACCCAGGCATGTGCCCTGAATGGGAATCAATTAGTGACCTTTTGGTTCCTGGCTCAATGCTCAACCACTGAGCTACACCAGCTGGGCAAATTCAAATTTATGATCACGAAACACAATGTCAATGTCTTTGCCTTAACAAGGTGTAAAGGGAAAGGTCAGACAAAACTCGGAAGAAGAGAAGGGAAAGAAGGAAGAAATATCTTCACACTCAACTTGGAGAGACATGCTGTTGACAGGGCAAGACCAAGTCATGTCACACAGAGATCAAGAGACCATGAAAGCACCCGAGACGACCAAGGGAGCAGTTACATGGGGACGGGGGCAAAGGTAACTTGTTAGGTGACGAGTCAGTAGCACCTGGCACGCACTGACCACCAGCAAACCCCTCTGGGAAGCAAACTGCTGCTCAGCCTCGCACACCCTGGACCAACCATCCAGACAAAAAACTCTGCTAGGACAAAAATACATCTGGTGTCTCAAGACAGCTCTGTCTAATCCTCAGAGTAATCTTCATTTAAAAATCCACACTGAGCCGAAGCCAGTTTGGCTTAGTGGATAGAGCATCGGTCTGCGGACTGAAAGGTCCCAGGTTCAATTCCGGTCAAGGACATGTACCTTGGTTGTGGGCACATCCCCAGTAGGAGGTGTGCAGGAGGCAGTTGATCCATGTTTCTACCTCTCTATTCCTCCCCTTCCTCTCTGTAAAAAATAAATAAAATATTAAAAAATAAATAAATAAATAAATAAAATAAAATCCACACTGAACTTCTAAGACTCCATGGCCAAAGGACACTTAAGAAGCAGGTAAGGCTGGAGTGCCTGTCAGGAAGGAGCCAGCTGCTGACAGTGCTGGGGACAGTGAGAAGATTCAAAAACTACCTGTCTGAATGTATAACTTAGAATTTAATATTTATTCCAAAATAAAATAATATACTGCGGATCAGAAGGAACCAGCCAAAAATGGAACTCCACAGACATATCTGACAATGTGATCAGCTGTTACCTTTATTCCCAAACTCAAATGGATTTCAAATATAAACGATTCCTAAAGTTGCTGGAAATACAGGACCCCCAAATACTTCCCTTTTCTTCCTTCACTCTGAAAATAAAAATCAACACTGAGGCTCAGCCTTAGAACAGAGAGAGAGAAAAAGGTAAAATGGATCACTTGTTCAGGGACAACCTCCCCACAAATCTTCAAAGAACAAGAGAAACAAAGAACCTAAGTCCCAGGCCAAAGAACTCACCTACAGAGAAGAGCAGCTAACAAGCATTTTCACATCGATATGCACTATGCTTGGTGGTCACGAAGAAGAGTGTCTTGTATCCTGGACTCAAAGAAAACAAACATCCTGGCCTGGCTGGGGTGGCTCAGTGGATAGAGCTTTGGCCTGTGGACCGAAGGGCCCTAGGTTTGTTTCTGGTCAAAGGCAAGTACTTTGGTGGAAGGCTCTTCCCTGACCCTAGCCCTGGCTGAGCATGTGCAGGAGGCAACCAGTCAATGTGTTCGTCTCATGTTAATATTTCTGTCTTTCCCTCTCTAAAAATCAGTGGAAAAATATCCTCATGTGAGGATTTAAAAAAAAAAAAGAAAGAAAGAAAGAAAGAAAGAAAGAGAAAAAAAATCTGCCCTCATGACTCACAAGGTCAACAGGAAACACCAACCCTGGAGCCTGACCACCAAGGGACAGGGACCAGAGCAGATGCCCAGAGGAAGGGAAATGCCTGACCCAGGGCCCCACCAAACCTGGGTTTCCAAACTGTAAAATCACTCCTGACAAAACTGTGATTCCCTGGCTGCAGTACTACACAGTGACTACCTCCCTACACCATGACCAGAATCAAACTGTTCACCGAATCTGGTCTGAGACCAAGTTCCAGGTGCACCATGACAGTCCACCTGTGACAGCCGCCTATTGTCAGAGGCAGCGAGTGTTACAACACAGGAACACACCTAAACAGAGCCAGCACACGGGAGGCAGAGCTCGTCAGCACTGCTGCGATTTCACCAACACAGCAGCTACCATCCAGGGGCTCACTGTGCGCAGACATGTCACTTGCCCGGAGCCCAGTGAAAGCTCCCGGAGGTCTGCAGGACAGATACCCAGTCCAGGAGGGTGTTGTGGGGGCTGGAACCTGGCTTTGCCACTGACGGGCTTAGTGACCCGGGCAAGCTCCTCCACACGGTGTGCCTGTGTCAGCCTGGGGAGAGTGCTTGCGACAGAGACACAATAGCACCAGCCATGACGATGAAGAGCTCCGGTTTACAGATGGGAAGACACAAAGTGACATGCTCGACCACAGAGCTGCGGATCGGTAGGGTTGTGACCAAATCCAAGCCGGTCTCCCAAGCAACATACAATCTGACTGTCAGTTACTGTTGTCCACACAGGGTCATTCTCGCTAGCTCTGAGCACAGATCTTGCTTTTTTTTTTTTTTTTTTTTTTTTGTATTTATTACCTGGAGAGGCATAGTATCATTCTTATTATTAACCACTTACTTATTTTTAAATAAAAATAAATACGCATGTGCACTGGCCAGATAGTTCAATTGGTTGAACCAAAAAGGTTGTGGGTTCAATTTCCGGTCAGGGTACGTATGGGAGGCAACCACTCAATGTTTCTCTCATTCCCTCCCTCTCTCTCTAAAATCAGCATAACCTCGTCAAAACTGGTTTGGCTCAGTGGATAGAGCAACAGCCTGCAGACCGAGGGGTCCCGGGTTCGATTCCGGTCAAGGGCGTGTACATTGGTTGTGGGAACATTCCTGGTGGGGGGGGTGCAGGAGGCAGCTGGTCGATGTTTCTTTCTCATCAATGTTCCTAGCTTTCTATCCCCTCTCCCTTCCTCTCAAAAAAAAAAAAAAAAATCAATAATTAAAAAAAAAATAAAATCAGCATAACTTCATGTGAGGATTAAAAAAAATACTAATAAGAGTATGTTTATACACAAGGTCTGTAATGTTGGTTATAATTTTTTGATGTGGAGCTCCAACACTAGTATTCTTGTTACATACATTTGTTTGTTTGTTTTATTTTATTGATTTTTTTACAGAGAGGAAGGAAGAAGAATAGAGAGTTAGAAACATCAATAAGAGAGAAACATCGATCAGCTGCCTCCTGCTCACCCCCTACTGGGGATGTGCCCGCAACCAAGGTACATGCCCTTGACCGGAATCGAACTCAGGACCTTTTAGTCCACAGGCTGATGCTCTAGTCACTGAGCCAAACCGGTTTTGGCCCTGTTGCATACGTTTAGATGTAAAAGGTATTTTCCTTTTCCGGGGAAATCTGTCTTCAGAACTTTAGGGGACATCTAATTAGGGGAGGTTAACTGGGCTCAACAGACTTGAGGTGAGCTGTCAGCTGAGTGGCCCATTCTGAAGTAAGGATAGGACAGTCACCGGCCCATTCAGGGAGACCAGACGGTGGGTCTGGTGAAGTGGCGGTGTATCTAGGCATGCTTCACCATGCTGACTGCAACCAAGGTAAGGTACGCCATAAGTCAGAGGTGCAGATCACAGACACATTTCTCCCAAATTAGAGCATGTCAGGAGCATGGCCCTGCCGTCCACACATGTGCATCACAGTCCACAGCCACCAACACAGCCCCCTCAGATGACATACTATAGTTGCCCTTGACATTTTTATAAAGGAAGAGCTGCCTGTGGGAGAAAGATGTTGCTGGCACTTCGGGCTACCCAACTGTCAGGAAAGGCCAGAGAAAACCACGCTGTTTTCAGAGCTGTAAATCCTGTGTGCTGTCGTTTTAACGTGTGTGACAGTTTTATGTGTGTGTTCTTCAATACCACATCTTTATACTAAGGAAATATGTAGCTCTCAGTTTCCTTATCTATAAAATTGGATAACAGCTACCTTGTAAGGCTGCTCTAGGGATTCTGGCTGATGCATACTTAGTACAACCCATGCCTCGGGGGACAGAAAGCACCCTCAACAAGTTTCATGAGAAAATGTTTCAAACAGGAAGCAACTTTACTTGGACTAGTTAAGAAATACTTTACAAAACCAAGATGGCGGCATAAATATTATACATGAACTGCTGCCTCGCACAACAATTTCAAAACTACAGCTAAAAGACAAAGCGGACATCATCCAGAACCACAGGAAGGCTGGCTGAGTGGAAATTCCACAATTAGTAGGAAAAAGAAAAGCACACTGAGACTCAGAGGAGCTACGAAAGGCAGAGGTATGGAGGCGTGCATGTGGAGAGGGCTGGCAACTGAGTATGTGGCTGGCTTTTTCAAGCAGGAGGGAGACAAAAGCTCCCGACTGCTCTGAACTCCAGCTCCAGGAGAGACTCTGGGGACCCAGACTCATAAGGGAAGAAACTGGACTGTCTGGCATCGGGGAGAACTTGAGGGCAGCTTTCTCTCAGAGGTGCTTGCAGCGATTACCGCGGGACACTGAGACCAGGGGTGTCTTAGGCAGGGCTGACGGGAAGCCATTGCTGAGCGCAGAGCTTTTGCATATGTCTACCCCGGCTCAGCGGGGACTTCAAGAGGTTGCAGGAAGAGCCTCCCTGCCGGAGTCATTGGGGCTCTGTCCGAGCACAACATAATGGTTGGGAACGTGGTCATTTTCGGGCCCATAAGGACCCTATTTGAGGATGGAACATTTAAGCTTATAATAGAATTCATTGAGGAATATCCAAATAAACCACCTATGGTTAGATTTGTCTCTAAGATGTTTCATCCAAATGTCTATGCAGACGGTAATATATGTCTGGACATACTTCAGAACCGGAGTCCAACTTATAATGTGTCTTCCATTTTAATATCAATACAGTCTCTATTGGATGAGCCCAATTCCAATAGTCCAGCAAACAGCCAGGCCGCTCAGCTGTATCAGGAGAACACGCAAGAATGTGAGAAACGTGTCTCTGCGATAGTAGAACAGAGCTGGCATGATTGTTGACTTGGGTGCAGCAAGTAAAGAGGCTGGGCAAATGAAAACTATGTATTGATGTGTTTGTCTCCTTATTCCTCAGTGTCATCACATTTACTTCCATTAAAAGCAAAACAGTATTCTGCTGTTTCCATCTTCCCTCGCCAAACTTTTCCTACCCCCTCTACCTTCTTCTTTAAAAGAAAAAAAAAAAAATAATATATATATTATTGATTTTTTACAGAGAGGAAGAGAGAGGAATAGAGAGATAGAAACATCGATGAGAAAGATTCATCGATCAGCTGCCTCTTGCACACCCTACTGGGGATGTGGCCGCAACCAAGGTACATGCCCTTGACCGGAATCGAACCTGGGACCTTTCAGTCCGCAGGCCGACGCTCTATCCACTGAGCCAAACCGGTTTCGGCCCCCTTCTATCTTCTTATTGAACATCAAAAACACCCGCTATGAGATCAAATGTTCTGTACCCGGGTTACGTGCAAAAATTATTAACGCTTAATTCCTTTTCTGTTGTATCTCACCTCCAGCTGTGCGGCAGTATTTTGTTAACATAGTTTAAACTAAACTCCTTAAACAAATTGTTATACAAGTGGTGCTTCTGCATAGCTTGATAACCGGGATGTTATTTTTAACAAAATGATTTAAGTGTTCCATCCTGGCTGAGACCCTTGTGTTGGGCCTAGAAGTGAACATTTGGAATATGGCCTGTAGAAAACAGAGAAACAAATCCATATAAACATCCATTGTGAAAGAGATGAAAATTAAAAATGCATTATTTCTAAGGTCTAGCCAATATGCATTACAAGGTGGTTTTCGTTGGTAGGAAGGAGTGTTAAAGGACTCAGTCAAAGGAGTATAATCACTGTAGTAACTGACCCATCCTCTCCTTGCAAGATATTCACTGGACACACCATGCTAAGTTTCAGACTACAGTCAGCCTTCTGTATCTGCAGGTACCACATCCATGAATTCAACCAATCCCAGATCGAAGATATTCGGGGATGGGGGGAGCTTTGTTGTCGATGATGTATATTAGGTAGCTAAGCCTCTGATGGTTGTGTCTGTTCTGATGAATACTTAGGGATGACTGTCCTGGATGTCTTCCGGGTTTTACTTTTTAAAGAGGTGTGGGAGCAGAGGAATGGAAACATTTTTAAAGTGGGGAGACTGGTGATCCTTTTTTTTTAAATAGTGCTACCTTAGATGAACAAATTTATAATTTACCCTCATTGTTTAGTTTTAATCCAATGAAAAGAGTGTATCTGTGGCATACTATTTTCCACAAAAATCCTGAATTAATGCTGCATGATTTAGTTTCTTCTTTCCTTTCAGTATTATAAGAACCTTAAAGTCAATGTTTGCAATCTTTCTTTGGATATTTATACTTTTATTTTTTATTTATTTATTTCAAATGGAACTTGCTTTTAAGTGACGACGACATGCACTTGGGGGTGGGTGGATGGGAGTTCTCATTTGCTTTGAAATCCCAAATTAATGAGCATGATAAACTGTTATTGCTGTACCCCAAGTGGCCAAGTGGCACTATCTGACTCTCTACTCTTAAGTCCCCTAACCCCCATCCTTTCCCTTTCCATTGACTTGGGACAGCCCTTGTAGACATGCCAATCACAGTGGGAAAGGGGGCAAGGGGGAGGTCACAGTGCATGGGGTTCGAGGTCACAGTGGGAGGAGCAAAGGGGATCACAGTGCAAGTTAATCAGGTCCTTCCCTCTGCTCAAGTCCGGTTGTCGGCCACGGCAGTGTGACCCATGGCGGACGACCCAGGAGGTAGTGACGGCGGCAGCATTCATTCTTGCCCACATTTATCTGCGCTGTTTGAAGCCTTGTGACCTATCAGGACCCAAAGGCTGTCTGATCACATTATTGGGCTGCCTGCTGTCTTCGGGTGGGGAGATCCTGGTTGGCCTGTTGAGGATGGGTTTCTCTTGTTCCTCCTCAGGGCTGGCGCGTACTCTGCCTCCCGCTGTGCTAGGGACTTGACCGGAAGGGCTGGCCTGCTGGTGGAGTTGGGGCTGCTGACCACATCATTGCTGGTGGGCCTCTTGAGGATGCAGATCTGAGGGGGGGACCAGTGGGAAGGCTATCGTCCTGAATCACTTTGGGAGGAGATTTGGATTTCCTTTCTTTTTGTGATCTTTAGTTTTTCCCCCCAACCGTCTGTCTATTTCCCTGCTGTCTGCCACCTCCTCCCAGTTCTCAGCAACCTCCTCATCTTCCATCTTACTCGCCGCTTCCCCTCCTCCCCTGGATATTTATACTTTTAAATAGTACCTTTTAAGTAGCAGTGTGGGACAAGGCTTGTAAATGTTTTGTCTAAATGTTCCATTGTCATCCTGTGTCCATTTATCACTCTTCTAAATCTAACTTTGCACAAGTAACCCATGTAAAAACTGTACATTTTTCAAAACTTGTAAATAAAAATAAACTTACAATGGAATACTATGCTGCCATTAAAAAGAAGGAATTCTCATCATTTGCAGCAACCTGGATGGAATTGGAGAACATCATGCTGAGTGAAATAAGCCAGTCAATGAAAGAGAAACACCACATGACCTCACTCATTTATGGATAATAAAGAACATTATAAACTGATGAACCAAAAGATAGATATAGAGACAGTAAAGCAACAAGCAGACTGTCAAATTACAGCGGGGGGGGGGGGGGGGGGGGGGATAGGGAGATCTGGGGGAGATAATGATCAACTGAAGGACTTGTATACATGCATATAAGTACAACCAATGTACACAAAACTCTGGGGAGGAAGGGTATGAATGGGAGAGGGGAATGGTAAGATATGTACACAGATAATAATTTAATAAAAAATTGGGAAAAAAAACCTTTAAAATTAAAAAAAAAAAAAATTAAGCATATGCTGACTGAAATAAAAAATAATATACAGAGATCCAACAGGAGACTAGAGGATCCCAAGAATCAAGCCAAAGATCTGAAATACAAAGAAGCAAAAAACACTCGACTTGAAAAGCAAAAAACAAAAAGAATCCAAAAATATGAAGACAGTGTAAGGAGCCTCTGGGAGGGAACTTCAAGCGTACCAACATCCAAATTATGGGGGTGCCAGAAGAAGAGAGAGAACAAGATACTGGAAACCTATTTGAAGAAATAATGACTGAAAACTTCCACCACCAGGTGAAAGAAATAGACTTACAAGTCCAGGAAGCGCACAGAACTCCAAACAAAAGGAACCCTAAACAAAAGGAATCCAAAGAGGACCACACCAAGACACATCATAATTAAAATGCCAAGAGCAAAAGACAAAGAGAGAATATTAAATGCAGCAAGAGAAAAACAGTTAATTACTTACAAAGGAGTAACCATGCAACTGTCAGCTGATTTCTCAACAGAAACTATACAGGCCAGATGAGAGTGGCAAGAAATATTCAAAATGATGAATAGCAAGAACCTACAACCAAGAGTATTCTACCCAACAAAGCTATCATTCAGAATTGAAGGTCAGATAAAGAGCTTCACAGACAAGAAAAAGCAGAGTTCATCTCCGTCAAACCAGTATTATATGAAATGCTGAAAGGTATTCTTTAAGAAGAAAAAGAAGAAAAAGATTAAGATAAAAATTGTGAACAACAAATACATATCTATCAACAAGTGAATCCAAAAATCAAATAAATAAAAAATCTGATTAACAGAATAAACTGGTGAATATAATAGAATCAGGGGCATAGAAAGGGAGTGGATTGACATTCTTGGGGGGAAAGAGGTGTGGGAAGAGACTGGACAAAAACCATACACCTAACGCCAAAACCTGTTTTTCTCAGTGGCTAGACTGTCAGCCTGTGTACTGAAAGGTCCCGGGTTCGATTCTGGTCAAGGGAATATACCTTGGTTGCAGGCACATCCCCAGTAGGGGGTGTGCAAGAGGCAGCTAATTGATGATTCTTTCATCGACGTTTCTCTCTATCCCTCTCTCTTCTCTGTAAAAAAATCAATAAAATATATATTTTTAAAAATTGTACATCTATGGATGAGGACAGTGGGGGGTGGTACAGGCAGAGGGTGGGGTGGGAACTGGGGGAAAGAGAGGAACAATTGTAATAATCTGAACAATAAATATTTATTAAAAAAAAAAAAGAAATACTTCACAGATAACTGTCATCTTTAAACTGTAGAATTTCCAGTTTCATTTCAAAATGAAACAGGACTATTAAATTTTACATTAAAAAAAGGTTTTAATTTTACTTGTGATGAGCCTCCTGAGTCAAAGTATAAGATGAATACAGTCTAGTAAAAATCTATATATAGCCCTAGCTGATTTGGCTCAGTGGATAGTGCATTGGTCTGCAGACTGAAGGGCCCTGGGTTTGATTCCGGCCAAGGGCAAGTACCTCAATTGCAGGCTTGTTCGCCAGTAAGGGTTGGGGAGGAGGCAGCCAAATGATGATGTTCCTCTCTTATGTTTCTATCTTTCTATCCCTCTTCCTTCTTCTCTCTCTAAAAAAGTCAATAAAAACATATTTAAAAAGAAAGTTTTTTTTAAAAAAAATCTTTATTGTTCATATTATTACAAATGTTCCTCATTTCCACGCCCCCCCCATTGCTCCCCTCCACCAGGTTCCCACCCCACCCTCTGCCATTTCCCCACTCCCCATTGTCCTCATCCATAGGTGCACAATTTATGTTCAGTCTCTTCCCACACCCCCCTCTCCCCTTTTCCCTGAGAATAGTCAGTCCACTCCCCTTCTATACCTCTGATTCTATTATAGTCACCAGTTAATATTGTTTATCAGGTTTTTTAATTCCCTTGGTTTTTAGATTCACTTGTTGATGGTTACGTATTAGTTGTCATAGTTTTTATCTTTATTTACTTTCTCTTCTGAAAGAACCCCCTTCAGCAATTCATATAATTCTCATTTGGCGGTGATAAACTCCTTTAGCTTTTTTTTTTTATTAGTGAAGCTCTTTATCTGGCCTTCGATTATGAGTGATAGCTTTGCTGGGTAGAGTATTTTTGGCTGTAGGTTCTTGCTATTCATCACCTTGAATATTTCTTGCCATTCCAGTCTGGCTTGCATGGTTTCTGTTGAGAAATCAGCTGACAATAATATAGGTGTTCCTTTATAGGTAACTACCTGCTTTTCTCTTGCTACTTTTAATATTCTCTCTTTGTCTTTTGCTCTTGGAATTTTAATTATGATTTGTCTTGGTGTGGTCTTCTTTGGATTCCTTTTGTTTGGAGTTCTGTGCGCTTCCTGGACTTGTAAGTCTAATTCTTTCACCAGGTGGGGGAAATTTTCAGTCACTATTTCTTTCAGTATGTTTTCGATATTTTGCTCTCTCTCATCTTCTGGGACGCCCGTAATTCTGATGTTGGTTCACTTGAATTCTGATGTTGGTTCACTTGAAGTTACAATGTAAGAAACCTCACCAGAGGTTTCTTACATTGTAACTTTCTGGATTCTCTTTTCTTGCTTCTGCGGAGGAGCGTCTTCTGGCTCTTTATGTTCCAAATCTTTGATTTGATTCTTGCGATCTTCCATTCTGTTTTTAGGACTCTGTATAACATTTTTTATTTCAGACAATGTATTCTTTATTTCTTGTTGATCCCTTATTAGTTCTTGTTGATCCCTTATTAGTTCTTGCTGAACCCTTTTCATCTCCTCATAGGTCTTATCGACCTTTTCTAGGAAATTCTTGAAAAACCTTATAAGCGTGGTTTTGAACTCTATATCCAGTCTCTTCTTTTCCTCCATTTCTTTTGTTTGTGATCTATTTCCTTGTCTCGGCATTTTCACAGCTTCCCTGAGTTGGTAGGGTGGCTTTGTGTGCTAAGGTGTCCTATATGGTTCAGTGAGTCAGCCTCCCAGTTACCTGAGGTGGACAGTCTTGGTGTAGCCCTTGTGGGCTGTGTGTGTAGTCTTGTTGTAAAGCCTTGCTTGTTGTTGGTATCACTGGGAAGCGTTGATCTCCAAGCCAAATGGCTATGAGGATCAGAAGTGTCTCAGCTAGGAGGGTTTCCTTATTCTGCTTGAATGGGTTGGAGTCTTGGGGTGGCACAGACAAGCTTTGTTGAATCCCGCACAATTGGTTGCAGACAAGCTTTAGAATCCTGTCTGCCCTCCCTAGGTGAGTCCTATTGGCAATTGGCAACAAACGAGGAAGCTAGCCACTGGAAGGGCTTCTGTGCTCCGCTTGGATGGGGCAGAGTCTCTCGGTGGTGCAGACAAGCTTTATTCAGCCCCTCCCTCCGAGGGTCTGGTTTCTGAGTCCTGCAGTAATGGCTGCTGGCTTCACACACCTCCAAGAGATCCCTGCCCACTGCCTCACAGTCTGGCCTTTCCCTGACTGGGGCTGTCTATCAGCGAAATAGGGTGGTTCTGTTTTCCTCCCGAACAAGAAAGCCAGCCGCGCATTAGCTGTCCGTCCTCTCTGCACGCAGGGAGTAAGCCGGTAGCGAACTCGGCCCACTCTCTCGGCGCTCTGCAAGCAAGCCACAAGCATGCAGCAAACTTTGCGGCCGCCTTTTTGCACGCACAGTTCTCCGCACCTTCACAGTTCCTTAGGTTCAGCGTTCCTTCTTTCTTCTTCCCAGATGGTAGAACCTCCTCTCAGCCAGCCATCCAGCGCTTCAGGATGATATTTCCCCTGTTTTTCAGTTCTAAATTCAAATTTGTTGTGGTAGGCTGCATTCGGGTGTCTACCCTATGTTGCCATCTTGGTTTCTCTCTAAAAAGAAACTTATCAAGAACACAACTTTTTTTAGTTAATTTCAAAAGGAGAGACTTTTTAAATTACTGCTTTCATGAAAGTCCACTTAAACTAAACATTTTATTTTATTTATAACTAAATTATTTTACTTCAGGATTCATTACTCTTTATTTCAGCAATATATAACTACATTCTTTCTTTTTTTCCCTCTCTCCCAAACATCAATGTGAGAGAGACACATGGATTGGTTGCCTCCCACACTAGCCCTAACCAGAGCTATGGATCAAGCCTGGAACCAAAGGATATGCCCTTGATCAGAATTAAACCTGGGATCCTTCAATCTTAGGGCCAATGTTCTATCCACTGAGCCAAATCGACCAGGACCTATATTCTTATTTTAAAGGAAACAGCAATGTTTACTGTAACTGGGGGGAAAAAAATCCCAGATTTTGCCAAAACCGGTTTGGTTCAATGGATAGAGCGTTGGCTTGGGGACTGAAGGGTCCCGGGTTCGATTTCGGTCAAGGGCATGTACCTTGGTTGCGGGCATATCCCCAGTAGGGGGTGTGCAAGAGGCAGCTGATCGACAACTCTCTCTCATTGATGTTTCAACTCTCTATCTCTCTCCCTTCCTCTCTGTACAAAATCAATAAAATATATATATATTTTTAAAAAATCCCAGATTTTAACATCAAATCCGTAGCATCAAAGTGTTAAAATTCCTTGTTAGTGAAGAGGAAAGATACACTGACAGAATATAAACTGGGAAATATATGGCAAAAATTATAAAGTTTGTACTCTTTGACCCCAAATTTTTCCTTAGTTACCTTAGAGAAACCCTCTCACAATAAAAGACACTCCTATATAATAAATAAAAATTAAATGGAACTGCTGAAACTGGTTTGGCTCAGCGGTAGAGCATCGGTCTATGGACTGAAAGATTCCGGGTTCGATTCCAGTCAAAGGCATGTACATTGGTTGCGGGCACATCCCCGGGGTGGGGTGTGCAAGAGGCAGCTGGTTGATGTTTCTCTCTCATCGACGTTTCTAGCTCTCTATCTCTCTCCCTTCCTCTCTGTAAAAAAATCAATAAAATATATTTTTTAAAAATTAAACGGACTGCCTAGTTAAAAAAAAAAAAACAACAAAAAACAAAAACAAAACAGGTTATGCCGCTAAGCTATTCCAATAATCCTACCTAATAAAAGAGTAATATGCAAATTAACCATCACTCTGCTACAACCACCAGCCAATCAGAGCGAGTATGCAGATAAACCCAACCAAGATGACTACAGCCACAGAGAGCAGGAGGGAGGCTTGGGTCCCCCATGCAATAGAAGAAGCCAAGATTTCTGTCTGCCCTAGCCAACCTAAGCCTCCACTCAAGGCTACAAAGTTTCAATTATAGAAGGTAAACAAATCCAAACAAAAATGGCTGCTGGCCACGGAGTGAACAGGAGGCTTAGCTCTGCTCCAGGCTATAAAGTTTTAATTGTAGAAGGTAAATAAATTCCAGATACCTCTGCTTGGGTGCCAGGGGGCGTGGCTGGCCTGCAAACCACCACAGGCCCCTCGCCCACGCCACCCCACACCCCAAAAAAATTCTAACCATGATTTGGGACTTCCTTCAGGGCAAACCAACTGGCCCCCACAAGTGCACCAGATCTCTATCCTATCTAATAAAAGAGTAATATGCAGATTGACCATCACTCCAACACATAAGATGGCTGCCCCCATGTGGTCAAAGATCCTGCCCCCATGTGGACACAAGATGGCCAGCAGGGGAGGGCAGTTGGGAGGCACCAGGCCTGCAAGGGAGAGAAGTTGTGGGCAATCAGGCCAGCAGGACAGGGCAGTTGGGCAGACCAGGCCTGTAAGGAAGGGCAGCTGGAGGCGATCAACCCTGCAGAGGAGGGCAGTTAGGGGTGACCAGGCCGGCAGAGGAGGGAAGTTGGGGACAAACAGGCTGGCAGGGGAGCAGTTAGACATCAATCAGGCTGGCATGGAAGTGGTTAGGAGGAGATCAGGCTGGCAGGCAGAAGCGGTTAGGGACCATCAGGAAGGCTGGCAGGCGAGCAGTTGGAGCCAGCAGTCCTGGATTCTGAGAGGGATGTCCCAGTTTGGAGGGTGTGCAGGCTGACTAAGGGACACCACCGCCACCACCACCACCACCAGCCGTGCATGAATTTCGTGCACCAGGCCTCTGGTAGGAGTAAAAAGAGTAGAAGCTGGTAGTGCCATGTGCCTTCTGCAGAGCAGGGAGCCAGCACTCCTGCCCCATACCTGCAGCTGCTGGTGCTAGCACCTCCAACCCAGGGAGCCTCCATTCCAGCTGGGGCCATCTGCTAGGAGCCCAACCTTTTGAGCCCCTAACACCTGAACTCAGCCCCATGGCCAGAATAAGACAGGCGATTTTAGTTCTGTTGGAAACACAATGACACATTCCCCTGCACCCTAACAACCAGTGCACAGGGCAAGGAGAGCTAGCTCTCTAAGAAAGGAGCTGCCTCATGGACAGGGTGGGGCACAGCTGATAGGGCAGCCCGTCAGCATTCCAATCCTCTGACTCTCAGAATGCAACTTTATAACCAATTGGCACAGATTTTCTCCCAACACAGCAGTGGAGACACCAAATGACTGTACATTTCACCCTGTAAACCACCCATGTTTGCTGGTGATCCGTTCAATGTAGAAAAATTGTAAGGACAATAAAATTACAAATAACCCATGAAGATGAATAAGTTCATTCACATTCATACATTCAAGGAATAGTCACAATAACTCTCAATGTATCAGATTATTTAAAAATATTACTGGGTTTAACATACAAAGGTTTCTGCTACAGAGCTGTTTTAAAACCATTCATGTAGACAGATGTGGAATGACATTAGAATTCAGTAAACCTTTAATGTATGATACACAGATCAGTCCTGAAAAGGAAATTGCTTAGGGCGCCATTTCGGTGACACACAATCTGGGGCTTACTCCTACTTCCCTCTTCAGAAGGAGATGCTGTACTTCATTTCGCAATTTCAGTGTTAACTACCAATATGTTTGCAAAACTCTTAGAATTTAAAACAATTTTATTTGCTGAAGTCCTAAACTTATTCATTCTGACAGACCAAGAGGCAAAATGCGCTATTTCACTGGCACAACTTACACAAACAAAATTAGTCTGAAGAATAAGGAAAGACTAAATCTAAACTAAAGGTTGTTTGGTAATCTAATCCTTAAATCTTCCAGGTGCCTGACAACAGACCAGGCTAATCCTCTCCAGGATGTCATTACCTAAGAGCTGGCCCTGGCTTAGGAAGGTACAACTGTCATGGTTTTTCCGCATCTTTGCTACTTATATTCAGGAAACAGTTGATGAAGTATCTTTCCACTTATCATCTCCCGAACTCCAACAACTGTAGGCAGGGCAAGGATCTCTCTGTGGTGCCCTCCCGTGAGCCCTGCTAGCCTTGTCTTCTTCCAGGGAGGAATTCCTGCACAGACTCCAATGACACAGAGAGCTATGAACAAGCAGGAGGTGTCTGCAGTTCCTAACGTTCTGATCTGACTATCAATAGAAGAAACTAATGAGCCTCATTTGAGGACTGTAGGCTTCCCTTTGATCTGGAGAGCACCGGAGACTCATGCATGAGGCACCATCAAGAGCTAAGAGTCAGCCGGGACCGGTTTGGCTCACTGGATAGAGCGTCAGCTTGGGGACTGAAGGGTCCCGGGTTCGATTCCGGTCGGGGGCATGTACCTTGGTTGCGGGCATGTCCCCAGTGGGGGGTGTGCAAGAGGCAGCTGATCGATGACTCTCTCTCATCGATGTTTCTAGCTCTCTGTCTCTCTCCCTTCCTCTCTGTACAAAATCAATAAAATATATTAAAAAAAAAAAAAAAAAGAGCTAAGAGTCAGTCTCCTGTCTACTTCTTGTGCAAGGACAGGTCATCAGGCTTGACACGGGTCCTCTGAAGACACAGGGGCCCATTTTCTCACGGGCCTGAGCCTTCATCTGCCTATAGCCTCTCACACTCCACGCCCTGCACAGACTACAGAGAGTCCAGGAATTTTCCAAGGGCCACTGTATCTGTGCGCATAACGTCCACCTTGCTCCCTGGCTTTCGAAGCAAACTCCCACCTCATAAAAGCCTCCCTATCAGGACAGTCTCACTGCATTTTAGTCATCATTCAGTAAATACCTGCTCCAGGGCAGATGCGAGCCTCTCATGCCTAGGGCTCTAGAGATGGGCCAGAGCAGCTGGTTATGGGGGGATTCTGCAGGGTGGTCAGAACAGGAACCTGTTCAGGAGCCTGAATTCAAGTTCCAGGTCTGAGGGCACCGCACACCTGAGCACCCTCTTCAAGTGAGGGGACTCAAGGACCCAAATGGCTGAGAAACATGCAGCACCCACTCAATACCTGCACACTGACAATACCTGCACTCAATACCTGCACTAGTCACCTTAGGAACACAGGAAAACCCACTCCCTGCAAATTCTCGTGGACATGAGTGAAAGTTCTAAGTCCCTCTGTCCTGAAGGTGTCTCAGTGCCAGGGCAGTCTCTGGATCAGCTCAATGACACGTGGCTCTGCTAAGGGATGACCACTCACTCCACTTCATTGACCAATACCACCAAGTATTAAGACTAACATGTAGGTTTTGATTTTGGGGGGTAATCAAAGACAAAATTTCCAAATGTATTACCAGTGTCAGGACTGCTTTTAAAACCGTTTAATTTTAATATGTATTTTTATTGGTTTCAGAGAAGAAGGGAGAGGGAGAGATAGAAACATCAATGATAAGAGAGAATTGATTGAGCCCGAATGGGCGTGTACTCTGACCTGGAAGTGAACTGTGACCTCCTGGTTCATAGGTCAGCACTCAACCACTTAACCACGCTGGCTGGGAGAAAACCATTTTATTTTGAAATCATTATAGAAGTTGAAAGATTTACAGGTCGGTCCCAAGCACCTCTCCAATCTGCCAGTAACTGATGGTCCTCCTTCAGAACCCATGATGATGTCCAAAGGTCATCACACCTATTGCCAGCAACTGCTCTCTGCATGAAAGAGCCTCCTTATGGACCTTACTTTACAGTAAAATACGAGGTTTAACAAATATATTAAGTAGATCACTAGGAGAATTAAGTTGTGGGAAGTCAGGGGAGCCCTGGCCTCAGGAGCATGAGGGAGAGGAAGCGGGGTGTTCTGGGCAGACTCCAGGACAAAACATGTGACTTTGTTCAGAAACCAGCAAAGAGGTGATGTGGGGGAGGAGTGAGTCAGGGGCTGTGGTAGGAGACAGGGCACAGAGGGTGAGGTGGCCTGACGGGCATCCTCCCCAAGGGTTCCTTTCCAGCAGAGGCCCGGGCTCCACAGCAGGAGTCCCTCAGCAAGGCTATCTCCTCCCCGTGAGCCAAGTGTCTGCTCAACACACAGCCCCTAGGCTCTGGGCCTCGGGTCCTGGAACACACATCTTGTTGGAGCCCAGCCCTGGTCACCATGCCATCCACAGTGACCGATGGAAGACAGAGTCCCAGCAGAACTGCCAGAGCCACCAGAGCCAGCTCTGACCCAGGTGTAAGGAGACCCAAACACGCCCAATTCTAAAGTTTCCCGAAGCCTGGCTCCTCAGGTCATCTCCCAGGTCACAGAACTCAGTTCCCAAGCTCATGGCAACCTTCAGCAAGAGAAGCAAGTGAGTAAACCTAAGACCTTAATGCAACCCTGGCAGCAGATGGGGCAATTTTTGATTTGATGTTCTTATCATCAAGACGGTTTTTAAACACAATTAGGTGAGAACAGATGTGGAGCAGTTCAGACACAGCACCTCTGAGGTTATGATCAGCTGGTTAAAGCGTTCCCAATCAAATCTAAACTGGAGACAGAAATGAAACGGAGACTTCTGCTTCCGTAGGCCACACTGAACGAATTCCGGGAAACGTCTCTCAGGCGATGAGACAGGGAGCCCTGCCACACCGGACAAACACGCTGGGTCCCAGCAGACCCACAGCCAGGAAGGCAGACCCCAGGCGTCCGGCGGCGGGCGGGGATGGGCGCGCCGCCCCCGGGCAGGACCCGGCTGGACGCGAGGCTTCGCGCGGCCCGAGCCCCAGAGCCCCAGCGCCGCCGCCGTGCGGGCGCCGCCCGCTGCGCCCCGCGCCCCGCCCTCACCTTCCCGCCGGCGCGGGGGTCGCCCGCCGGCCGGACCTCTCGCAGCCGCGGCCTCCGCCGCCCCGCCCGCTCCCGGCCCCAAGGGAGGGTCGCCATTTCCGGCTGCGGCGCGCGCCCCCCGCCCTGAGGCCTCGCACACCCGCGGCCGCCTCGCCCCGCGGCCCCGCACACCTCGCGACCCTCGCCCCGCCGTCTTCCAGGACTGACGGAGGCCCACTGGGCCCGCCGCGAGCTCACCTGTCCGCGCGCCCGTCCGCCCGCCCGCTCTGCTCCGCGACGCTGGTGGCAGCCGGCCGGTGCGCTCCTCAGCCGGGGCTGCGCCTCAGGGACCCCGGGCGGCGGCGGAGGCGGCGGGGGCGGCGGCTGGGGCAGCGGCGGGGGCAGCGGCAGAGGGCGCGGGAGCGGCACCGGCAGACGCGGCGGAGGCGCGCACGCTCACGCACGCATCCGCACCGGCGCGCGCGCCCCCGGAAGGACGTGGGTTTCGCCGGTTCGTAGCGGCCGGCGGGCCCAGGGCGCCTGCGCCCAGAGCGCGAGGCTGTGGCCCCGCCCACCCGGGGCGAGTTCGGAGAGACAGCCCGCGGGCGGTCTGGGGTGCGGGCGGAGGGGGCTCCGGGGAGCTAGCGGCGCCCGCCCCAGGCAGCGCCTCTGCCGGTCTCGGGCGGGTGGGCTGGAGCCGCCGGGAGCCGCGCAGGGGGCGGGCATTGGTCTTGCAGCCGAGTCTGCATGAGAGAAACAGAACTTCCTGTCAAAGAACGGAGTCAACTGGTATGAAATGAGCCTCAGGCCGGCACCCCTTCACCCAGCCACTGTGACTGACGTTTGCTCATTCCTGGGGTGACGAGATGGCACTTCCTTCCTGCTCAGCCATCAGTGCCCTTGCCATCGTCCAGCCACCCTCCCAGAACCACCCACAAACAACTCACCTCCCTCCCTGCTCAGCAGGTGCGAGCCCTGCTCATCCCACTGATCCCGAGGGAGCGGAGACCTGCTCATCACCCCTTCCTATCTAGACTCCTTTGAGTAGGAGTCCTACCATTTATCATGTGCCTGCCTCTGCCCAGTTCACTGGTATTGTCACTTTCCACCCTAGAAGCCACCCAAACAGACCTGGTCAGTGCGCCTGCCTCATCACTTCCACTTTTGCCCACTGGCCATTTTCTGCTCAGAAGCCTGATGACATCCAAGGCTTCCTATGACACTGAGTAAAATCCAAACTGCCAACATACTCTGCCCTATTGCCTCTATCTTCTTCCACCTTTTTGTCATCAATCTGATCTTGAACTGTCCAGTTGCCGCAGGCGCAGTGCTGTAAGTGGCAGAGAGCTCTGGACATATCCCGGCAATCATTACATTGAGCAACACCAGGCAGGCAGCAAGAAAAAGACCCATGGAAACCAAGGAACAGAAAGACCGATATCTGTGTCTGTTGATTCAAGAGGATGAGAGATATCGGATCAGAATTGAGTGACAAGAACAAAATAGACCTGTGTTGGAAGCAGCACGAATGATTAAACCAGGTCTTAGTGCCTCCCTGACCTAGCAGTTCTGATGGAGGGATACTCTAAGAAAATGTCCCCAAATACAGGAAAAGGTGTATGCATTGTGATGCTCTTGATGTTATTTAGAACAGTGAAAATGAAAACCTGTCTACAGATACACTGAAATAATCTAGTTATTAAAAATAGAAACAAAGGCTACATAATGAGACAATTTTTGTGATGCTTCCTGAAAGTAAAACGAGCAAGATGCATGATATATAAAAAGTACATTACAGCCCTAGGCAGTTTGGCTCAATGGATAGAGCGTCAGCCTATGGACCAAAGGGTCTCAGGTTTGATTCCGGTCAAGGGCATATACCTTGGTTGCGGGCACATCCCCAGGAGGGGATGTGCAGGAGGCAGCTGATCGATGTTTCTAGCTCTCTATCTCTCTCCCTTCCTCTCTCTAAAAATATCAATAAAAATATATATTTTTTAAAAGTACATTACAAATATGTTTATATCGCTGAAACCGCTTTGGCTCAGTGGATAGAGTGTTGGCTTGAAAGGTCCCGGGTTCAATTCCGGTCAAGGGCATGTACCTTGGTTGCGGGCACATCCCCAGTGGGGGGTGTGCAAGAGGCGGTTGATCAATGATTCTCATCAATGTTTCTAACCCTTTATCCCTCTCTCTTCCTCTCTGTAAAAAATCAATAAAATATATTAAAAAATATGTTTATAAACAAACTAGAGGCCCAATGCACAAAATTTGTGCACGGGACGAAGGAGGGTGCCTCAGTCCAGTCTGCACCCTCTCCAATCCAGGACACCTCAGGGGATGTCCCACTGCCGGTTTAGGCCCGATCCTGGCAGTTGGACATCCCTCTCACAATCCTTGATCGCTGGCTCCTAATTACTCACCTGCCTGTCTTTCTGGTTGCCCCTAAATGCCCCCCCCCCACCGGCCTGATCACCCCTCCCTGCCTGTGTGCCAGCCTGATCGCCTCTAGCTGTCTCCTCCCTGCCAGCCTGGTTGCTCCTCACTCCCCCCAACCCCACCAGCCAGGTCGCCCCCAACTGCTCTCCCCTGCTGGTCTGATCACCCTAACTCCCCCTCCCCGCTGACCTGATTGCCCCTCACAACCCCACCGGCCTGGTCCCCATGCAGCCTGCTGTCCAGTCCTTTCATCATCCCTCACTAACCCCATGCCAGCCTGGTTATAAGCAGCCATCTTGTGAGGGCATGAGGGTTAATTTGCATATTGCCCCTTTATTATATAGGACAAACTCTGGCTGGATATCTCAGTTAGTTAGTTACAATGTTGTCCTGATATGTCAAGGTTGCAGGTTCAATCCCTGGTTGGTCATATATGCAGCATATGTAACTGCAACAAAAATCCCATGTTCCTTTCTCTAAAATCAATTAAAAAAAAAAGTTCTTATTGATTTTTATTTTTTAAAAATATATATTTTATTGATTTTTTTACAGAGAGGAAGGGAGATAGAAAGTCAGAAACATCGATAAGAGAGAAACATCGATCAGCCGCCTCTTGCACACCCCCCACCAGGAATGTGCCTGCAATCAAGGTACATGCCCTTGACTGGAATTGAACCTGGCACCCTTGAATCTGCAGGCCGACACTCTATCCACTGAGTCACACTGGTTTCGGCAATTTTTATTGATTTTTGGTAAGAGAGAAAGGGAGAGGGAGAGAGAAAAACATCAATGATGAGAATCATTGATTGGCTGCCTCTTGCACGCCTCAGGGTATGTGCCCTGACCAGGAATTGAACTGTGACCTCCTGGATCATAGGGCGACATTCAACCACCGAGCCACGCTGGCCGAGTTCTAAAATCAATTTAAAAAAATGTTTAAGCATTTTCTCTAAACAAATAAGTCAACCTGTTCAGGAAGGATGCCTGTCAAATGTGGACAGCAGCTACAGGCCCTGTGCTTCACATGCCCTTTAACTGGGTAAGTCTGAGCCCATTGTCTCTCTCCAGGTTTGCTCCCCTCTAAGGCCAGCTCCAGTGGTGCCCTTGGCTCCACCCACCTCACCACTTCTGCCTCCAAACTCAAAGCTCATCACACACGCCAGTTACCTAGCGAAACACCCCGTGTTCCCTGCAAATGGAGTGCAGCTTTAGGACGGGGTCCACGTGAAATGCACCTTGTACCCTACAAAAGCAGACTTTTAACGCCCAGGCCATTTCCCCTCGTTTTTTCTTTTGCTTATTTTTGTTTATTCTCACCTCAGGATATTTTTCCATTGATTTTAAAGTTGTTGAGAGGGTGGGAGAGAAACATTGATATGAGATACATTGATTGGTTGCCTCCTGTACCACCCCAACCAGGGCGGGGATTGAGCCTGTGCTCTTGACTGGGAATTAAACCCTTGATCCTTGGGTGCACAGGCCAACACTGAACCACACCAGCCACAGCCCCAGGCCATTAAAATGCTTAACAAAGACTATGTGAAACCCACTTCCAACATAAATGAGGGGGAATGCTGACTGCTGGCAGCCATGTGCTCTCTGCCCTCGGCACCAGCTGTTGTAATGGACTGTCATGCTGGGGATTATTAGATAATTGGAAGTCACCAAGTTTTCCTGCTGTTATATCTGGGGCAAGTCTGGTTTTCTGACTCCAAAAGTCTAATGTTTCCAGTAAAGGAGTTCCCTACTGTGAACACCCAAGACATCAGGAATGGGCATATGTGAAGCCATGGGCAGCAAGGAATGGAGGCTCACACAAGGGCCTCAGAGGTGGGTGCAGCTGGCACTCAGGACATAGCAGTAAGGGCATCTTTGGAGCAAGAAGGGGAAGGGAATGAGAATACATTACTACATGAAGAAACACTGGACGTGGGACAAATAACGGCCAGAGAGGTTGGGTGGGGGTGGGCGAGGGAACAGGCAGGTTTCTAAGCACGCCTTGTCATTTCAAATCGCTGGATCCCCATTAGAGGCAGATCTGCCTTGGCAGCTCTTTGCCCACCGGACAAACAGGTCCTCTTTGCTCCACTCCTTCTTCTTTTTGGACTGTCATGCACTGGTCACTCCCTTCATGTGGTTCCAGCTCTAGCATGGGGTTGGAGGATAGGTCAACAAGCCCATTCTTCCCCGTGACCCCCTACACCTGCCCACGGGATGTGTGGCTGCCGTGCACAGCACCAGCTCCGATGGCTGCAGCTACACGCGTGGGGGCTCCAAGCAGCAGTTCTCTCCAGGGCGACCTCCTTCCATGCAGCGAATCCTGGCTGCCTGTTCAACTCCTGCAGCTCAGCCCTGACCCAATCTGTAACGTGGCTAGTTCCCCCTCAGTCTCCACGCCCCTTCCCCAAAGAACCCAGTTTATCCTTTATGTCCTCAGGTGCTCACAGCACGGAAGGTTTGCAATTTGTATCAGATCACCTACTTCCTCCCTGCCTCCCCAAGGGTGCAGGCCCACGACAGCAGGAATGCCTGTTAGCTCCTGTGCCACTCTTCCACCACCTTTCTGCATGAAGACAGACATATCACACAAGCTGAAGGAATGCTTTATTGGCAAATTGCCCATTATTTACTTTATGGAAAAGACAAATCAGTTGTAGCCCTGCCTCCTGCCTCCACCAGGAATCTGAGACTCTGACTCTGAAGGAAGAACACCAGGTGGACCACGGTACCCCAGGGTGAGGTGACCAACAGACACTCAGGCCCAGAGCAATTGACCAAAGTGGTCACTGAGCTGCTGGCTTCTCTCCAGGGTGCACCCATCACACTCAGGCAGGCCGGGCCTGGGCCCGCCGAGAACCAGGAAGGCACAAGCTGCCCCTCCAGACACAGACACCTGGGGCCCTGGATGAGGCTGTTGGGGTGTGGCAGCTTCAAAATGGGAGAGATCTTTGTAGCTCCTGAGAAAAGCAACAGCAGAGGTCCAGCTGACCCCAGACCCTGCCCTGCAGGGTCCGTGCACTTCTCGAGTGCACGTGAACAGCCAACACAGCTGGAGCCATTGAGTGACGTGCCAGCTGCGCCTGGTCAGGCCTGGCCCACGAGGGCAGCGAGGCAGCACTGTAAGGTGCTGGCTTTTCTTTCTCCTGTCGCCACCCTGAGGCCCAGGAGCCCACTGGCAAGGGCTGTTGAGGAGAGAAGAGCGAGTCCTACACACCGGGAGTGCGTTAGGGAAACAGAACACACCACGGGCGCAGGCACGCGGCCCCTCAGGCAGACGCAGAGCTGTCAGTGCCAGAACCCGCTGAAGAACTCCCACTCGTACATATAAAAAATTATAAACAAATAAGCATTAGGTGATATAAGGCTTGTATTTTAGCTTGAGTCCAAACAAATAATTCTATAATGGTGAGGCTAAAGCTGTTTTGCTTAATTTTAAATTTTGAAAAATCCACTGCTTTTAAAAAATAAAGATTTGCTTTTGCTAAAGCTAGATCATTAGTGTGAGAATGAGGCAGCCGATAGCTTCCTTTTGGAGGATCTCAGGAAATGGACAGCTTTCTCGGTTAGCATTGTGAAATGAAAGCTGCAGGCAGATGGGGCTTCTGGAAGACGCTGCCTTCGTGGCTCAGGGAAGGAAGAGTTAGAAACACCACTCACTGTCCACCCGCCCTTCCCAGAGTTTCGGCATTCTCATGAACACGATCGCCAAGGGAACGTGGCCCCCCCCCCCCCCCCCCCCCCCCCGTCCACTTCCTGGCCCCGGGAAGGATGGCACAGTGATTGTTGCATCTATGACTTTAGTGTGAAGCATCTGTACACAAGACTGTTCTCTAAGTCATGCACGTGCAGGGGCCACGTCCACATGTGACGGCATGACTGTCCTCAAAGCGCTCCATGTCCTCCTGCAGCTGCCGTTGTTCCCTTGCGCAGTGGCTGTCGTGGCGATGAGGGCAGGCCCACACTTGCTCCGTGGCCGGCAAAGCTGCTTCAGGCTTAGAAGGGCATGTGGTCGGGCAGGGGCTTGTCGCCACTCCCAGTCGGGGAGGGGAAGCTGTCACTGTCATTCTCTTTGCCACCCACCACCTTAGACTACAGATGGGAAAAGACCGGAAGGAACAACCTGAGACAGAGCCCACAGTGCCAGGCAGCCCTGGAACTCACGGTGTTCAATTCTCTGCACGAGTTCACAAGCTATGAACACTGACTGCACAAGAGAACACACCACGGACACGGCAACAGGCTCGGAGCATCTCCAGGGAATGCTGCAGCGCACCCACGGCCCCACTTATGACTTTCTGGGATCACAAAGTGACAAACGGAGCAGAGACCAGTGATGTGGGCAGGGCGGGTGGAGGGCAGGCACCGTGAGGGCCTGTAAGGAAGGAACTGCTCTCTGCCCTGATGGGCCCATGTCACATCCTGGCGGGGACATGGCAGTGTTGGTTCTGGGGTAAGGACGGAAGGAACAGGGCTTCCGTGTTAGCTCCCTTAACTGCCTGAGAGTCTGCAATGATTCAGTCAGTCTACCTGACAAGTCCCACCCATCAGGAGAAGCAAACGATCCAGGTAGTTACCTTGATGGTCCCAACTCGGTCTTCAAGTGACTTGAAGGTGGCAGAATTCCTTCAAAGAGAGAGGAAGCAGTCAGTGTGAGGAGCCCACAGCTGTGCGGCATCCTGAACTTGAAGGGCCTCAGGATTAGGGCTTTCCTCCAGAAAAACCCTAAAGTACATCCTGAGGTTTCACTGCAAAGACGTGACTAGACAGGAGGGGAGGGGTACCCCCTGCAGAGAACCCAGTCAAGGTCACCCCAGAGGTGGCACCAGGTCAGAACCGGGTCAGCCACGCTCACCAGCCACAGGGACAGAGATCTAAATGCTACCAGCTGGTGAGACCCAGACTTGACATGGGTGAGCTGCAGAGCCCTGGGCAGCGGGTGAACACGGGGCTCGCCTCTGCTCCACCCTACTGGTAAATGCACCCGTGCTGGGGTTAGGAAAGTTGTGTGTGTGTTCACACTCATCTCTTAGAACGAAGCCAGGAAAAAACCGAGGCATTCTGGGAAAAGAGGGTGGTAAGGAGGCTGCAGGAGCAAGCTGGCCTGGTCTGACCCAGCTCCCCTTACTGCTCAGAGCCCTGGGCTCTGCAGACCACCCACCCATCAAGGACTCCCAGCCAGCTCTGTGGTGAGGCAGCTGCTAGTCTGGTAACAAGGATGGGGCTCCGCTGAGAGCCATGGCTGCACTGCAGAGCTAGCGGGAGAAAACTGGCCACAAAGCAGATAAAATGTCTCCATAAAAAGACTCGGAGCCGAAACTGGTTTGGCTCAGTGGTAGAGCGTTGGCCTGCAGACTGAAAGGTCCCAGGTTTGATTCCAGTCAAGGGCATGTACGCTAGTTGTGGGCACATCCCCGGTGGGGGGGGGTGTGAGAGGCAGCTGGTCGATGATTCTCTCTCATTGACGTTTCTAGCTCTCTATCCCTCTCCCTTCCTCTCTGTAAAAAATCAATAAAATATATTAAAAAAAAAAAAAAAAGACGTGGAGAGCTCTAGCTGGTGTGGTTCAGTGGATAGAGTACTGGCCTGCGCACTGAAGGGTCCCTGGCTTGATTCCGGTCAAGGGCACATGCCAGGATGTGGGCTTGACCTCCAGTAGGGAGCATGCCAAGAGGCAGCTGATCCAGGAATCTCTCTCACCATTTATGTTTCTATGTCTCTTCCTTCCTCTCTGGAAAAAAATAAAATAAAGATGACTTGGAGACACCTGCTGCCTCTTGGATGCCAGGTAGGTGTGGGAGCCTCTGCCCTTCCCTAGCCGAACCCTGCAGGCAGTCCTGGAAAATTCCAGACGGAGCCCCGTTGGCACACCCCCACTAGTTCTTTGGTCTCAGATGGGTCTTTCCAACCCCAATCCGTTTAGAGGCATGGGAAGCCGTGTGCTCCCTCCCCCCGCCCCGACTCTGGGGGCTCCAGGTGAGAGCACACATTACCTCATGGCTGGCATACTTTTTGAGTGGCGGATGGAGTAGCTGCTGCTTGCGAGCATGGCAGAAGCAGAGAAGGAAGCAAGTTAGGGTGAGGACAGATCAGCACTCACGGTTCCTCTGCCCAGACCACGGAGAAGCCCACCTTTGCAGCAGAATGGCAGGACCCTCCCCCCGCACAACTGGAAGGAGCACAAAGCCTGGTAAGGCCCCTCACCAGAGGAAATCTCGACCCACAGCTCCTCTCCCCGCTCCAGTCACTCCTGAGGGGCGACACTGCTGATGGAGACCTCAGACTGAGGCACTAGACAAGCTTTGGACAAATGGTCGTCAGATGTCCTTCCTTACTTCACAGCAAGTCAAAGACTTCAGAAAAAGAGAAACAACAAGCCCAAGCGCTTCAGGTGGAAAGCACGCGGTCAGAGTTCTGGACTGGGGTCCAGAAGAGCGTGACTTCCGAGTGCCGGAGGCACCGAGAGTTGCCAACAACACTGACTGGGCTTCGTGCTGCGCTGGTGCAGAGGGCCCTCGAGTCATAAATGAGGGAAACTCGCCCTGATGGCGTGGCTCTGTGGTTGAGCATCCACCCACGAACCAAGAGGCCCGGGTTCAATTCCCACCCAGTAAGGGCCCAGGCCCAGGTTGCAAGCTCGACCCCCAGTAGGGGGCACGCAAGAGGAGCTGATGGATGGTTCTCTCTCATCATTGATGCTTCTCTCTCTCTCTTCCTCTCTCTGACATCGATAAAAACATACTGAAAAACAATCACAAGGGAAACAAGATGCAGGAAGCACGGCAGCCCAAGGTCAGTCACGTAGTCCTACGTGAACATGGCTCTTTTGGGGACTAAACTGGGGGGAGGGGAGCTGAAGGAGGAACAACGCCGACGCACGAAGGACTTAGATGGACACTCTGTTGTTGGTTGGAGGAGGCCAGCAAGAATGCCCAGGTAGACCGAAACCGGTTTGGCTCAGTGGATGAGCGTCAGCCTGGGTTCGATTCCGGTGAAGGGCATGTATCTTGGTTGCAGGCACATCACCAGTTGGGGGTGTGCAGGAGGCAGCTGATCAATAATTCTCTCTCATCGATGTTTCTCTCTATCCCTCTCCCTTCCTCTCTGTAAAAAAAAACAAAACAATAAAATCTATTTTTTTAAAAAGAGTGCCCAGGTAGGAGCATGTCTTTGTTGGGGAGGCATCCCTGCACTGACCATATGGCCAGTGACGACCCCTCAGGGACCATAGCTGGAGAAACCAGTGTGCTCCGGAGCAGTGCTGGCCTCACTGTGCTGGCCAGGGGCCGCACAGGGCAGTTCGGGCCCCTCACCACCTTTGTCTAGAACAGCCTCCCACAGGCTGGCAGAGCCCACCTGGCCTGAAGCAGAGAAGATGTGTCCAGCATCAGTCTTACCTAAAGGACTGTGAGAAAGGACGCGCCCTGACAGTTGGCAGCAGGAAGAGAGAAGAAACGAATGTTAGGAAAGAAGGCCAATGTCCAACCTGCCCCTGCACTTAGCTCAAGAGCCACCCTCTGGTCTGGACACTGCCTGGCAGGACAGCACATGCGCCCTGCCTCCACCTCGTCTCCCAAGTCCCAACTCCAGGAGGCTGCTGCTCCCTCACGCACACAGCTGCAAACTGCCCAGCCCCATAGCTCTTGCTTTCCTGGATACGATCACGCACAAGGGACCCATGTGCCTGTACCCATGCAGAGGCTGGAAGGAAAAGCCCTGAAGAGTGGAGCAGTGCAGAGGTGTGAGATACGCCCACTGGGTTCCGCCACCTGGAGGAGCCAGCCATGCCTGGTGACACGCTGCACACGCAAACAGCACCCACTGCGACAGGACCTGGCACTCTCAGGCCGAGTCCCCTGCACTCTGGGTCCATCGCCATGGGTAACGGAAGCCATCCCAGAGATGAGCATGCGTCCACAGATGGGGCCCAGGAAGGACATGGAGGTCATTTTGGAAGCAAGACGTGTGCAGTAACAGGGCCTGATGTGTTCCTACCACTCGGTGGGCAGGAGGGCTTGCTCCTCTCTGTGGGTGGAGAGCTAGTGTCAGAGAAGGTAGAGACCCTTTCCCATGCCCACACCTCACACCCAGGGCATGCAAAAGGCCAGACAGGGCTGCTCCTGGACAGTGCACTGGGGACTCCAGCACAGAGCTGCTTCCTGAGGGACCTGTCCCTGAACACCTCAATGCAGTGGCCCATGAGGGATCACCTAGCCCCAAACTCATGGTGCAAACCTCTCTAAACCTTTCATGCAAGAAGTGGTGAACTTGCAACCTCAAACTCTAAGCTGGGGAAGTTAATGGGCCTCAGTCTCAACCACCTGAGACCACATAGCAAGACAACAGGGACACATCAGAAACCCTGAGCGGCCAGCCAAAACCGGTGTGGCTCAGTGCATAGAGCGTAGGCCTGCAGACTGAAGGGTCCCAGGTTCGATTCTGGTCAAGGGCATGTACCTTGGTTGCGGGCAAATCCCCAATGGGAGGTGTGCAAGGGGCAGCTGATTGATGTTTCTAATGCTCTATCCCTCTCTCTTCCTCTCTGTAAAAACTCAATAAAATATATATTTTAAAAAAAAGAAAGAAAGAAAAAAGAAAGAAAGAAACCCTGAGCGGCCAGTGCTCACAGCACCACTGGAATACAGATGTCTCCAGGGTGAGACACACCAGGTCAATCCCTCTAAGCATCTTAAACTCAACCTGCTCTCCTCCCCGACCCCGTTGCCCCAGGCGCACACAGCGCATGTTCAAACTGCACAAGTGGCAGGTACAGTGCGGTCACCATGTGCAGGCCATCCCGGCGTCACTGTGACCAGAAGCCTGCTCCCTGCTGGCCATGCCACAGGTTAGTGGCCAATCCCGGTTCTCGGAGCAGACAAAGGACGTGCAGTCCTCCCAGAGCAGCAGTGTGCACAACTGCCATGGAAGCGGCCTACCGCCCCCCCCCCCCCACATCCCCCAGGACGCCACGAACACACGCACGGGGGAGAGAAGCACAAGCCAGCAGAGGCGCACGCATGCAGCAGATTCCTACTGCTCCCTCAATGCTGTGACCACACCGCTTAGGCAGACCTGGCCTGCTGCTCATTCCAGGGCCCTGGGAGGGCCAGCTCCTCGGCAGGCCCTGGGGGTACGGCCAAGTCACCAGGGGCAATAAAATTCCATCACCGGGCTTACCACAGCACGGCTCAGGTGGCCAAAGCAGGCATCCCAGAATGCAGCAGTGCCGGTGTCCCATCTAATTTCAAACGGGTCTCCTTACAGGAACATACCCAGGCAAGTCCTAGCAGCTCAGTGTGCAGAGCCGAAGCGGGGGGAGTCCACGGCAGGCAAGGCGTGCATTGTAGAGCATCCCGCAGGGACCCCCACTGCCAAAAGCAGCCAGGACCCAGGGTGGGGCGGTGCAGTCCAGGCACGGGAGGAACACACAGATTGCCTACAGTTACTGAGCTTCTCCAGAAGTTGGAAATTTTTCAAAATAAAGTTGGAGAAGGAACATTATAACAAATAGAAATAAAAGGTGAGCAGAGCCCTGGCTGGTGTGGCTCAATGGATAGAATGTCAGCCTGATGCCCAAGGGTTATGGGTTTGATTCCTGATCAGGGCACATACCTGGGTTGCAGTTTCAATCCCTGGCCCTGCAGTTGGGATGTGTGTGGGAGGCAACCAATCAATGTGTCTCTTTCACATCAACATTTCTCTCTCCCTCCCTTCCTTCCACTCTCTAAAAACCACTGGGGGAAAAACATGCTCGGGTGAGGACTAACAAAAAACAAACAAACAAGTGAGCAGGGCTCTGGCACAAGTTGCCCTCTGCTGGGCTGGGTCCCGGGTTGTTGCATCTGTCTTCACCTCTTGCTAACTGGCACCTGCAGGTCTGTGAGCCAGGGAAATGCCCAACCCGAGCAGGGCAGAGAGGAGGGGTCAGAGCGCGGTGGAGAGCCAATGCCACACTCAAAACACCAAACCCACGGGCAACAACAGCCAGTGTTTCTCTCAGGATGGGATGGGGGCTACAGGGAGGCATTCCCTGAAATGAAGAAGTGAGGGGCCTGGTCCCAAGTGTGGGGTCAGACCAAGAGCGCGGGCGATGGCTCAGTGATGCATATCTTGTCCTAACAACTTCTAGAGAGAGGCCTTGCCAAGGGCACGGCAGGGGCAGCTGAGCCAGAATCCACACCCTGGCCTCTGCTCCTCGGCCCAGAGACCAGGTGGCAGAGGGCACAGCCAACAGGCTAGGATGGATGCTGCCCAGCAGTCACCACGTGCCTGAGCCGCTCCGCACTCCCTCCCTGGCCCCAGGTCCTTTGCAAGAAGCACCTTTGGTGGCTATGAGGGAGAACATTCTGTTGGGGCCCTGCCTGTGGCCACACTGACTGATACCTGATCACACACTCTGAGGAGATACCGAGCTCGTCCTGGACCTGTCCTGCCAGGCGCCCACCAGATGCTGCCCTCTAGGCTGTAGTCATTCTCCCCACGGAACTTCCAAGAGAAGCACCAGCTTTCACCCGATCCCAATGATCAGAAGTTAGCCACAGGCACAGTGACCACACGCCCCTGAGCAATATAAAAAAGCAAAGAGGCAGCCAGCGGGAGCAGACACACGCTGCAAATGAAGGTCACAAACTGACTGGCTGGGGGCTGGCGTGGCCACACCTGTGGTCGCTGAGGGGCTGCTGAGGCATGTGCACCTGAGCCCTGGGGCTCAGCAGGCTCCCCACAGAACCTCTAAGAGATCGAAAAGCCTGAAAACCTCAGCTGACTAGTCCAGGCCTCAGGATGGAGAGGTTGGGGGAGGGGAGTCTCTTACCTCATGTCCCCGAGCTTCCTGCTGATGGCAGAGCCCACGGTGGACAAGGCAGCTGACGTCTTCTGTCCCGCCTGAGAGAGAGTCTCTTGAGTCCTCTTGTAGCTGGAGGAAGAAGCACAGTTACCCAACTAACACAAGGGGCAGCCACCACCCTCAAACCTGACAGCATCTTTGCCTGGAGCTGCGACCCACACCAAGACCTGCCTCAGCGCCCACTAAGACTGGCAACCCAGGCGAAGCAACAGGTAGGGCAGGCGGGCAGCAGCTCCCAGCACAGCCGGTGGAGGAATGGCTTGAGAGCTTCTTTGGGGCACAACTCACAGTGCCTGCCTGAGCACCCCCAACTCAGGGCTCACCTAAGGAAGTGCTTTCATTTCAAAGGAGTTCACATATTACCTGCAAGAAACAGACTTCCGCACCAGAACCACGACACTCAAAAACCCCAGGTACAAGGGGACAAAGGACACACCACCTCTTTACAAATCCAGCAGACATCCCCAGCCCAGCCTTTTCCCATACAGCGAGTGTGGAGGACAGTGCCAGCACCTGAGGTTTTAAAGAAGAGCCTGGTCTGGCTGGTGTGGCTCAATGGATAGAGCATTGGCATGTGGACTGAAGAGTGCTGGGTTCAATTCCAGTCAAGGGCACAAGCCCAGGTTGCAGACTCGATCCCCAGTGTGGGGCGTGCAGGAGGCAGCTGATCAATGATTCTCTCTCATCACTGATGTTTCTGTCTCTGTCATCCTCTCCCTTCCTCTCTGAAATCAATAAAAATATTTTTTAAAAATCAGAAATCCTATATAATAAAAGCCTAATATGCAAATTGTTCCTTTGGGCATTCATTTGACCACTCTTTATGATGTGTGCTGACCACCAGGGGGGGCGGCACAGAACTTGATGGGCATCAGTGATGTGGTGCTGGCAGCGGACAGCGGGATGGTGGAGCAGGTGAGGGGGTGGCGCCAGGCCAAGGCGGGGCTGCAGGGCTGTGAGGCTGGAGCCTGATTTCTGCAGGCCACACCAAGGGCCTCCACCCGTGCACAAACTCATGCACCGGGCCTCTGGTAAAAAATAAGA
This sequence comes from Pipistrellus nathusii, assembly GCA_963693515.1. NCBI lineage: Eukaryota > Metazoa > Chordata > Mammalia > Chiroptera > Vespertilionidae > Pipistrellus > Pipistrellus nathusii. The sequence goes on from OY882864.1 coordinate 515,860, forward strand.
GAGCCTTACAAACCTCTATTTGTGCTCATGAGGCGAAGCTGGGAAAGTGAAGCCCAAAAGAAAAGCGTGGGCCTGCACTTCGAGTCTTTGGTGATGAGGACATCCTGTGGGCGACTCCAAGGACACCACCCATCAGAGACCAATGGGACAGGCCTGGGGCAGAGCCAGAGTCTGAATCAGGTAAGTCACCCCACTATGCTTGCACGCTTGTCTATGCAGCCCTGCGCTCACTTTGGGAATCCCTCCACCTTTTAGGAAAACTTGGTGTAGAGTCCCGAAAAATACCAGCCTCCTCTGGGCACCTTCCCTTGGAGGTTACCCCATCCCCAACAAGGATGGGCAGGTAGTTCAGGTCTGGCCAGAGACCCCGGCTCCTGGCCACAGCAAGAACCCATGAGACCCACAGTGGGCAGGGAGCCCCCTCACACGGAGGAGGAGCTGAGAACAAAGCCACTGCGGGGAGAGCGGAAGGCCCCAGAGCTCCGCGGGAGCCTGCTGGTGGGCCTGGAACAGGGGCTTCTAGACAGGCAAGACCTCCCCACCCTGAGACGGAGTCTTTGGCTGTGCTTTCTATCTGCAACCGAAAAAACCAACATAGTGACAATACTGAGTTAACTCGGGACTGCGGGATTCCCGTGGCGCCCTCAGTTCGGCGTCATTTAAAATCTACCTATAAAAGGAATTCAATGGCTCAGCTGGCTCAACTCGGATTGGGAGTCGACCTACGAACCAGGAGGTCACAGCTTGATTCCTGGTCAGGGCACATGCGTGGGTTGCAGGCTTGATCCCCAGTGTGGAGCATGCAGAAGGCAGCCAACCAATGATTCTCTCATCAATGATGTTTCTCTCTCCCTCTCTTCCTCTCTTAAATCAATAAAAAAATATTTTTAAAGAAGGGCCTAACCCGAGAATGCGCCCTTAGTCTAGTGTCTGGTCTTTGTATCACGTGCCAATAGGGTTGACGGTTCCGTCTTTTTTTTTTTAAATATATTTTATTGATTTCTTACAGAGAGGAAGAGAGAGGGATAGAGAGCCAGAAACGTAGATGAGACAGAGACATCAATCGGCTGCCTCTTGCACACCCCCTAGTGGGGATGTGCCCGCAACCAAGGTACATGCCCCCGACTGGAATCGAACCCAGGACCTTTCAGTCTGCAGGGACCTATCCACTGAGCCAAACCAGTCTCGGCATGGTTCTCCTGTCTTATATTCCATCTGTCCCTTTGTCTGTAGCCAAGAGCATATCAGAAACCCATAGGCCCTGGAGTGAAGCACGCCCGGACACCCCAGCGTCACGCTAAGCACTGTATCACTTCCACTTAAGCTACTAGGGCTGGGGGGTTAGGTTGTGTATGATAAAATCAATTCATTCGTTGGATGAACTTGAAAGAAAAAAAAAAAAGGCCTAGCAGGCATGGCTCAGTGGTTGAGTGTTGACCCATGAACCAGGAGGTCACGGTTCGATTCTCAGTCAGGGCACATGGGTGCAGGAAGCAGCCAATTATCACTGATGTTTCTATCTCTCCCTCTCCCTTCCTCTCTGAAACCCATAAAAATGTTTAAAAAGGGGGGAAAAGAAGGTGTGGAGTTGGCTGACAAGATCACTAGCACTTAAACTGCTTCCTTCCAGCACGGTTCCATGAGCAGGACCCACAGTTGAGGAGATGGGCTCACCACATTGCATTTGCCCCTCGGACACTGGGCCAGCTATCTTGTAGTGACGCCATGGGGGCTCCGGCCAAGCACCCAGGCCTGTGGCCCTCCTCCTGGGCGGTCCCTGCAGAAGTTTTCACATAGCTAAAAACAGGCTGTGGGGAACTGTTTAGAAAAGCCTTCAGCCTGGAAGCATCTGAGAACTTTCCCACCAACAGAACCAGCGCGAAACTTCGGGAGAACGGCACTGCCTGGTGAAATGCACGGCAAGGCCAGGCTGCTGGCCACATGTCCACGCCCAGAGCCATGGGCTCCTCTCCCGGAGTGAGTGTTGCAGTTATTGGAAACGGGGTGTTGGCTGGTTTTAGAGCAGCACCGAAGTCTCCAAAGGCAATTTCCTGAGGAAGTCTGCACCGAGTGATCTGCTGACAACCACTGAGTGGACCCGTCAGTATCGCCGAATCCTGCCCGCAGCTACAACACCCACCGCCACAGCCAGCGGTCTATCAAACTGCACAAACAGCAGAAAACAGGCACAGTCAGAGGCCCTTGGGCACACCAGGCTGCAGAGGCCCCACATGGGGTCTCAGGCACTTCCAGAAGCTGGGTAGCAACTGTTTTCTTTCAGCCCAACACGGACGGGCTTTCTGCTGGCAACCATGACAGCACTTCCGTCTAAACAAGACAGAAAAACACCAGAAAGTGGCCGTTCTTAAACACTGCCCCACAAGGTTTGAAGAGTTATGATCTGATGAAGTTCTATTATCTCGTCGAAGGATCTCAGAACATCACCATGATTCCAACCAGAGCTCTACCCTGTATCCTGCACTGCTGCTTCTGTGTGGCTCACAGCTCGGAGCCTCTCAGGCCAAGGGACTCCTTCAGGAACCCACAGGCACGGCCTACACCAACCCTGACTTGAAGAACCCTTAAGAACTAGTGAAGCTCCACAGGCCCTGCAGCTGAAACGAGGTCTGCAGGGGAAGGAAGCAGGACCAAAAAAAAAAAAAAAAAAAAGCCACCATCTACATTGATGCGGATGCTATCAGCCACATCCCCACTTTGAAAGCTGAGGAGTCTCTGAGGAGAGAGGCTGCTGGCCATCCAGAGGCACTTTTTTAAATATATTTTTATTGATGTCAGAGAGGAAGAGGGAGAGAGAGGTAGAAACATCAATGGTCAGAGAAAAAAACCGAATGGCTGCCTCCTGCACACCCCCCACTGGGTATCGAGCCCACAACCCGGGCATGTGCCCCTGACCGGAACCAAACCTGGGACCCTTCAGTCCACAGGCCAACGCTCTATCCACTGAGCCACACTGGCTAGGGCCCAAGGCTCTTCTTTAATGGGTGGTGCCAGGCAAAGAGGTGTGTTCTGTGTGGTTTGGTGGCCACGTGAATGAAGGGTCGTTTCATTCGTGTTTAAGAGGGGGAAAAACGTTATGAAAAGGAGCCAGGAAATCAGTGAGGTTTGAGCCCAGTGTACACAGCTCGCTTTCCCCTGAAAGGTGTGTTGAGAGGAGAGGGGAGGGAGGTGCTGATGGCAAAGGCACTCACAGGTCCGACTGGGTCATTCTCTCATTCCACTCTCCAAGTTTCTCAGACGTTTTCACATAGCTAAAAACAGAAAGTCTGTGGTGAATTGTTTAGAAAAACTTTCAACTCTGGTTTCAACCTGCAAGTGAAATTCCAGGGCCAACGGAGCACGGACTGGCAGGAGCAGACAGTCCGCGAACAGAGGACAGGGCCGCGGCTTCTGCTTAGCACCTGCTATGCCGCCCCGGTGGGGCCAGGGGAAGCGACAGCAGAACAGACTAGTTCTTTCCCATCAGGCCGAGGGAGTGCCTGGGTCATTCAATGGATGATGGCTCTTGGGGAGCACTGCTGTGAGGGCAGGAAGGGCAGCTTGTGGCCCCAAAACACTAGTGGCAGCCACCCTTTGAGGTCCAGAACCTATCATTTCCTAAGACAGAAACGGGGTTTTTCCAGGTGAGACTTATGGAGAGTGACTCTGCCTCTCTGTGGGGAAGGCCTTTCAGACAGGGGAAGGCGCTCTTCACCTCGGAGGGTCACTGAGGAGCCACAGGGCCGCGCCGCCTGAGGTCAGAGCTGAGCACATCTGTGAGTGGCCTCGGCCGATCACACCTCATAAGGATTCGTGTCCACCAGAGCAGACGCTCCGCTCTGGGGACCACAGCAGGGTCAGTCTCATCAAGGACCTCATTCGTGTGCTCTCAAATTTGGACTCGACACATATTCTTGTCTATTTCCACTTGGACAACTAGCTGTGTCCATCCACCTTTTACAAAACATCTGACTGAGCTGAGTAAATGGGAGCACAGTTGCTAGGTCAAGGTCGCAAGGCTCCTGGCTGGCTGCTTCCAAACAGGCGCATTTGGTCCCCGTTCCTGGGAGGCACCTAGTCCTCAAGAACTAACACCCCATCGACAGGACAGAGGCACCACGCTGTGCTTCGCTCTCCAAACACCGGGGCGCCCTGCCGCAGAGCAGCACCTACGCGCTCGAGACCTGCACGTCGCGCCAGCTCCTGGACAGGCTCTGCCTCAGGCCCTCCGAAGCAGAGGGGCCCAGTTTCCTCCTCAGCTCTCCGCAGCGCCTCTCCTTGGCCGCCAGGACCTGGCGCAGAGTGACAATTTCCTCTTCCACCTGCACAAGCACGAAGTTGACATGATTAGCTCCACTCTCGCAGGAAGTGATTGACATTCTCATATAATGCGATACGGGGTTCTCAGTTACCTAAGAACTGTCCCCTTACCGAAACCTAGCACAGCTCAGAGATAGCGTCACTAGCAGGCATGTTTTTGTCTGCTACCAATACAACTTCTGCACAACTGTCTCACCCCAAGCCAAGTGGCTCTGTTAGGGCCACCGATCACCATGCCAACCAGGGAGAGATTGAGAAAGGCTTCCCAGAGCTCTGCCCTGGGCCAGGCACAGGGTCGGAGGAGAGAAGCCCTCTTTCCTCTGGGCCTTGACTCCGGGCTTGGACAGCAGAGGCTAGAACATCTGGCAGCCAGCCCCATTTGCATGGGGGCAGGGGAGCTCCTTATGCAGCAGGAAGGAAGCGGAGCAGACAGATGGCCAGAAACCCAGGTGACATGAACCAGCCCAATCACAGTATCTGTGCTCCTGAGGTCAGCTCCAGGCCTTGGCAATAGCCAGTTCCACAAGCCAAAAGTAAATTCACTTTGTGTTCAAGGATCCTGAACCTCCTCAAATCCTTAAAAAGGGAAGGGAAAAAAAGCCCAGGCCAGTGTGGTTCGGTTCGGTGTCGTCCCCATCCCAAGAGGTTGCTGGTAAAATTCCCATCAGGGTACCTGTGCAGACTGTGGGCTTGATCCCCAGTGGGGGTTGTGAAGGAGGCAGCTCTCACATTGTTTCTGTCTCTCCCTCTCCCTTCCTCTCTCTCTAAAAATTCAATGAAAGTATTTTCTAAAAAAGAAAAAAAAAAGTAACACGAGAAGGAAACATCCATTAGAACCTTACTAGAGTTCTCAGCATTTCCAGCTCCTATGTGAACAGTCCCTTCCTTTAAAAAGTGCTTGTTTGCCCTGACTGGTTTGGCTCAATGGACAGTGCGTTGGTCTGTGGACTCAAGGGTCCCAGGTTTGATTCCAGTCAAGGGCATGTACCTTGGTTGTGGGCACATCCGTGGTAGGGGGTGTACAGGAGGCAGGTGATTAAAGTTTCTCTCTCATCGATATTTCTAACTCTCTATCCTTCTCCCTTCTTCTCTGTAAAAAATCAATAAAATGTATTTTTTTAAAAATAAAAATGTGCTTGTTTGGATTAAGGCACTAAAAACAGTGTATGTAGAGCCCTATATTCTGCTTTAGAAAATAGTTGAAACAATAATTTAAAAACACAGTATCATCTAAGGCCAGACTATTACCAGTCACTCAATCAGTTACAACCAGTGACCAGAAGACTCCACTGGTGTCATGACAAAGAGGGCTCTGAAGCACATGGTCATATTGTCCTGGAACATGCAAGTTTAAAGTTTTAAGTAACATAAGAGTGACTCTACTCTGCAATCCAACTCTGAAAAAGACCTGGTGGCTTAGTCTCAATGCCAACATATTTGAAGTAAAATACAAAGCATATATGTCCTTGGACTTCTTACTGCTTCTCTCTTAACCGCTGTTCAATTCAGAAACAGCCACATGCTTTCCTGTGATCTGAAACCTGGTCCTGGCTGAGACCGGTCTGCACAACCAGCTCTGTTCAGACCTCGGACGGGGCGGGGATGCATTAAGATGGGGCTTGTCTCTGGAGACAGCAGAGGCCTGTGACAAACAAAGTCAGATATTCACAAGACCATTTCCCAGACTCTGGAATATCAACCGAGTCACTGTCAGACTGCATCACACAGAGAAAAGAAACTCTTTGTTAGTGGGTATGAATAAAAATTAAATTTAAAGGCTTTTGTTCTTAATTCCTATTTTCTCTTAAAGGACTTTCACTTTAAAAAGATCACATTAAGTATTTTTTACAAAAAGGTGTTTTTGAAAGAGAAATTAAGATCCAGGGGCAATTTGGAAACAGCCTAGGTGCCCGTCAGCAGATGATTGGATCAAAAAACTATGGTACATCTAATGGAATACTATGCTGCCATAAAAAAGAAGGAATTCTTATCATTTGCAGCAACCTGGATGGAATTGGAGAACATCATGCTGAGTTAAATAAGCTAATCAATGAAAGAGAAACACCACATGACCTCACTCATTTATGGATAATAAAGAACATTATAAACTGATGAACCAAAAGATAGATATAGAGACAGTAAAGCAACAAGCAGATTGTCAAACTACAGCGGGGAGGGGAGGGAGATTTGGGGAAGATCAACCGAAGGACTTGTATACATGCATATAAGTACAACCAATGGACATAAAACTCTGGGGAGGGAGGGCATGTATGGGAGAGAGGGGGCAAAAAAAAAAAATCAATAAAATATATTTAAAAAAAAAAAAAAAAAAAAAAGGATCCAGGGCAATAAGATTGTGGCGTCTTGAAAATGTCAGGTGTTGAAGATGGCTGCTCGGGTAGACATCTAGCCGCGGCAGCACACAACAATTTCAATGGAATACAACTAAAATGTAGAGTGGACATTGCCCAGAGCTACAGGTAGTCGACTGACTGAAATTTCTACAACAAGAAGGAAAGAGAAAACCAGAAAGAAAATCAGAGGAGCTGAAAAAAAGCCTAAGGTACGGAGACATGCTGCGCGCGCCTGCCTGCCCGCACGCGCGCACGGAGAGGTCGCAGCCGGAGAGGAGGAGAGGGCGGGGAGCCGCCTTTCCTTCCCTAGCAGGAAGGAAATAAAACCTCCAGCCTGGGCTGAACCCCCGAACCGGCAGCGCTGAGCCCCCCCGAACCGGCAGCGCTGAGCCCCAGTTATGGGCCAGACCCTGGGGACCCAGGCTCCGGCGGGAGGAGACAGGGACGTGAGGCGGAAAAATGGCAAAAGGCAGGGCCCCGGGAGTCGCGCGCAATGCGCGCAGAGGACTGAATGTTGACTCTGATGCTGGGTTGCCCTAGCCGGAAGAAACAAGGCCTCCGGCGGCGCTGAGCCTCAGTCCAGACTGCTCCGAACCCCAGTTCTGGGCTAATCCCTGGGGACCCAGGCTCAGGCAGAGGGAGACGGGGCTGTGAGGTGGAGTCCGGGGAGAGCGGCGAAAGGCCAGGCCCCCGGGACTCGCGCAAACTGCGCGCAGAGGACAGTCTGTGGGACTCGCGCAAACTGCGCGCAGAGGACAGTCTGTGGGACTCGCACAAACTGCTCGTAGAGGACAGTCTGTTGACTCTGATGCTGGACTTCCCTAGCGGGAAGGAGAAAAAAAAAGCTCTAGGCTGGGGGAACACGGAGGGGAGCGGAAGCCCCTGCCGGACTCCAGCCAACCGGGCACCAGCAAGGAGGCGGGCCACGAGGCCCCTGGGGGCCTGGGTGCCCCTGAGCCTTTGACCACTGAGCTCGGGCAATGGAGCCAAGGCCGGGGGCTGCTTCCTGGGCGGCGCCGTCCCGGCAACAGGCTGAAGCAGCGCAGGAGCCCGCGGAGAACAAAGGGGTGCCACAGGCCAACCTGCTGAGCTCCCAGGACAAGGAGGAAGAAACCAAAGAAGTTCTCAATGTGAAGAAATCAAGTGAGAGCAAAAAATAGTAAAATTACTTAAGTAAGAATACAAAGAAGATCTTGAAAAATCAAAGACTAAGTCAGAACTCAACTCACCAGCCAACATTGCAACATAAATGCGTTTTAAAAAGAAAAAAAAAGGACAGAATGTTGGAACAGCGACGGCCAGGCCTAGAGTGGCCAGGCACAAGGCAGTGGCAGCCAGACCCGGAGCAGCAACGGCCAGGCCCCAGAACAACAGCAGCCAGAACCAGAGCATCAACAGCCAGCACTGGAGTAGCCAGACCTGGGGCAGTGGCAGCCAGGCATGAGGCGGAGGCGGCCAAGCCCAGGGTGGCCAGTCCAGGAACACCCAGACCCGGAGTGGCCGGGCCCGAAGAAGCCGGGCCCAGAGCAGCCGAGGTGGGAGCAGCCAGACCCAGAACAGCAATAGCCAAGCCCAGAGCATCCAGGTCGGCAGTGGCCAGGCTCGGAGCGGCCGGGCCCGGGGCAGCCGGGTCCAGAGCAGCCGGGTCAGGTGCGGCCAGGCCCGGAGCAGCAGCTGCCAGGCTGGGAGCGGCCAGGCCCGGGGGAGCAGGCGGGTCGGGTGCGGCCAGGCCCGGAGCAGCGGCTGCCAGGCTGGGAGCGGCCAGGCCCGGAGCAGCGGCTGCCAGGCTGGGAGCGGCCAGGCCCGGGGGAGCAGGCGGGGCTGGTGCGGCCAGGCCCGGAGCAGCGGCTGCCAGGCTGGGAGCGGCCAGGCCCGGGGGAGCAGGCGGGGCTGGTGCGGCCAGGCCCGGAGCAGCGGCTGCCAGGCTGGGAGCGGCCAGGCCCGGGGGAGCAGGCGGGGCTGGTGCGGCCAGGCCCGGAGCAGCGGCTGCCAGGCTGGGAGCGGCCAGGCCCGGGGGAGCAGGCGGGGCTGGTGCGGCCAGGCCCGGAGCAGCGGCTGCCAGGCTGGGAGCGGCCAGGCCCGGGGGAGCAGGCGGGTCGGGTGCGGCCAGGCCCGGAGCAGCGGCTGCCAGGCTGGGAGCGGCCAGGCCCGGGGGAGCAGGCGGGGCTGGTGCGGCCAGGCCCGGAGCAGCGGCTGCCAGGCTGGGAGCGGCCAGGCCCGGGGGAGCAGGCGGGGCTGGTGCGGCCAGGCCCGGAGCAGCGGCTGCCAGGCTGGGAGCGGCCAGGCCCGGGGGAGCAGGCGGGTCGGGTGCGGCCAGGCCCGGAGCAGCGGCTGCCAGGCTGGGAGCGGCCAGGCCCGGGGGAGCAGGCGGGTCGGGTGCGGCCAGGCCCGGAGCAGCGGCTGCCAGGCTGGGAGCGGCCAGGCCCGGGGGAGCAGGCGGGGCTGGTGCGGCCAGGCCCGGAGCAGCGGCTGCCAGGCTGGGAGCGGCCAGGCCCGGGGGAGCAGGCGGGGCTGGTGCGGCCAGGCCCGGAGCAGCGGCTGCCAGGCTGGGAGCGGCCAGGCCCGGGGGAGCAGGCGGGTCGGGTGCGGCCAGGCCCGGAGCAGCGGCTGCCAGGCTGGGAGCGGCCAGGCCCGGGGGAGCAGGCGGGGCGGGTGCGGCCAGGCCCGGAGCAGCGGCTGCCAGGCTGGGAGCGGCCAGGCCCGGGGGAGCAGGCGGGGCTGGTGCGGCCAGGCCCGGAGCAGCGGCTGCCAGGCTGGGAGCGGCCAGGCCCGGGGGAGCAGGCGGGGCTGGTGCGGCCAGGCCCGGAGCAACGGCTGCCAGGCTGGGAGCGGCCAGGCCCGGGGGAGCAGGCGGGGCTGGTGCGGCCAGGCCCGGAGCAGCGGCTGCCAGGCTGGGAGCGGCCAGGCCCGGGGGAGCAGGCGGGGCTGGTGCGGCCAGGCCCGGAGCAGCGGCTGCCAGGCTGGGAGCGGCCAGGCCCGGGGGAGCAGGCGGGGCTGGTGCGGCCAGGCCCGGAGCAGCGGCTGCCAGGCTGGGAGCGGCCAGGCCCGGGGGAGCAGGCGGGGCTGGTGCGGCCAGGCCCGGAGCAGCGGCTGCCAGGCTGGGAGCGGCCAGGCCCGGGGGAGCAGGCGGGGCTGGTGCGGCCAGGCCCGGAGCAGCGGCTGCCAGGCTGGGAGCGGCCAGGCCCGGGGGAGCAGGCGGGGCTGGTGCGGCCAGGCCCGGAGCAGCGGCTGCCAGGCTGGGAGCGGCCAGGCCCGGGGGAGCAGGCGGGTCGGGTGCGGCCAGGCCCGGAGCAGCGGCTGCCAGGCTGGGAGCGGCCAGGCCCGGGGGAGCAGGCGGGGCTGGTGCGGCCAGGCCCGGAGCAGCGGCTGCCAGGCTGGGAGCGGCCAGGCCCGGGGGAGCAGGCGGGGCTGGTGCGGCCAGGCCCGGAGCAGCAGCTGCCAGGCTGGGAGCGGCCAGGCCCGGGGGAGCAGGCGGGTCGGGTGCGGCCAGGCCCGGAGCAGCGGCTGCCAGGCTGGGAGCGGCCAGGCCCGGGGGAGCAGGCGGGTCGGGTGCGGCCAGGCCCGGAGCAGCGGCTGCCAGGCTGGGAGTGGCCAGGCCCGGGGGAGCAGGCGGGGCTGGTGCGGCCAGGCCCGGAGCAGCGGCTGCCAGGCTGGGAGCGGCCAGGCCCGGGGGAGCAGGCGGGGCTGGTGCGGCCAGGCCCGGAGCAGCGGCTGCCAGGCTGGGAGCGGCCAGGCCCGGGGGAGCAGGCGGGGCTGGTGCGGCCAGGCCCGGAGCAGCGGCTGCCAGGCTGGGAGCGGCCAGGCCCGGGGGAGCAGGCGGGTCGGGTGCGGCCAGGCCCGGAGCAGCGGCTGCCAGGCTGGGAGCGGCCAGGCCCGGGGGAGCAGGCGGGTCGGGTGCGGCCAGGCCCGGAGCAGCGGCTGCCAGGCTGGGAGCGGCCAGGACCGGGGGAGCAGGCGGGTCGGGTGCGGCCAGGCCCGGAGCAGCGGCTGCCAGGCTGGGAGCGGCCAGGCCCGGGGGAGCAGCCGGGGCTGGTGCGGCCAGGCCCGGAGCAGCGGCTGCCATGCTGGGAGCGGCCAGGCCCGGGGGAGCAGGCGGGTCGGGTGCGGCCAGGCCCGGAGCAGCGGCTGCCAGGCTGGGAGCGGCCAGGCCCGGGGGAGCAGGCGGGTCGGGTGCGGCCAGGCCCGGAGCAGCGGCTGCCAGGCTGGGAGCGGCCAGGCCCGGAGTAGCAGCAGCCAAGTCCAGAGCAACTAGGTCGGGAACGGCAGTGACCAGACCCGGAGCAGCTGGTTGTGGAATGAACCAGAGCAACAGAGGCCAGGCCCTGAGCAGCCTGGCCCAGAACAGCTCGCTCCTTGCCTGCCCCTGCCCCACGGCTGCTTCTCAGACATGGCTGGAAACTTTTGTGGGAACTTGAGGGTCTGCTGAATGAAGTGGTGAAGGCTTAGATCTGGATGTGTTGCGTTAGTTTAGGACTGGGGTGTTGATCTGTGAGTGCCTTGGGTGGGGCCTGGATGAGGCTGGTTGACCTAGTGGGAAATGTCTTTTGTGTGAAGTGTATCATTGGACATGTGGAGGTATTATTGATATGAGAAAATGCTAAGTAACTGATTTACTATCTGAAAAGGGATTTACTATTGGGGAAATTGAGGGAAGAAGAGACTGAACATAAACTGCACCTATGGATGAGGACAATGGGGGATGGGGGGGGATGGAGAGTGGGGGGGGAACCTGGTGGAGGGGGGAAGAAATGAGGAACCTTTGTAATAATATGAACAATAAAGATTGATTAAAAAAAAAAAAAAAAAAAAAAAAAAAAAAAAAAAAAAAAAAAAAAAGAAAATGTCAGGTGTTAACTCCAACAGAGAAGCCCCCAGTGGGTGGTGTGCGCCAGCAGCTGCCCGTGTGCACCCATGAGGGGCTGGGCACAGACACAGCCAGGGCTGCAAAGAGCAGTTTCTCCAGGCACAGCCAGCACTCTGCCCTCATGTACCCCAGGACAGCCAGCCAAGACACAGAACCTTCATGAGCTCGGCTCTCAACTCCTCCTCCTCAGCTTCCGTCAGACCCTCGACAGCTGGAGTCTGGGCAGCCACTGCCGTGTCAACAGGGACATCCGTCATGGAGTCGGACAACAGACCTTTGTTAGGAGAATTCAGGTTGATATCTGCCAGAGACAAAACGAGGCCAGAAAGTGCCAAGTAAGAAGTTACGGAGAAGTCGCTAGGATGGAGGAGAAAGAAAGGGTAAAAGGCAGGTGGCAGGGAGGGGTGAGCACCAACACTGCCTCTTCTCTGAAAGGCCGTGTGAACATGTTTAGTCCATCTGACTGAGGGCAACCACACCCCAGACCACCCAAGATGCTGCTTCAGGGCCTGGCAAGGCAGCTATACCCTTCCTCTGCTTCCCCTGCCAGAACACTATCTTCTAAGACAGGAACACTTTGCTACAAAGCAGCTCAATCTAGCAGCTGTCATTTCTGGAGGAAAAGAACATAATACGGCTGTGAACACAAGCACCACTTTCCAAGCACCTGGCCTGCCCAAGCCCATGCTGCACTTACACACAGGAGCACAGGTCAGCTGCCTAGCCCTGCAGGGAGTCAGCAGCATGGAAATGCCCTTCCGTCCACGCTGGACCTCGCCCCTCAGCAAGGACCTGTGCATGCCTCCACACTCCTCCGCTACACCCCAATCAGGTTCACATTTCTGCAGCCACTACTTTTCCTTACTAAGCGCATCTTCCTGTCTGCACTGAAAGTTTACAAGATCTCACACGAGGAAAATGAGATCTACTTCAGTCCTTTCCTACTCTGACCACATAATTGTCATTTAGTACTTTTATATCATCAGCACTGAGAACATCTTCTCTTTGATGAAACAGCCTTTGTCTGGTGTCTTACCCCTTTAAAAGTAAACGAGCCCGAACAGCATGACTCAGTAGTTGAGTGTCAACCTATGAATTAGGAGGTCACGGTTCAAATCCAGGTCTGGGCACATGCCTGAAATGCAGGCTTGATTCCATGTGGGGTATGTAGGAGGCAGCCGATTGATGATTCTCTCTCATTATTGAGGTTTCTACCTCTCTTTTCCTTCCTCTCTGAGATCAATAAAAATATTTTAGCCCTAGCCAGTTTGGCTTAGTGGATAGAGTGTCGGCCTGAGACGTGAAGGTCCCAGGTTCAATTCCTGTCAAGAGCACATGCCCGGGTTGTAGGCTCCATCCCCAGTAAAGGGTGTGCAGGAAACAGACGATCGGTAATTTTCTCTCATTGTTGATGTTTCTCTCTTTCTCTCCCTCTCCCTTCCTCTCTGAAAACAATAAAAAAATATTTTTAAAAATATATTTTAAAAGAACAACCAAGAATAACAAAATAAAACGAAATGAAATTGCCTGGCTTGCATGGCTCAGCAGCTGAGAGTCGACCAATGAACCAAAAGGTCAATTCTTGGTCAGGGCACATGCCTGGGTGGCAGACTCCATCTCCAGTAGAGGGTGTGCAGGAGGCAGCTGATCAATGTTCCTCTCCCATTGATGTTTCTATCTCTATATCCCTTCCCTTCTCTCTCAAAATCAATAAGAACATGTATATATTTTATTTATTATTTATTTTTTTAAAAAATATTTTATTGATTTTTTTTTTACAGAGAGGGAGTTAGAAACATCGATTTTTTTTTTTTTTTAAACATCGATGTTTTACAGAGAGTTAGAAACATCGATGAGAGAGAGACATTGATCAGCTGCCTCCTGCACACCTCCCACTGGGGATGTGCCCGCAACCAAGACACATGCCCTCGACCGGAATCAAACCTGGGATCCTTTAGTCCGCAGGTTGACGCTCTATCCACTGAACCAAATCAGTTTCGGCAATATATATATTTTTTAAAAGCATGAAGTTTAGAGAGAAGTAAAAGTGTTTGTCTATTGTAGAAATGCCAGAATCTGCTAAAATTAGATGGAAGGCACTTAAAATCAAAGATGCTCCACTTAGCCAGCTGTCCTGTTCCCTTCACATGCCCCACCCACACAGCTCCAGCGGGGCTCCTCCTTGGTACTCAACAGATATTTATAAAACAAAGCATATCCACTTTTAAATCAACAGATTCTGAATTTTAACTGGTATCAACCCACATAGTTTTACATCATTGTATCCACTATATTGAAGCTGCTCAAATTCAGTAAATGCCTTAAAATCTCTAAAATGTTTCTCTTCTATTACAAGGAAAAGAAAAAGGAGAAAGAGAGAAAGAGAGAAAGAGAGAGAGAAAGAGAGAAAGAGAGAAAGAGAGAAAGAGAGAAAGAGAGAAAGAGAGAAAGAGAGAAAGAGAGAAAGAGAGAAAGAGAGAAAGAGAGAAAGAGAGAAAGAGAGAAAGAGAGAAAGAGAGAAAGAGAGAAAGAAAGAAAGAAAGAAAGAAAGAAAGAAAGAAAGAAAGAAAGGAAGGAAGGGAAGAAGGCGGCGGCCCTTGGACAGTTTCTGCAAATTTGAACCCATGGAAGTCAACCCCCCACCCCGAGGTAGAAACTGGGCACTCACTGAACATGCCAGCACAGAGAATAGGCTTGGGGCTGGAGACACAGTGGGTCCTTACCCTAGGCCAGCCCCAGTTCTCTAAGCCTGTAAAACCCTCTCAGGTGGGAGCAATACAAGCACCAATCTCAAAGGGTTACTCTGAAAATAGAAAAAGATCATTTGAGAAGCAGGCTTATTATGGTGCTTGGCACATAGGTGCTCAGTGAATGTCTGTCATTCTCATGATCAGAACCCAATGCTTGTGATGCTTAACTTCTGACGCTCAATTATTTTATAAATAGACGTCATAAGTAGGAAAACCTACAGAATAGTATCAGAATCCAGAAATTATGTCTAATTAGTATGCTGATAAGGTCAACCAGTAGCACCCTGCAATTAGCCGGTGTCGTTATATAAATAGAAATTTAGCATCCCCTCGCTACAGAATCGTAATGGGAGATAAACTAACTGGTTATCGCCTTCTCAAGATTTAATCTCCCGAGTCCTCGCCACCTCCAGCGGCCTTCTCAAACGGATCTGGGGGTGTCTGTCTGGAAACAGGTCAGGTAAACTGGGTGTGCCCCTGACTCACTGCTCCTCCCTCCCACACACAACCTCTAGCAGGCTGGGCTCCGAGAGCGAGGCCACCCGAGGGGCGCTGCGCCGAACGCGAGGACCGTCTCCCCGCCCCTCCGGGAGCCGCGCACACCACCTCGGCTCAGGGCTAGGCGGAGGGACTCCGCGGGCCGCCGGCGCCGGGCGGGGTTTTAACGAGCGCTGCCTGGAAGGAGGACACCCAAAACTCCGGGGACAGGGAAGGTGCCTGGGGACCTCCTCGCGGCGGTCCAAGCTGGGAGTGGATCACACACGCCACGACCATCGGGAGATCGGGAAGCACGGCGGTCGGGCGCCCGGGAGCCGAGAGGGGCCGCGGGAAGAGCGGAGGAGAGTCGAGAGTCCGAGAGCCGACCTGGGGAGGGCGGAGGCGCCGGACCCCCAGCTACCTTGGCCAGCAGAGTCCATGATCGCACGGCGGCCCAGCCACGGCGGGAGTCGCGGCCGGGGTCTCGGACGTAGGAGCCGAGCGGGCCGCACTGGGAGCCGCACTGGGAGCCGCACTGGGAGCCGCTCGCCGCGCGCACACCAGCCAGCGGAACCGCTACAGCCGCCGTGGCAATACGTAATCAACGGTGCGACGACCCACTTCCGCTTTGACGCCGGTTCCATTTTCGTCCCGCCCCCACGAGCGCTGTCCAATAAGGCCATTCTTCGTCCGGTGTCGGTTCATCTCCTCCAACCTGATTGGAGAAGGCAAAGAGCGACGCCGGAAGAGAGGCGGGTTCTGAGGAAATCCCTCCGAGGCCGACTCCACCAGCGAGACGCCGGGCAGAACGGCCCGGAGGAGCCCGCGGGAGGTGGGAAGTGGGAAGAGCGGCCATCATGGCGCCACGGAAACCCTTCTCACAGGCCCCTGGAGGTCTCGAGGGTGCCTCCCGCGGCCTAGGAGAGCCAGGGCTTGAGAATCCGACTCAGACCGCTTGTGATTCCTCCGAGGCCTGATCTCCTGACTTTGGGGTTAGCCTCGTCCCCGGTCTGCCATTTTTTTTCTTTTTTAGTGCGCACATTTACTGGGAGGGGGGGGGGGCGGTTAATGGGAGCTGTGCAGAAAAAGGGGTGACCGTGAGATGTCCTCTTGCCCTGCAAACGCTGCGGCCTTCACCGGGCGTCGAGCACGCGCAGCTGACAGGGCTGGGCACGCCCTGCGCTGGCCCGTGCACCCGTGACTTGAGCTTGTCACACCCACACGGTGAACCAGCTGGAGCCCTCCCATTTTACAGATGAGTAAGCTGAGATTGTGTAAGGTTTGAGGCGCAGGAAACTGACCACCAAGATATTTTAAAGTAAAGTTTATTCCCCAGTAATGAGCGGGACTCATTACGGAGGTAGAGAAATCAGAATTGAAGGAGTTGGGAGGGGGGATGGACCCAGCTGGAATGCCACCTGGACATGGAGGATCAGCAGCACGTGGCTGTTCCGGGGGTCTTTTTAAGGGGAGGAACAGGAAAGGGTTGGACCCAGGGCAGAACAGGAAGGGGTGGGCTCCAGGACACTTTGGCACGTGTTCAATGTCTTGGAGATGTCTCTGTGACAGATGCCAGTAATGTGTCATAACTCCGCCCACCAGTTGGGAGGAGGGAAAACCTTATAAGTTGGGGTAATTTGCCAAGGTCATTCAGTTAGTTAAGGGGCTTCCAGCCGATTCTGGAACAAGAGTCTAACTTGCCTAACTTATCAGAAGAGAGATGTGCAACCGTCAGGCAACCAGTCCTTCAAAGACAATCCCTTTCCTAATTGCCCCTGAAAGCAAAATCCTTAAATGGTATTCAAACCCTTTAGGATCTGACTCTTCAGGAATTGTATTCCCCGATTCCAGCCAGGTCACTCTAATCCCCAGGTATGGAAGCCACTTCCTTCACCTAACTCCTTCCTGACTCAGCTCAAAACTCACCTCCCGCAGGCATCTTCCTGTAATGGAGGTCACCTTATGTACCCACCTCTGCTTATGCCTGCCAGGCTGCACCGTGGCCGTGTCCTGCCCTGGTGCTGTCAATTATACGTTTGCCCCACTTGACTTTTTCAGTTGTTTTTCTAGTTTCTTGCTCAACCCACCCTGACCAGCCTGTCCCCAGAGATTGGGGACAGCAAGTAGTCCCTGCTTCACACAGTTCAGGGCAGACAGTAAGAAAGTGACTGTATCGCAGATAGTGGTGAGCAGAGGGCTTGTTTCTCGTTATCTATTACATCCCTGAACTAGGAACAAGGCCCAGTCCAGTCCTGGCTCAGTAGATGCTCAGCAATAAGTGTTTGGTGCAGGTGTGGTCGGTGCCCAGGAGCTGAGAGGGGCCTTAGGGCAGGCAGAGGAGGAGGAGAGCATCAAGAGACTGAGACCCAACCGAGGGAGGGGTGGAGCATGGGCCCATGGGCCCGTGGGCCTGTAGGTAACGGGCCCACAGCCACCTTGGCCAGCAGCTACAAGCCACATGGTGTGCACCTGTTACTTTGAGTCTGTGGTCCCACTGAACCCCTCTCATAGAAGCCAGCAGTGGAGGTAGGGAGAGGACCCCATGGAGCAACATCACAGTCCAGGAAAGTTCTGGCTGCTAAGACCTGCGTTTAGTTGCCAATGTCCTTTCCCAGCTAGGGGCAACCTGTTCAGACCCTTCACTATCATCTTCCCTGAGCCATCTGTAACCCACGGTGGGTCAACAGCACCTCCGAAGGCCCCACAGCCTGTTCCCACTGTTCACACAGCATCGCTATTAATCGGGTCAGAGTAATCTTTGCATTCCCTTTAGGAACTGGGAGCAGACCCAGACATCCACAGTGTTGGAGGGAGGAAGAGAGAGGGGGCTAGGAATGTCTCACCCTCTCCCACAAACTAGGTTGGGTGCCTAGGGCAGGCCAGCTTTACTGGTTGGGGTGTGGGGAGGGCGATGGCTCTGAGGCCCTGAAGATCAGCAAAAGCACAAACGCTAGCTGCCTCGGGGGCTCAGGCTACAGTCTCCAGGGCAACTGGAAGTCCTCAGGTTCTAGCGGACTGCAATGAGTCGCTTCCAGGTTCTTGAGGTGTTTGCGCGCCAGGAACAGCGCAAGTTGCCGGCGCCTACGCGAGCTCAGGTCCTGGCCCACTAGCCACGGGAAGGCGAGCCCATGCGGTCCCCAGACCTCCTCGTCCTCTTGCTTGTCCTTGAAGTGAGCGCGATAGGAGCGTAGCAATGCCAGGCACCAGTCGTCATCCACGTGGTAGCGCGCATAGAAAGCAGCTTCCTGTGCCAGGCTAGCGGCGCGCAGCCAGCGGGTCACGATGGCCTGGCCCTCACTCGCCATCACCATCGGGTAGCGGTGCTGCAGCAGGCGCAGGAGCAGCTCGTTACTGCGGTTGCCCTCCACGTCGCCGGACGGCAGGGGGCGCAGGTGGCCCGAGGTGCTGACCACGTCATCCAGAGTTCGCCGAAGCAGCAACACCGGCCCCGGGTAGCTACATAGCTGCTCCGCGACATTGAGGTTGAAGTGTTCGCGCACGGTGCGCACCACCAGTCCCTTCCAGCTCTGGGGCATGACCTTCAGGGCCAGAGGCACGAGGTCGTCGAAGGTGGCATCCAGCACCAGTGCACCCAGTTCCGGGTAGGTCATGGTGGCCCAGGTGGCTGTGAAGCCGCCAATGGACCAGCCATAGATCACCACGTGCGCAGGCGGGAAGCGCAGACGGTGCAGGGCGTACTTGATCACCACGTCCATAGCGTTGGCATCGTGCTGAGGGAACGGCTCACCGGTGCTGCCCCCGAAGCCCGGGTGGTTCCAGCCCAGCACCGAGTAGCCAGCCTCCAGCGGCGCCGACAGGCAGCCCATCTCATAGAAGCCGGCGTTGCCTTCACAGCAGATGACCAGGCGCAGGCCGCGGCCCTGGCTGCCCGGGTGTTGGCGGCGGTCCATGAACATGGTGTCGATCTCGTTGCCATCTCGGGCCACCAGCTTGGCTCGCCGGCCGTGGTAGCGCTCCACCAGGCGTTCCTGGCCCTGCTGCAGCAGCGGCAGCAGCGCTCGGGTCATCAGGAACATGGAGCCCGGGTACACGAGCCAGCGGCCCAGCGAGTGGGCCAGCACGTAGCTGGCCAGCTGGCCGGGCAGCTCCCGGATCTGCTGCAGAAGGCACTGCAGCTGGCTGCGCGCCGCGTGCAGCGGCCGCCCGGGCGCGCCCCCGCCCAGCGCGGCGTCCTGCAGCAGCCACACGCCCGCCGCGGCCGCCGTGCACGTGAGCGCGCAGTGGCTGCTGCCGCCCGCGCCCGCGCCCACGTCATCCCAGCGGAAGTCCACCGGCCAGCCGCGGAAGTTGTAGGTGTAGTTGGCAGTCAGGTAGATCTTGAACACGTGCACCAGCGTCTTCACGAAGCAGACGACACACATGGGCGTCGAGGCTGCTCTGCGGGAACCCTAATGCGGTTTCCGGGGGGAGGGGGGCGTGCTGGGAGACCCCGGCCCGGCCCAGCGGGCACTGCAGGGCTAGCACCGCTCGGAGCTGTTCTGGGGCGCCCCTCGCTGTGACATCCGCACTAGCCTGCATTGTGAGTCATTGTTGCTGGGGGGAGGGCTACACCCTGTGATGGACTCACAAAGGGTTCCCAGGCCCTCAAGTGCCGCCCCACCCTTGAGACACAAACACCCTCTCTATCCCCTCCTTGACTGTATTTCCCCTGTCCCTGCTTCACTCACCTCCCAGCACTTTGAGCAACACCCCCTCCCACTTTTTAAATATATATATATTTTATTGATTTTTTAAAGAGAGGGAGAGAGTTAGAAACATTGATGAGAGAGAAACATCGATCAGCAGCTTCTTGCACACCCCTTTCTGGGGATGTGCCCGCAACCAAGGTACATGCCCTTGACCAGAATCAAACCTGGGACCTTTCAGTCCGCAGGCCGATGCTCTATCCACTGCGCCAAGCCCCCCTCCCCCCCCCCCCTTTAAACAGAGGCAGGAATCCCCACAGTGGAGGTGAGGAAGCTGGGGCCGCCCACAGCTCTGGGGTCAGGCTGTCTGAGCATTTACAGAGACAAAGTCTGGAGAAGTGGGGTGGGTGTGGCGGTGGAGAGGTGGGGGGTGGGAGGGGTAAGGTGGGGGGGTGGAGATTCCCTGGCCAGACCTGTGCTAGATGCCCCCAGCCCTCCCTGTGCACGGAACAGCCCAAGAACCCGGACCCGCGGCCAGTGGACCCCCGGAGCAGGGAGGCAGCTGTGCAGGCCCCTCCACACCTTATCTTCTCCAGAAAGGGGCGAATGAGGTGCAAACCCACGTGTTCCAGATCCTCTTTCCAGTGGCACCAGCACAGGCAGTGACCTTTTCCAGGTGGGCCCTTCCTGGCCAGTTCCTCATTTTCAGCCCTGGTTGAGCCCTCCTCCACCTAAAACCACCCCCATAAGATGTATCTTCCTCTTTTCTAGAAGGCTTCGGTGGGTTCCCCTTTTTCTCCGCCAGAGCGGCCGGCCACCAGAGGGTAAAGGTGGCAGGGTAGAGGCCACAAAAGGAGCCAGGGAAGAGCCAGACAGGGGCCTCATTCAACAGTTTCTTGACCTGAAACAGGAATTTGGCAAAGCCAGCCAGCCTCCTGCAGCCCACGAGCCTGGCCTGCCTCAGAGCCCGAGCCTTTTGGGGAGAGGGTTCCAGGACCAGTAGCCTCTGCTTCCCTGTGAGCCTGGGTCCACCCCACTCCCGCCCTACTTCTCCTGGCACAGCGACCCAGTCAGCCCCACCGCATTTGGGAAGCAGAGTTGAAGACATTGCTGCCCAATGGGCAAGGCAGCAGGGTTGGGAGGGTTGACTATCCCCTAGGGCAGTGGTCGGCAAACTGCGGCTCTGCTGACTAATGAGTTTGCCGACCAACCACTGCCCTAGAGTTTCCAGATAAAATACAGAACCTGTTAAATCTGAATTTCAGATAAAGAAAAAATACTTTTTGAGTATAAGTATGTCCTAAATATCACATGGAACATACTGGATATCCTGTGTTTTGGTTGATTTTTGCTCAATCTGGCAACTCTGTCCCCTGCCCCCGTCCCCAGCTGGCTGAGGCCCAGATTGCCCAGCTCTGCTTCCAGGTTGGGCTGCTCTGCTCATTGGTCAGGGCCTGAGGCCCCAATAGTGTCTCAGGGCCACAGGTGCACCTGGCAAGGCCCTTTCCTGTTCCTCTGCCCTGAACCACCTTCCCTCTTCACTGGGTCTTGAGGGGCAGTGGGGGGACTGCCCCAAGAGGAAGTCCTCAACGCACCACAACGGCGTCAAAGGGTGGGTGGGGTGCCCTGGTGATAGGTGGTCATCCTCCCATTAAATAGCCCTGGCACCGTGGTTAGGGGCTGTGTAATCGTTGGGCGAAGGCAGGGGCATTACTCTACCAGGAACCTCTTTCGTAAACTCAGGTGCCAGGGGAGGCCCAGTGCCGACCCAGAAGCTCGTTTTGTGAGACCAGAGGAGTAACCCCAGCAGAGCAGGGGGGCTCACTGCATCCTCAGCCCGACCCCAGAAGCGGGGACCCTGGACCATAGTGTGTGGGATGTGCCACATTTTGCTTTGATCCCCCAGAAGTCTCCCTGCTGGCTTTCTCAGCCAAGCCCATCTGCCCTGTGTTCCCTGGAAGAGCAGGGTGGGGGAGGTGGGGAGTAGGGGGAGGTGGAAAGGTGGGGGAGGTGGGGGTTGGATTCTGAGGGGCAGAAGTCAGCACGCTGTAGCCCTGGCCCCCTGGAACCCTTGCCCTGTGTCTGGCCTGACCTTTGACGAGCCCCCAGCCCCACCCCCAACCCATACCCATGGGAGCCTGAGTGCTCCAGAACCACCAGCTCTGTTGGACAGGAAGCATGTGACAGGAAGGGAGCCCTCCTCCCGCTGTCCCCTCCAGAAGAACCTCCAGACTGGACCAGCTGCAGTGACCTCTTGTGCCCCCATCTGCTCCGGGAAGGTGAGGCTATGTCCCCCATTGTCAGTTCTCAGGCACCCCTCCACCCCACACCCCCAGGGTCTGCAGGCAGACAACCTAAGTATGCACCCACCCCCACAGAGCCTGCTGGTCTCCGTGACCTCTGGCCTTCTCCCACCCTCCCTCCAGGCAGCTCTGCTCAGTCTCTCTGGATTTATGCGCAGGCTGCCCAGCCGACCTCGGAGAAGGAACGGAGAGAGAGAAAACCAGTCCTAGAGGCTGGAGGGGCTGGGGCAGGCTCAGAGCCCTGGCCAAGGGGGTCTGACCACAGCGGCCCAGGCTCCAGGAGCAGGGCCAGGGCTTGGCAGGGAGCTGAGCCTGCACAAACGCCCCTGCTCAGGAAATGGGGAGCTGGGAAGATGGGGGCTGGCTCAGAGCCTGAGGACAGGAGGGGACGCTTCCTGGCGGATGTGGGGTCAGAGAAGGGGCGGAAATGGCCACGACAGCTGCTGAACATCTGGAATCACAGAATTACCCGGCCCTCAAGGATGTTGGGTTGGTGGGGGAGTGGAAAGTGCCCAGGCCTTCTTCTTCCTGCCTCTGCAGGCGGGCTCAGTCTCCTCACACTGCACCCATCTTCAGGATCAAGTCCAAACGGGGGTCCAGAACCCTGCAGCTGGTCTGAGGCGGGGGAGGGCGCGCTGAGTTCCCTGGGCTCAGTCCCAGGGGCAGTGCAGTCTGCGCAGGCTTCATAGACTCTAGGCCCCCTGGGATTGTGCAGGTCATGGCCCCACTCCTGGGATGGTCCCTAGAACCCCACGTAGGAACTGGGAAGAGTCACGGCCACACTTGGCTGGGCACCCTCACAGCCAAGCCTTCTCCCTTCCACCACTGTCACACCAGCACAGGTTTGGTGGAGGTGAGTGCTTATTCTTGTTTGGTCTTCCCCACGCAGTGAGACAGGATTTATTAGCCGTCCTTTCTGGGCTCTGCCTGGTAGCCAGAAGTATCATCCTGGACGTGCCCTTCCACACCTTCCCTTTTGCCTACAAACAGGCACAACATACAGTCCTGACTAGGATGGTTATTTTATTTGCACCTCAGCTGCCATGGGCCCCCGGGTGCCTGCCTGCACGGAAGGGGTGTGTGTGCTTAAGGCCAGGAGATCTGGTGGGATTGCTTTTCCAAAAGCTCCCGCTGGCCTGAGTCCTGCGTGGGTGCTGGTCCAGCAGCAAACGGAGCAGCTGGTGCTTTCTGTACCTGTTGTCCATAGTTTAATGAATGTTGGCTGTCGAGGCCTGCACCAGAAGCCCTTCCCAGGGCGGCCGATCCGCCCCACTTTTTGCTCTCTGCCCCTTGAGACCCCTCACCTGTGTGCCCGGGCGCTGGCAGACGGCCGGATAGAAACCGCGGCCTGGATCTCCGGCAGCAGCCCTGGCTCTGTGTGGGGGTGAGGGGAAGGATGGGCGCGCGGAAAGGGTGGGCGCCCCCGCCACAAGGTCGGGTCCCGGACCCGCCGCGTGGCCTCGGCAGTGTGGGCTCCGATCACCGCGCTGGGGAGGGAGCGGGGCGCCGTCCAGGGTCCAGGCAGGCCCCCTCCGGGCCGCCGGGGCTCACAGGGCGGGGGGCGCACCTTCCCCGGAACCACCCACGTTTTCCGGGAGGCGGTGCGGCCGCGGGCAGGTGGGGGCCGCCGAAGGGCAGAGCGCGCGGCGGCCCCGGGGAGCCCCGCCCAGCGCCCGGGTCGGCCGGCGCCCGAAGGGGAAGGCGGTGGTGGGTCTCGCAGGGCCGCTGTGGGGAGTGACCTCCAGGCCTGCCTGCCCGGGCTGGGCTGCGAGCGCAGGGCCCAGCTCCGGAGCGGGCGCCCCCACCCGAATGGGGAGCCGCGCCCGCGGCCGCGCACGGGGGCGGGGAGAGCCGTCGCGGACCGGGAGGGACGCTGCAAGGCCGCCGCGGACCTGGCTGGGCCAGGACCCCTCTGCCCTGGGGGTCACGGCGGGAGCGGCCCTGCCCTTGGACCCCGCCGGCGCCTCCGAACCGGCGCTGAGCGGATCTGGGTTACCGCCGTCCGGCCGTCGGCTGCTGATTAAAACGGCAACTGTCCCGGAGCCGACCCCAGGGGACCTGCGAGCTCCTCCCGCCGGCGCACAGGCACTCTCTGTTCTCGGCGGCGGCGGCGCCGGGCCCTGCGCCCCACCCCCTCCCGGGCCTGGGGATCTGGCGGGAGGTCAAGCCCACCTCCGCGGTGGTGGGAGCCGGGTCACTCCAGGCGGGCCCAGACAGGCGCGCCCTTCTTTCCTCTGGCCCCGCCCTCCCGGCTGCCCCAGGTCTGCAGGCAGGAGAGGAGAGGGGAGGGAGGAGGTAGAGGGAGACAAGGAAGCCTCACCCGCCAGGGGCCTGTGGGCCAGGAGGGGTGCCCCACCTTGGCTCCTGTGGTTTCTCTAAAGGGGGTGCGCTCCAGGGTGACCCCACGTGGACCCTACCTCCTGCGGATGGGAGAACATCACCACCCCATAGGCCCTGCACCAGGACAGGCTCTGGGACCTGGGGAGTCTCTGGGCCTTTGGCCTGAGCCCACCCAGGAAGTCCGTGAGTGGGGCCGAGGAAGCAAAGGAGAGAGCCATTATGTCCCCGCCAGGCCTCCACCCTGCCGAGACCCACGCTGACCGCAGGGCTGCCCACCCTGCTGCTTTGAAGCTGCTGGAGCCGACTCAGCTGCCAGGGGCTCGTGCTCACCCCGCCCCTCTCTGGCTGCGTGGGAGCTGCGGAGTGACCACAGGGCCGCCAGCGGTCTTTGAAGTGCAGGGATGAGGCTGCAGGAAGTGGGCAGAAGCCCACCCTGGCCCTGGGCACACCCACAGGGGCCTTGGCTGCCCAGGTGTGTAGGGGGAGGGGACTTGAGTGAAGGAAGGAAGGGGCTGCCAGGCGACTCTCTCCGCAGCCTCTGGGGCCCAACCCCAGCCCCCCTTTGCCCAGGCTCCTGCGGGTGAGGCAGTGGGGCCAGGATTTGGTCCCTCTCCCTCCGCTAAAAATAGCAGCCTGGGCTGTGTGGAAAGCCCCGGCTGGTGGGGGAGGAAGCAGCGGGGCCTCTGCTTGGGGTGGGGAGGAGGGAGGCCAGGCAGGAAATGCCCTTGCCCTGCCCACTCCCCCAGCAAAGTCTGGGGTCAGTGGGCACAGTCCCCTGGGAAGTCCCAGGGGAGCCTTGGACCTGCTCAGGGCAGGAACCTCCTGATCCCTCAGGCTGGGCCTCCCCTGCCCAGCTGACCCCTGGGCCTGGGCTGGTCTGCCATGGACACAGGAGGGCGAGGGGAGGGAGTCTCTCTCCCTCCATCGTTCCCTGCACAGATGACCTGAACTGTCTGACCTGCATCTCCCTTCGCCATCCCAACAAGAGTCACAGCACAGTGGCCAGGGCCAGGCTGAGCACCAAGTCTGTCCCTCCCCAGGGTGCTTGCTGAGCATAAGCAGGGTCTTACCAAAGGAGGACTTTTCAGGGAACAAACCCAGTACCTCAACCTGGAGGCGGGAGCACAGGAGAGGGGCCAGCAGCTGAGAACAGAAGGATGGGTAGGAATTGGGCCTTAAGTTGGATTGTGGAGGGGCCTGGCCTGGGGCAGCCCTGGCAATGAAGGGAACTTGGCATGTTGGAGGGGTCAGGACCAGGCTGGTGTGGCCAGGCCGGGCAGCGGGGTGGGCAGGAATGAAGCTGCAGAGGGGGCAGAGCGGGGAAGGCTTTGCAGGTGGGTGAGCAAGTTGAGAGAAAGCCACTTCTCAGAAAGACTTTTAGCAAGAAAGTTCCAGACTCACGTTTGCTTTTCAGAGAAATCACTGCGTGGGGGGTGCGTTAAGGCGGAGGGGAGGCTCGAGAAGGCCGGAGAGCTGTTTCCAGGATGTGGGAGCAGGCCCTGCAGAGTGGCCGCTGGAACAACGTGGGGGGCCTGGGGTGTCGAGGGTCCATGCCAGGCTAGGCTATCTGGTGGCCCCAGTCTCCCTGGGGAGACCTTTCCGACAGTGAGCAGTGGCTGAGGTGTTGGCAAGGAGCAAGTGGGAGGCTGGGGTTTCTCCAAGTGATGCCATGCAGGGCAGAAGTGCTCGTACTTCCTGTATTTTTGAAAGAAAAAAAAATGAAACCTAACCTGGATAAGAAGGACGCCAAAGAGAGGGGAGGCTGCGTGTTTGGAAGAAAGGAGGGTTGTTCCTGGAGTCGGGTTTGGTGGTGCCGCAGCTCTGGGCAAGCTGAGGGCTGTGGCCAGAGGGAGATGCAAACCATCTCCAAGGAGGTGTGGGTTTCAGGACGGAGGGGGTGGCTGCAGGTCTCGGGGAAGAGGCGGAGGCTTTTGGAGAGGGCCCACGTGATGTCTCCCGGGAGGTCAGGATGTCGGTGAGCAGCTAGGAAAACGCCTGTGTGAGCGACTGGGGAAACGGAGACAGGAAGGGTAAGCAGGCCCACGGCTGGGGAGCTTCAGCCAGCTTGTGAACCAAAGACCAAGGGCACTGAAAGCAAACGGTGTCTACCCTCCTGCCTGGCCTGAGAACACATAGCTTAGGCCACACAGGCCTGGGAAATGGAGAACAAAGACCCAATCAATGCCATTCTGCCAGCTAAACCCAAGGACAGGTGAAGGACAAACACTCCAAAAGCATTTGGATGGTCTCACTTGAGGGGAGATGTTAGGCAGGGTGGACAGCTGCTAGGGCAGGACCGGGGGAAGGGGAAAAAGGGATTTTTCACCCACGGAACAAAGAAGGCAGCAGTCAGACTTGCCACAGTAAAGCCTTCACATGTTCTCATAAATTCTGGGGAAGCTGCAACAATCTAAAAGGGGGACCTTGCTGAAACCGGTTTGGCTCAGTGGATAGTGTCGGCCTGTGGGCTGAAGGGTCCTGGGTTCGATTCCAGTCGAGGGCACATGCCCAGTTGCGGGCTCAATCCCCAGTAGGGGGCGTGCAAGAGGCAACCAAATAATGATTCTTATTGATGTTTCTATCTCTCTCTTCCTCTCCCTTTCTCTCTGAAATCAATAAAAATATATTTAAAAAAATAAAGGAGGACCTTGAAACCTCTAGGGATCAGAAGTATAAAATCCTTGAACCCCTACCAGGCAGGGCACTCAGACAAGCCAAGTTGAATGTATTTATGCTGAGTGTATTCTTTTTAGTCAGATAAAAAAAGTTTTTATTTAAAAATATAAAACTAGCCTTACTCCTAACTGCTCCCACCCCCAATTATCTCCACAAAGAACTATAAAAGTGGGGAGGGCATGTGCACAGCTGTCTCCGTCTCACAGTTCCAGTTCTTTCCTCCACCTTCCTCCCTGTCATACAAGGAGACATCGGTTCTGCCCTCTCGCCTACAGGGTGGAGGAAGGGGAAGGGCAGGAAAGAGCTGTCCGTTGCCATTCTCCATTTCCGCCTCCATAGCCCGAACAGGTTATCTGGACACTGAGCAAATGGTTTGCTGTCCACAAAACCAAGTAATAGGGACAGCGACTCTGAACCCTGAATCAGAAAGGGAGGAAGGTCCCGAGTACTGTATAGGGTCCCTAGTCAGTGGATAGCCTCATCCCATTGTCATCACTGTCAGCCCCGAGTCCTCTCCGTCGTCAAAATAGGACATGTCATCAGCGCCCTCTCCGTGTTCCTCATCAGACTCCTCTTCCTTCTTTCTCCTCATCTTCCTCTGAAGTTACTTCCTCCTCCTTCTCGGGTCTCCCTTTCTGTACTGTTTCCTCGTTATCTTCTGTGGACTTGGGGGCCTCCTTGGAGTCCTTCTGTGGCTTCCACACTCGGATCCTTAGCTGCTGGGTGCAGTCAGTTGGCACTGACATCTGATATTTGTCTGAGTAAGGCTCCGCGTTCTCTTGGGGACAGCCGGCCAGATGAAGCAGGAGCTGCCTCATGGTCCCTTGCAGCTCCTCTTCTCCTCCAAGGGCAGAGGCACGGGCAGAACTCCAGGGGGAGGGGAGGAGTGGAGAAGGCTGCAATGTGGGCAGGAGCAGAGAATCCCCCTTCCCAGTGCCCACGACCTCCATGTTGAAGGTCAACTGGCCACGGCCCCGACCCCGGCCACGGCTGGCCCTGGCGGAAGATGCCTGGATATTCAGAGATCCGATGAGACACCGCTGCTGCCCCTCCCCCACTGGAAGCCGGGGCCTCAGCCAACCTGGAACCTGCTGAGTGTATTCTTTTTTTTTTTTTTTTTTTTTAATATATTTTATTGATTTTTTTACAGAGAAGATAGGAGAGAGATAGAGAGCTAGAGATGTCGATGAGAGAGAAACATCGACCAGCTGCCTCCTGCACACCCCCTACTGGGGATATGCCCGCAACCAATGTACATACCCTTGACCGGAATCAAACCTGGGACCTTTCAGTCCGCAGACCGACGCTCTACCACTGAGCCAAACCGGTTTCGGCCTGAGTGTATTCTTTTTTCTTTTTTTTTTAAATAAATTTTTATTGTTCATATTATTACAAATGTTCCTTTTTTCCCCCCTCCCACCATTGCTCTCCTCCACCAGGTTCCCACCCCACCCTCTGCCCTTTCCCCGCTCCCCATTGTCCTCATCCATAGGTGCACAGTTTATGTTCAGTCTCTTCCCACACCCCCCTCTCCCCTTTTCCCTAAGAATCGTCAGTTCACTCCCCTTCCATACCTCTGATTCTATTTTATTCAACAGTTAATATTGTTCATCAGATTTTTTTTAATTCCCTTGGTTTTTAGATTCACTTGTTGATGGTTACGAATTTGTTGTTCATAATTTTTATCTTTATTTACTTTCTCTTCTGAAAGAACCCCCTTCAGCAATTCATATAATTCTGGTTTGGTGGTGATGAACTCCTTTAGCTTTTTTTTTTTTATTAGTGAAGCTCTTAATCTGACCTTCGATTCTGAGTGATAGCTTTGCTGGATAGATTATCTTTGGCTGTAGGTTCTTACTATTCATCACCTTGAATATTTCTTGCCATTCCCGTCTGGCCTGCATGGTTTCTGTTGAGAAGTCAGCTGACAATCGTATAGGTGCTCCTTTATAGGTAACTACCTTCTTTGCTCTTGCTGCTTTTAATATTCTCTCTTTGTCTTTTGCTCTTGGAATTTTAATTATGATGTGTCTTGGTGTGGTCCTCTTTGGATTCCTTTTGTTTGGGGTCCTGTGTGCTTCCTGGACTTGTAAGTCTAATTCTTTCACCAGGTGGGGGAAGTTTTCTGTCACTATTTCTTTCAATATGTTTTCGATATCTTGCTCTCTCTCATCTTCTGGGACCCCCATAATTCTGATGTTGGTTCGCTTGAAGTTGTCCCAGAGGTTTCTTACATTATCTTCAATTTTCTGGATTTTCTTGCCTTTTAGCTTCTGCAGAGTGTCTTCTGGCTCTTTATGTTCCAACTCTTTGACTTGATTCTTGCGATCTTCCATTCTGTTTTTAGGACTCTGTATAATATTTTTTATTTTAGTCAATGTATTCTTTATTTCTTGTTGATCCCTTATCATTTCTTGTTGATTCCTTATTAATTCTAGTTGATCCCTTTTCATATCCTCATAGGTCTTATCCATCTTTTCTAGGAAATTCTTGAAAAACCTTATAAGCGTAGATTTGAATTCTATATCCAGTCGCTTTTTGTCCTCCATTTCTTTCGTTTGTGATCTATTTCGTCTTTGCATTTTCGCAGCTTTCCTGAGTTGGTAGCCTTAAAAGTCTCTGTGTTCTGCTTGGATGGGGGTGGGGTTTCAGGGTGGAGCCTGCAGCTTTGGCTTCCGTCAGCCCCGCCCTATTTGGGTCCTTCAGTGCTCGCTGCCGGCGCCTCTGAGAGAAAGGTGCCCTCGATTTTCGCCTGCTGCCAAACAGTCTACGCTCTCCCCCA
Source organism: Pipistrellus nathusii (assembly GCA_963693515.1). NCBI lineage: Eukaryota > Metazoa > Chordata > Mammalia > Chiroptera > Vespertilionidae > Pipistrellus > Pipistrellus nathusii. The sequence goes on from OY882864.1 coordinate 545,369, forward strand.
ATGAGCCCGGTATTGGGGTTCAGTTCAGTTGGAAGTGGAGTTGGAGGTGGCGTTCAGAGCAGACTGGAGCCCCTGTCTCCTTCCCGCCAGGCACTCCCGCGGCACAGCCGGCCGTCCCTTCTCTGAGCGCACTGTGCGCGCCGCTGGGACCTCCTTTCGCCGCTTCCCCCGGGGCCTCCTCTCACGCCTCGCAGCCCAGCTCCCTCTGTGTGAGCCTGGGTCCCTGGGGTCTGGCCTAGAACTGGGGTTCAGAGCAGTCGGAACTGGGGCCCAGCACAATCGGAGTTTTATCTCCTTCCCGCTAGGGAACGCCAGCCAGGCACTTGGCCGCCCTCCGACTCCGTCCTCTCTGCGCGCTGCGTGTCTCCGTACCTTGGGCTTTTCCAGCTCCTCCGCGCTTCCTTCTGGTTTTCTCCTTGCTTCTCGTTGTAGAATTTCCAGTCAGTCGACTTTCCTGTAGTTCTGGGTAATGTCCATTTTATATTTTAGTTGTATTTTATTGAAATTGTTGTGTGCGGCTACAGCTAGGTGTTTACCTGTCAGCCATCTTGGCTTTATCCCCTGAGTGTATTCTTTTTTTTTTTTTTTTTTAAATCAATCTTTATTGTTCATATTATTACAAAGGTTCCTCATTTCTTCCCCCCTCCACCAGGTTCCCACCCCACCCTCCGCCCCCTCCCCATCCCCCATTGTCCTCATTCATAGGTGCAGTTTATGTTCAGTCTCTTCTTCCCTCCCTTTCCCCAATAGTAAATCCCTTTTCAGATAGTAAATCAGTTACTTAGCATTTTCTCATATCAATAATACCTCCACATGCCCAATGATACACTTCACACAAAAGACATTTCCCAATAGGTCCACCAGCCTCATCCAGGCCCCACCCAAGGCACTCACAGATCAACACCCCAGCCCTAAACTAACTCAACACATCCAGATCTAAGCCTTCATCACTTGATTCAGCAGACCCTCAAGTTCCCACGAAAGTTTCCAGCCATGTCTGAGAAGCAGCCGTGGGGCAAGGGCAGGCAAGGAGCGAGCTGTTCCGGGCCTGGCTGCTCAGGGCCTGGCCTCTGTTGCTCTGGTTCATTCCACAACCAGCTGCTCTGGGTCTGGTCACTGCCGCTCCCGACCTAGTTGCTCTGGACTTGGCTGCTGCTGTTCTGGGCCTGGCCGCTCCCAGCCTGGCAGCCGCTGCTCCGGGCCTGGCCGCACCCGACCCGCCTGCTCCCCCGGGCCTGGCCGCTCCCAGCCTGGCCGCACCCGACCCGCCTGCTCCCCCGGGCCTGGCCGTTCCCAGCCTGGCAGCCGCTGCTCCGGGTCTGGCCGCACCCGACCCGTCTGCTCTGGGCCCGGCTGCTCCGGGCCCAGCCGCTCCGAGCCTGGCCACTCCCGACCTGGATGCTCTGGGCTTGGCTACTGCTGTTCTGGATCTGGCTGCTCCCACCCCGGCTGCTCTGGGCCCGGCTTCTCCGGGCCCGGCCACTTCGGGTCTGGGTGTTCCTGGACTGGCCACCCTGGGTTGGCCACCTCCGCCTCATGCCTAGCTGCCACTGCCCCAGGTCTGGCTGCTCTAGTGCTGGCTGTTGATGCTCTGGTTCTGGCTGCTGTTGTTCTGGGGCCTGGCCGTTGCTGCTCCGGGCCTGGTTGCCACTGCCTTGTGCCTGGCCACTCTAGGCCTGGCCGCCGCTGTTCCAACATTCTGTCCTTTTTATTTTATTTTATTTTTTTAAAAACGCATTTATGTTGCATTGTTGGCTGGTGAGTTGAGTTCTGACTTAGTCTTTGATTTTTCAAGATCTTCTTTGTATTCTTTCTTAAGTAATTTTACTATTTTTTGCTCTCACTTGATTTCTTCACATTGAGAACTTCTTTGGTTTCTTCCTCCTTGTCCTGGGAGCTCAGCAGGTTGGCCTGTGGCACCCCTTTGTTCTCTGCGGGCTCCTGTGCTGCTTCAGCCTGTTGCCGGGGACGGCGCCGCCCAGGAAGCAGCCCCCCTTGCCTTGGCTCCATTGCCCGCGCTCAGTGGTGGAAGGCTCAGGGGCACCCCCCCCCCCCCCCCCCCCCCGCTAGGGGCCCCGTGGCCCGCCTCCTTGCTGGTGCCCGGTTGGCTGGAGTCCGGCAGGGGCTTCCGCTCCCCTCCGCGTTCCCCCAGCCTAGAGCTTTTTTTCTCCTTCCCGCTAGGGAAGTCCAGCATCAGAGTCAACAGACTATCCTCTGCGCGCAGTTTGCGCAAGTCCCGGGGGCCCGGCCTTTCGCCGCTCTCCCCAGACTCCACCTCACAGCCCCGTCTCCCTTTGCCTGAGCCTGGGTCCCCAGGGATTGGCCCAGAACTGGGGTTCGGAGCAGTCCGGACTGAGGCCCAGCGCCGCCGGAGGCCTTGTTTCTTCCGGCTAGGGCAACCCAGCATCAGAGTCAACATTCAGTCCTCTGCGCGCATTGCGCGCGACTCCCGGGGCCCTGCTTTTCGCCGTTTTTCCGCCTCACAGCCCCGTCTCCTCCCACCAGGGCCTGGGTCCCCAGGGTCTGGCCCATAACTGGGGCTCAGCGATGCCGGTTCGGGGGGGCTCAGCGCTGCCGGTTCGGGGGTTCAGCCCAGGCTGGGGGTTTTATTTCCTTCCTGCTAGGGAAGGAAAGGCAGCTCCCCGCCCTCTCCTCCTCTCCGGCTGCGACCTCTCCGTGCGCGCGTGCGGGCGGGCGCGCGCGCAGCATGTCTCCGTACCTTAGGCTTTTTTTCAGCTCCTCTGATTTTCCTTCTGGTTTTCTCTTTCCTTCTTGTTGTAGAATTTTCAGTCAGTCGACTACCTGTATCTCTGGGCAATGTCCACTCTACATTTTAGTTGTATTCCATTGAAATTTTTGTGTGCTGCCGCGGTTAGATGTCTACCCGAGCAGCCATCTTGGATCTCCTCCCCTGAGTGTATTCTTAATAAACTCACTCACTTTGCTTAAACACTGCTTTCTGTCACTTATCTGAACTCTTTCTCGTGGGTGTGACAAGAGCCCAGGAGGGGAGGCCTCTCTGACTCGGGCAGCTCTCCGGTAATGTTGGTACCTGAAACCTCCAAAAAGGGCACCTCCCAGCCTTCACCACACAGATGCCCGTGTCCATCACACCACACCCACCCAGCAGCTCCGTTCTGCTCATCACCTCGCCACCTCCAGCTCCGTCATCACTTCTCATCAGTATCACCCAGCCCACCATCAGAGGCTCCACCATCCTTCACTCATTCACCAGCGGACAGGTATCTGTCAAGAATATATCTCCAGAAAAAGAAAAAAATATATATATAACTTCATGAAGAATCGTGGTGGGCTGTTGTCATAGCAACAAGCAACACAGGGGAAGACCCTACCCTTGGGGGACACACAGTCTGCTGGGGCAGACCGAAGACAAACATGTAAAAAGATTTAGAAAACAAGAAGCACAATGGATGACCCAGCAACCCCCCTGCTAGGATTTACCCCAAAGAAAATCCTCACCCCCAGAGCTGCCCTAACCCTGCCCCAGCAGCTTGAGTCATGATGGCTCCAGTGAGAAACACCCAGATGTGTTTCCCCTGGCGAATGGCAGATTGGGGGCCAGCTACACCGTGTAAAGAAAAGGGGCAAACTACTCGGAGAAAGAGCTGCAGAAGCATTGGGTGACAGGTGCTGTGTGAGTTCCTTTTTGGAAGTCCCGGAAAACACTCTGTGACAGCACATCTGCGGAGGCAGCACCCAGAGCACGAACGCCGAGGCTCCGCAGCTTTTTGGGTGATTACATAACTTACTGATAGATCCTCCCTTCCTCCAACGGGTGGAGGGACGTAAACTCCACCTGCAGCCAGACATTCCTGAGCACTGACCACCCATCAGCACCTGCCAAATACCCTAAGCCCGGATTCCTAAGTCCCTCATCATAGGCCTCACATGAAGCCACCAATCAGTGTGCTGAGTGCCCTAAGCCCCGTCCCCTCTCCTCCCCTTAAAAGTACATGGACCCCAGCCTTTGCTCTCGCCCGCTCTCTGGAAGCAGCAGGCAGGGGTGCTCTTCTCTTCAATAAAGCCTGTGTCCTGGCATCCCGGTCTCCAGCCCACTCTAGTTTATCTTATGTACCGGTGCCGAAACATCTCTTATACTATCCATCAGTTGGAGGAAGGGAGGGTCTATCACTTATACATTGTCAAAACTCATCAAATTGTATGTTTGAAATCGGTGAATTCATTGTATGTAAGTTATACTTCAACAAAGCTTGATTTTTAAGAAGACTTAAAGACTGGGAGGAGCCCTAGCTGGTTTGGCTCAGTGGATAGAGCATCAGCCTGCGAACTGGAGGGTCCCAGGTTCAATTCTGGTCAAGGGCACATGAGTAGGTTGCAGGCTTGAGCCCCAGTGGGGGACAAGCATGAAGCAACCAATCAGTGATTCTCTCCCATCATTGATGTTTCTATCTCTCTTTTCCTCTCCCTTCCTCTCTGAAATCAATAAAGATTAAAAAAATAAATAAATAAAAGACTGGGAGGAACCATAAAAACCATGAGAAGGGAAGTGACGGGGAGGCGTGGGGCAGGTTTGGGTGGGCACCAGGAGTGGACTTGGTGGGTTGTGTGGTAACTATACTCACCATCTCCTTTGGTGATTTTAACCTTCGGTGGACGGAGCCGATCCAGACCCGGCTGTGCAGAGGCAGCTCACTTTTACAGCTGCTCATAGTGAGACCCGCTCCCTGCCAGGGCACGAGAAGAGGCCAGAGAAGCTTCAGGGAAGGCCCCGCGGACACTGTGTTGGCCATGAGGCCGGTGTGGGAGGAGGAGGCTCTCCCCGAGCACGTAGGGTGCTCTCTGGTCTGGAGCTAGCAGGCACCACCGAGGGCCGGCCGCCGCAGGAAGTCCTCTGACTGCAGCCTTCCAGCCGCTCCGGCCCTCGCTCCCGGACCAGCGAGCGCATGGTCAGTTATCCCAGCCTTGGTGCCGCCGGGAAAGGCAGGCTCGGTGGCTTTCCGGGGAGAGGTGCAGGAGCAAGGGGTCCCCTGACCTTCACTCGCTAGACTGTCCCTGGCTCCTGTTCCGGGCAAGGAGGGCCAAGACCCGGCTGGGCCTCCCCTCTAGAGCAGGGAGCTGGGGTTCACCAAGGGTCAGCTCCCAAGTGGGAGGTAAAGGTAAACCTATGGGTGCAGGGTCCCCACAGGGTGTGGCGTGTCTCTCCCATGCTCTCCGTGATATCCTGGGGCTGGTGCCACCGGCATGCATGTGTGGGTGCTCCACACCCTGGCTGGCCAAGGTGGGGCCTCGGGGGTCAGAGTATCTCATTGGCACTGGCTTTGCTGGCCTCCAAGTCACTGCTCAGACTCACTTGGACTGGCTTGGGGGCTGGTCCATCTTGGAAGTGGCAAGCCCCAGTCCCCATTGACCTTTTCCCCCTGTGGCCTTGACTGGGGCTGGAACCTCCGGCCTGGCGTCCTGTGTCCTGCCAAGAGGATGTCCTGTCCTCCAGACCCGCTCCCCACCCTCCTCCATCCCTGGGGCCTCCAGGGTGGACATGCGGGTGTGGGTGTGGGTGTGGGTGGAGGGGAGTTGGACGTCAGCCGGCTGGGTCCTGAGCCCCTCCCGCGCCCCCCCCCTCCACCCCTTGGGCCCGGATGCAGGGGACAGAGGCCCCAGCCCAGCACCTGGGGTTTTTCCAGGCAGTGGGGTGGGGGCTAGCTGCTCCACCAAACAAAGGCTAGGGGAGGAGAGGGGAAGTGGGCGCAGGGAAAGGAAGGGCTGAGCATGCCCGGGGGCACCCTCCACACACTGCCTCCCGTCTCTCCGGGTTTCCAGTCCTGAGCCAGTGGGTGAGCCTGTGAGGGAGAGGGATGGGGTTCAGTTCAGCTCTAGCCTGCCCCTCAGCAGGGGGGTCTTAGGCAGAAGGGAGCTGAGGGACCCCACATGGGCTTCAGGGAAATTGCACTGGTTCTTGGGGAGCAGGACAGAGGGGCTGAGTACCTCCACCTGTGGGCCCTTCCCCACACCAATCTGTGAATGTGGCCTGAGGGTCCTCCATGCCGCTGGTGGTGTGTCTGCTGCGTGTTGTGTGTCCCCGGGTTAAGTGTCTGGGCAGAGCTGAGTGATGTCTTTCTCGTGTCTTCTGAGTCTGTGTGTCTGGCATGTTGGTGAGCCCTGGTGCCCACGCCTGCCAACGAGTGTGTGAATCTGTACCAGGCGTGTGTCTGAGCCCTAGATCCGTGTGGCTCCTGTGAGATGAAGTGCTGTTTCCCCTCTAGTGTCAAGAATGATCAGTCCCCCCACAAAGCCTGGACCCCAGGAGGGGGGACAGGAAGGCAGCTATTGGTCCTCCTTTGTCCACCTTCTGCGCAGGCAGCTCAGCTGAGTTAAAAATAACCCCAGGGCCTCTGGGAGAGGAAGGGGTAGAGGCGAGGGAGAGGCGGGAGGCCTCCCGGCCCAGTGGGTGGTGGGCAGTCTTGTCCGCTGGCTCCAAGGCCAGCAGGGTGAGCGCATCCGTCTGGCCGCCTCTGCTTGGCTGCGGGCCCTGTGGGCCCCTCCGGGCCTGCTAGAGAGGCTGAGACGGCGCCTGCTCGGCCTCCGTCCCTACAGGTAGCAAGGGTCCCAGAGCCTCACCAGGGGCTGCTGTCTGCTGCCCTCCCTGCCCCAGCTGACCCCATCAGCCTCTCCCTGCAGCGAGGGTCGTCCTGGAGATGCTGAGGGAAGCCGAAGGACACTGGCCTCCCTGCGGGAGGGGTCGGGGGAGGGTTTCGTGTAATGGGATTGAAGTACCGCGTGCATGTGGAAGAGTGCACACCATTAGGAATGTGCTTGGTGGGCACCCTGAACAGCTTCTGCCACCAGCACCCAGATAAGAATCCAGGAACATCGCCAGCCTAGAGGCCGTCCCTGTTTGATCCTGTTAGCTCCTCTGGGCTTGTCTGTCTTGGAAGCAACTCTGCGCCCCCCCCCCCCCCCCACACACACACACTGTGGTATCTGCATGGCGCAGGGAGTCATGTGGCTCATGGTAGTGGCGATGGCGTTCCACGGGGGGGCCGGCCACACTTGATTGCACGCACCGTAGGGAAGGCACGGGCTCTCCCGGTTTGGTTATTACCAAACGGCATGTGGTTCCAGGTGGAGCTCAGTGCGTGCCAGTGGGCAGCCTGGGTGGACCTGTGGTTTTTGCTGCCCATCAGTCCCCTGAGGCTCTCCCAGAAATGCTGGGATTTGCCCAGGATTCATGGAGTGCACCCTCCCCCGGGATTCCGGCATTTGAACTCCTGTCTACCAGGTCTCTCCAGCTTTTGAGGTCTGTCTGTCCTCGCTGGGGCTAGGTCTTGGGCTGGGGTCCCCGAGGGTGGGATGGGCAGCGTGTGCACCCTCCGCCAGGCCAGGCACGCCCAGAGCAGGCACTCCAACTCACAGGCCCACACCCCCCTTCCTTCCTCAGGAAAACCTGTGATCTGATAAGACTCCAGCCTCTGCTTTTCAGAACCACCCGGGCACCAGGACCCTCGGGGGAGGAGGGAGGGACCAGGGCCGCACAGCCGCCTGCAGCAACTGTAGCCTGGTTCTCGGGACTCCCTGCCGTCCTGACGGCGTGGCCTGCCCTGACCCAGCGCAGGGCTCAGAGCAGCCCGCACCTGGCAGGGTCGGTGACGTGGTGGTCCTGCCAAGTGGGAAGGTTCCTCCTTCCAGCTCCTTCCTCCACCGAGCCCCTGGCAGGACGTCCCCTTCCCCCAAGGCCTTGGCCAAGGTCCCCGCCCTCCAGCTCCTCACCAGGACTCCCCCTCCAGCCCTTCCTGAGCCTATGGTGACAGTCAATCACTGCCCTACACCCCAGCACCAGCGTGACCTCTCCTCTAGCTGACCTCTCCCCGGTCTGTCAGCTCTGGGCTCCGGTGGCCTGGCCTCAGCTGCAGCCCACACCCAGCAGAAAATGCACAGAACACCAGAGCCCCCCTGGGACCCGCCAGCTCTGTACCTCACCGGCCGCCTCTCCCCCCCTCCTTAGGACAATCGTGCAGCAAAGGGAGCGCCTCGGCTGCCTCTGTGTTGTGTCGCCTGCTCAGCCTGCTGAGCTCTGTCCCTGGTTCTTGAGGTGCAAACTGACGCTCAGAGGAGTGAGTGACCCCCTCGCACAGCTGGTGCGGCTCCAGGCTGGCCCTGAGCTGGCAGAACTAGGACACCAAGGGGGACAGACATGGAGCAGAAGGGGGGAAGGACAAACAGCGCAGAGGTGCGGCAGGCACAGGGCTCTAAGGGGTCCTTTTCCAGGGGCTATAGCGGGGAGCGAGGGGGGGGCAGGGCCAGGAGTGATGGGGGGGGCAGGGCTGGGAGAGATGGGGGGGCCAGGGCTGGGAGTGATGGGGGGGCAGGGCTGGGAGTGATGGGGGGCAGGGCTGGGAGTGATGGGGGGGCAGGGCCGGGAGTGATGGGGGGGCAGGGCTGGGAGAGATGGGGGGGCCAGGGCTGGGAGTGATGGGGGGGCAGGGCTGGGAGTGATGCGGGGGGGCAGGACTGGGAGTTATGGGGGGGCCAGGGCTGGGAGGATGGGGGGGCAAGGCTGGGAGTGATGGGGGGGGGGCCAGGGCTGGGAGTGATGGGGGTGCCAGGGCTGGGAGTGATGGGGGGGCAGGGCTGGGAGTGATGGGGGGACCAGGGCTGGGAGTGATGGGGGTGCCAGGGCTGGGAGTGATGGGGGGGCAGGGCTGGGAGAGATGGGGGGACCAGGGCTGGGAGTGATGGGGGTGCCAGGGCTGGGAGTGATAAGGGGCAGGGCTGGGAGAGATGGGGGGGCAGGGCTGGGAGTGATGGGGGGGTAGGGCTGGGAGTGATTGGGGGGCAGGGCTGGGAGTGATGGGGGGCAGGGCTGGGAGTGATGGGAGGCCAAGTCTGGGAGTGATGGGGGGGCCTGGGCTGGGAGTGCTGGGGGGGCAGGGCTGGGAGTGCTGGGGGGCAGGGCCGGGAGTGATGTGGGGGGCAGGGCTGGGAATGATGGGGGGGCAGGGCTGGGAGTGCTGGGGGGGCAGGGCTGGGAGTGCTGGGGGGGCAGGGCCGGGAGTGATGGGGGGGGCAGGGCTGGGAATGATGGGGGGGCAGGGCTGGGAGTGCTGGGGGGGCAGGGCTGGGAGTGCTGGGGGGGCAGGGCCGGGAGTGATGGGGGGGCAGGGCTGGGAATGATGCGGGGGCAGGGCTGGGAGTGATGGGGGGGCAGGGCTGGGAATGATGCGGGGGCAGGGCTGGGAGTGATGGGGGGGCAGGGCTGGGAATGATGGGGGGGCAGGGCTGGGAGTGATGGGGGGGCAGGGCTGGGAGTGATGGGGGGCCAGGGCTGGGAGTGATGGGGGGGCAGGGCTGGGAGTGATGGGGGGCCAGGGCTGGGAGTGATGGGTGGGCAGGGCTGGGAGAGATGGGGGGGCCAGGGCTGGGAGTGATGGGGGGCAGGGTTGGGAGATATGGGGGGCCTGGGCTGGGAGTGATGGGGGGGCAGGGCTGGGAGTGATGGGGGGCCTGGGCTGGGAGTAATGGGGGGCAGGGCTGGGAGAGATGGGGGGGCCAGGGCTGGGAGTGATGGGGGGCAGGGCTGGGAGTGATGGGGGGGCAGGGCTGGGAGTGATGGGGGGCAGGGCTGGGAGAGATGGGGGGGCCAGGGCTGGGAGTGATGGGGGGGCAGGGCTTGGAGAGATGGGGGGACCAGGGCTGGGAGTGATGGGGGTGCCAGGGCTGGGAGTGATAAGGGGCAGGGCTGGGAGAGATGGGGGGGCCAGGGCTGGGAGTGATGGGGGGCAGGGCTGGGAGTGATGGGGGGGCAGGGCTGGGAGTGATGGGGGGCAGGGCTGGGAGAGATGGGGGGGCCAGGGCTGGGAGTGATGGGGGGCCAAGTCTGGGAGTGATGGGGGGGGCAGGGCTGGGAGTTATGGGGGGGCCATGGCTAGGAGTGATGGGGGGCAGGGCTGAGAGTGATGGGGGGCAGGGCTGGGAGTGCTGGGGGGGCAGGGCTGGGAGTGCTGGGGGGGCAGGGCCGGGAGTGATGGGGGGGCAGGGCCGGGAGTGATGGGGGGGCCGGGCTGGAAGTGATGGGGGGGCCGGGGCTGGGGGTGTGGGGGGGAGCTTGGCTGGAGTGAAGGCTGCGGCCAGAGTTGCTGGTAAGGGCATAGGGAGTGCCTTCCAGGTGTGGGATCTAGCAGGTGCACAGGCCCTGGGTGGGTGAGGGTCTCATACTTGAGCGCTGGCCTCTGGGCACACAAAGCTAGTGGTGAGCAGAGGTCGAGCTGTGGGTGCCAGCTTAGCAGGCGCTCTCTCTTCCCAGTAGGGTGCGCAGGCCTGGAATTTGGGGGTCATGAGGTCTGCTCAGGAGCAGCTCGGAGGAGGGGGGAGGGATGGAGCAGGTGGTAGGCAGGGTGAGGGATGCCCAACATCCATGATGAGGGAGGAGTGGTTTTCTATTTCATTTCAGATGTCCCCCCTCCCTCTGCTGTGCGGGGCTGGTGGGACCTGAGGCAGGCTGGGCTGGCTCCCGTGGGAGGGAGCACTCAGTGAGGGCGAAGGCCGACTGTCCTGGAGCCATGGGGGGGGGGAATGTCCGCTGAGGGATGGCCCCACGGGGAAGAGCTAGGGGTCGCCTTGCCCCATCTTGTTGTTAATGTTCACTCAAAGACACTGTTCCCATCGGTTTTTAGAGAGAGTAGAAGGGTGGGAGGGAGAGACAGAGACAGAGAAACCTCAGTTGGTTGTCTCCTGCAGGAGCCCCTCCCAGTGGGAGATCAAACCTGCAACCCAGCCATGTGCCCTTGACTGGGAATCGAACCCGAAACCCTTTGGTGCATAGGCCAGTGCTCTTACCACGTGGCACACCAACCAGGACCACCTCACCCCGTCTTAATGAGGACCCCAAGATCCAGAGAACAGACCCTGTACCCACCTTCAGCCAACCAGGGCAGAGAATCCTGGGAGGGTGGGGATCGTGGCGAAGGGAGTTTGGGCCAGCTGGGGTCTGGGCCAGGAGCCTGAGACTGCATTTCCTCCAGGCCCAGCTGTGGGAGCTGCCTGGGCCCAGGGGTCCCGAGCAGGCTCTGCCCTGGCCCCTGCCCAGTGACCGTCTGAGAGCCCCGTGAGGAGGGTAGTGCCTGGCGGTCACCCTCTCTCCACCTCAGCCACCGGTGATGGCAGGGAAGGGATTGCCCCTTTGTCACAGGAACCCAGGCCAGCCCACGCCCTTCCAGGCCTCCCCCTCACGCTGATCCCGAGGCCCTGGCCTCCCTCCGCACCTGGGCTGCAGCCCTGCGCCCTGCACAGCCTCCGGATGGTCCCGAGGACACAGCTCCGCTGTCCTGCGGAGAGGCCAGGCTCCCCTCACCGCCTGCGTTTGCTCCTCGCAGGACACCCAGAAGCCATTGTCGGGCCGGCTGCCTCCTGTTTGGAAGTCTTTGGTGACTCGCAGAGTCTTCCTCCGCCAGCAGAAGCCCAGAGGCCCAGCCTGGCAGCAGTGCAGGCCTGCTCGCCCATGTGGCCCGGCCTGGGGCCTTGGACGGTCCTCAGGCTCTTGGTCCCGCCCAGCTCCACGGCCATGGCCTGCACCGTCGGTCCAGAAGCTCTAGTTCTGGCTCCTGAGGCCCAGGCATGGCTGCTCCTACCCAGAGTCCAGAGGTGGCCTGGCTCAGAGGCAGGGGCAAGAGCACGCGGGATGTGGCGCGGACACTCCTGCACAATTGTGAGAGGCTGATGGACACTCTGACACTGTGCCTGCGGAGGAGGCTTGAGGTCTTGGTTGGGTTTTGAAGGTTTTGCTTTTGAAAAGGAAATCTTTTCTTTGGGAAAGCTTTAGGTCTGCAGCTGGAGCATTGCCAAGCATCCGTGGGCCCCTTCCTGGTGTCAGTCTCCCCACATTGTCGTCTCCCACATTGTCTGTCAGACTGAGACCCGAGCCCCCCTCCATCTTCCTTAGACCAGATGGGATGGTGCTGATTTCCCGTCCCTGTCCTGCTCCGAGATGCCACACAACGCTCCCAGCTTCCTGAGGTCCTCCGGCCGGGACCAGAGCCTGCGAGGAGGGCCTACCAGGCAGCTCCCTGCAGACGTGCCTGTTCTCTCCTCACCCCAGGATCACACCTGTCTGCTCTGCGGGTAGGACCCCAACCCATGTCCAGGCCAGCAGCTCCCGGACACTGGGGCGCGGTGTCCCTTTCAGCTGCGAGGCTATCGGCGCCATCGGCAGCTTCTGCAATGTGAGCCCGCCTGGGAGCAGCTGTGGCCTCCAGCGGGGACTGAGCCCGGTCCCTTACCTTGCTCCAGGAGGTCCCCTGCCGCCTCCCCGTTTCCAAGACCTGCCTGAGATGGAATTACAGCCCCAGGCCCGCACCTGCCACAGGAGCAGTGTCTCGGGCTCTGCCTGGCTAGGACCAGCTCAGGGAGGGTGCCTGCTCAGCCCCCCGCAGAAGCAGGTGGAGGCCCACGAGGGGAAGGGCAGGGGCCAGGGAGGCCGCCCAGGGCCCAGGGTGGCAGCAAGGCCAAGACTAGGGCTCTAGAGATGGCGAGGAGTCAGGGAGAAAGGGACCAGGTCCACGCAGGGTGCCAGGGTGGTCTCGGGAGGCGCAGCAGGAGGGCAGGGCCCGCTGGCAGAAGATGGCTGGGACCTCAGGGTTGGGGCCACCTGGGCTGTCGAAGGCTGATGGCCTGGAGAGAGGCCTGGCTGGAGAGATGAGTGCCCTCCTGACCATTGCCAGGCCAAGACTGCTGTCAGGCTGAGCTGCTCACAGACTCTCAGCAGACAGGCCCCCAGGCCGACCATTCTAGGTGCTGACCAACGTGCACCCTGCCGTGGTCCTCCCTGCAGCTGGCACTGCCCTCGGCCTCCTCCCTGTGCCCTGCCCTCCCCCCGCCCCTCTGTCGGTGACCCTCAGCTCCCAGCGCCTTCTGTCCCTGTCCTCTGATGCTGACCCTCCTGGGCACACGGTGGGTGACGCCCAGCTGTCCTGGAGGGAAGGTCTGGAATGCGGTGCCCTCCTGCCGGGCCTGGGGGTGGAGGGAGCCAGGCTCAGGAAGGAAGGGCTGGCGGTTGGAGTGGCCTGTTGGAAGGACGGTTGGGGGTGAGATTTGGAATGGAGACTGGGCGACAGTTGGCGGTGGCAGCTGGAGTGGCAGTTGGGGCTTGGCAGGGGCACAGGCCAGGAGGACAGTGGGGTGGGCCCCGTGGGTTGGCAGGTAGCCCCTGGCTCAGAGCAGCTCAGGAGGTGGTCTCTGGGAGGCCCAGCAGGAGGGCAGGGCCAGCTGGCTTCGCCTCAGGGGGGGAGGGGGCTGCTGCCTCGCTCCTGTCCGCCAAGGACCCAGGAGGATGTGCAGAGCCGGTTCCCGCCGGCAGCCCGGCCCACGGGCCTGCTGTCTCCTCTCTGCCCGCCTCAGCCTGCGCCTTCCCGGAGGCCTCCAGTAGGGGCTTGGAGAGGGCAGGCACAGGTTCTGGGCAGTTCCTGGAGAGGGGCCGGACTCCCAGGGCTGTTGCCATGGGGACGGCTGGAGAGGAAACCAGCAGATTCTATGACCAGTGACAGTAGTTTTAGAAAACCCAGCCACTCCGTGGTTCTCTCTCATCATTGATGTTTCTATCTCTGCCTCTCCCTCTCTGGAGTCAATAAAAATGTACTTAAGAAAACAATACCCCAGTGGAATGATGGAAGCTGTGCCCTGGGGGAAGGTGGGGCCTGTGGCACTGGCCCTGGCAGGGTTCACCAGGGGACCCTGGGAAGGAACATTTGGAGGAATATTGGCTGTTCCTCTCATCATCTTTCCCAAAGCTCCTCCCAGGTTCTGCTTCCCAGGTGGGACATGGGAGGCAGGTCCTTGCTCTCTCTGTGGCAACAGAACACCCCATGGGGCATGGGGCTGGGTCCCCTCCCCACTCCTCTGCCCTGAAGCCGTATGGGGCTGCAGGGCAGGCAGAGGGATGGCCCAGCACAGGGTATGCGGGGTTTTGGGCACAGGGGCTGTGGGCACAGGGCGGGGCTGTGCCAGGACCCTCTGGGAGGCCTGCTGGCCGTGTGGCTCACCCACCGAGCCTGTCCTTCCACGGCCTGGGGCGAAGGAGGTAGTAACATGCTCCGGGGCTGCCATCGCAAGTGCTCCTGTGACCCCAAAAGGCTTCTGTGCCTGGCCCCTGAGCCTAGCCCTGGCTGCTGATGCTCACTGTCTCCAGGACCCAGACCCAGGCCTCAAGGTGACCTTGGGCAGGCTCCAGGCACTCCCCTCGTGGCTGGGGGTGAGCTTGCAGAATGACCACCATGCAGCCTTCAGCAGCACAGAGCCCGGCCGTCCATCGGTCTGCCCACAAGCTGAGCCAGAGTTCGTCGTGGAAGGTACCTTATCCCTTGCGCTGGCACTGTTGGCCCAGGATCCTGGGTGCCCTGGCCAAAGAGCATCACAGAGACCAACCTCACATCCTTGGTCCTAACCTGTTGCAAGAGCTGCTTCTGCCTTCTCTGAGGCTCCCGTCTAAGGACAGCGAGGGCGGCTGCTGCCAGGCGGCAGATCCCTCTGGGTGTGGCCAGGCCGAGGGCCGGGGGCCGTGCGTGTCGCTTTCAGCAGGGTTCAGGGGACCCCAGCAAGGAGGAGGCTTTGCAACCTAGCCTGGCCCTGTGCCAATTTAGCTACTGCTGGGCACTAACGAGTGGGGTCCCTGGGACAGGGCTGGGGCACCTCCCACCAGACAGAGGCACTGGGCTGGCTCCAGGTGCCAGCTGCTGCCACCACTTCTTTCCTTCTAATAGATTTTATGTTGGTTTTAAAGAGAAGAAGGGGGAGAGGAAGGGAGAGAAACATCAATGAGAGAAAAACATTGATGGGCTGCTTCCTACACGCCCCCTCCTGGGGATCAAGCCTGAAGCCCAGACATGTGCCCTTGACCAGGAATCCAACTGTGATCTCCTGGTTCATGGGTGGACGCTCAACCACTGACCACACTAGCCAGGTGGCTCTTCTTCTTCTTCTTCTTCTTCTTTTTTTTTTTTTTTAAATGGTAAAGGGTGTTATTAACTCACAGAACAACAAATGTCTAGCGATAGGGTGGACGTTAGGCATGGCTTGATCAGGGTTCTCTGGGACTGTTCGTGGTCCTGCCTTTTTGGTGTATCAGCTTCATCTTCGGGCTACTTGCCCTTCTGTTGGTTCTGGGAGCAGAAAAGACGGGAGTCTCAGTCCCCCATCGCTGGCAAGGCTGCTGCGGAGAGGGAGGGCCCTTGATTCATCGCCATGCGGGATGAGGGAGTGAGGAGAGGGGCTCAGGGCCCTGGGACTCACTCCAGAACTCGACAAGGACCAGGCGGGGGGATGGGCCTGGAGAGACAAGGCTGATTTCTCAAGGGTAGGCCTCCTGAGCAACCCCTGGACCTCTGGGTGCTCCAACCAAGGCAGCGGGACGTGGACATGCATGCCAGCAAGGCTGTTCGTGGAGTGTCGTGTGTGTGTGTGTGTGTGTGTGTGTGTGTGTGTGTAGCACTCTGAGGAGAAACTCTGCCGGAGGCAGGGAGGCATCAGGGGTTAGGCTCTCCTAGGTTTGGGGTTTCGCAAGCTGCCCCAGCTCCCTGGCCGCCTATCCTCTGAGGACACACTCGTGCCAGGTAGGCAGGGGGGGAGCACTTGCAGAAAGACCTCTTTTCCTTCAAAGGGAGGAAGCAGGTGACCCTCCTGGAGGCCTAGAGGCAGCCGCGGCCAGGGCAGGTGAGCCCCACCCCTCTCACGCCCTGGTTCCCCAGACCAGGAGGCTGTGGCTGAGAGGGTCCTCCAGAGAAAGGCTGGGAGGGAGCTGTCTGCACAGCCACCCGCAGGCACCGCTAGGAAGCGGGAGGGAGTGTCCCAGCCTTCCATCCGGGCTGCCAGACCCACGTCCCGCTTGTTCACTCCAGGAGAATTCCACCCACCCCCACCACCGACCTGCCCTCCCCTGCAGCCAGTGAATGCCTCCTTCACATCCTGAGAAAGCATCCATAATGGCCCGCCGCCTCCCACCTCCAGAGGAATTCCGCGGGCAGGGCCCGCAGGGAGGCAGGGCACCTCCCCATTGGGAGCTGGTCTTGCTGGACTCCCCTGCGCGCTGGCCAGCCACAGCTCACCTCCCTTCCCAGGGCCGCGCCCGCCCGGAGGAAGCGAAGTGGCCTTTGCCCCGCACAGGCCAGCCAGGAATGCGGGGCCGCGATTCCCAGGACGCCTGCTCCAGGGCTGAGGACAGCGGGGGGAGAAGGGCGCGCTGGCCCCTCCGGAAGCGGCGCTCTTGATCGCATGCGAGGGGTGCGGCCCCGCCCCCGCCAGGCAAACGAAGCGGCGGGAAGGACCACTGCGTGTGGCCGCCGGTGCTCCTAAGTTGGTCAAACGCAAGCCCCCGGACATGCCCAGTGACGGCCGCTCCCGGAGGCGCGTCTCTCCTGGGACGCGCTCAGGTCCCCGATGGTGCGGGCGTGCGGTGCCCAGGCCCCCGATTGCTCGAGGGCTCGGGCCGTGGGAGCACGTTCGTGGCCCGGAGCGGGGCCGCAGGCGCCTGGACGCGGGGAAGTCGCGAAGTTTGCGAGACGCGCGCCCCGCAGCGCGTGGATGAGCCGGGGCAGCCTGCGGCCCGAGACCGGCGCGCCTCTGAGCCGCTGAGGCGCGGGCAACGCCGGGGCGCTCCTCGGACCCGGGCTGCGTGCCCTCGCCGGCCCGTCTCCCGGCCGGGGGCGCGGCTGCCTGCGCTGCGGGCAGAGGCGCGGGGGCCCGGAGACCCCCGCAGCGCTCCCCTGCCCCACCCGCCTGCCCGGGGAGGGGGCTACCCACAATGCCCAGCGAGCCTGCCCGCGCTTCCGCTGTCCGCCGCCCCAGCGGGGACGGAGGAGGACCGACCCGCCGCGCCCCTCCCGCCCCGCCGCGCCGCGCCGGGGGTCGAGAGAGCGGCCGGGCGCGCGCCGGGCGGGCGGAGGCGGGGCGGGGCGGCGGCGAGGCCGGGCGCGGCGCGGGCCAATCAGCGGCGCCCGGCGCGCGCCGGGGGCGGGGCCGGGGGCCGCGGGCGGGGCGCGCGCGGGCGGCGGGGGCCCCGGGGTTGGAGCGGCGCGGGGGCGCGCGCTGTCCTGACGGACGGACTGACGGACACACGGACGGAGCAGCAGAGGCGAGCGCGCATCTCAGACCCGCCCGGACGCAGCGCTCGCCCGGCGGCGGCGGCGGCAGCGATCCCCGGCTCCGGTCCGGCGGCCGCAGCGCTGCCCTCGCCCGCGCCCCATGGGGTCACAGGTAAGCGGCGCCGGCTCATTGTCCGCGCGGCCGGCCGGCGTGTCGCGGTGGGGCCGGGCGGGGGCCGGGCCGGGGCCGCTCGGAGCCGGGGCGCGTCACCGCCACCGGCTGCCCAGCGCCCGCCGCGCCCCACCCCGCGGGGGCGCCCTCCCGGCGGCGATCGGCGCGCTCCAGCTCCGGCTCCGGCGGCTCTGGTGGGACCCCGGCCCGGTCCCCGAGCTCAGGTGGCGTGGGGCGGGGCGGGCGGGGGCGGGGCGGGATCCCCGTGGGGCTGCCCGCCGAGGCGCTGGCAGTGGCGGGACTGCCCCGTGCCCCTCGCCCTGGGCGCCTCCTGCCGCCGCCGCCGCGGTGCCTCCCCGTCACCTCCAAAAGGGGAATTTTCCAGCTGGTAATTTCTGCTGCGTCAACGCCCGTCCCCGGAGACGTCCCGGGGCATCCTGGCGCCCCTCGCCCGCGCCGTCCCGCGCGCCCCCGTCCGCGCCTCCGAGCCGCACCCGGACCCGCCGCGCCGAGTTGCCAAGAGTCGGAGCTGCGGGAGGTGGGTGCGGTAGGTCCCCGCGCTCTGCCCGGCCTTGGGGGTCATTGTCTCCCCCTGAAGCGGGCACCCGCCTCGTCTCCATTTTACTTGCCGGCTGAATCTGGGCTCAGGGGCCTGGGGCCGGGGGCCGGAGGAGCTGGAGGGGGCGAGGCGCGCAGAGTGGCGAGGGGTTCGCGGAGCCCATGGGGCGAGCCGAGGGATGGGGTCCGCGGCGCGGCGTCTTTGTTTCTTTGTAAATAGACATGTCAGTCTCACCGGGTGGCAGGAGTCAGTATCTGACAACTCAGTCCGGTCGTCAAACGGGGCTTCTCCACGCCAGGCAGAGGGCTCTGGCTAGTTGGGGTGCCCTCAGCCCCGCCAGCAAATTAGCTACGTGTTCGTTTAAAGGACCTCGCACAATACGGCTTGACCAAAGCCAGGACCCTGGGTAGAAACCAAATAGGGCAAAGAACAGGTATTTTCTGAGACTGAGGAAATATAAACAAAAGAAAGTTTGAGATTGTCAGCGAATTCCCTCGGCTTTTCCTGGGCTTTTCCTGCCACAATCGCAGGATGCGGTGGGACGCGGGGCCAGGTTGTCACAGCATTGTTTAAAGAAATGTTAATGAGCGCCCGCCGGCCCAGACACCTGTGCACCGAGGCAGCGCACTCACATCGCATTCCTTGTAGAATCGCTCATTTTGGATCTTTTAAAAAGGTAACTTCCCGTTTGGGTAGCTGACTTGTGGGTTCTCTGTTGCTGGCCCACCTGCTGCCTGCGCAAGGCAATGTTTCCACTCTGAGAAGGGAAAGTAGTTTTTTCATCAGAAGGAGATGTATGGAGGTTTCCTTTTCACGTGAATAATGAAGTAAACAATAGTACTTGGCCAACGGGGGACCCTTCCCTCGGGCATGTTTTCTGAAAGCTTCAGATAGTGTCACCTGACACTTTGGGATGCGTTATTCCAGAAAGGTCTAGCAAATGACGGCGTATTTAAGCAGAAGTTACTGCAGATTGAAGGAGGAACTTAAACACTGTGTCCCCTTAAAAGCAGCCGTCATTTCCACCTCCATTCCTGAAGAGAAGAGAGGGAGCGGTCACACCCCAGACCCAGCCTTCTCGCCCAGCACGGCCTCCCGCCTCCCAGACACGCACATGGGCCTCGTGCCGCAGCTGGGTGAGCGCTGTGTCCGGTTGGGCGATTGTGTGCCTGCTGTGCGCGGACCGGCCGCAGCCCCTCTCGGTGTTGGGGACTGGCGACCGTGGCCCTGGCCCAGCTCCTCGCCCACGGGAGCATGGAGAGGGGAGGCAGACGGGCTTCATCGCTGGGTGGGGCACTGTTTACAAACGTGCAGCTGAATTAGAGTTTAACAGGGTGAACCTCCCAACATTGTCCTTTGGTGGAGTTTTTCAAATTAAGGGAAATTGGGCCACTCTGTCCCTGCGGCCCGTGTTTCTGGGACAGCTGGAGGCTCTCAAGCTTTGTTCTCCACCAGAGGCCTGAGACCCGCCGCCAGGAGCTGAGCAGACCCACTTAGTGCGTGGGGCTCAGGAAGTTCCTCGAGGCCGGAGCTGGCGCCCGTGCCACCTCTGCAGGGGCTTTGTGCTCAGGTGCCCTCTTGGCTGCTGTCTAGGTGCCAAGATAGTTCTAGAAACCACTGTCCTCTTGTCCCCACACTCTGTCTGTGGCTTATGTTCCTGCCCAACCCATGTGATCAGAAAAACGCAGGCTTTTTCTTCTCTCTGACTTAAGAGTGTCCCCCTGAAGCGGCTGAGTGGTGGGAGATGGCCACGACTTCCTGTGGCCACACGTTCGCTCCGGTGGCCTGTCTGCTCAGATGGGCCCACGAGGACAATCTCTGCTGAGGCCCCGGCTCCTTCACGTCTCCGAGACATGGCTGTCCTCCTCATCCTGGCCCTCACGTCCTCGGCTCTCGCTGTGGCTTTGCTGTGGTCGGTGTGGTTAGGGTCTGGGGCTGTGACGTCAGTGACAGTTCCCCCTTTCCTGCAATTCCAGCTTCAACCCTCTGTGCCCTCCGTGCCCATGTGCTGCCTGTGCTCGCTCGTTACGGTGACAGTACAGGCCTGTGCTGTGTTTATTCCACAGAAGAATAAAAAGGCTTGACCCCGGCATATGATTTATGTAACCGTTTCTGCTCAGTGTCTGTCAGCCCTGCTATTTGGCTCTCATATAGGTTTAAACATTACTAAGTGCTTTTAAATCCCCACCCGAGGGTATTTTTTATTTATTGTTTTTTTTTGAGAGAGGAAGTGGGGGAGAGAAACATAGATGTGAGAGAAAACATCAATGGGTCGTCTCCTGTACGCACCCTGACCAGGGATCGAACCCGCAGCCCAGGTGTACACTGACCAGAAATTGAACGCAAAACCGTTCAGTGTACAGGACCACATTCCAACAACCGAGTCACCCGTGATGTTTAGAAACATTTAGTGCCCTGGCTGGATGACTCGGTTTTGGGATTTAAAAAATTACTAACCTAGATATTAAAGCAGAAAGTTGAGAAACAATGTTGGTGTATTTTTCGACAGCATTTATAGAGGTTTTGCATTTTGACAGATGTGTTTTCTGAATCAGATCAGACACATTCCCAGGATTCCTTATTCATGACAGTCCTTCGGCCTTACCCAGGACCTGCATGGC
Source organism: Pipistrellus nathusii (assembly GCA_963693515.1). Lineage (NCBI taxonomy): Eukaryota > Metazoa > Chordata > Mammalia > Chiroptera > Vespertilionidae > Pipistrellus > Pipistrellus nathusii. The sequence continues at coordinate 565,763 of OY882864.1, forward strand.
CCAGCCTCAGACCAGGCAGGGGCTGGGGCTGCCGGACAGGGCACAGGACCTGCTGCCCTGACCTGGTGCGCATGAGAATGGGCCCAAGAGTTTACCAGGCGGACAAGGGGTTATCAGAGCCCACCCGTCAGCGCCAGCCCCACACCCAGCCTTGGAGCAGCCGGGCTGATGCTGCCCCGAGCAGGGCTGTGGGAGCAGGACGGGCCAGGCAGCTGTCCAGGCTGGCCGGCCGTGGGGTCAGTGGCCTCCAAAGCGGTCAGTGTGCACAGTCCACGCTCATGCTCGGCCTCGGAGGAGCGGCCTTTCCTGGTTCAGGGCTGCCCGTCCGCCCCTCTGCTCCCTCAGCGGGAGCTGCTGTGCTGGCCCCTCTCCTGCTCGGCCGTCTCCCTCTTGCTTCCCTTTCAGCAGGTGGCGTCTCTGTCGCCTCGGTTACCAGACCTGAAGGGACCCACATATGTGTGGAAATGATTGCTTCTTAAAGTGTCCTTATTTAGCCGAAACCGGTGTGGCTCAGTAGATAGAGCGTCGGCCTGTGGACTGAAAGGTCCCAAGTTCGATTCCGGTCAAGGGAATATACATTGGTTGTGGGCACATCCCCAGTGGAGGGGGCGTGCAGGAGGCAGCTGGTCGATGTTTCTCTCTCATCCGTGTCCTGGTCCCAGCTCTGGCCACACCCGCTCCGACTGCGTGGACTGGGCAGTGTCTCGGTGCCACCTCGGCGTCCTCCCGCAGCAGTTGACGTTGGAGTGTCTCTGGGTTCGGGGCCCGGAGTCTCTGTGCGGCCATCGCACACAGGGCGCCCCGCGGGGCCTCAGGCTGATCAGGGACAGGTGCTGCTCTCCGAGCGCCCTGCCTGGGCAGGCATCTCCCGATTCCTCTCCGTGAGATTCCATCTCACGAAGCACTCCTCACTTCTCTAAGATGGGAGGAGTGAGAATTCACTGCTGAGTAGCAGGTAGAGGTGGTGGTTTTCCGTACAAACCTTCTGAGATCAGAGAAAGTTACAGACGTAAGTTCTTGCCAGGCCTCAGCGAGAGACAGTGCCCCGTGGTGAGCACCGTCCGCCCAGGAGGTTCCCGGCTGCACGTCTGGGCAGCATCCGCAGGCGCCCTCTCCCTGACCTGGAGGGCTGTTGCTGGTGTGTGTGTGTGTGTGTGTGTGTGTGTGTGTGTGTGTGTCATCTGATTTCCAAAGGGCAGCTCAGGGAGTCGGAGCCCTTGTCAGACCAAAGCCGAGGCTCTTGTCTGAGCAGAGCTCCTGGGAGAGACCCTCCAGGCACAGCATGAGTGGCACCTGCCGGTGACTGCGGTCACTTCTGCTTTCATTTCTGGTCGTCCTCGGGCGACTGCAGAAACAGCAGCTGTGTGCCCTGCAAGGGCGTGGCTGTGCCCGTGGCTGTGCTGGGGCTGGAGCATGCCCTGTGTGAAGACTTTTCTCTCTTCAGCCTCAGAGTGTGTGGAGAACTTTCCAGAGACCATCAGCAGACATTCTGTCCACTGTGCACCTGTGACAGCCCCCCAGGCTGCTGGTGGGGACGCGTGGCAGCGGGGCCTCTGACTTTGCCCTTCCCTGGGGCTCCCCTCCTTCAGGGCCAGGATCCAGGAGGCGGCCACAGTGCTGTGCTGGCAGGAAGTCTGTGAGCCACGCACACACTGCCCCTCGGTGCCCCCACCCCTGTTGGCGCTCCCGCTGGGAGCAAGGAAGGCGCTTGCGTTTCTTGTGTCGATGCTGGCCTCCCCGCCTGGACGGGTCCTCTTGGTGCCGTCCGGCCCGGGAGCCTTTGGAGGCCACGGGTCCGGTGCAGCTGTGGCTAGGACCATGCTTTGGAGAGAAAGGGGATGTGAGCATAGATTCTGGGGAACAAGGTCCTGGGGACACATAGTCTCCGTTCCGACTCACGCCATATTTTCCTTACAGACTCAGCGTCCACGTAGGTGGCTGTCCTCCACGCTGGCGCTGTTTGCTGTGACATGTCACAGTCTTCTCGCCGTTTCCGCCTGGCTGGGCCCATCACAAGCAGCAGCGCTGGGAACACCTTTGAACACAGCGGGTTCCCGGTTGGTGGAGTTTGTGACCACGTGGCCTGCCAGGCGCGCGAGGTTCCCTGGTCGAGCGTTACCACCACTTAGGGTTTCTAGGGCTTCACAGTTCAGAGGTTCCTGTGACTCTCAGCTCTAGTACATTTCACTGGCTTTCCTTTAGACCCAGACACTTTACCCCTTTAACATAAGGCATAGGATTCACTGTGATTTTAAAAGCAGAAGAGACCCAGCCAAGACCTTCCCTGTGCCAGCAGCTCAGGGCTGCTTCCTGCCGGGCCTGGCACACCCTGGGCTGCCCACAAGCACTGACTGGACCCCACGACCCCGTATGGCAGCTCCTGCACAGCAGGGCCCTTGGACGGTGGCCCCCAGGAGAGATCTGGGGGACCCTGGGGCAGGTGGGCTTCCCTTCTGCCTGGCTGAGTAGCCGGCACCGTCCACGCCGTTTCCCTCCGTGTGCCATGCCCCTCGCGGAAGGGCAGACGTGGAGGGCTGTGTGTGCCCGCCCCAGAGCCCCGAGGGCAGACGTGGAGGGCTGTGTGTGCCCGCCCCAGAGCCCCGAGGGCAGATGTGGAGGGCTGTGTGTGCCCGCCCCAGAGCCTGGCGCCCTCTGGTCGCCCCTGTGCCAGCTGCAGTGGGTCCACTTCTTCCCTGTGACCATGGCACTTCTTCTCTTTTCTTTTTTTTTTAAATCAATCTTTATTGTTCATATTATTACAAAGGTTCCTCATTTCTTCCCCCCTCCACCAGGTTCCCACCCCACCCTCCGCCCCCTCCCCATCCCCCACTGTCCTCATCCATAGGTGCACAGTTTATGTTCAATCTCTTCTTCCCTCCCTTTCCCTGATAGTAAATCCCTTTTCAGATAGTAAATCAGTTACTTAGCATTTTCTCATATCAATAATACCTCCACATGCCCAATGATACACTTCACACAAAAGACATTTCCCAATAGGTCCACCAGCCTCATCTAGGCCCCACCCAAGGCACTCACAGATCAACACCCCAGCCCTATACTAACTCAACACATCCAGATCTAAGCCTTCATCACTTGATTCAGCAGACCTGCAAGTTCCCGCAAAAGTTTCCAGCCATGTCTGAGAGGCAGCCGTGGGGCAGGGGCAGGCGAGGAGCGAGCTGTTCCGGGCCTGGCTGCTCAGGGCCTGGCCTCTGTTGCTCTGGTTCGTTCCACAACCAGCTGCTCCGGGTCTGGTCACTGCCGCTCCCGACCTAGTTGCTCTGGACTTGGCTGCTGCTGCTCCGGGCCTGGCCGCTCCCAGTCTGGCCGCCGCTGCTCCGGGCCTGGCCGCATCCGACCCACCTGCTCCGGGCCTGGCCGCTCCCAGCCTGGCAGCCGCTGCTCCGGGCCTGGCCGCACCCAACCCGCCTGCTCCCCCGGGCCTGGCCGCTCCCAGCCTGGCAGCCGCTGCTCCGGGCCTGGCCGCACCTGACCCGGCTGCTCCAGACCTGGCCGCTCCCAGCCTGGCAGCCGCTGCTCCGGGCCTGGCCGCACCCGACCCGTCTGCTCTGGGCCCGGCTGCCCCGGGCCCGGCCGCTCCGAGCCTGGGCACTCCCAGCCTGGATGCTCTGGGCTTGGCTACTGCTGTTCTGGGTCTGGCTGCTCCCACCCCGGCTGCTCTGGGCCTGGCTTCTCTGGGCCCGGCCACTCCGGGTCTGGTTGTTCCTGGACTGGCCACCCTGGGCTTGGCTGCCTCCGCCTCAGGCCTGGCTGCCACTGCCCCATGTCTGGCTGCTCCAGTGCTGGCTGTTGATTCTCTGGTTCTGGCTGCTGCTGCTCTGGGGCCTGGCCGTTGCTGCTTCGGGCCTGGCTGCCACTGCCTTGTGCCAGGCCACCCTAGGCCTGGCCGCCGCTGTTCCAACATTCTGTCCTTTTCTTTTTTTCTTTCTTTTTTCTTTTTTTTAAAAAAACGCATTTATGTTGCAATGTTGGCTGTTGAGTTGAGTTCTGACTTAGTCTTTGATTTTTCAAGAACTTCTTTGTATTCTTTCTTAAGTAATTTTACTATCTTTTGCTCTCACTTGATTTCTTCACATTGAGAACTTCTTTGGTTTCTTCCTCCTTGTCCTGGGAACTAAGCAGGTTGGCCTGTGGCCCCCCTTTGTTCTCCGCGGGCTCCTGCGCTGCTTCAGCCTGTTGCCGGGGACGGCGCCGCCCAGGAAGCAGCCCCCCTTGCCTTGGCTCCATTGCCCGCTCTCAGTGGTGGAAGGCTCAGGGGCACCCCCCCCCCGCTAGGGGCCCCGTGGCCCGCCTCCTTGCTGGTGCCCGGTTGGCCGGCGTCCGGCAGGGGCTCCCGCTCCCCGCCGCGTTCCCCCAGCCCGGAGCTTTTTTTCTCCTTCCCGCTAGGGGAGTCCAGCATCAGAGTCAACAGACTGTCCTCTGCGCGCAGTGTGCGCAAGTCCGGGAGCCCGGCCTTTCGCTGCTCTCCCCAGACTCCGCCTCACAGCCCCGTCTCCCTCTGCCTGAACCTGGGTCCCCAGGGATTGGCCCAGAACTGGGGTTCGGAGTAGTCCGGACTGAGGCCCAGCGCCGCCGGAGGCCTTGTTTCTTCCGGCTAGGGTAACCCAGCATCAGAGTCAACATTCAATCCTCTGCGCGCGCATTGCGCGCGACTCTGGGCGCCCTGCTTTTCGCTGCTTTTCCGCCTCACAACCCTGTCTCCTCCTGCCGGAGCCTGGGTCCCCAGGGTCTGGCCCATAACTGGGGCTCAGCGCTGCTGGTTCGGGGGTTCAGCCCAGGCTGGGGGTTTTATTTCCTTCCTGCTAGGGAAGGAAAGGCAGCACCCCGCCCTCTCCTCCTCTCCAGCTGCGACCTCCCCGTGCGCGCGCGCGCGTGCGTGCGTGCGGGCGGGCGCGCAGCATGTCTCCGTACCTTAGGCTTTTTTTTTCAGCTCCTCTGATTTTCCTTCTGGTTTTCTCTTTCCTTCTTGTTGTAGAATTTTCAGTCAGTCGACTACCTGTAGCTCTGGGCAATGTCCACTCTACATCTTAATTGTATTCCATTGAGATTGTTGTGTGCTGCCGCGGCCAGATGTCTACCCGCGCAGCCATCTTGGATCTCCTCGGCACTTCTTTTCTTAAAGCTCTTGAGTTTCTTAAACTCAACACATCCAGATCTAAGCCTTCATCACTTGATTCAGCAGACCCTCAAGTTCCCGCAAAAGTTTCCAGTCATGTGATGGAGACAGAGCTGCTCCCAAGGAAAGGCCCTCCGTGGGGCAGGGGCAGGCGAGGAGCGAGCTGTTCGGAGGGCCTTTCCTTGGGAGCAGCTCTGTCACCATCACACAGCGGGCACGGGGTGACCTGGCCCTCCCCAGGTCACGGCTGCGACCCCACGCCTGGCCCTGGCCAGGGAGGAAGACCCGCCCTCCCCCAGGGCCTCTGCTGTGGGGCTGAATGCTGCGGATCCTGGGGCGCGCCCTGCTGGGGCCCTCTTCTGGACGGGCCTGTCCCTCCTTGGCTCCTGTCCCCCCTCAGGCTCCTGCAGCCTGGCTTGTGCCCTGAGCTGGTGCTGCTCAGCCCTGGTCAGAGTTCCATCGGCTGTGAGGTCAGTCAGTCGTGGGTCTGGCGTGTTGGTGATGTGACGTGGACAGGAGCCAGGTGGCGGGCTGGGCGGTGCTGCATGCCCCCCCCCCCCCCCCCGCCTTGCCCTCCTTCACTCATTCTGGCGAGTGTGGACCTCTCAAAGGCCTTTGCTCTTTTCTGTGTTTTATTTATTTATTTACTTTAAATATATATTTTTATTGATTTCAGAGAGGAAGGGAGAGGAAGAAAGATAGAAATATCAATGACGAGAGAGAATCATTGATTGGCTACCTCCTGCACGCCCTCCACTGGGGATCAGACCCACAACCCTGACTGGAATTGAACCCAGAACCCTTCATTCTACAGGACGAAGCTCTTATTCACTGAGCCAAAGCAGCTAGGGCTTGATAACTAATTTCTTTCTTTTATTTTTTTTAAAAAAATTTTTTTTAAAGAATACATATTGTACGATTCTATTCATATAAAATTTCTTTATATATATATATTAATATATATATATATTTTAAAATATATTTTATTGATTTTGTATAGAGAGGAAGGGAGAGAGATAGCGACTTAGAAACATCGATGAGAGAGAGTCATCGATCAGCCGCCTCTTGCACACCCCCTACCGGGGATGTGCCTGCAACCAAGGTACATGCCCTTGACCGGAATCGAACCCGGGACCTTTCAGTCCCCAAGCCGATGCTCTATCCACTGAGCCAAATCAGTTTCGGCTCTTTTTTTTTTTTTTTTTAAAGGAAAATATCTTATTGATTTCAGTGAGGAAGGGGGGGGAGGAGAGAGAGAGAAAGAGAGAGAAAGAAGACAAGAGAAGAGAAGAGAAGAGAAGAGAAGAGAAGAGAAGAGAAGAGAAGAGAAGAGAAGAGAAGAGAAGAGAAGAGAAGAGAGAGAAACATCAGTGATGAGGGAGAATCATTGACCGCTACCTCCTGCACGCACCTACAAGGAATCGAGCCTTCAACATGGGCAAGTGCTTTGACCGGGAACCTAACATGAACCTCCTGGTTTGTAGGTCGACCCTCAAAAAGGCCTTTGCTCTTGCAGAAATGATGTCAGGCCTAAACCGGTTTGGCTCATTGATAGAGCGTCGGCTTGGGGACTGAAGGGACCCGGGTTCGATTCTGGTCAAGGGCATGTACCTTGGTTGCGGGCATATCCCCAGTAGGGAGTGTGCAAGAGGCAGCTGTTCGATGACTCTCTCTCATCGGTGTTTCTAGCTCTATCTCTCTCCCTTCCTCTCTGTACAAAATCAATAAAATATATTTTTTTAAAAGAAGAAAAGAAATGATGGCAGCTCGGTCTATTGGAACTCTGCTGGGCTCCAGTGTGGATGTGCGACTCAGTTTGAACCCAAATCTATGCTCCCCGGTGTCAGGCCGCTGCACACCAGCTCCTCTCCTCGTCTATGGCTTCTGTTGTTTTCAAGGGACACAACTTTTTGTTTTGTTCATCTTCACCCGAGAATCCATTTTCCATTGCTTTTGAAAGAGTGGAAAAGATGGAGGGAGGAAGGGGAGAAAGAGAGAGAGACATCAATATGAGAGAGACACATCGATCAACTTCCTCCTGCACTCCCCCTACTAGGGATGTGCCCTCAACCAAGGTACATGCCCCTGACCGGAATCGAACCTGGGACCCTTCAGTCCGCAGGCTGAGGCTCTATCCTCTAAGCTAAACTGGTCAGGGCGTCGATGCCGTTGCTTTTATTTCCTACTTAGATTCTTTTCTTGCTGGCACGGAGCACAAGGCACAGGGTGTCTCAGATTTAAATTTACAGAAGTGATTTTTCTGCCTTGTTAAACCTATTCTCTTTCTAATAAAATGTTAAACTTTTTCTCAAGTTGATGTGACTTTTCTTAGAGCTTTTGTAACAAAGGCCCGCCATGAAAATGTATCTGTCACCATTCTGGAAGCCAGAAGTCGAAGCCAAGGTGGACAGGCCGATCCCCCGAGAGGGTCCTTCTTGCCTCTTCAGCTGCCCCGAGTCCTCAACCCCTGGCACATCACAGGCCGTGTCCCTCCCGCTTGCCCTGTCTGCACGGGGCTTCCTTCTGTGCGTGCCTCACCTCCATGTCCTTCACAGGGACACTAGTCCTATTGGGTTATGACCTTTTTTCCAAATAAGGTCACATTCGCAGGTACTGGGGTTGGACTTCAATAGGGCTTTTGGGTCACGATTCAGCCCCTAGATGTGCATGACTGTGCTGCTGCCCTGACTGCTGTGAGCGAGGCAACCAGAACATCAGACCCACGCGTGGGGTTGAGTGCTGAGCTGTCACCTCCGCTGAGTGGCCATGGGCCCACAGCCTCACCATCCATATTCCCTGTCCTGGGGCCAAGGACTGCCTGTCTCTTCCCACTTCTACAGCATGTAGACATTTTAGAAGTATTTCTTGAGTTGAACATGTAGGGTTTCAATCTCAAAGGTTTAATGCAAAAAAAAAAAAAAAAAAAGAAAAAAGAAAAAAGGAAAGGAAAAAAAAAAAGGTCCTATAGTTTTGTAGACTCCAACAGTGAGCACTGAGCCGGGGTGGCCTTGAGCCGTGGGCCTGCCTCAGGAGAGGAGGCCTCCAGGCCCGACACCTGCGTTCACCGGATGTGCCCAAGACCTGCCTGTTGGAGGAACACAGCTCCTCTGCCGAAGCCTTGTGCCCTCGAGATGAGCTGACAGGACTGTCACTGCCTGTTAAGATCAGCATGGTCTGCTTTGGCTGTTTTGGGTCCATGGTTATACCAGTGGCCGGCAAACTCATTAGTCAACAGAGCCAAATATCAACAGTACGATTGAAATTTCTTTTGAGAGCCGAAAACCGACTTCTGCGCATGGGCCACCAAGTTTCAATCACACCGAATGCGGTATTTTGTGGAAGAGCCACACTCAAGGGGCCAAAGAGCCACATGTGGCTCGCTCACCAAGGTTTGCCGACCATTGGATTAGAGGGTCCCTGGTTAGATTTCCGGTCAAGGGCTTGTACCTCAGTTGCAAGTGCCCCCCTCATAGGGGCACGTTCGGAGGCTATCCATCCACATGTCTCTCTCACGTCATGTGGGTGTTTCTTACCCTCCTCTCCTCTTCCCCTTCCATTCTCTCTAAAAACAATGGAAAAACACCTTGGATGAGGACCTACAACAAAAGAGCAAGCATAGCTTAACGACAGGAGGTCTAGACCCGCCCCAGTATGGCAGGAGGTGCCTGGGTACACGCATTGAGGTGACATCTTCCCCTTTCTCTCTCCCAACCCAGACCAACTTCCCCCAGCGGAAGCAGAGGAACGGGGAGTTCCCGGAGCTGCTGTGCGACTCCGCTCTCAGGTGAATGCTCAGGGCCTCCCGCCCGGGCCACTCTCCCAGGCGCCAGAGCTGAGTGAGGATGCCGAGGACCAGGTGGTGGCTGTGCTCGAGGCTTCTCTCCCCTCAAAGCACTGGCCTCTGGGTTCTCCGTCTTGGTATCTGGTATCAGCCGCCCTGAGGGCTGGCAGGATTCTCAGCCAGCAGGCCTGAGCTGGATGCAGGGTCTCTTGTTGGCCACTTGTCCATCCTGAGACACAGGCTCGTTGTCTCAAGGCTCTGTGGGGACTGGCTCAGCCAGGTGGTTCTTCCGCCCAGACTCACAACAGTGCAGCCTGGACGCGGCTCCTTAAGGCCCTGGCAGGACTGCCTCTGAACCTCAGAGTGTGGTCCGTCTCTGCATGCTTCCTACGGGTACCTCCCTCGAGGAAGCTGCCCCAGCCAGCCCCTCCCCAGTGGCCCCCACAGCACTTTACTGACCTGGGATCACCCTACTATGGCCTAACTCTCGGGGAGCGTGGGCCGCCTGTCTGCGCAGGTGGGTGCTGTCCTCACAGTGACCCAGGCTACTGTGCACACCCGGGCTGGCATGTAAAGGGGTTGGGCTAACGTGTGATTCAAATACAATTACCATTTGGCTCTGTCAAGGCATACAGCCATGTGACGTGAGCTGGGCAGGGAGGGAACACTTCATGGTTTGGAGGAGGGTTGGCCCTGGGTGGTTGGGTGGGGGAGCTGGAGAGAGGAAGTAACATGTGAGCAGGCGGGGAAGGTGCTCCGGCTGATGGGAGTCAAGGAACCGAAAGAGGCCAGAGCAGCAGGGAGGGAGGAGCGGAGGTCGAGCATGGGGCTGGGCCTGCAGAGCCCCTGACCAAAGGGCCGACAGTGGGCAGGTGGCAGCTACACGTGTGTGTTTGAGAAGGTCGCCCGGCTGCGGCTGGGAGATGTCATGTTCAGCGTCCAACAGCCTCCGTTTGTTCTCACAGAGAACATCCAGGTGCCTGGCCTCTGGGAGTGATTCTGCTCACATTTTGGAATGTTTCTCTCCAGTGAGGAGCTCATTTAAAAATTTATTTTTTAAAATGTTTTTATTGATTTTTATTTTTTAACTTATTTAAAAAATATATATTTTATTGATTTTTAGAGAGAGAGGAAGGAAGAGGGAGAGAGATAGAAACATCGTTTAGAGAGAAACACTCATCAGCTGCCTCCTGCATGGCCTCTAGTGGGGATCAAGCCTGGGTGTGTGCTCTGACTGGGAATGGAACTCAGGACCTTCTGATACTCAACCAACTGGCCAGGCTCAATTTTAAATTTTAAAATGTAACCATGCATAATAATACTGTGTCTATAAGTTTGGTTTATAAAGTGATTTTTCAACACATGGTGAACCACCTGAACACACAGCGAGGGAACAGAGTGCACAGAGGAGGGAGCCAGGGGTCGGGCTGCCTCGTGCTGCTGGACATGGGACCCCAGGGGCGGTTTCTCCCCTCAGAGCGGCACCCTGGCCTCTGGGGCTTCTCTGGAGGGAGGTGTGGTGAGCGTCCTGGGTTTTCCTCACTGAGGACCACACCCTGTGTCCTGGGCAACAGAGCGTTATCCCCTCGCGCCCGAGGACCGCCCTCAGGGCCCTCGGAGGGAGGCTGAGCAGGACCCTCCGGGTTGTGCAGTTTCTGGGGGTTCCTTGCGTCTGTGCTCACAGGTGCTCTCTATGTGTCTGCGTCCAAACTTGCCTTTTTTTTTTTCCTTAAATATATTTTATTGATTTTTTACAGAGAGGAAGGGAGAGAGATAGAAAGCCAGAAACGTCTATGAGAGAGAAACATCGGTCAGCTGCCTCTTGCACACCCCCCACTGGGGATGTACCCGCAACCAATGTACATGCCCTTGATCGGAATCGAACCCGGGACCTTTCAGTCCGCAGACCGATGCTTTACCACTGGGCCAAACCGGCTTCGGCCAAACTCCCCTTCTTATAAGGACATGGGCCACATGGGGATAGGGGCCCTCAGGGCCTCATCTTAACCAATTATATCTGCAATGACCCTCTTTCCAGATAAGGTCACCTTCTGAGCTCTTGGGAGTTAGGACTTCAAAAAATGAATTTTGGGGGGACAACACTCACCCACAACAAATGTCAATAAATTTAAGTACAGGTTTGTAGTTGAGCAAGAACAGTTTCACAAAAATAGATTTCTAGTTAACTTTATTAAGGAGTAATTTACATACAAATACTGCTGTCGCTTAGTGTGAGCGAAGCATTTGCACACCCTGTGAAAACACCGGCCAAAGCCCAGAGCCCTCTGCCCGGCCCAGCCAGCCTGGCCCCGCCGACTCCTGGCTCCTTCCCGGTTGACTAGGCTGTGATTTCTAGAGTTTCATAGAAATGGGCTCCTACCCTGTCCCTTCTGTCTGGCTCTTTTCTGCAGCGTCATTATTTTGAGGTCCGTCCAGGTGTATGGAGGGATGGTCAGACAAGCTCGGGAGGGGGAGGGGGGCAAGGTGCCCGGCCTGCTGGGACGCACCTGCCTGTTCACCTGCTGGCACGTTTGGGTGGATTCCTGGTGGGACTGCGATGATAAAGCTGCTGTGCAGTTTCTGTGTAAGTCCTCCCGTGGGTCTGTGTTCCCACGTCCCCGGGGTAGGTTCCTGTGTTGGTGTTGTCGAGTCCTAGGGTATTTGCTCAACTTTGAAGACACTGTCAAGCTGTCTTCCAAAACGACTGCTCACCTTCCGTTCCCAGGGTGCCGTGCGGGGCCCAGTGCTCCCCCTCCTCCAGATGTTGGCATGGCCCCTCCTCCGAATCCCGCAGGAGTGCGGGGCCTCTGTCCCCCAGAAGGCTGGCGAGGCGGAGATCTCCCCCGCCGGCCAGCTGCACGTCTTGTCAGTGACTGTCTGTCCAACTCGTGTCCCGTTTAAAACTGTCCTGTGGCAGGTGTGTGTCCTGTGGCCGATGTAGTGGCAAAGACCGTCTAGTGGAATTGGGCTCAGAGGTCCCTCCGCAGGAGGCTGAGGGACCACACAGTTTGATTCTAGCACTACAGTTATCTTGTTCCCACTTTAAACAACCTGTGTGTCAGATCACACTGCAAGGAAAATGTTAAGTTTAAGTTAAGCCTCGCTGAAAAGCAGAGGTGAAAAGCAGAGGTGAGAGGTTGGCGGAAGTGTGGTGATGTTTGAGAGGGACGTTCACGTCTTATGAGCTGTTCCAAATTCTCGAGTGTGACCCCGCCCGGGAGCAGGTGCCAGCGGGTCCTGGGCCCTGCACCAACTGGTGCTCGTCCGGGTGGACAGGGATAGGACCGCTAAATTGCATCCACTGTTTCACTTTTTTTTTCCGTTTTTTTTTTTTAATAAATTTTTATTGTTCATATTATTACAAATGTTCCTTCTCCCCCTCTCCTCGCCCCCCCCCCCCGCCCACCATTGCTCTCCTCCACCAGGTTCCCACCCCACCCTCTGCCCTTTCCCCACCCCCCATTGTCCTCATCCATGGGTGCACAGTTTATGTTCAGTCTCTTCCCACATCCCCCTCTCCCCTTTTCCCCAAGAATCATCAGTTCACTCCCCTTCCATACCTCTGATTCTATTTTATTCAACAGTTAATATTGTTCATCAGATTTTTTTTTAATTCCCTTGGTTTTTAGATTCACTTGTTGATGGTTACGAATTTGTTGTTCATAATTTTTATCTTTATTTACTTTCTCTTCTGAAAGAACCCCCTTCAGCAATTCATATAATTCTGGTTTGGCGGTGATGAACTCCTTTAGCCTTTTTTTATTAGTAAAGCTCTTTATCTGACCTTCGATTCTGAGTGATAGCTTTGCTGGATAGATTATCTTTGGCTGTAGGTTCTTACTATTCATCACCTTGAATATTTCTTGCCATTCCCTTCTGGCCTGCATGGATTCTGTTGAGAAATCAGCTGACAATCATATAGGTGCTCCTTTATAGGTAACTACCTTCTTTGCTCTTGCTGCTTTTAATATTCTCTTTGTCTTTTGCTCTTGGAATTTTAATTATGATGTGTCTTGGTCCTCTTTGGATTCCTTTTGTTTGGGGTTCTGTGCGCTTCCTGGACTTGTAAGTCTAATTCTTTCACCAGGTGGGGGAAGTTTTCTGTCACTATTTCTTTCAGTATGTTTTCAATATCTTGCTCTTTCTCATCTTCTGGGACCCCCATAATTTTGATGTTGGTTCACTTGAAGTTGTCCCAGAGGTTTCTTATATTATCTTCAATTTTCTGGATTCTCTTGCCTTCTAGCTTCTGTGGAGGAGTGTCTTCTGGCTCGTTATGCTCCAAATCTTTGACTTGATTCTTGCAATCTTCCATTCTGTTTTTAGGACTCTGTATAATATTTTTTATTTCAGTCAATGCATTCTTTATTTCTTGTTGATCTCTTATCATTTCTTGTTGATCCCTTATCATTTCTTGTTGATTCCTTATTAATTCTAGTTGATCCCTTTTCATATCCTCATAGGTCTTATCCATCTTTTCTAGGAAATTCTTGAAAAACCTTATAAGCGTAGATTTGAACTCTATATCCAGTTGCTTTTTGTCCTCCATTTCTTTGGTTTGTGATTTATTTCGTCTTTGCATTTTCGCAGCTTTCCTGAGTTGGTAGCCTTAAAAGTCTCTGTGTTCTGCTTGGATGGGACGGGGTTTCAGGGTGGAGCCTGCAGCTTTGGCTTCCGTCAGCCCTGCCCTATGCGGGTCCTTCAGTACTAGTTGCAAGCGCCTCTGAGAGAAAGGTGCCCTCGATTTTCGCCTGCTGCCAAACAGTCTATGTTCTCCCCCAATGAGCCCGGTATTGGGGTTCAGTTCAGTTGGAAGTGGAGTTGGAGGTGGCGTTCAGAGCAGACTGGAGCCCCAGTCTCCTTCCCGCCAGAGCACTCCCGCAGCACAGCGGGCCGTCCCTTCTCTGAGCGCACTGTGCGCGCTGCCGGGACCTCCTTTCGCCTCTTCCCCGGGTTCCGCCTCACAGCCCAGCTCCCTCTGTGTGAGCCTGGGTCCCCGGGGTCTGACCTAGAACTGGGGTTCAGAGCAGTTGGAACTGGGGCCCAGCACAGTCGGAGTTTTATCTCCTTCCCGCTGGGGAACGCCAGCCAGGCACTCGGCCTCCCTCCTCTCCGGCTCCGTCCTCTCTGTGCGCTGCGTGTCTCCGTAGCTTGGGCTTTTCCAGCTCCTCCGCGCTTCCTTCCGGTTTTCTTCTTGCTTCTCGTTGTAGAATTTCCAGTCAGTCGACTTTCCTGTAGTTCTGGGTAATGTCCATTTTATATTTTAGTTGTATTTTATTGAAATTGTTGTGTGCAGATGCGGCTAGGTGTTTACCTGTCAGCCATCTTGGAACGACTCCTTCCACTGTTTCACATTTTTATTACAAGCTGCCTGGCAGAGCTTCCTGGCAGAGCTCCTTGGGGACGAAAGGAAAAATTACCCTGCCCTGCTCCCAGGGCACACAGTGCAGCTGGCCAACCCATCCAGGCAGTCTTCACGCCCCACGCCCCGTGCATTCTGCAAGAGGGCGGCTTCCTGGCCTCCATCCAGGAAGCACTCATCCTTGGAATGGCACTGAGAGCACGGGGCACGTTGCCTGCCCAGACAGGACTCCCCGGGACCCCTGCTTTGCCCACAGCCCGGGGGGGTCATGTCCGTCGTCATCATATCCCTGGCTGTCCATGGCAGGGCCACTCACAGCCCCCAGGCCCATTCTGGCCAACTCGACTCTGGAGGTTTGGTCTGGAACATGGATTCAAGTTTGTTTGGTATCAAAGAGGTTGTTTCAAGGGGTGCCATATGTGCCTCTTAGATGCATAAGTGCCCTCTGCTCCAGGCGGCAGCACAGGTGATCAGGTTATCTGTCCTTAGGTGTGTCCCACAGGTTGTTTCCATGAGCTGATGTGTGTCCTGTGAACAGATGAGTGTTCCCTGGACATGTGTGTGTCCTGAGGCCAGGTGTGTATTCCATGGTCACGTGTGTGTACCATTGGCTTGATGTGTGTTCCATGGCCAGGTGTGTGTACCATTGGCCCGATGTGTGTTCCATGGCCAGGTGTGTATTTCATGGTCATGTGTGTGTTCCATTGGCTCGGTGTGTGTTCCATGGCCAGGTGTGTGTTCCATGGGCTCGGTGTGTGTTCCATGGCCAGGTATGTGTTCCACGGCCACATGTGTTCCATGGCCACGTGTGTATTCCATGGCCACGTGTGTGTTCCATTGGCTCGGTGTGTGTTTCATTGGCTCAGTGTGTGTTCCATGATCAGGTGTGTGTTCCTCGACCACGTGTGTTCCATGGCCACATGTGTTCAATGGCCAGGTGTGTATTTCATGGCCACATGTGTGTTCCATTGGCTCGGTGTGTGTTCCACAGCCAGGTGTGCATTCCACGGCTACGTGTGTTCCATGGCCACATGTGTATTCCATTGGCTCGGTATGTGTTCCATGATCAGGTGTGTGTTCCACGGCCATGTGTGTGTTCCATTGGCTCGGTGTGTGTTCCACGGCCAGGTGTGTGTTCCACGGCTACGTGTGTTCCATGGCCACGTGTGTTCCATGGCCACGTGTGTTCCATGGCCACGTGTGTTCCATGGCCAGGTGTGTATTCCATGGCCACATGTGTGTTCCATTGGCTCGATATGTGTTCCATGATCAGGTGTGTGTTCCACAGCCAGGTGTGTGTTCCACGGCCAGGTGTGTGTTCCATGGCCATGTGTGTGTTCCATTGGCTCGGTGTGTGTTCCACGGCCAGGTGTGTGTTCCATGGCCAGGTGTGTGTTCCATGATCAGATGTGTGTTCCATGGCCAGGTGCGTATTCCATGGCCACGTGTGTATCCCATGGCCACGTGTGTGTTCCAAGGCCAGGTATGTGTTCCACGGCCAGGTGTGTGTTCCACGGCTACGTGTGTTCCATGGCCACATGTGTTCCATGACCAGGTTTGTATTCCATGGCCACATGTGTGTTCCATGGCCATGTGTGTTCCACGGCCACGTGTGTTCCATGGCCACGTGTGTTCCATGGCCACGTGTGTTCCATGGCCAGGTGTGTATTCCATGGCCACATGTGTGTTCCATGGCCAGGTGTGTGTTCCACGGCCAGGAGTGTGTTCCACGGCCATGTGTGTGTTCCATTGGCTCAGTGTGTGTTCCACGGCCAGGTGTGTGTTTCATGGCCAGGTGTGTGTTCCATGATCAGATGTGTGTTCCATGGCCAGGTGCGTATTCCATGGCCACGTGTGTATCCCATGGCCACGTGTGTGTTCCACGGCCAGGTGTGTGTTCCACGGCTACGTGTGTTCCATGGCCACATGTGTTCCATGACCAGGTGTGTATTCCATGGCCACATGTGTGTTCCATGGCCACGTGTGTTCCACAGCCACGTGTGTTCCACGGCCACATGTGTTCCATGGCCACATGCGTTCCACGGCCAGGTGTGTGTTCCATGGCCACGTGTGTTCCACGGCCACGTGTGTGTTCCATGGGCACCTGTGTTCCATTGCCAGGTGTGTGTTAGATGCACTCCGCCAGACAGGGCAGGTGCTCTGCTGCTCTTGCCCTCACACCCTGAGCTTGCTGTAGTCTCCTCTCCGGTGCCCTCACTGTTGGTGGGTATATGACAGGACTGGCTTGGCTGTCCAGGGTGCTTCCATTTTTAGGATCACAGTAGCCTGACTGACTGGGCAGCTGGCCATCAGGCAGCCATGTTTCTTCTTTGGCCAGGTGGGCTGGACCCCACGGACATTTTCTGATGCTAAGAGATTTTCAAATGAAACACAGATGCAGCTGCTGCCCTAAGCTTCCGGAGATGGAGGGTGTCCCGGATTCCCGCAGCTCACCAATCTACTGAGATGATTGTTATCTTAGATTACTTTCAGTTCCATGTCCCCGTCCTTTTCCCCTAACGAAAATGATATCATCTTCTCCCGACAAGTGTCTGTGAAGCTTTCCTGACTAAGGGATGCCCCACTTCAGAACTGGCCATGCCGCCCGTTGTGAGGTTGTTGCTCTTCTGTACAACGTGCTGAGCTTCCTCTCCCCTCCCGCCACCTTCCTGGCTCCTCGGGCTCCGTTTCACTGGCCAGTAGGATCCATTCAGGTCGGAAGGCAGGTAATGAGCGGGCGCTTTCTCTTTGCACATGGTGCCTTGGTTCTCCCCTGCGTGGCCAGGAATCAGTCGGATGTCTCTAATGAAGGTGAGGGTGCGTGGAGCAGGCGGTTCTAGTCCAGCATGGCTGGAGTTCTCAGAGGGAGCACAGGGATGGGGGCACACAGGGCAATACTGGGGGAGGCAGAGGAGGGTGGGGATGTCCACAGCCAAGGAGGCCAAGGGGTCAGCCACTGGCAGGTGCGCCGTCCCTCAGCCTTCAGTGTGGGGAGCTTGCTGACCCTCCGTCTAGGATTCAGGCCTCCAGACGCTGTTGGAAATGGATTCTGTTGTTTAAGCTGCCTGGTCTCAGAGAAACCAAGGCAGGCGGCGAAGAGAGAGGACGAGGCACATGGCTGGGAGATGCAGGCGGAACGCACAGGGAGGGGCGCAGCATGGAGATGGATAAGGTACTACAGCTACCTGAGGCCCCGGGTGCCGCCCTCTGCCGGGGTCCTCGAGGCTCCAGAGCTGGTTCAGGGTCTCTGACTGGGAGCTGACGGCGCCGGGGGAGGGCAGCCCTCTGGCAATGTTCGGCGAAGGCTGTGGCGGCGCTAGGGCTTTCTGTAGGAAGTCTTCCCCTTTGTGTTTTGCTTTAGGATGTTCCTTCAAAGGCGAGGGTTGAGGACACAGGTGACTTACCCTAGATATTCCGTTTGGGTAAGAGCTCCGCTTCACTCCTGGTGGACATTGTCCTTGTTTGGGCGACATTTGCTTTGTGTCCTGAGAGTCTGCTGTACGCGTAGGATTCTGTCCAAAAACCGTGTCCATGCCTCCCTTCCCTGCCCCGTCCTCGCCGGGCCCGCTGGGTCTGCTCAGGCCGCCTTCCTCCGCCTTCCTCCGCCTTCCTCCCGCAGCACCGGCCTCAGAGTGGTAACTGCCCTTCTTGTCCCCACAGAGTGTGTAGGAGAGGCGGCGCCGAGGCTTCCCGATGAACAACCGGAAGGAAGATATGGAAATCGCGTCCCACTACCGGCACCTGCTGCGCGAGCTGGACGAGCAGAGGCAGCACGGCGTCCTGTGTGACGCGTGTGTCGTGGTCGAGGGCAAGGTGTTCAAGGCCCACAAGAACGTGCTGCTCGGCAGCAGCCGCTACTTCAAGACGCTGTACTGCCAGGTGCAAAAGGCGTCCGAGCCGGCCACGGTCACGCACCTGGACATCGTCACCGCCCAGGGCTTCCAGGCCATCATCGACTTCATGTACTCCGCCCACCTGGCCCTCACCAGCCGGAACGTCATCGAGGTCATGTCCGCGGCCAGCTTCCTGCAGATGACGGACATCGTACAGGCGTGCCACGACTTCATCAAGGCCGCGCTGGACATCAGCATCAAGCCGGACGCCTCGGACGAGCTCTCGGAGTTCGAGATGGCCGCCCCGCCCGGCAGCAGCGCCGATGCACTCCTCTCCGCCGTGATGGCCGGAAGGAGCATCTCCCCGTGGCTGGCTCGGCGCCCCAGTCCCACCAATTCTTCCGGAGACTCGGCCATCGCCAGCTGCCACGAGGGAGGAAGCAGCTACGGCAAAGAGGACCAGGAGTCCAAGGCCAACAGCGCCGACGACCTGTCCTCGCAGGCGCTGTGGCCCGGCGATGCGGGCTGCGGGCCTCTGCGCGTCAAGGAGGAGCAGAGCTCGCCCTCGCACTGCGGAGGGGGCGAGCCGCCCGCGGCCAGGGACGGCGCGGCGCAGAACCCTTTCTCTGAGCAGGCCGGAGGGGATGGCTGGCAGCCCACAGGTCGAAGGAAGAATCGGAAAAACAAAGAGACCGTCCGGCACATCACGCAGCAGGTGGAGGACGAGAGCCAGGCCGGGTCCCCGGTGCCAGCCTTCTCGCAGACGTCCGGCCAGCCCTTCAGTGGCCGTGACTCAGGTAAGCCTTTCCTTGTTCCCGGGGCCCAGTCATGGGGGGGGCGTGGCTGCCTGCTCCATAGACAAGGGACACATCCCCAGACTCACACGGTGGCTTCCCTGGGGTCTTTCTCGCAGCTGCTGTGCGGGCCAGTCTTCCCGCTGGCCGATGCTGTGTATCTGTTTCCCAGATGAGTGACTAGCAGTTACATTCCCCGAATGTCAGGTGCTCTTCCTGATGGCAACTCTGGTCATGCCGCCTTCTCAGGGGCCCCTGGAGGAACAAGCACCCTGGGACTCGAGGGCGGTGGTTAGGTTAGGGGAGTCCTCTCCAGGAAGAGGTTAGAAATCAGCCGAGCGAGTGGACAGAGAGGGGCAGAAGGCAGCAAACTGTGGGGTGATAAGTCCTGGAAAATCACAAATGCCGTGTGCTGGTGGAGGCCCCCGCGCCCCTGCCCGAGGGCTTCGGGGACCCTGGGGAGACCTGTTTCCCTCTCCTCAGGGGGAAGACTGCCCTCTGGCCCCGGGCACTGAAGCTCTCATCGCATCGCATCGCTGTCGTAAAAATGCGAACCACAATCGACAGCTTTGTAACCATTCTCAGTGTAAGGTTCACTGGCATTAAATATAGCCAGGTTGTTGTGCACCCACCGCTGTTTCCCAAACTTTCTCTCTATCCCCAAATTGCAACTCTGTATTCATTAAACAGTGGTGTCCAGGATGCACTGTAGCTTGACGGATTCCTCCTCAGCCTCACTGTACCCAGGTGGGTGCTGGGCTGACCAGGGTCTCGGCCTGGCTGGGTGACTCCATGTGGGGTGTCCTGGGATGTCAGCTGGTAGCAACCTGTCCCTGGTTGTGACAATCCAGACACTGCAAAGTCCTGGTAGGCAGCCCGAGCCTGCTGGAGCTGAGCCAGACTCAGTGAGGAGGAGACGGTGTCTGAGCCGATGGACACGCCACCTGTCCCCTGCTAGCGGGTAAAGATTGGGACGGGACGGCGGTGCCGGTCTGCTCCACACTCGGTGTCGCCGTCCGCCAGCTCTGATAGGACTGAAGAGCAGCAGCCCGGGGCGCGTGGCCGGGACAGAGGCTCGGCCCCAGACCGCTGAGGGTCCGTGCGAGGGCGCCTGCGCTGAGCTCCCGGAGGCCTGGGATGGGAGGCCGTCTGTGCCCGGAGACAGCAGCCTGCTGAGCTGTGGGCTTGAGGTTTGAAATGCGGTTATCAAGCAGAAGGTGTTTTTAGAATCCAACAAGTGATTTTGACTGTGTACTCTTGTTAATGTCTTCAAGCCCTTGGGTTACCAAGGCAACCATGAGCTGCTCCTGCTGGATTGTACTGAGTTGCTAAGACAGGACGGAGGCTGTGGGCTGGCGTGGGACTGGGCGGGAAGCGTGTGCTCCGCAGTGAGCACCCTTTGTTTTCGCGGGAGGGCTCCCGAAGCTTCGAGGAGACGTTCTCTCTCCGGCCTGTTCACAGGGAAAAGGCCTTCCCCAGAGGAGCCCGTCGTGTGGTTACCTCCAGTGCTCGCTCCGGGGTCCATCCAGCGGCAGCAGCCCGCCCTGACCCCTCTGTGCCCTCGGCATGCTGACTCTTGGGCCTATTACTGCTTCGAGTATTTGTTTCTGAGCTAAAGGCCAAATGCATTCTAGCCTGGTGGCTTCCAGGGAAACATCCTGAGTCACGTGTGATGTGTGTGTAGGTCGTGGGAGTAGCATTGACACGTGTAGACACGTGTGATGTTCTGGGTCCAGAGGGACCTTATGCCAGACCTGTTGTCCCTCGTCTCCTCGTGTCCCAGCCTCACCCGGCCTGGACCCCAGGAGGCGGGCTTGTAGCCCCGGGCAGGAAGAGCCCAGGGCCTTGCGCCAGGCATCCCCACAGCCCGGGCAGGGTGCTGGGCAGGCTGAGGCTGGATGTAGTGACATAGATGTCCGCACTGAGCCGAGGACGGGACGTCCTGGGCGCCTAGGGCTGCAGAGCAGCTGCTGTTGGGTGCCGGCTGCCACGCCCGCCGCAGCCTCTCCGGCCCAGTCCGACCTCCCAGCCCTCCGGGTGGTCCGGGCTGAGGGGGGCTGGTCCGGGCTGCGGGGGGCTGGTCTGGGCTGAGGGGGGCTGGTCCGGGCTGAGGGTGGCTGGTCTGGGCTGATGGGGGGCTGAGGGGAGCTGGTCCGGGCTGAGGGGGGCTGGTCCGGGCTGAGGGGGGCTTGTCTGGGCTGAGGGTGGCTGGTCTGGGCTGAGGGGGGGCTGAGGGGAGCTGGTCCGGGCTGAGGGGGGTTGGTCCAGGCTGCGGGGGGCTGGTCTGGGCTGAGGGTGGCTGGTCTGGGCTGATGGGGGGCTGAGGGGGGCTGGTCCGGGCTGAGGGGGGCTGGTCCGGGCTGAGGAGGGGCTGAGGGGGGCTGGTCCGGGCTGAGGGGGGGCTGAGGGGAGCTGGTCCGGGCTGAGGGGGGGCTAAGGGGGGCTGGTCGGGCTGAGGGGGGCTGGTCCGGGCTGAGGGTAGCTGGTCTGGGCTGAGGGGGGCTGGTCTTGCTGAGGGGGGCTGGTCTGGGCTGAGGAGGGGCTGAGGGGGGCTGGTTGGGCTGAGGGGAGCTGGTCCGGGCTGAGGGGGGGCTGATGGGAGCTGGTCCGGGCTGAGGGGGGGCTGATGGGAGCTGGTCCGGGCTGAGGGGGGCTGGTCCGGGCTGAGGGGGGCTGGTCTGGGCTGAGGGGGGGCTGAGGGGGGCTGGTCCGGGCTGAGGGGAGCTGGTCCGGGCTGAGGGGAGCTGGTCCGGGCTGAGGGGGGCTGGTCTGGGCTGAGGGGGGGCTGAGGGGAGCTGGTCCGGGCTGAGGGGGGCTGGTCCAGGCTGCGGGGGGCTGGTCTGGGCTGAGGGTGGCTGGTCTGGGCTGATGGGGGGCTGAGGGGGGCTGGTCTGGGCTGAGGGGGGCTGGTCCGGGCTGAGGAGGGGCTGAAGGGAGCTGGTCCGGGCTGAGGGGGGGCTGAGGGGGGCTGGTCCAGGCTGAGGGGGAGCTGGTCCGGGCTGAGGGGGGGGGATGAGGGGAGCTGGTCCGGGCTGAGGGGGGGCTGAGGGGGGCTGGTCCGGGCTGAGGGGGGGCTGAGGGGAGCTGGTCTGGGCTGAGGGGGGGCTAAGGGGGGCTGGTCGGGCTGAGGGGGGCTGGTCCGGGCTGAGGGTAGCTGGTCTGGGCTGAGGGGGGCTGGTCTTGCTGAGGGGGGCTGGTCTGGGCTGAGGAGGGGCTGAGGGGGGCTGGTTGGGCTGAGGGGAGCTGGTCCGGGCTGAGGGGGGGCTGATGGGAGCTGGTCCGGGCTGAGGGGGGGCTGATGGGAGCTGGTCCGGGCTGAGGGGGGCTGGTCCGGGCTGAGGGGAGCTGGTCCGGGCTGAGGGGGGCTGGTCTGGGCTGAGCCTGTGGCCTCCCCTCTTGTCCCTCCCGGAAGGTCTGGCCACAGTGCAGTCCTCCGGAGAAGCTGGCACTGCCGTGTGTGTTCACGGATGGGCCAGTGCTCAGCACGCCGGCTGGTTTGGTGACCTCCGTGTGGAGAACCAGCTTGTTTAGGGTGGTATTTGGGGGAAGTGCATCTGAACGAAAAGTAACGTGCATGCTGCCAGCAGCCCATGGGGTGGGGCTGGCCCTGTCTCCGGCCGCCCGGATCAGTGCTGTGCCCGCACTCCGCCCGTCTGAGCGGGCGACCCGGGCTCCCACAGACAGCGCCCTGTGGGATGGACGGGTGGCACTTGGGGAGGGCACAGGGCGGGGCAGGCTGGCACGACCTCAGCAAGGAGAGCGGTGGGGGGGGGCGTGCCCTGCACCCCGCGCCTCCTGGCTCGTGCTTCTGTGGCCTGTCCACGGGCCACACTTTGGAATCATCGCCTGCACTCACCCTGGGCTTTGCTGAGCAGCCAATGTAGTTGCTTTTCCTGCTCAGGGGGCCTCCTCTCAGAGCTGGGGTGTCCCTGTCACCCTCCCACCAGAGGGCGCTGGAGGAAGAGCTCACCAGGCATCCCCATGCGTTCTGGGCGGACGAGGGACAAGGCCCTGGGCAGCGCCCGTGGTTGGCGTCCTCTGCGGCCTGAAACGGCCGCCCTGACCGGCCTCTGGCCGGCGGGCGCTGCGCTGCGCTGTGGGGTGAGCCTCTGGGCGCTCGCGCCAGCTGTCTCGTGCTCTCACTTCTCCTGAGCGAAGGCCTCGGCGCGGAGTGGCTGAGGGGCGGCTTCTGGGTCATCAGGAACGGCCAGCTCTTTCTCTTAAATGTGTTCTTACTGGTTTCAGAGAGGAAGGGGGAGAGAGATGGAAACATTAGTGAGGAGAGAGAATCATCTATCAGCTGCCTTTTCATACCCCCATTGGGGGTGGAGCCTGCGGCCCGGGCCTGAGCCTGACTAGGAATTGAACCCGGGCTTCCTGGCTCTCGGTGGACCCCCTGCTCTGCGCTGAGCTGACGGCCTGCAGGCTTTTCTAAGTGGAAAGCGAGTGGGTTTGGGCGGCCCCACAGCCTCTGTAGCTCGGCCCATTGTCTGTCTTTTTAATTTTTATTTATTTTTTTTAATCTTCACCCCAGGATGTTTTCATTGATTTTCAGAGAGAGAGGAAGGGAGAAAGATAAACATCAATGTGAGAGGGTTGCCTTCCATATGCACCACAACTGGGATCAAACCCACAACCTAGATATGTGCCCTGACTGGGAATTGAACCCTCAACTTCCCAGTGTATGGAACAATGCTCTAGCCACCTGAGCACCTAGCCAGAGCTGCCTTTTTGTTGTTAATCCTCACCAAGGACATTTCCCCATTGATTTTTAGAGAGTGTGGAAGGGAGGGGAAGAGACAGAGAGAGAGAAACATTGACTGGCTGCCTCCCACAGGGGAACCTGCAACTGAGGTACATACCCTTGACCGGAATAGAACCCGTAACTCTTGAGTCCACGGGCCGACACTCTAAACACTGCACCAAACTGGCCAGGGCCCTCCCCTCCCCTTCCCTTTCCTTTCACTGTATTCTTAATTTTAATCACTCTAGTGAGTGTGTTTGATGGGTTTTGGCAGATGTCACACCTCTGTTGTGAGGAGAGAGACCATTTCCACCACCAAGAATGCCCCCTCCTGCCCTTTCCGCCAGCCCTCCCACCACCTGTGTCCTCCCAGCAGCCCCTCCGGACGCCTCCCAGCGGCCAGCTTGAGCAGTGCAAGCACAGAGCTCACTTGGAGACAATGGCACGGTAGATGGCGACCTGTTGTAAGCAGTGATGGGAGGCAGCCTGTGCTCCTTTGCGCGGTCCCCAGGATGTCATCGTGCAGACCACAGCCAGCCCCCGGCGCAGGCCCCGTCCACGCTGTGACGTGCTCCGAGTCCCCTTCCTGTGGCGTGGCGTCCACGAGTCACCCTGTGCTGCTGGGCGCCCTTCTGCCCTGGCTGTCAGCCGACCCCTTCACTCAGCTGCGGGCCGTGCGGTCATTTTGGAGATTTTGGCTGTGACACCCAAAGCTGCTGTGGGCCCGGGCCAGCCTGTGGCCTCTCACCTCCTCGGTGTCCGCTCCGGCGGCGGGCGGCTCAGGAGGTCCTGCCGGCGGGCAGCGTGTTTGTGGGCGTGGCTGGCTGCCAGCACCTCCTGTGGGGACCTTGTCTGCTTGTCACTGCTGAGCTGACAGTTCCTGTGCTTTCTCTCCCAGTCTTTGGCTCATTTTTTAGTTCACACTGTCTTTTGAGGAGCACACAATTAAAATTTCAACAAAGTACAATTTGTGAACTTCTTTTATTGTGGTTCACGCTTTCTGGGTGTCCTAGCTAAGAAGTCTTTGCCTAAGATCACAAAGGTGCCCTCCAGGAGGTTTCGCTGGAGTCTGTAGATTTAGGGGGAAAGGTGGTCTGTGAGCGAGGTGCAGCCCGAGCCTGCAGGCCCGGGGCGCAGCGAGAGCGGGTCCAGCGGGGCCTTCTCGGCCGGGCGTGTCCTGGACGGGCGCAGAGGGGTGGGCTGACAGGAAGCGTGTGGCCCTGGCGGCTCCCCGCCTGGAGAGGCTTGAAGTGACCTGCAGTTCTGTCTCCTCCCAGATGCAGACCTCACCGTTGCCGAGGCCAGCAGCTCCGACAGCCGTGGGGACAGGGTGGACCTCTGTGCCCACGTGGACGAGGGCTTCCTGGGGGCAGAAGCCAGCTACCTGGGCCGGCCCCTCACCCCCGAGAAGGACGAGGCGCTGCAGCAGGCCACCGCGGTGGCCAACCTGCGGGCGGCGCTCATGAGTAAGAACAGCCTGCTGTCCCTCAAGGCCGACGTGCTCGGGGACGACAGCGCCCTCCTGCTGGAGTACCTGCCCAAGGGCACCCACTCCCTGTCTCGTAAGTGCAGGCCCGCCGCTCTGTGTGATTCCGAGTGGAGGGGAGCAGAGGGCGGCAGGCCACGGGGTGGGGGTGGGGCGGGGGTGGGGTGTCGTGCGTGGGGCTGGCGACCAGCCCTGGGTCCAGGTGCCCTCAGACCCCCCTCCCGAGGTCGCCAGGAGGTCACAGCTGTGGGGCTGTCAGGGCAATAGGGAGGGCAGTGCGTGCTTGTTCAGACAGTTCCTACCATGTTTCTCCGAAAATAAGACATCCTCCAAAAATAAGACCTAGCGCATGGAAAGATAAGACATCCCCTGAAAATAAGACCTAGTGCAACTTTGGGAGAAAAAATTAATATAAAACACTGTCCTATTTTCGGGGAAACAGGGTACTTGAAATCGAGGATCTAAACCTAAAACCTGCTCGAGCTCAGACATGGACGGAGCGGTGAGCGGCTGGGGCACAGCCCTGTGCGGCCAGGAGGGGCAGGGGCAGCTGCGGCTCCCGCCCGCCCACCCCCCGGGAGGTGGGAGGCCGGGGGCTCGGTGTGTTTGCTCGGGTGACGCTTGCCACACAGGTTGTGGAAAAGCACTGGGGTGCTGTGCTAAGTGCCCCTGGGTTCCAGGTGCTCGGAGCGATGGCCCTGAGGCCTCCGGCAGCACCGGGCCGGCTGTGCGCCCGCCTGCCCCATGCCCGTGCGTGTCCGCGTCACGGGCGTTCTGGGGCTGGTGGCCGCTCCGTGGGCGGCTCTGAGGTGCTCCCGAGACCGCGTGTCTGGCCGCTCTCCTGGGGGGAGGGACCCCCAAGCAGGAGGTGCCCCGAGCCAGAGGGCACTGAGCGCCGCGGGGAGGATGCTGCCAGCGTGGCCGGGCCCTGGGAAGCGTTGTTTTCAAAAGCAATATTTATAACATGGTTTTCATGAGCAAAAATACTCAGGTGTTTGTGTCAGAGTGATGAAGGCTGCTGTGGCCAATAAAGACTAACACTGGACAATGACGTTTAGTCCGTTCATTTCCGCTCCGGCCGGAGCCGGGCTGTGGTCGGCCTGGGGCTGTTCTCTGCACCTGGAGTGGGGTGTCTCCAACGCGGCATCTGAGCCTGGAGCAGCGTCTGCCGGGGTGCTCCGTGGGCAGGTGTCAGCTCAAGGAGCCATGGATGGGGGCCTGTTCCCAGTCTAGGGCATGTGTCTGGGTTGCAGGTTCCAACCCCCACCCCTGATTGGGGCTCACGCGGGAAGTGACCAATCCATGGTTCTCTCACATCAAGGTTTCTACTGTCTCCCTCCCTTCACTCTCTCTAAAAAGCAGTGGAAAAATATCCTCAGGTGAGGATTAACAATAAGTAGGTAGGTAAATAAGTAATAAATAAATAAAACAAAACAGCGCTGTAAAACGCCAAACACTAAGCTGGGCGTGAGCGAGTCACTGCAGGTGCCAGCCCTTCAGCGTGCACACCGGGCAGAGCAGCCGATGGTGCCGGGGCGGGACCCGAGGTGTTGCCCGTGGCCTTTGGGCGCCTGGCATTGACACTCGGCAGGTCCAGCAGCTGGACACCAGCCGGGGTGGCAGGGCAGGGTGTGTGGGTGTGAGGAGGGCAGGCTGGGCCCGGGGCTGCGACAGCAGCCTGTGCTGCCCTCCTGTGGCTAACCTGCCCTGGCCTCCAGGAAGGAGCTTGGGGTGACTTGCTGCTTTTCTGCCGTCTCTGTCTCTCCGTCTGGCAGCTTTCTCCCAGCGCGCATTTGCCACATCTGTGCTTTGAGGGGGCCCCAGGGCCCACCAGCCCCCAAGCCCCAACTTCCCACCTCCTCGTGGGCGGGTCGTCGTGTGCCAGGCCTGACGGGGCTCCGGGACCGGGGCTGCGGCCGCTGGGGTGGCATCTCCCGGCCACCGGTTTCTGCACCCGCCCCACCCCCGCAGAGGCCTCCATCCCCCTCACGGCAGTCCCACGCCGAGGGGGTCACGGGACGGGGGGACCCCAGACTTCTCTCTTCAGGTCTTCCTCTCGCACACGCGCTCCTGTGCGCCCGCGCCCGGGCCTGAGCGCACACGTGAGTCCCGCCAGGCCGGGCCTGCAGCAGGGAGCCTCGCCTCCGTGTCTGAAGCCGGGCAAGGCTCCATGTCCCATTTCTGGGTGCTTTGCCCTCCTTGCTTTTGATATTCTAAATCCACTCCTTTCCTCACGAGAACCTACCATTTGCTTCTGTAAATGGAGTGGGAAGTTGGCAGAGCTCGTGGGCTGGGCTGTGGATGGTGACCTGGACTGTGGATTCGACATCTGGCTGCCACCACTCAGTGGTCAGAGCGGCCAGCCCGGGAGCTGCCAGGACGGTTACTTTGACACGTGATACGCTGTCATCCCAGTGAAACTGCCTGTTCCTCCCGGCCGGTGTTGCTCAGTGGTTGAGCATCGACCTATGAATTAGGAGGTCAGGGTTCAGTTCCGGGTCAGGGCACAGGCCCTGGCTGTGGGCTCGATCCCCAGTGTGGGGCGTGCGGGAGGCAGCTGATGGATGGTTCTCTCTCATCAGTGATGTTTCTCTCCCTTCCTCTATGAAATCAATAAAAACATATTTCAAAAAACAAACAGCCAGCCCTGGCCAGTTTGGCTCAGTGGATGGAGCATCGGCCTGCAGACTGAAGGGAACTAGGTTTGATTCTGGTCAAGGGCATGTACCTCAGTTGTGGGCTTGATTCCCAGCCCTGGTCGGGGCGCATGTGTGAGGCAACAGATTAATATGTCTCTCTCACATCGATGTTTCTCTCTCTGTCTCTCCCCCTCCCTTACTCTCTCTCTAAAAAATTTAATGGAAAATTACTCTCAGGTGAAGATTAACCGAAAACAACAATAACAAAATAACAACCAAAAAATAAATTAATTAAAAGCTGCTTGCTTCTGGCCTGCGTGGATGTCGTTTCCCCAAACACTCGGTGCAGAGCCCAGGCCTGTCTCCGCGGTGTTGTCCTGGGCCGCGGGCGGGCCGGCAGCTCCATCGAGGGAATGCCCGCGACTTGGGCGCCGGGCTGAGACCCGTGCTGAGTGGGGCCTCTCCCAGGGACCCTCACCGGCCTGCAGACCTCGACCCCGGGGAGCCAGGATGGCGCACGCTTGGGAGGGACCCGAGGACACGTTTGCAGAAAGAAACAGCCTCGCTCCGGCCGCACAGCGGAGGCCTCGCCCTGCTCCCGAGGACAGCGCCGTCTCCCACCTTCCCGGCCGGAGGGGCGTCGTGGTGCTGGCTGCGTCTGGTCAGGGCACAGTTATCCATCGCAGAGACCTGAGGGAACCATGCGCGCCGCAGCTGGAGCCCAGTCCTTGCTGGCTGGTTCCGGATCCTTCCACACAGGGCCTGTTTCCAGAGCCCGAGTCCGCAGGCAGCCCTCCCCAGCCCGCAGCGCTCACCCACTTCTCCCCGAGGAGGCTCTGCAGTTCTTTCTCTGCCCCGGTGACCTTGCCTCACGTTTATGCCAGCTCAGCAGCTGAGTCCCTGTTAGGCGTTTCTGTCCACTGAGTGGAAACCATGAGGAGCACTGCTCGTGGCTCAGAGCGCGGCCCTGGGGGGCGGGCAGGGACCTGACCTGGGTGCTGCCTTCTCGGGCCTAAAAATGCCGTTCGCACCGGGTCCCTGGCCAGTCTCCTGGGAACTCTTTTCAGATAAGCCAAGTTGGGGGCAGGGTGCGGGGGGAGTCCTGGTGCCTTGTGGGACCCCACGTTGTCCCCCCTGCTGAACGCCTGCCGAGCGGGGTGGGGGTGGGGGTGGGGGCTCTGCAGTGGCCCTGGGGACGGGGGAGCTGTGGCTGCCCAAGTTCAGGTTGTGGTTTGGGGCCCGTTTCCTGTGTTTTAAGGGCTGGGGCTCCAGGTTCTGACACACCCGGAATTTTAGTTTCTTGTGGAAGGGTGCTGGCTGTGAGCCCACTTTGAGAAAAAGCCAGCTCGACCCTGTGACACTCGCTCTCCGGACTTTCGGGGTAATCAGCCAGCAGACAAGTCAGGTGTGGAGCCCCTGGCACCCTGGTGCCGGAGGGAAGCTGAGAAAAGCACCGCCCGGCGAGCCCCAGGCCGCAGCGTGCCTGTGGTGCTCCCCACGGAAGGTCCCGGGGCGCCCACCAGCCGCTCCTCCCAGGCTGAGCCCAGCTTCCTGTTCCCAGGACCTGACACCGGCCCAAGTCCCAGGGACTGGTGAGCGAGCCGCCCCTCCACGATGGCCAACCCCAGCCCCGAGGAGCGGCCTCCGCTGGTGAGGCAAACAGCGAGGGCTGCCTGTCAGCTGTCCCTGCGTCTTGGCATTTCCAAGTCCCTGCGCCCCGCGCCCCAGTCCAGTAAACAATGATTGCTGCGCACCTCTGCAAGAAAGCCTCCCTCACTTTCCAACCTGATGGCAGACAGTCCAGCTTCTCCCCATAGGAGTGTGGGTCCCCAGAGTCTCACCAGAAACTGGAGTTCAGGCTGAAAAAAGCAGCGCACCCAGCCGCCAGCCGCCAGCCCGATTCCCGCCTCCAAGCCTCAGCTTGTGCATGTCCTACCCGGTCTCAATGCTCCCCTCTCTTTCCTTTTCGTTGTAGAACTTCTACTCAGCCAGCTTCCCCATGGTTCTGGATGATAGATGTTTTGTCTTTTAGTTGTAGTTTTGGTGTGGTTGGGAGAGGCAGCACGTACAGGTATATACCTTATGCTGCTCTCTTGGTTTCCCATAGCATAGGTTTTAAATCTTTCCTGTTTCTTATGTAAAGGAAGGTCTGCTGCCCTGGTGGTGGCTCAGTGGTTGGGTGTCGACCCAGGAACCAAGAGGTCCGAGGTTTGATTCCTGGTCAGGGGACATGCCCTGTGGGGGGCATGCAGGAGGCAGCCAACCATGATTCTCATCATTGATGTTTCTGTCTCTCTCATCCTCTTTCTCTCTCAAAACCAATAAAAACATTTTTTTAAAGGTTTGATCCTGAGGAAAAGTAAGTCTTGAAGAGGAGCTGAACCATGATTTTTTATTTTGGAATTAACAGTGTTATTCCTCCACAGTCCTTTCCAACCGCTGGTTGGGCAGCGTGTTGGTGTTCTGTTGCCATGGAGTTTTCTTCTGAGTGCCCGTCACTGAGAACCAATTGTAGCCTCACTGAGTGCCGGGCCCTCCGGTGGTGATGGGCTGGGTGGTGAGTAAGGGTGACTGGCACGTGCTTCAACAGGCTCCTCAATGGCCTTGGATCCCCACAACTGGGACCGGTGTCTCTCCATGGCCCATGCCTCTCGAGCCCTGGAGCCCGGCCGAGCTGGAGCCTCCTCTGGATTGGCTGCAGCCAGCCCCTGGCCGGGCTCGCAGGCCACCTCCTGTGCGGGATGTGGGTCCGTCCTGCAGACTGGCAGCTGTGAGGCTCCCACGGGCCTGGCTGGAGGCAGCCCTGACCCGTGAGGAAGCGCCGGCTGGGAAACTGGGTGCCTCCCTGCAGACAGAGGCTTGGGCAGGTACCTGGGGGTGCTGCCGGGCCTGGGACTCGCTGCCTGTGCTGCAAAGCTGGCTCCTCAAATCCCTGAGACGGCGGGGAGGCCTCCACACCCGTCTGCCTGGCAGAGGGCAGCGCACTCGCCTCCCGGTGACAGGGCCCGGGGATGCATGCAGAGAAACGCCACTCTCCACAAGGTACTTTCTAGAAAGATCTGAGGGCAAAGCCTGGCGCCTGGCCCTCGATGCATGCCCATGGCATTGCTCTCCAGGTGTGAAGAGCACACCCTGGGAGAGTCACCCAACACACAGGTGTGAAGAGCACACCCTGGGAGAGTCACCTGGGATGACAGCTTTCTGGACAGAGCGCCCTGGGCGTGCCCTTGTCCCCTCCTTTGGATGTTGGTTCTCACGCCTGCTTCCTGCAGGCAGCGGGGCGGCGTGGTGGGCTCCAGGACCCAGCGTGGAGAGAGAAGCAGGGCCCGCGCCAGGTTCTAGAGCACGAGCCATCTGGAGAGGGCGAGCTTCCAGGGAGAAGCGTGGCCCCATCGGCCTGGGAGGCCGTCCTCCCCCTCCCCACCCTGCTTGCGTGGCCCACCTGCAGGCCTCTGCCTCCCCCATGCTGCTGCGTCTTCACCTTCATCAGCGTCTTGACGACGGCTTTTCAGTGAGGCTTACTATGTTGTTGCTAAGGCAACTGACTGGAGCGGTTTTCCAGTAGCTAAAAGGCGGGTCAGTCAGTCCTTGCACCTCACTCTTTGGAAAGGCCTGGCTTCTGTAAGTGCTCATCTGCCTAGGAATGCCACTTCTCGATCCTTCTGTTCTTGCTTGTCACGATGGGTCTCCAGCCATTCGTCCCCGTGGCGGGAGCAGCCTATGGAAAGCCGCTCTGGGCCACCCCATCATCCCTCCGTTGGCTGCTTGGCGTGCACCTGTGGCTGCTTTTCCTGCTCACTTGGGAAACGTCCTCCTGGTCAGATGGCGTGTGGATGGGGCGGTGAGGGGACCTGAATTGTGGAGGGTCTGACCGTGCTATTGGGCTAAAGAGCTTTGGTTCAGTTTTTAAGACAATTAAAAAATGTCGAGAGGTTTTATTGTACAGAGAAGAAATAGGTCTGTGCTGGATGACAAAATGGCGAGGGGTGTAAGAAACATTTTTAGTGTCTGTAGCTGTTTGATTTCATTCTAATATGTATCTTCATTTTCCTTAAAACTGTGCAGTCATCCAACATGTGGATTTTTCAGTGGTTCATTTAGGTACTTCATCTGTTATTGAATTTCTCATTGAAATACTGATACTCGACTTGATTTCAAGAGGTTTTTATTTTTTAATCAGCTACAGATATTTTTCCTTTGATTTTTATTTATTTTTTATTTTTTAAAACAATATATTTTATTGATTTTTTTTTTTTACAGAGAGGAAGAGAGAGGGATAGAGAGTTAGAAACATCGATGAGATAGAATCATCAATCATCTGCCTCTTGCACACCCCCTACTGGGGATGTGCCCGCAACCAAGGTACATGCCCTTGACCGGAATCGAACCTGGGACTTTTCAGACCACAAGCCAACACTCTATCCACTGAGCCAAAAACGGTTTCAGCTCCTTTGATTTTTAGAAGGGAGGGAGAGAGAGAAACACTGACATGAGAGACGTTAGTTGGTTGTCTCCTGCGTGCGTCCACGGGGCTGGGCTGGGCTCTGACCACTGGGACTCCAGCCAGGGCAAGAGTGGTTTTTATCAAAATGTAACACTGCTCTTTAGAGAGAATTTCAATGAGGAGTAATCCTTTATTTAGGCCGACTCGCTGCCACAGAGACTTGCTTCATGTGTTTGCTTCATGTGCACATTCATTCAGGCTCCTCAGCATACTTTCATTGCCACAGAATGTGGATGGGTGGTCTCCCCCACATCGTGTGTGTGTGTTGTGGGGGGGAATGAAGATTCCTCCACACACTTGGGTGTGTTAACTTACTAATTTCAACTGCATTTAAAATAAATAATTCCGTTTTGATCACTGTCAGTTTGGCAGCTTCATAAACTAAGGTGCCAAAGAAAACACATTAATTTATTTTAAAGAAAACTATTAAATCCTCCAGCTTCAACTGTGACCAGCTTCCACTGGGCTTCCCTCCCCATGCACAGCTGGGTGCTGCCAGCACAGGTGACTTGAGGGGGTGGCTGTGAAGGACAAGCTCCTAATAATTCTCACTGCAGAGTTTTCTCAAGCAAATTCTCAAAAGTTAAAGCAGGAAATGGTGAGCTGAACGGAGCCGTGTTTTGCACAAGAAAATGGTAATGTACACTGTCACAGAACTATGTGACTAACCCCACCAGGAAAAGCAGACACTGTGTTATCAGACTGGGCCTGGAAGCTACCCTCAGCCACACACTCAAGGAAATGGTGAAATGCAGATTAAAAGGTGGAGGACTTCCAGAGGATTGGGATCTATACAAAAGAAGGAAGTGAAATTCAAAAACTGAAAATACAATACTTGACATTGATGATTCTCAGATGGTTCAGCAGCAGTCTGGAGACAACACGAGGTAGGGTTAGTGATCTGGAAGACAGAGCAGTGGGAAATATCCATACCCAAAGTCAGGAGAAGAGAAAGAATAAGAAAAACACAAAGAGAAGCATGAGCACAGTGAGAAATTTTAATATCTGTGTGATTGGAGTTCCAGAGAAAACATGAACCGAAGCAGAATCAGTAGCTGAGACAGTAGCTGAGAATTTTCCGAAACTGATAAAAGACATCAATACACAGTTTTAAGAAGCATTGTATAATGAAGACCAAATAAAAGAATAGCAACAGAAAAACAATATCTGGGTACATTGTGATCAAACTATTGAAAACAAAAGACAAAAAGAAAAATCGTAAAAGCAGTCAGAGAATAAAGACGTTTCTTTCAAGAGAACAGACTGATAGCCCACTATTTAAAAGAAACTACAAAAGCTCGAGACAATGAGTAGCATCATTAAAGGGCTGCAAAAAAGTTGCCAACTTAGAATTCTATACTCAGCAAAAATATCCTTCAGAAATCAAGGCTGAAGACATTCTGGTACAAACAAAAGTGAGAGAATACTTGGCCAGCTGACAAGAAGCACCAGCAGCCTGTGGCCAAAGGAATGCTCCCTGGACAGAAGCACAGACTGAAGGGGGCACTGAGACACTGAGTGGCCCTGTGACCAGTAGGAATGGTCCTGACGTTTAGAGCAATGGTTAGTGTCACACAAGTAGGCGTGTCATACCTGACAGTCATAGCTCGGAGGTGAGGCAGGATGTGGCCAGGCAGGGCCCTGCTTCCTAGGAGGTTGTCCCTGGCACGCACTGGCTGCCGTGGGTGCAGGAGACAGAGCAGAGTCCTGGGTGGGTATGTGGTCGGGGCCCCTGGCAGACGGTCTCCTGTCTCGCCCCGAATCTGTGGGGTCTGGTTGCTGGGTTATGTGGACCCCTCGGGGAGCTCCCGGAGGAAATAGATGCTTCTTTAAGAAACAAACGAGAACGCTGCACTCAGGTTTCCCCCGATTTACACAGACACGCTTCAGAAATGGGCTGCCACACAAGGACCACTGTGCTGGGGTCCCTGCTCTGCACTGTCAGCTGGCAGCCTGTC